>CM026557.1:7800979-9025941 GCA_015143295.1 Tetracentron sinense | reverse complement strand
GTCCGGGGCATTTTAGTCAACACAGGATACCCTGCGGTTGTAATCTGTCCCATTCCGTCCAGTAGTTGTATGGACACGACACCTGTCCCATTGACTAATAAAGTTGCATCAATTTCACGTTCCAACCATACACGTCCTCACACCCGCCTCTTGTTTCAATGGTAAGGTGTGGCCTCTCTCAAGAAGAGTTCTCGGGATCTAATCCTACCTAGAGATGAGTTGCAAGAGCTTCAAATAGTTCTATCATTCGCAATATCATTTCCTATCTGATTTCCTAGAATTCCATATTCGAAGTTGTGATCGGAGCAATTCATTAAAATCATTGAAAAGAATTAATTTGATATATTTCTTATGTACCTATAGGTGGTATATTGGATTTGAATCAGAATTCGGATCAATCCATATTAATTGATTGCCCTCAATTATGTTGTTGCTAGCAATACCACTTTTTTTTTTAATCTTTCAAATCATTCCTGCATGACATCCCGACCAAACTTTTTCCCTTCATTTTTTGATAAAAAGATTCATTCTCTTCATAAAAAAATAGGAGGTAGAACCAATAAAGATTTTTCTTTTCCCGATTCATCCCTGGAGTTGAATATCTCATTCAATAATTTTTTTATCAAATCCGTAGAAATCAATAGAAAAGACAAATCTCTTATGATACACCAAATCCAACTCGGTTATGATAGAGTGAAAAGATCTATCATTTCTTGAAATCTCTCTTCTGATTCAAAATTTTGGTGTAACTTATATTCCCGCCTATTGACCACTAACCTTAGATAAATGAAATCCAAACCCAAAAAAAAAATAGAGATATCCTCTCTATTTTTGTACAATTTAAATGGTGTCTTTTTAAGTTATATTTATAATATTGATTTTTAGGATAAAAAATCAAAAGTAATAGGTCTCTTTTTTGGTGATTGATGAAAGTAAAAAATCAAAAGTAATAGGTCTCTTTTTTGATGATTGGTGAAAGTAACATACCTCTCCGCACTAAATTCACAATGTCCTTCAAACTACAGTTAACAAGTTTTAACCTATGTCTTTTAATTTTTTTGAAAAAATCAAGGTTAGATGCTTTAACCCTAAATCTTAACCACAGTTAAATAGAGTAAAAAATGGACACTTGACACCAAAAGGGGTGAGATGGTAAATCCCCTCCTCTGCCCGAGGAGGGAACTATTTTCCTTCCAAAAATTAAAATATGAATTGTACAGAAGCATTGCCTCGTTGCAAACTTACGGAAATAGACAGATTGAACACAAGGGGTCCAAAGGTTTTAGCCAAACAAATGTGCGCTAAAGAAGAGGATGAGGGTTGAGTTTAGGGGTGGGAATGCCGAATGAGTAAGTCATCAGTAGGGCTGGGTCTAAGTCTTATTGGACCCAGTCCTCATTCACAAGGGTGAGGCCCTAGCTTGACTCTAGTTCTCAAAGGGCCTAAACTAGTTAGACACAAGCCCTACCCTCAAGGACTAGGGCCTAAAGAGGACCGAAAGAAATTTTCAAGTCATAGACATAGTGAATTCTTTTCCTACATTAATTGTCAGATTGGCGTATAACCCTCTTCTTTAATTCGGGCTTCGGACAGATAATACAATGCAAAGAGCAAGTTGACAAAGTTCAAAAAAATTAAAAAATTTATTAGTGGTAATCAGATAGTTTACAAAAAAATCTTGAGCAAAATATATAAAATGTAACTATTATTTTTTATAATTAATTTCTACTAAATGAAACATAATATAGCTTATGTTTCACTATCCAAATTGTCTTTCAATATATCTAATTTTAATATTTCTCATTATCCTCCTAACCAATCTAATCCTAGTAAAATTCTGCAGTATTCAATTTTAAGAAACTCATAAACTGATCAAATAACCATTCTCCGGTGTCAAGAGTAATAAATTTGTTAATTTGAGAAATGAGTGAAGAGTCAAGAGTTTTACCCGTGACGAGAGAGAGAGAGAGAGAAAAGCATAAGTATGTAAGGTAAATGGGCTAAGGTAGTAGAGAGGTTGCAGCTGTTTTATAAAGTGGTTAGTAGAAATTACCACCGAATGCTCACTTTTGCACTGTTGAAATTGGGCTCAGAGACTTTGCCAATGGACAATATTTCCTATTACACTTATATATATATATTAGATGGCCGAAGGTCAGGGAGGGCATGGCCATGGTAGGGCTTAGGTCTTATTAGGCCTGACCCTCGATTTGGAAGGCCTTTCAAAATCAAGCCCGACACTGATCTTAGGGCCCTAATGGGGAAATACCTCTATTTTTATGGGCTTTGGAGAGTCGGGCCCCTCATTGGAGGACAGGAATGAGAGCCAAGGGGACAACTGCCCCTTAACTTTTAAAAATTCTTTACAAATGGACACAACCCGATGAATAACTTTTAAAAATTCTTTACAAACGAACACAAAACGGAGTCCGGTCATGCCCTTGAGGTTAGCGCATGTCCCTATTTTGACACCCCTTAACTATGGTTAAAATTCACCCACTCTTATGGTTCACCTATTTATCCTTGTTTTTTAGAAAAAAAATATTACATTTTTTTAACCTTAAGAGTTAGTGAAACACGATTCAAAAAGAAATTTGATATTAAAAAAAAAAAAAAAATCAAGGATAGGAGGGTAAATCTTAACCACAGTTAAGGGGTATAAATAGGGACACGTGGCTACCTCAAGGGCATTACCGAGAAAAAAAATTCTCAAAATAAAAAAACTATACCAAAAAAATTTTCTCAGGTGGCTCCGCCCCCAAGTTTCATACCCTCAAATCCATTATTTTTGATTACATGCATTTCGGCCCCCTTAATGAAAAATTCCTGGCTTCACTCCTTTGTACAAGGGATGTGATAGTATTTATTACCTTCAGGATTCGACTTGATTTGGATTCATTCCGGTCTATTTATCCCTAATAGTGACTAACATTATTTGCGATGTTCAAAATCTCATGGAAAATGTCATTTATTTTCGCAGTCAACACTGTCTTTCGGTTTTCACTTTAGGTCGATGGGGAAGCAACACTTACCCCATCGATAGTGTGTGCTAGTCACCACAACATCAATCCGGGTTCCATTCCCGAGTCATCTCCACCTGTCCATGACTTAGAACAAATACTAACCTATTAACCAGGGTTAGGCCTAATCGCATCTCTCTCACCAAAAAAAAAACAAGAAAGGTCAATAGAGATACATATTGGAGGAGGATTCAGCTCTCTTTCGGAAGGAGCCAAAATGACCAAGTAACACCATTAGCATTTGGTTACATGACCAAATTCTTGCTAGGTTGCAAGTGACCCTTCGTTCTGACAGTAGGCTGTTTGGACCCAACCACAATCTGCCAAACGAACCCTAGACTTATTGGGTTAACTTGATCCCTTTGGTAACGAGTTCAGGACATGACTGTTTGGATACAGTCAATGCTTAATTTCCTCTGATGATTCTGTTTGGAAACACAGTTAACCTCAACTAAGTTAGTTCTAATTAAGTCCAGAATGTCACATATTCAGATTATTTTTATTTTTTAGATTAATATTTTAGCCACATGTAATTAATCCCTTGTACATGATTTGATTTAATTAGTATGTCTTAAGCCCTTATGGATCCATAGATTCCAGGTCATCCAACTATTTGGTAAATCTATCTCAATTTGGAGAGTCTCTCTTAACCATGCGGGTTATGGGTCACTGTTCGGTCCATATTAGACTCGTCCGAATTTACAAGTCCTATTGGACTTGTCTACAGAGTAGTTGGACTGTCTCAAGTGAGTGGTCCGTTAGGATGGGTCCAAAGGACTTGTCCAGTGGAAGGGATCACGAGACAGGTTTAATTGGACAGTCTTGAGATGGGTTGTTGAGATCTATCCTTTAGGGCAAAGGATTGTCTCTCACGATCCCAGAAAGAAATTTTTTTGCTCTACAAATCAGTGGACATGTGGCAATAAAAATGTGAGAGATATCAAGAGGGAGAAGTCAAAACCATGAGAAGAAAATGAAATGACTTTTCCCATTTTTATCGCCACATGTCCGCTGATTTATGGATTATCAGAAAATTTCTTTCTGGCATCGCCAAAGACAGTCCTTCGTCATTCTTTATGTTAGTCCAGGTGGGTCCGTCTCTATTGACTTGAGACTATACAATAAGTATGATTGAGATCAAATCACAACCAATTGCAATTGAATTCAAGTAGATTTAATTGCATGTGTCATGTATGGATTGGAGGAGGGGGAAAAGCAGGAAAATCAGGATGTGATGTGATCTCTGTATGATCTGGTGCCACAAGATAGATCTGGTTGGACAAACTCTGAGATGGGCCCTAAAGTAGGCCCATCCTAGAGGTAGACAATCTCCAACAAGTGAGTGTAAGGGATCGTACACTCGTACTAGTTATAAAAAACAAATGCCTCTCCATAATTAATAACAGCTTACAAGTGGTTTTGTGTTAATTGATGCCTTAAATGGTGAATTGCTACCTTCTTTGGACTAATTGGTAATGGTGGCACAATATTCGAAAGATGAGACATCTAAAGTATGCGACTTTCTTACGTATTCCACAAAGGGAAATAGTGAAAATGATTAATAAGATGCTGACATATCTAGAAAAAATCAAATACATAGTTTTCAAAAACGTCATACCTACTTTTTATTATTGTAAAATATTGGTATCTCACTTTTTATATGTTCAATTTGTGAGCATCGTCTAGTGACCAAAAAAAAAAAAAAAAAACAATTTGTGAGCATCGTCCATTGTTGTCAAGTTTCACTCTCAAAGATGTTTTATATTATATAAAATTAGGGTTTTGGCATCATATTGTAATGGGTTAGGAACTGATTAACGGGTAAAAGTCCTACCTAAGTACCTAATCCCCCACTAACATTCGGTGGCTTTAAAATAAATAATTGTTCAGCTGACCAATTTTGCTGGATTACTATTTCTGGCCCATGGGTAAAGGCCAAACGGAGTATCTGGTGGAGTATAACAATGGGATGGTATAAATTGGTCATGGGTATGGGAGTAATATCTTTTGAGGCATCTTCCACCATGATGCTTAGCTTAGCAGTACTTTTAATCAAATTTCAGTGATGGAACATGTTTGTGATGTTGAATTCCCTACTCCACCCCATCAAAGATATCAAAGAAGTGGCTACAAACGCTTAGATCAGCTTGGAGTCACATTCCTACTTCCTTCCAAACACTAAACTGGAGTCAGCTTGGAGTCGCATCATGCACCTATCGCTTTTCCCATTTCTCCCATCTTTTAGAACAATAGTTAGCTGCAAGGGACCTTTTGTAGCAACTGTAAAAGTTCCCTCACAATGCCGTATAAGAAAACAGGGTTACGGTGATGTCTTTTATTTGTACTTTTCTAGGAATAATAAGTGCTAACCCCAATTGGGACCCTTTGAACCAATTATTGTTCCATCTTTTATGCTCTTCCACCATTGTGGCTTAAAACATAGAAATCTGGTTCAAAATCGGTTGTTGAAATTAGAAATAGCTTAATCTTCCAAACTCAGTTCACCATTGTGACTTAATCATACTACTATGAGAATGCTATGTCCAATATCTTTCTCATTCAATTTCTAAGAGGACAAAAAATGTGACATTTTTTTGTCGAGCTTATCACAATTTTTTTTTTGTCTTCCTTACTCAAAAAAGAGAAAAGTTGGCAATGGACCTAGCATTATCCTACAATTATAAAGGTGGATTTTTAAGGCTACATGCCATATAAGAGATGGGTATCAGTGGGATTATATGATCTATAAAAACTTGTATCATTTGGGCAACGCATCAAACATTTTAACATAAAATGATTACATTTATAATAATAAATAAAAACCCAAGTACAATATTTGGTAAAATGGCACTAGGGCCATCACTTAATTTTCTGAGATTGCGGGCAAGAGTCAGTTGATTAACGATGTGATCTTTGATGTCCAAACAAGGGGTGGAAATGAGAGATTGAGCTCGAGAAGATACCAACAATAGACCCAACCAATCATGGAGATTAATGCCATTCCTTTTTTTTTTTTTGATAACATAGAACTACACACACAACACAACACAACCCAATACACGAAACTCACACACACGCTCAGTACCTAAGGAATCAACCCACGACACTCTCTATAATGGGTACCAAAAGCCATTCCTTTGAATGATATGAAGATGGTAGAGAAATGATGCTGTTGGGAGGCCATAGATTAGGCTAGATGGGACTCCATTTTAACTTCATTCAGCGATGGGACTCTACATTTGGATGAATTCTAAGGGTTGTGGACTTCCTACAAAACATACTAGACAAAAGCCTTTGTTGCTTTTCTGCATAAAGGGTGTTCATCAATCACCAGTAATGGACTCTTTGGTGGAAAGCAAGTAGAGATGCTCTGATTCTGCTCCGCAAATGTCTTGAAGTATAGATTGTATGTTGCCATTTTCTTTTCCCAAGAGCAGTTCATGTCGGGAATCAGTTCATAATCATCCATCTATCACAACAGGTGTTTTGTTGCGGTGATAATTCTAAAAAAAAAATATTTAATTTTATTTATATAATGACACTCGGGAACCAAAATAAAGGATCCTTGTTTTTCTTGAATATTAGATATTTATTAGAATGCAATATTAACAAATTTTATGATCATAATAGTCCCTTATTTGAAAAAAAAAAATCACATATCCCAACCTCCATAACATTTTGTACACACTTGATCATTTTACACATAGTCATTCATTTTCTTGATACATATATATTTTTTTCTTTTTTGGTTTTAAGATTAGCGTGACACACCACCCTTAAATACATGTACTTAGCCCCCCCCCCCCCCCAAGGAATAATTCCTGGGTACATCCATTACAAGATATTTTAACAGTCAGTTGGCCAGAGGGGATCACTGGTGTTTGGGTGTATGCTTTCGAGAAAAGTTGGTTTGCACTTACTGTCCAATAATTACTCGAATATCGCTTAAACCAAATGCACACACTTCAAAAATTCCATGATGCTCCAGAATACCTCTTGCCAGATCCCAACATCACTTTCATTGTTCATCCACCGCCATTTATCAAGCACCTTTGTCTTTTCTTTTCTTTATGGAGAGTAAGTTGGACTTGAGAGCGTGATGATGACACGATTTCAACACAATATGAAAGCTGTCAACCAGTTGAGGTACAATCAAGCTCGAGACTAAACTAATCATGGAGACCTGAACCCATTAGAATTTTGCTGTTTCCAAAATTCAAGTATAGTTCTCTTGGATCATTAGAGTTTAGATATTTCTTGTGGCCTGCATTATTGGTGTTGTACTTCCAAAACTTGTATTTCATCTACTTAGCCATTGCCTCTTTATCATTAGGTATTTCTTGTTGCCTCTAATATTGGTGGTCTTCTTCTTCCCTCAAAACCCATCACTATTAATTTATATTATTAGTTCATGAATAGCTTGGCGAAACTTCCCAAATGGGACCAAATTTTTAGGAAGGAACCAAATTCGTAAGATTCTTTTCAAAATACGACAGACAATAACCAATCTTACCAAATTCAAAGGCGATGCAACAACAACACACGACATTGTTTTATGTTCAAATCATTTGATTACTGGCATCCAAACTTTCGGCGCATCCGTAAATGTAAATGTAGATCTCCCAGTCAATCTATCTTACCTACCATTAGGCAGGAAATTAGCAATTCTAGTAATGATAAAATAATTAAATTTGTTAGAAATGGGTGTTGGTCATAGCCAGAAATAATTTGAGGGAGGGTAAGATCTCAAATTTTTTTTTTGGTAAGAAGGTTAAGATCTCAATTGAAAGTTAAAAATCATTTCTAAACCCCTTAGACCACCACCACCCCCTTTAATTCTTTATCTCAAATACGTACGTACCTATCATCTTCTATTTTAAGGATGGTGGCTGCTCATTTCCCATTTAAAGCCCTTTTCATCTAACTCTTTATTTCTTTAGTATTTGTAACTTGGCCATTTGGTTGTACATTTTGTATCAACCAAACAAGGAATTGTGTTTTACAAACGAAAAAAATTAAGATTTTGTGCCATGGTCCACGCTAGGTTGGTCACGTTCACATTATTTGTTGTGTATGGGCTCCATAAATATGAATCACAGTTCGATTTATTAAGTGATTTCAACTCAATTTTTATACAAAAGTAATTAATTTTGAAGAGTTAGTCTATAGGTACTCTCAAATATACTTTCTAATCCTAATAGTTTATAACCAATCACTAAAAGTCAGAATTTGAGTGGACTTATTTTGTCTTTTCTAATGTCCACGTCAATTCTAATCCTAACCGTTTAATAACTGAGATAAACAATTAGAATTTAAGAGTATATTTGGAAGTACACCTTGGGGAGTACCCCTAGACTAAATCAATTTTGAAATGTATCTAACAACAAAAACCATATAATGCTCATATCTTTGCCACATAGCTCTTGCATTCTCTAATTTTGCGTCTAGATCTTCCTCGCGTGGCTTGTTATATGCCCTTGATTTTTGAGATTTAAGACCAAAATGCCCCAACCTTGCTGTTTAACAGAAAGAGGATATTAAGGTCAATTAGCGAGGTAGGCTTTAACAAAGATGACTCCGAATTGGCCAAGTGTTGGAATTCGAATCACTCCATGGTTCCAGCTTCCAAGTAATCTGGACCGTCCGGTTGGGGGAAAGTGGGAATTCAGACTCGTGAGGACTGAGGAGAGTTAAGAAAGTACGGATGTACATCAATCATGAGCTTCGAGACGTGGAATCTAGAAAGCAAAGGGTATATTTTTGTGAAAAACACCCTATCTTTACAGTTATTTGTAAATACCCCTTATGTTTTACGATTTTGTAATATAATCTACCAACTTTTAAAACTTTTGTAAATCCACCGTTTAATCCAAAAGTTAATTAACGAATGTTAAATTTTGTATGAAATGATATTTTCTAACTTTTTTTAAAAAAAAATTAAAGAAATTTATAAAAACTGTTCACAAAAGAAGTACTTGGAACCCATTAAATGTGGTTAAGATTCACTCACCCTTATGATTCATCCGTTGAACTTTTTTAGAAAAAAAATATATTAAGTTTAGGTTGATTATACTTAACCACAATTAAATAAGGTTGTATAAATTGTCATATGTCCCTTTTAACCCTCAATAATAATGATTAAGATTCATCCATTCTTAGGGTTCATGCATCCAACCTGGTTTTTATAAGAAAAAAAATATTAACCTTAAATTGATTATGCTTAACCATAGTTAAAAGAGACACCACAAGCTACCATATGTCCCTTTTAATACCCATTACCAATGATTAATATTCACTCACCCATAGGGTTCATGCATCTAACCTTAGATTTTATAAATAATTTTTTTTTACCTTAAGTTGATTATGCTTAATCACAGTTAAAAGGAACTCTACAAGTTGTCATGTGTCTTTTTTAACACCCACTAACTATAGTTAAGATTCATTCACCCTTAGGATTAATCCATCTAACCTTGGTTTTTAGATTTTCTTAAAAAATAATATTAACATTAGGTCGATTAAACTTAACCCCAATTAAAAAAGGATAAATGAGACACAGGATAATCTATAGAAGCGTGCATTCCATCCAACTCATTAAAAAAGGGTTTACGAAACGTCATTTTATAATAAAAGTTAACATATGTTAATTAACTTTTAGATTGAAAGGTGGATTTGCAAAAAATTTATAAGTCAGTGGATTATAATATAAATTCACAAAACTCAAGGGATATTTATAAATAGCTGAAAAGATAGGGGTTTTTCACAAATAACCCGAAAGAAAATGGAGCGTGTTTATTTACTTTTGACTCATCAGGAATATTAGGGGATCTTGGGCCGGGCCCATTCTAAATGCATCATCTATTTAGGCCCGTCAAGCCTATATTTACTCTGGCTGAGAGCCTAAGACACTAGGCTAGCCCATGTCTTTCAAAGCAATCATTATTTTTCATATTTTATTTGTTATTATAAAACAATCAGCCGGCTCGGCTTGAATGTGGTTTACTCTAGACTGGAGCTTGGCTTGAAATAGTGTTCAAAAAATTGGCTTCAAAAGACTTGGCTTGAGCTCGGCTTGATTTATTAAAAAAATCATTTAAAATAAAAATAATAATATTTTATATTATATATATATATAATAATGATATATATAAATAATATTTTTTTTACATAATATTCAAGCCAAGCTTGAGCCGACCGAGCTGAGCCCAATCAAAACAAGCCTTGGCTCGAGCTCGGCTTGAATACATTTCAAGCTTGAAAAACTCAGCTCGGCTAGGCCAGGTCGAGCCACATATTTGAGCTTTGATTGAGGTGAGTAATCGAGCTAGCCCGGCTTGTGTACACCCCTAGTCAAATGGACTTTATGTAAGAGGGACATTTTGTATAAAATTAAGATAATTCCTGCATTTTGATTTTTAAAAATTTGAGTTCATACTTTTTTCCCTTTATTCTTGTGTTGTATCATACATATTTTAATTTAGAAAAATAATCCCCTCCTCAGGCGATGAGAGATTTACCGTTTCTCCTCCTTTTTTAATCTCTTTAATAGTGGCTAAGATTCACTAACCTTAGGGTTAAAACATCTAACCTTGCTTTTTAGAAGAAAAAAAATTTAACAATAGGGTTAAAACTTGTTAATCATAGTTCAAAGGAGCTTGTGAGGGTGATGAGGAATTTAAGTTAAATAATATCTTATGATATGTAGTACATAGGAGCTTGTGAAGGCGATGAGGAATTTAAGTTAAATAATATCTTATGATATGTAGTACATATTTTAGTTTAATAAATTAATAAAGTTCTATTTTAGTTTACGATGTATATTATATAGAGTGGACTGATAGAACCAGACGTACTAAGTGAATTTTTTTCCACAGTGTAGGTGCAACATATGGTGCTGCTACCCTATAACAGGGAGATGGGTTGACATTTGTTGCCACCACCTTATGTATAGGGAAGCCTACAACCGGGGCTAGCATTTTTGTTATATATGTTATTCAAATGTATGTCATTACCTTGATCGGGTAGACAGGGCTTTAGGAAGCCAATCCCTAACCCCTCACAATAATATGGGCTTTAGAAATTGAGCCCAATCCTAACCACAATGACTAAATTTAGGGCTAAATGAGATTATAAATCAAGTCCCAAAAAAAGAGTCATGCAAGAAGTAGCCTGTAAAAGAATGTTGTAAAATAATCAAAACATTAATCCTACCGGCCTTAGATTGTCTCTGGCAAAGCCAGAAAGGGCTTGTCTCAGGGATCCATAGAATACGGGACAAGTGGTGGAGAAGTCAAAATCATGAGGCCCATGATTTCGACTTCTCCACACATAATAAGACATGAGGCCATAAGTGTGTGAGAATAAGGGGGAGAGATATCAAATGGGGAGAAGTCAAAATCATGGGGAGAAAGTGGAATCACTTTTCCCCATATTTATGTCAACTGTCACACGAACCGCGAAAACACCCCCCCTCCTCTTCCCCTCCGATATGGGAAAGGAAGTCTCCACTCCATTTTTCCCAGGATCCTCCAGAAGATCTGGTGCAAGAAATGCAGCAGTTACAGCATGTATGGAACCCCGAGAGCCCTTTCTGGCTTTGCCAGAGACAATCCGAGGCCTAATCCTACCCTTCTTTTTGGGTGTCAAATCATTAATTTTTTAAAACTTAAGTATGCAAATATGAACCTTAGAGAGTTTGACATGGCGGGGGTGGGATGACTTCTTTAGGGATATGAGTTTTTTTTTTTGGTGAACACAATCATACCACAAGGCAATGACTTCTTTACGGATATGAGTTAAGGTTCAAATTCTAAAAATGAAAGGAAACCCCTAATTATAAAACATCAATCTCACTATTACAAGTCAATATTATCTCTTTTTTTTTTTTTGAGTTGTGATTAGCAGCCCACATTCGGCCACATAGTCGACTACATTTCCCTTTAGTTCTCTTAAATGTTGTTAAACTTAATCACCTTAACATTAATTTTTTTATATTTTTTTAAAATCAAGTTTAAATGGATGAACATGTAGTGTTGAACACTTTCCTTTTTTATTTGTTGAAGGCATTGACCCCTTTTGTACTCTCCTTGGGTTTAAAAAAATACTGACGTAATACCTTTAAAAGCAAAGTAGTGTTAGCTCTATTTTTAGGCAGTCCTTACTCCCACCCTATAATTCAATAAAAAAGAAAAAATCAACACATGATTTATTTTTATATATTGGATTTTGCTTGCCCCAGTCGTAACCCTTCAACTTGGTAGCCACAAATATCAAACTTTTTCTGTATTCTAATTTTTTAATGTGTTAAAATATGAAACAACTCCCCGTGATAGGTTAAACTTGCATCTGGGAACCTTTTGGAGTAAATGCGACTGAGGATAGCCCTCCTCTTATTTATTTTGAGCTTAGAGGAATAGTGGGACCAGCACGCCTTAAAAAGTAAGCTAGGTTAGGTTAAAATCTTTTGCAAACTCTCATAAGAATCATTGTTTCTCGAGTCCTTTGAAATGTCGGTTGATATGCCCTTTCACTAACTAGTACAGGTACTAACAAATCTAACCAGAGAAAAAATAATAATAATAATAATAATTTACTAGGAAGAGCAACGGTTTGGCTATTTAAATCCATCTCCACCCGCTTCAGTTTCCTCGCTCTCCATCTACATTTTCTCACTGATTTTGGCCATTTGAATCTGTGTTTTTTTTTTCTCTCTCTCTCCGCTGCGAAATTGGCCATTTGAATCTGGTACGTTCTCTTCTCGATGTTCATTGAGTGTTCTTTACAATGGTGTCTGAGTGCATTTGAATTTTACCTGAAATTGCCGATTTTTATTTTTTCTAATTTTATTTTTATTCATGCTCTGTGTTGCATAAAGATTATTTTCTGCAATGTTGTGTTAAATGCTTTTGGCTTTGTGGGATTTAGACTGTGTTCTACTACTATGCTTGATTGTTTCAGGGTTTAGGCTTAAACTTGCATGGTTTCTAAGTTTTAATTTTGATGTCTGCGGTGTTAAATTTCTTTTCTTTTCTTTTCTTTTTTCAAATTCATTTGTGATGCTTTCAGCTTCATATCCGTGGATGAAAGTTTATCTTTCCGTGCTCGAATTTGTTCAACTTTAGGCTTCGATGCTTGAAAATTAAAGGTTTTAAGTTATTTATTTATTTTTAACCTCATGTTTGCTTTGAGGGCTCTTAGCTTGGATTTAGAGTGTCCATTTGATATTTTAAAATTAGAATATTTAGAAAAGTCTATGCTTCAATGAGGCTTTCAAGGATTCTCATAAGTTGTGAATTTCGGTCTCTCTCTCTCTCTCTTGGCTTGGGAGTTTGTCTCATAGGGCTTGTATGGAGATTCCCGAGAATGTGCTTTCTAATCTGTTTTGATTGAAAGTTGGGGTGTGTTTAAATGTCCAGAAACTTGTGGATGGTCAATTGGTCACAAATTTTCTAGGTTGCCTTCTTTCACTCCAGTTTCACAGCTTGATGTTCAAAGATGGTCCCATTCTTTCAAAATTTTCTTTATTTTTCTTCTTATTTATCAGTTTCATGCTAGTTGAAACTTTGAGTCACATGCTTTGAAATTGAAATATTTATGTCTAAGCATTACTCCCCTTTAGTTCCCACCTATCGTTCTTTAACAACTTTATGTGCCAACAGGTTGTAAATCTGTGATATGAGTTGTATTTGATCCTTTAAAATTTAATATTTTGTGGAAAGGGCTTTGCCTTTTACATGAAACTTTATTTACTTATTTATTTTTAAATTCTTTATTGTTGTTCTCAGTTCTCCTACTTCAACTCTGTGATCTGTGCCTCTTTTATTGATGACTGAGCCTTTTATCTTAAGTAAAAGCTTTTGAGTTGTATACTCTGTAAAATCTTTCAAGCCCCTATATTTACTGGACTGCCCACTATTTGATCCAATTGTTTATTGGTAGTGTTGTGGATTTCCCATTTACCTTGGCTTTTCTAATCTTACAATGGTATCGTGAGTCAATAAGCTGTAAAATCTGAGCCCTTAATCATTTTACAAGATGCTCACTTATTCTTTGTTGTCTTTTGAAGCTTATTAGATTTAAATGGAATTCGAGGGTCGATACCGACAGGCTCAGAGGCCTAAATATGATTGTCTTCTCTTTGGTAAGCCTCTCTGTTCTGATCCTTTGGTTGTCAAACTGACTACCCATGAAGAGGATAATGAATTTTTGTTTTAACTTTCAGATCTAGATGATACCCTTTACCCTCTCAGTTATGGTTTGGCAATAGAATGCCGCAAGAATATTGAAGGTATATAGACACGACTGTTTTTCCTCAGAATTATCCTACTTATAGTTTAACTTTTTTATTCAATAATTCTTCTCTGGATGTCCTTTTCTAGATTATATGGTTCAAAAGCTTGGCATAGAGGATAGAAAAATCCCTGATATGTGTAATCTATTGTACAAGAATTATGGGACAACGATGGCGGGTCTTAGGGTATGGCTTTGATTTTCCTGCTGCTCAGAATCTTCTTTAATTGCTTAAACAAGAGCATAGTGATATATTCTGTTATTTATTAGTTTTATCCTTTACAGGCCATCAGTTATGATTTTGATTATGATGATTACCATAGGTGTGAACTTCACTTCTCCTCTTTTTCCTCGTTGCTTATTTATTTGAGAAGGGCTATAACCCTGGTGCCTTTTTTACAGTTTTGTTCATGGGAGATTACCGTATGAGAAGCTAAAGCCAGACCCTGTTCTAAGGAGCCTTTTACTAAGCCTGCCCGTTCGGAAAATCGTAAACTCCTTATCACCGAGTAGATAGACTTGTGAATTGTTAGGCTGCAATGCTGTCTTCTTATGACCTTTCTGTCTCTGTAAAATAGATTTTCACGAATGCAGATAAGGTCCACGCAGCTAAAGTTCTTAGCAGACTTGAGTTGGAGGATTGTTTTGAAGGGGTTATATGCTTTGAAACTCTGAATCCTACTTACAAGAGCACTATTTCTGATCATGATGATTTTGAGGTCGAAGGCTCGAAGGCAACTCCCACTCGTAGCATTCAACCTTTCGACATTATTGGGCATTTTTCCCAACCTAATGCTGTATCAGAACTGCCAAAGACACCAATCGTCTGTAAACCGTCTGAAGATGCCATTGATCGAGCTCTCAAGATAGCTAACATCGACCCTCAGAGAACAGTAAGCTGATAAATCCTTTCTATAGGGTAACTGCTGGAATAGAATAACGTACTTTTATACCATGTTTGGTTGTCAGAGAAAATAAGTGAAAAGAGAGAAAAGAAAAGAAAATTGGATGAAACACAACTAAGAATTGTACTAGAAATCCAAAATTTTCTTCTCTTTTCCATGTTTTCACCTAATTTCTTGGCAACCAAACATACCCTTAGGGAACCTGTTAAGTATAACTTCAAGGCCAAAAAAAAAAAAACCATAAAAGGTCCCCCACTTTGGGTATCTTTTTACCAATATGTAACCTGAGTGCGATCATAATCATCCAATATACTGCAGACATTTTCCTGGACTGTTCACCGTTTATTTTCTGTCCATCCCAGAGAATTTTAGAGATTGCATTGTCACAATTATTGCTAAATTAGATGCACTGAATTGTGGGTACAGACATCTTACTATGATTAGCTGTTGAAATGATGGTTGTTAAATATGTGAATAACGAGCCGAATGAGTAATTTGCAGGACATTTTTATGCTCATTGATTTACGACTAATATCATCTTAATGTTGTAATTTATTGATCTTTCAGATGTTCTTTGATGATAGTGTTCGTAACATACAGTCTGGAAAACGTGTGGGTCTCCACACTGTGCTGGTAAATCATTGCTTCATTGAAAGTTCAATAGTGACTAACATTAAAATATATATATATATATATATATATATATATATATATATATATATATATATATATATATATATTGTTGTTGCAGAATGATGTTATTCTGAACTGCTTAGTTTAATGTAATCCTATCCAATATCCAATTATCTTAATGTGTGTCTAGGTGGGCACTTCTCACAGGACAAAAGGTGCGGATTATGCATTAGAGAGCATCCACAATATCAAGGAAGCATTGCCAGAGCTCTGGGAAGCTGATGAGAAGTCCGTGAAGATCGGGTACTCTGGAAAGGTTGCAATTGAGACATCTGTGACAGCTTAGCTTATGTTGTTAATGTAAACAAATAAAATATTTGTGATTCACTCCCATCTGTCACACCTTGTTTAGTGAAGACTATCAAATATCAATCAATAAACAAAAGTCTCCTTCTCTCTATTGCTTTTTCTATTTAATATTTTTTTTGGGTAACCCACAACTCCACAAGGCGTTGGTTTGTTATTTACAGTTTTTACACCCTTTTGTTTTTATTGGCAGTAGATTTCATTTGCAATGCACAAGAGATTGCTTAATAGTTTAAACTTTTAGTTTACTGGTTTATTATACGAGTTTAAATACAAGCAGGAGCTCCTCAAAATATGCCTTGATAGGGCCATTTCGGGAATTACACTGTTCTTTTATACTAATAATTCCCAAATTACCCCTATAATAAGCCCTATTTTGGGGAGCTCCGACTATTCTTGAACCAGAGCTCCTGCTTGTATTAGAACTCTTATTGTATCCATAAAGTACAAACCCTAGAGCTAGAGGACTCAAACCTAAAAATAAAAAGGAAGGCATTTGAGGTGAAGCTGGAAGGGGCTATCCTTATCTTTTGCATAATACATGCAGAGGTACCCATAACGATACACCTGATCCTCTAATTACACTACAAATTCTTGGCCATTTACGTCAATAGATTACAAACACCAACAGTTTCGGCATCGTCAGGGTTTCAACTGTCAAACCCCAAACCATTTCAATTCTGGCACCTCTGTAAGTCCCTACATGCCTCCAAGACTCCAACCTCCATCCTCACGCATACATTGAAAATATCTGTTACTCCTATCCCTCTATAATCAATGACACTGGTCTTGAACGACTAGAAGAGTGGTATTAGCGAAAAATCTGCCAACATCGACAGAGACTAGCATTACGGAAACACGTACACAGATTGTGAAAGAGGAGTGTGGCACTAGGGTGGGGCTGACCTTAGATAGGAGGATCACAATTGCTCAAATTGTAAACCACTATTTCTCTGGACTTCTTTCACCAAAGCATTTATAAAGACACCAAAACAAGGCTATTAGTTGGATGGTGATGGTCATCCAATTGAGGTCAATTTGGCATATCAGATTCTCCGAGCCACCTATCTAACGGCGAGACTGAATCTGTGACCTGGCATCATTCACCAGTATTAATGACAGATCATCCAACTCACGACTTCCTAGTATTGATCATGCATTTCCCTTTACTGATAATGCAATTCCCTTTTAACTCAGGTCGAAATTGATTCGTCCAAAGATGAATTCATTTGGAATGAAGCACATAGAATTAAATAAAACAAGCTAACATTTGAGGACCGGACTTTCAGAGAAAGTAAGTTCCTTTCACATAATGATGGAGAAGACCAACAAGGAAGTCAAAAACAATTGCAATATTAAATGGGTAACAGAAATACAATCTGTCCAACAAATGAACCAGAAATCTCTACACGGTCTTTCGCCCAAACGTATATTTAAAAAAAATCCTATATACCGGATGGAGCTGGAAGGATATGTGAGCAAGGGATTTTGCATGCACAAAATGGGTGCTGACAGGATAAACACAGTGTAATTTAAAAAAAAAAATCCTATATACCGAATGGAGCTAGAAGGATAAACACAATACGAAAAGAGAACCTTGAGTGTAGTGGAACACTTATGGGTCTACTCTATTTCTCTTTAACCAAAATCAGTTTCTTAATGAGTGCTTCTTCCCAGTAAACGCTTGGAACTTTGGTTCTTCCTTCTTTGGAGTCTCTGGACTGGTGGCTTTTGCAGCGTCCTACAGTGCAAAAATCAAACACAGTTTGATCAATTCAAGTGATCCTGATGGTGCATAAACTAGTGCTTATACATTGGCCTACTTCAGCCACAAGAACAGTAAAGCAGGAGATACCTTTGGCGTCGCAATTGGAGCCTGGCCAGCATTTGAACCACCAAACACAAGCTTTCCTGATCGTCGACGTGCGGTAACGCTTGCTGAAGTAGACTGATTTGTCCCATTAACAGCCTCTGCTTTGTGATGTTTGCGTATGGGAGAAGAAACTGGTTCAGCTGATCATTTCAAAGGTTTCCCATCCAAGCGTCTTGCCACACCTGTGAATGGGCTGAACTTGGGTTCTTCCTTGGCTAGCTCCTCTTGAACTGAAAGATCAGAGACTTGAGTTGTATTAAAATCCATGAAAAAATTAAATTAGTAAAAAGTAAGATATAACCAAAACTAAGTAAAAACCTTCAGCTGGGGCGTTGTTCGGCACAGAAGATGGTGCTGGTTTTTCAGGTTCTTTATAGTCGAGAGGAGGGGCAAAATCCACTTCGCAATCCGTTTCAATAATACTTACACCGAAGGAGGGCTTAGTTTCTAAAATATCAATATAGTACTTGTTAGAGTTATAGGTGACCATGATAGTGTCACCTATCGTCAAACAAGAGAAGTTTCGCATTGTTGTCTACAAGCTGCAAGAGAACAAAGAGTGTCAAACAAGAGAAGTTTCGCATTGTTGTCTACAAGCTGCAAAAGAACAAAGAGTGTTAAACAAGAGAAGTTTCGCATTGTTGTCTCCAAGCTGCAAGAGAACAAAGAGTGGAAAACCGTAAAAATAATCAAAAGCACAATATGAGTCAATTACTATTAAACCAAAAAAAAAAAAAACTAACATGGCTTTTGGGTCGGAGATATCTAAGAAGTCCTTGGTGTGGGGCTGCAGCTTCACGTAATTTCCCTTTGAAAGAGTGGCATTGCTTACTTGCATGATGTCTCCCTCTTGTAAGCACATGTTCTCCATCATCTAAATGTGTGAAACAAGACAATAGCAGGAAAATTAGCAGCAACTTAAAAATAAAGCAGAGCCACATACAAGCAGTTCAAAGCATACCCAGGAAGGCAAGAAGACGAGGCCCTCATCGGCAGTAAACTCTAGCACACCACAATGTGAAACTCGTCCGGAAGAAGGATTATAGAGTTGGAATAACATCGGGTAGTCAATGCGCAGAGATGCTGCAGAGCAAACAATATTTCAGTACAAATAAAACCAGAATAACAGAAAGATAAGTCTCCCTTTATCTGCATTATCAGGAAGGAAAAATAAAAGAGAATAATCCCCTTACCCAGGCGGTTGAGAGCTGAGGGAGGCATTACGACTGGAAATAACATGAAACATAACAAATCAGTAAAAATCAGGCCTTCAAGATAACGCAAACACTGAAAATGATAAAATAGACTAGGTTAAGAAGAAAAACGTACTTTTGTCACCCTTATCCAGGTGTAGCTGCAATGAGTGAAAGGGACCAGAATTAATAGAGAATAAAAGATCAACAGAACAAGCAAGAGGCTATCTAAGTAACCACATAATAAGAACTCTTAAACGAGAAATACATGCTACTAATAACTCATAAACATTATAGGAATTAACCATCACTAACTCAAGTCTCATTAGGGTAAACCATGAAGTAATCACATGTGGGTACAGCCCAATTGGTAATGAGTAATCAAACCTTATTGATAACGGAGACAGGGTAACAACGGTAAGCCTGTTCAAAGGATGAACTGCAGTAGTCATAGTCTTCGTAATCCAGCAACCATTAACAAAAATGATGAGATAAATCAACTCAAGTTCAGGTTCAACACTGTTTCTATCAAAGCCAAGCTAGAAGCTACAGATAAGTTGACATAAGAAAATAATATGAACTAGCTGGTAAGTTGGTAATACATAATAATCGAGTTTTATTCTATTCCAAAACAGTGAGACATTAATGAACTGAGAGGTATGATAGGCAAATCAAAGAACTCCCAACTCTTCAAGCATGATCACAGAATGTCAGAATTCCTAAGAAAATACTGCTATTGAACCACCCATACCCTTTCAGAGTAACTAGCTACTCATGGTGGATTGTAATGTCCAGTTGAACTATAGCTTGGACGAATAAAGAGAAATAAGGTTGCAGTATATGTGATCAGCTAGTCTGCTTTTCATGGCTAGGCACAACTCAACCGCCTATTGCATGATTGAAATCGATGGGATGGCGGGTCACTCTTTACCGATGGACTCTCAATTGATTACAGCATACATATGTAAAATTGATAGCTTTATAGTGCCTCATCGCTTGCTGGTTTAAGGGGGTAAGGCTTCGTGTCCCCCCATTGATGTAATTGGGGTTTTAATTAACAGGTAGGGGTCTTACCTAACCTCCCTCCAGTACAGTTTTTTTTTTGTTTTAATAATTGGCTTTTAACAAAAAATTAGAAAAAAAAAAATGTAAATTGAGACAAAAACCAAATCTTCTTCAATGAGCACACCTCTCCCACTCATTCAAAGCTCACACAGGGAACTCCCTACTGCATGCTACGGCATGCGTCTGTACCCGACAAGCCCATCACAAAAGTTCAACATAACAGACTCCAAATCCACTATCCAATTCAATATGGTTCCCAAATAAGATAAGACAAAAATTTAACAAAACCTGGTAAAAAAATATTCATGGGGTCATAAACATACCATGGTTACAGGGTTGAGAAATTTCCATGAAAAGATCACCAACAATCTATAGGAACTCCTACAAGAAGGAATAATGAAACAAACAGATAGATAAGTTCACAAGATCACATAATAATCAATCTAAACAAAAAACAATGAATCGAAAAAACAGAAATCGAAATTATACTAAAAACCCATCAACAAGAAACCATCCATTGCATACCAATGTAGAATGGATAAAAGATAGAACTACTGGAAAAAAAAAAAAAAAAAAACACAGAAAAGAAAAATCATCAGAAAGAAAGATAAGATCATAAGAGACGATAGAGGAAGTTGTATATACCTGAACTAGGTGTATCGAACAGCAGATGGATTGGAAACTGGTAGGATAATGGAGTTTCAGGGGATGCTGCGGAGAGAAACAGAGGAAATTGTAGGAGGGTTTGATGAAGGAATGTTTCTTATTAGCAACTTCTAAAACTCGTATGGACTATGGAGTGGGGTGTTCCTATATAGGCACAGGATTCTCTCGTTCAACTCGAGAGAATCTCTCGAGTTGGAACCCCTAGAGGTCGCCACGTGTCTCCTTTGACACCCTTTAACCATGGGTAAGGTTCACCCACCCCTAGGGTTCACTAACCCATCCTTGGTTTTTTTTTTATTAATTATTATTTTTTAAATTAAAAAAACCGTTTTTAGAGTTTTTTAATATTAAAAATATTTTTTTAATTTAAAAAATAATAATTAATAAAAAAAAGAAAAACCAAGGATGGGTGAGTGAACCTTAAGGGTGGGTGAACCTTACCCATGATTAAGGGGTGTCAAAGGAGACACGTGGCAACCTCTAGGGGTTCCAACTCGAGAGGATATGAGCCTCCTATATAATGAGAATTCCCCGTCAAAAACTTAAATGGATTTTTTAGAATTTCCAAACTATCCTTCTCATCTATATCTATTCCTATATCTATATCTTTATCTTTATAACTATTATCTTTATCTTTACTATTATAAGGCGAGAGGAAGGCGTAATCTGATTTTTCTAAAATTCCTAAACTACCCTTATCTTTATCTTCTTTATCTTTATTATTATAATGTGAGATGGAGGCGTAGCCTAATTTTTCCAAAATTCCTAAACTACCCTTATATAAAACAAATCTTTAATCTAATGTTTTACTTTAATGTGTTAATGTTTTACTTTAATTGTCAAACTATCCTTTTGTCTATTTAAATAATAGAATCACAATCAATTGCGATTGAACTCTCGCACGTGCCACCCGCAGGTTAATACGTGTTCCTTTTAACTCCTATTAACTGTGGTTAACTCTTTCCCCTCACTCTCACATGCATTGCACGTGCCACCCGCTAGTCTATTATAACGCGAGAGGCATGCGTAGATGATTTTTCCGAAATTCCCAAATTACCCTTACATAAAAACAAAATATTTATTTAATGTTTTACTTTAATTCCTAAACTACCCCTTGCCATCTATCTATTTAGAATCACAACCAATCGTGATTGACCTCGAGGAGAGTTCAATCACACCCGTGGGTTAACATGTGTCCCTTTTAATTCCTATTAACTGTGGTTAACTCCTTTCCCTCGCTCTCACGTGCATTGCACATGCCACTAGTTAGTTCAATCACGTGTCGTTAACTCCTTCCCCTAGTTCTCACGTGCATCACACGTGCCACCCGCTAGTTTATATAAAAAGAGTACCTATATAAAAAGAGGAGTCGGTTTATGGGTACTAGCAAATATACTCCCAAATCTACTCCCTATTCATAACATTTTATAACCAACCATTAAAGACTAAGATTTGACTTGGCTTATTTTGTTTTTTCTAATATCACGTCAGCTTTAATCCTAACTGTTTAATTAATTGAGATAAACGGTTAGGATTTGAGAGTATATTTGAGAGTACACCTTGGGAGTATCCCTATACTAATTCATAAAAAGAGAGTTAACACCACTAGATTCCAAAAGTTTTCATTAACATTTTTTCTAGAAATACCCTTTTCTTTTTCTTCTTTACCTATTGGGTACTCATACTTTGTGCGGATGCGATACTTTGCGCGGATGCGTTCCGTTAGGTGGAACGCATGCTCGCCCACAGACCACCACTTATCTATTTTTAATTTTTTTTAATCATGATTAAGTTTATTAACATGAGATTAATATTTAAATAAAAACTAAGGTTAGATGAATGAACTTTAAGGATGGGTGAATCTTAACCACAGTTAATAAATGTTAACTAACTTGAGGTTATTTTTCTAAAAAGTAAGGTTAGATGGATGACCCTAAGGATAAGTGAATCTAACCACAGTTAATGAATGCTAACTAATTTGAGATTATTTTTCTAAAAACCAAGGTTAGATAGATGAACCCTGAACGAGTCTTAACCACAATTTATAAATGTTAAAATGGACACATGGCATCCCGAACGCATATGCGCAAACAATCATTATCCTTAACCTTAATAATCCAGGCAACCTCTTCAACATACTTTTTTCTTTCTTCCTAAAACGCCCTTTTGGATTGGTGAGCTGTTGAGCAACTGTGGAAAACGTCTTTTGAGAGACAACGTGTCTCTACTCCCTCCCTTTCTCATGCCATCCGACTCCACATGCACACCGCCCCCCATTTGGTCAATTAAAAACCAACAGTCTTCTTCATATTCACAAGATCAGAACAAGAAATTTCGGCATTCTTCGTACCCTCCTTCGAAGGGTATTAATGCCAAAAAAAAACTTGGTCCGTCAATGCAATTGGAACTGTGACATCAAAGCTGACCAAGAATCTCTATGCATCACTGCTTGATTTTGCTGTGGATGTTCGATTAACCTTCACAACAATGCCCTGGCTTATACAATCCAAAAGGCCATGATGTGTATGTCATGGCCGACTAGCTACTTGCTTGTATTGAAGAGATGTTCGACCCTGTATACAAGATCTTTGAGAATGAATAGCAGCATGTCTTTGCTTCTTAATTAGGAACTGCAACAAGATTTTGGAAGATTCCAACTCCAATAGATTGCAGCAAAAAAAAAAAAAAAGATCCATTAATGCCAAGTGCAAAGGAACCCGATCCATTAAATAAAACTTTATTTGTCATTTGTAGGCAGTTCAAATATGTCTAATTCTTTCAGTGAAACCAATGGACTCATGAGAAGACTTCCAAAGGATCCAAAAAAAAGATCCATGATTTCTCTCTCCCTTTTGATATGTTGGCCTTTTTTAATTTTTATTTTAAGCTCATTTATTGCTCCAAAAGGAATTCCAATTGGAATCTCCATTAGAATGAACTAAATTAAAAAACCTACAACAAACCACGCAGGAAGGCTTACCACCAAGAAGGTGGCAATCTCTATGGAAAATTGAATTTTGAGGCTTGTCGGAAGGCTTTGACGACAGGGGCAAGATGGGTTGATGCCAATATAAATTCTAAGAAGACTTTGATTTTCTTCAGGAGTTATTCTGCTTCCTATTTCAGATACAATGAACCATGAAATCTCATTCTTATTTTTCTCCTATCTAAATCATCACCATCAAGGGTGTCAATCTTTTTAATTGTGTGTTTATTTGAGAATTTATTGTATTGCATTTTTTTTTGGACATGCACAGGATCTCCTCTTTGTTTTATCTTCCTATGCTACATCTATTTGGATGAAATTGGCACAACTATTAAGCTATATCTTCAAGACCATTCCGTCAGGGCCGAATCGTGTTTAGCCTATCTTTAGAAATCCTACAATCTTTATAATTTTATATTAAATGATCAATTTGATTTAAATGCAAAACACGTGCCTTGCACGTGCACCCCTCAACTAGTAATCATTATAAACGACAAATATTTAATTGAATAACAAATATTTGATTGAATAATTTTTACTTAATTCTCATAGTATCCCTCACTCATTTATCTATTAGACTTGAAATTGTCTAACGACATTGGAGTCGGGTTAAGTTACTGAGGTTATCATGTGTCATTTTAAAAACTTGTTAATTGTGGTTCAGATTCACCCGCCTTTAGGGTTCACCCACTTATCCTTTGTTTTTAACCTTTATAAGAGTTAGTGAATTTTAACCAGGTTTTAATAAAATTAATATTATTTTTTCTTCTAAAAATCAAGAATAGGTGGGTGGACTCTAGAGGTAGATGAATCTTAATCATGGTAAAAGGGTGTCAAAAGAGACACATAACAACCTCAAGAGCGTAACCAAACTCTAACCGTGATTAAGATTCACTCATCCCTAGGGTTCACCCACTTATCTTTAGTTTTTAGTAAAAGTTATTAAATTTTTTTAAACCCTAATTAAAATTTTTAACTCTTTAAGGTAAAAAAAAATTCATATATTTTTTTCTAAAAACCACCAAGGATAAGTGGAGAACCCTAGGGCATGTGAATTAAAAGGGACGCATGGCGACCTCAGTGGCATAATCAGACTCCACAAGCCGAATTGAGCTGAATTGGGTGCTGCTCAAGCTCAACTCTTAACATATATATGCTGTCTCAAGCTTGTCTCGAGCTCATTTTGAGCCCTCGAATGCGAGCTCGAGTCGGCTCGTCTATAGATAGTCGAGCTTGAGCCGGCTCGTGAGCTTGTACTATTATTTTAGACTTGTTTATCCTAATTTTAAGAAAAAGAATTCAAATCAAAATCCTAAGAGTTAAACATACTCATCATATTCTCTTTAAAAAATACTTCAAAATTGAACATAATTATTCTCGTGAGTCTAATTGAATAGACATATTATAGAGAATCTATAAATTTTGAAAAGATGAAGTTACCTTTTAAGTTTCACCTCAACAAAAAATTATATTTAAGTTTATATGAAAACTAATATTGTTAGGATATAATAAGTAGTACAATAAAATTAATCAAGTTGAGTTGAGCCGAGCTGCCCATTGCTTGTGTTCGGCTTGATTAACAAACGAGTTCAATCATTTAGTTCGGCTCGGTTTAATGAGCTCAAATACTTAACTCAAGCTTGACTCATTTCAAGACGAATTGAGTTGGCTCACCAGCTAGCTCGGCTCATTGAAAACCCTAATTGGCACCCCTATGTGAGGGTATCGGCACCCTCAAAAGCTCACAAAATTTAAGATTTTTTTTTTCTATTTATAAAGCCCACATGCCTAGGTGGGCCTAAAAAAACTAGGCCTACTGACATGAAGGCCGGGCTTGGACAACATGCCAAGAGCTAGGCTAAGCTCAAGCCCTTATTATATATATATATATATATATATATAATTTTATATTTATTTTAAACTTTTAATTTAAAATTATACTATATAACATTTTTAATGGGATATTTATTGGAGATGGTAGTATTTTTACTACCACATCCCTTGTTTGAATACTACCAACCATTGAGAGACTTCTAATAATTTAGTCTATCCCTTTTTTATTCTCTATGTTAGTATCTCATTTCTTTGTCGTCACTCGTCAAGTGATAGTGGTTAAAATTTTATTTTTTATATAAGTATCATGATAAAAAAAAATTAATTATTTTTTCAAGCCCAATCTTGACCCTGAGAAAAGGGCTTGGGCCTGATTAGTTCTGACCTTGCAAGGGCTTGGGCCAAATCCTTCTGAGTAGGGATGGGACCCATTGATAACCCTAGCCAAGAAGGGTTCAGGCGTGGTTTATGGGTTGACACAGAATTGGCCGCGGCTATATTAAGCTAATTATGGGAGAGATGTTTTTTAAGCAGGCTTAGGGTTGTCTTTGGTGATGCCAGGAAAAAATTTGCTGGCCATCCACAAATCAGTGGACATGTGGCGCTTAAAAGGAGAGAAGTCATTTTATTTTCTCCCCAGGGTTTTGACTTCTCCCCCACTTGATATCTCTCCCCCTTTTAGCGCTATATGTCCATTGATTTGTGGTGGCAGGAATTTTTTTTCTTGACATCTACTAGAGACTATTCCATGTAGGGCATATAGATTGGCCAAATTCTTCTCCGTGAGCCCATAAATAGAAATTACTTTTCTATGATATTTGATTGTTTATTTTGAATTGAAAAAGTTATCTATGTAAGTTTCCTAAATTACTAATTTTTAGGGGATTTTTGCATATAAGCTACTAGGTTCTTCCTAGTTTGCAAATATAGTATATGTTTAAACCTTTTGCAAATTAACTCATGGTTTTCTAAAAGTTAGACAAACAACCTCAAACCTCACTTCCAGACTTCCGTTTGAAATTGTTACTAAAATAACTATTACGCCCTTAATAGATTTCATAACCCCACAAAGTCTCTTTAATTGCCTTGAATCATGGTTAATAAGCTTTAACCACTATGGTTAATTTTTTTCCTAAACACCAAGGTTAGATGCTTTAAGGGTTATTTAATCTTAACCACAGTTCAAGGCAGTTCAAAGGGAACATGTTAATATTTTTAAAAAATTCTAAGAACCAAGGTTAGATGCGTTAGTGAACCCTAATCACAGTTGAAAGGAGACACATTATTATTTTTTTTTTCTAAAAACCAAAGTTAGCTGCTTTAACCCTAAGTTTTAGTGAATCTTAGCCACAGTTAAAGGGAGTTAAAAGGGGACACCTAATTTTTTTCCTTCAAGAAACCGAGGTTAAATGCTTTAACCACAATTAAAGGGAGTTAAAAGGGGACACATTATATTTTAAATATTTTTTCTAATAATAATGGTTAGGTGCTTTAACCCTAAGGTTAGTGAATCTTAACCACATTTAAAGGAAGTTGAAAAGGGACACATTAAATTTTTTTCTATAAACCAAGGTTATGCTTTAACCCTAAGGGTTAGTGAATCTTAACCACCGTTAAAGGGAGTTAAAAGGGACACGTAATCTTCTTTTTAAAAAAATTCCTAATAGATGCTTTAATCTTAAGGAATAGTGAATTCTTAACCACAGTTAAAGGGAGTTAAAAGAGATGTTCATTTTTTTCCCTGAAAATCAAGGTTAGATGCTTTTACCCTAAGGATTAGTGAATCTTCACCACGGTTAAAGGGAGTTAAAATGGGACATGTTACCTTAATTTTTTTTATTTTTTTTTTATAGATGCTTTAATTCTAAGGATTAGTGAATCGTAACCATAGTTGAAGAGAGTTAAAGAGATGTTCAATTTTTATTTTAAAATTAAGGTTAGATGCTTTAACCCTAAGAATTAGTGAATCTTAACAACAGTTAAAGGAAGTTAAAAGGGAACACCTTACTTTCTAATTTTTTTCCTAAAAAACAAGGTTAAATGCTTTAATTCAAAGGGTTAGCGAATCTTAATAGTAGTTAAGAGTTAAATGGAGACAAAATAACCAATGGGGTCAAAACTTATTAACCAGTTTAAGAGCAATTAAAGAGACTTTGTGAGGTTATGTAACCACTAATGACATAATAGTCATTTTAGTAACCATTTCAAACTAAGGAAGTGAGGTTTGAGGTTGTTTGTCAATCTATTTGGAAAACTATGAGTTAATTTGTAAAAAGTTTACACATAACAATGTATTTGCAAACTTGGAAGAACCTAGCAGCCGATATGCAAAACCAAAACCCTTTGTTTTTATAAAAACAAAATTACAGTATTATCTTCTTAAATGGTAATTATATTATAGACTAAGTCATAAGTTAGTATAATACAAGCAATTGAGGGCCGTTTAACTACTAGAACTGACGGTCAAAATCTTCTATCCCATCCCATCCCATCCCATCCCATCAAAGATCTGGCCCACCAAATCAATGCATGGTCGAGGCGGGATGATTTGTGGTTGTAATTTCGATAACGATTGAGGGTGTTTACGTCACTAGATAGAATTCGGGGACATGTTGGCCATTTGTTTTGGAAATTGAGTCTCTTGAGTCTTGAATCTTCTCTACCTCAAAAACCCTCACTTTCTCTTCTTGAGGTAGACACAGAAAGCTGTTTCTCTCGCCCTTCTCATTAGAGGGAGAGAGAGAGAGAGATTTTAAAATGGCGAAGCGTGAGCTCTCCGGCACTTTGAAGAACTTGAAGGTACCTTTGATGCCTTACTTAAATCATTGTCTCCGACTGATTTCTATCAGCCAATTTATTAAATCCCCACTTCAGATTTGAACTCGAACTTTCTTGAATTCGTCTGTGTATTCTTTCTTTCTTTCTTCTTCTTTTTATTCTTTTTAAACAACCCTTCAAAATTCCGAATTATCTAGTTGAGATTAGCCTTGTAATTCCTTTAAAGCTGATTTGGGTATTCTTTCTTATTTCAGTTCATGCAAAGGGCAGCTCAGAAAGAGGAGAAAATCAAGAAGGAAGAAGAGGAAGAAGAGGTCAAACCCGATGGGAATTTCTTTTCAATGAATACCCACAATCGGAAATGGTTTCTTTTTTGTTCTTTTAAAATTTCCTACTGATTTTTGTATCATTCTTATTCTTAAATCCCTGGTGGTTGTGAATCATAACGACTTTTTTGTAGTTCGAATTGATTGTTTATATGCATGTCATAGCGTAAGTATGTGATGTGGGTTGGGATGTCTAGAAATTCCATAGTCAAATTGAGGTGTATAGGATTTTGTTTCTCTTACTGTTGAGGAGAGAAAATAGTTTATATGCAGCCCCCTCTCCTCACTTACACCTGTTTGTAAGTTCTTAACATTTCTTTGTTATAAGCAAATTCGGAATCGAATGCTGCATAAGATAATTGGGCTTGGGAAAGTTTTCCTTTAGTTTTCATAACCACAGAGCATGAGAATATTTATAGGAAATTTCAATCTTACCTGTCTTCCCCCTTTCAATATGATTAAAATTTCAATCACCGTTGTATTATCTCTCCCTATTCACTATCCATTCCATGCCTATGTGGCCAAGAGGTTGGAGAAAATTCAGAAAGATTTCTTTTGGAACGAGAGAGTGGACACCCGTAAGTTCCATTTAATTGGTAGTTATGTTTGTCTCCCTTTTGAGGATGGAGTTGAACATCCGTCCTTTGTCTATGACCAACGAAGCTCTTGGCTCTCTTAGGTAAATGGCTTTGGCAGTTTTTGAGTTGAATGCGAAAATTTGTGGAGACGGGTGACCTCATTGAAATATGAGGAAGTGTCTAGGTGGGAGCTAAAGGGTGTCAAGGGATCTAATGGTTTTGGGTTGTGGAAGGGAATCATGTCAGGTTGGAAGAACTTTTCAACGTTCATCAGCTTCAATGCAGAGAAGGGGAGTGAAGTGCTTTTCTAGTTAGACAAGTGGTGTGGCTACACCACTCTCAGTGAGGATTTTATTTCCTTTTGTGCCTTGGCGGTGGATTTGAATACTATGGTGGAATCTTGGATTGAGTCTATTAATAATTCTAGGGTTTGGTGTCCTAGATTAAGGCAGGGGCTTAAGGATTGGGAGATTGAAGGTTTCTTTCATTTGCTGGGTAGGCTTGGTTATGTACCTACCTCTCCCCTGCTGAGGGATGTCCGGTTGTGGTCTTGCGACAATAAGGGTTAGTTTTCAGTGAGATTTTTTTTATCATGCTTTAGTGTCAAGATCGCGTTTCTGTTAGGAACCTACTCCTAATGTGCCTTCTTTGATGAGAGAAAAGGAGGATCTCGACCCACTCGAACAAGAGAAAGGTTGATCTTGTCGTGCAAGAGCACAATTTAGCTTAAACAAAAACGTCTACTGGTTTATTCTTTGAAAAGAATAATATATAGGCTTACATTCATCCTTCTTGCAGAAATAGAAACAAAACAAAACTAGGAAACTGACTATAGAATCAATGTAAGATTCTCTAAAAAAGCAACCCCTACTAAACAAAGAACATACTAAATGCGATGGTAGGTCCCTAACAATGCCCACCCCTAAAAACCGCCATGTCCTCATGGCGCAAACCTTAGAAAGTGTTGCTGCATGTTGTATGCCTCACCCTCTTCCTGTCTACCAGCATCTTGGTTTGATCATTGTCATCCGACATGAATATTTACATTTGTTTACACTTGTGTCCTGGTGCAAATTTTTCGTCACAATTGAAGCAAAGTCCTTTTTCACGTCGATTCCGCATCTCCTCGGCCAAAATCCTTCGAATCGGAGCAAGTACATTGTTGGAGTTAGCTCGTGTTAGTGATGTAGCCGTAGTAGTTGTGGCTGATCCAACCACCGAGATGGAATCTGGGGTAGAAAATTGGCTTTGTCGGCGCAGCCAGGGGCGAAGCCAAGGAGGGGCATGTGCCCCCCTAAACTTTTGGGGAAAAAAATTACGTACGTTTTGATATATTGTGTGGCATCATTACTATATGCTGAATGCTAGTTTTTGATGTATGTTTTGTTACATATATACGAGGAGTGATTATTTCCACGGAACGCCCTTTCAAGGCCATTATGTGTTCTTTTTTCTCTTTAATCATGGTTAAAATTAATAAACCTACGGTCAATATATATATATATATATATTTTAAAACCAAGTTTAGAAATCTTAACCACAATTAATGAGTGTTACAAGGGACATGTAGCATCCTAGGGAGACTTTCCTTTAATCGTGATTAAGCTTAACTAACCTGTGGTTAATATTTTTTTCAAAAATTAAGGTTGGATGGATGAACCCAGGGGGTGAGTGATTCTTAACCACCCTAAGTGTTAAAAATCCTTAACTAGAGTTTTATATTTTTTTAAAAACTAATGTTATATTGTTGAACATCAAGGGTTATCTTAACCATATTTAATAGGGGTAAAAAGGAACACGTGTTGGCTTGTGGTCTGATTGAACTCTTCCCGAGTTTAATTGCGATTGGCTGTGATTCGATCTCAAGTAGGTGCCCCTCAGCTTTAGAATTTTTTTTTAAAAAAATATAATTTACTAAGGATTTAGAACTGATTTATTTTTAAAACTGGACTCCTTGGAGTCGGTTACAACTCACTTGTCAACACATGTCCCTTTTAATACCTCTTGCTTGTGATTAAGATTCACTAACTCTTAGTGTTCAACCACCTAACCTTGGTTTCTAGAAGAAAAAAATTAACTCTAAAGGTTAAAGTTGTAAACTAGAGTTAAAAGACTTTTGTGTTATAACCAGACTCCACTGAGTTTGGTTATAACCGTAGAGGATGTCATGGGGCAGCTGTCCCTTTTTTTTGGGTTGAAAGTAGCTGTCTCATTGAATTTTCAAATTTTTTTTTTAATTATTTAATAGGGCATAGTCATTGAACAAGGCGGCAATTGCTCCTGAACTTTCAAAAAAATTATATTATCTTATTTAATAGGGCATAGCAATAGTGCAAGGAGACAACTGCTCCCGTAAACAAGGAGAAACAACACCTGTAAGATATGTACAAAATGTATAGAGGAAATGACCCACAAACTTTGTCGTATACAAAAAATTTCCCTCGAACCCCGTCCCTTAAACCAAATGTGCCCCCCCTACGATGAATTTATGGCTCCGCCCTTGAGCGCAACTCTTGCAATTTTCTTCTTGTCGCCTCGCAAGGGCCATAGCTTCTTGGAGTGTAGACGACCTAAACATTAGCACTTGGTCAATTTCATCATGTAGACCTTGAATAAAGGTTCTCATCAGCGTGCGATCACACCATCCTTCAACCCAATTGGCCAAATTTTCAAATTCCTCCTGATAGCCTGAGATAGTTGACGCTCGTTGCTTCATCTTCGCTAGGAAACCGTCTAAATTTTCGAAATCTACATGACCAAAACGGTTAAACATAGCTGATGTCATGTCCCTCCATGTAGAATGGAGATGAGTGTGACTATACCATTGATACCATGTCAAAGCCGCTCCCTCCAAGTGGGAAGAAGCTAACAGTGCTTGTTCATGTTCAACGGTACGGTGGTCAGCAAAAAATTGTTCTGCTTTGTAGATGAAATCAGGAGGTTTGCGTCCATCAAATTTTGGAAAGTCGATTCTCGTGTACCTTGTTTGAACTCGACCCTTAATCCGATCTTGCGCTCGAGTTAGAACCCGGTCTTCAATCAACACATCGCAATTACCTACATTTGATTCCCCATGAACAGATCTAGCCACGTGGTCAGGTGAATGGTGTGCGGATTGTATTTGGATCGAAATATGCTCTATGAGTTGTCATGTCTATTCCCGATCCCTCTCTTGTTGTCGTCTCTAAGGTCTGATGCATGGCTACAAACATGGACTGCGTATTCAACATGGATCCTTCAAGAATACTTGCACATTCCTCCTTGGCTTCTAGTTTTGATGATGTGTTGTCCTTTTTCTTCCTTGCTGGCATGCTCAAGAAAGACCGCTTTGATACCAATTGTTAGGAACCTACTCCTAACGTGCCTTCTTTGACGAGAGAAAAGGCGGATCTCACCACTCGAACAGGAGAAAGGGTGATCTTGTCGTGCAAGAGCACAATTTAATTTAACTAAAAACGTCTACTGGTTTATTCCTTGAAAAGAATAATATATAGGCTTACATTCACCATTCTTGCAGATATAGAAACTAAACAAAACTAGGAAACTGACTGTAGAATCAATTTGAGATTCTCTAAAAAAGCAACCTCTACTAAACAAAGTAAGCAACTTCTACTAACATGGAAAGCAACCCTTACTAATCAAAAAACATACTAAATTTGACGGCAGGTCCCTAACAGTTTCCCTTACAGATTGGTTTGGAAGGCAAGGGTGTTGCCTAAGGTATACTTTTCTTCTTTGGTCTACAGTCTGGAACAAGATACTTACATGTGATCAACTAATGAGAAAAAGGTTGGAGTATGACTAATGGTTGTCTTATGTGCCTTGATTCGGAAGAGTCAGTTGAGCACCTTCTTCTTTATTGTCTTTTTGCTTCGCATAGTTACAAAATTCTCGAATAATTCTTGAACTATTCATTTTTTAAGGGATAACGATTAAAAAATGCTTCTTTTTCTCGAACTGACGAATAATTTCCGAACTGCCGAATTATTCGCGAATAATTCCTGAACTTATGCCAAACTTATCCTGAACTTATGCCGAACTTATTCCGAATGAAGATTTCTCACTAATTATTTGTTTTTGCTTATTCAGAATTCTAAAATAAGAATGGGGGAAAATGGACTTTCTATTAGCAATAAAATTATTACTAAAAATCCGAGACTTATTTCACACTAAGAAATCTCCATTTGATTGAAGTCACCATCTTACACGGCCCGGTTGTTTTTGGGATCTGGGCTTACTTCTTGGCTCGGATGGGAGTGGAGTGGGTCTTCCCTTCCTCCTTTCTGAGCTTCTTATTTGGATGACACTTGACGACTTTGGTAGGTGCTAAGGAATTCATCCAGACTTTATTGTCCGGTGCTATTTCGTGGGCTATTTGGAAGGAGAGGAATGATCGGGTTTTTGATAATTCCTCTTCTTCCGACCAAAGGATCCTATCTCGGGTGCTGCAGTCGATAGTGGTATGGAACTCCACAAGTTCTTTGAGACAAAAAGTGAGGGACGTTGGTTATTGTTGAGGTCACCCAGTAGCCTTGTGGGCTTGTTATTGCTCTCATTCTTGTTTTTGCTTTTGCTTTTGTAGTTAGTTTACATTTCTGTAAACTGCTCTTTGCTTTAATATATCTGATTTACCAATCAAAAAACAAAATAGAAGAAGGAAAAAACTCTATTCGAATAGGTTATTTTAGAGTTTTGATTACATTCGATTGAATTGAGAGTAAAAGATGATTTTGCACGTTAGTCTGGTGAATTTCGACCGAACTAAGAGAAAATATGATGTGTGTTATTTATTTTGAACTATTTCTATATTTTGCTAAATAACTATGTTATGCCAAATAAATGCACTCATATATTGAATTTCTGATTTTATCTATTCAGTTTATTATTTCTCCTGTTTCTATACATTTTAAATTGATGATATAATCTGATTTGCATACACAAACATGTAATCTTGATTATTCTTTTCTCTTAAATTACATAAAGCTTGTTTAAGCCTTCTGTAATTCTTTTATTGAGTTTGCGAATTTACATAATGCTTATTTTTCAGGAATTGGGATAAATGTCTAACATAGTAAGAGTAGTGGAGTCAAAATGTCGTCTAGGCAACGCCTTGCCTAGCCAGGACCTCTATCGCCTAGATAAGGATCTAGGCATGCACTCGCTAAATCTTATATAATATTATATAATGTAAACAGAAAAAAGTAAATTTTTTCGCCTAGGCATCGCCTAAGCAACGCCTAGGCATCACCTTGCCTAGAGAACCCCCTATGGCCTAGGCATCGCTTGGATGCTTTGACTACATTGAGTAAGAGATGTCAATACATCCAGATTAGTAGATTGATTTGTTGGTATCACATTCTTATTTTTTATAATTATTAATTTTTATTCGTCCGAACTTGTCCCGAATGTACCGATTTTCTCCTTTTTTTTTTTTAACTTAAACCCTACTGAATAATTCCCGAATCCAAACTTTGTTACTATGTTGCTTCCTAGGTGTGGGGCTATTTCTTGTCCTACTTGGATATTAGTGTGGCCTTACCCCGTTCTTTACGAGACTTCTTATTGTGTCGTCTCCTGGTGTGGTTTGAGGGAGAAGGAGGAAGAGTGATAGGGCCAATGTTGCCCGCCACAGTTTAGAAGGAAAGGAACTCCCAGGTGTTCGAGGGAGTTTCCTCATCTCCTCTCAAGTGAGCTATAGGATTGGTCAAACGTTGGTCCAATGGTGTTCTATCCATGAGGGTTTTGATATTACCAACCTATATTGTCTATTGTAATGCTTTTCTGACATGTTTCATTCTCTCTTTATTTTCTTTCTTTAACCATGGGTTCACTAGTTGTATTAATGCTTTTGCTCATAATATATATATTTCTACTTTTACCGATAAATATATATGATTAAAAATTGGAGATATTATGGCTTTGGTTATTGACGCACTTGTCACAACCGTAGTTACCAGAAAATCTGCCCCCCCATATACTTGCATTTCTGCTTTGTGTTTCCATATCCTATCCATTCCCTATATATTTCCTCTGCCTGGCATCCATCAGCATATTATGAAGTTAAACAAGAATGACGTAACAGTAATCAAATCACGACAACTATAACAAGACAAGGGAGGGTTCTTGTAGCCATATTTTTATAGACTTGTCATCAAAATGCTATGAAGGGGTAGTTGAGGGAACTGGTGTGTTCCTTAGTTTCTGATCCAATGGGAACGGGATTGGGCACTATAGACACAAAACTACACACATGAGAAAACTTTAGTACCATGAGACAATCAAAAAGATAAAAGGAACAAAATCATAATAGGATACTTCATACTTCAGTTCAGAACATGTTCACAATTGATCCCACCTTACCTGCTTCCCAAAACTAGTAATGGAATCTAGAATCATGAAAAAATAGTATTCTAAAAAGTTGCAATCCCCCTAAGAAATGTTTCTTATCTAATTCCAAACGGGGTTACCTAGAAAACTAACATTTGCATGATAATGGCAATAGGGTTCACACTCTGCACAGAGTAGGTAAATTCCGTTTCAAGCACGTGTGGGATGAATCACAGGCTGTGACGTGATAAATATGTTCAGTAGCCACCTTTAAATTTAAGAACATTGTTGATAGCTGTAATCAGTGAACTTCAACTTCCAATTTGTTCATTCTTGATGCCTACCACCTAGCACATAACTTATGGTGTAAATGAAGATCAAAGCGACCATATTTCATTTGAGATCCTTAACCATTTCAGGCTTTCAGCACACCGACATAAATAATTAACACTGACAGTATCTGTTTGGTGCTATGCTTAACATTTGAGGGTAGCTTGCATTCCTTTATGAGCTGCTCTTATACTTACTTTGTCCCAGGATATTCTTTATATAAATTGTTTTTGGATTCAGTGTGCTGGTGATAATTAACTTCTTTTAGTAGTACTCTTGCTTGTCACTATTGATCATGAGGTGCATAATTTGATGAGAGCATGGAGCAAGTTTCACTTCTTTGGCTGCCTTTATTTGCAGCATAGTCATAATGGAAGGGAATCCCAATCCAGGGGCATTAAAAGGACGGATGTCATTTCAAAGTTTCAATCCTTATGTCGATGTGAGTATCAAGATAGAGTGACTTGAAACAATGTGCTTCTCATGTGGCTTTTTCCCTCCTCATGTCAAAGCCTTGTCTTGGTAGAAACTGAATGAAGAAGCAACAAACCCTCATCAACCACAAGCCTCTGCCACAAGTTCTAGCAATCAGCTCGGAAGAACATGTGATAGGTGGGTTAGTTTGGCCTTAAACTCAATTTCTCCTGCGCTTTAATTTTTCTGGTAATTCCTCATATTGCTGGTGGAAAGTAAGGGCCGTTTGGCATCACTCCTAAGGAACAATTCTCTATTCCCAGGGATTAGAGAATTGTTCCTTGGGAGTGATGCTAAACGTGCCCTAAGTTTACAAAGACTGGTTAAACAGCTCATATACTATTTAAATTTATAGGATATTTATAATCTCTCTTTTAAGAGAATCACTCTCCCCTTGGAACAGTTTCTCCAAGGAAAATTATTCTAATTTGTGCAGACACAGCTCCTGATTTTTCTCTTTGCGTTACAGAGAGAACGAGTCTTTACAGAATGGATCGGAGGGGTTGAATGAAGCTAGACCTAACAGTGATTCTGATGGAGACCATAAAAGAAAACAACCAGAGATACAGTCTGAAACAGACTGCCAAAATAAGTCAAAGAAAAATGTAGAAGGTGGTCAACGATCATTACCAAAGAAGTTGCCAAAGAAGAAACAACGCTATTACAAGCAACACAAGCGTGAAAAGTTGGACTGGAGTGTTCTAAGATCACCTACGGCTCACAACAGAAGAGGTTGAGAATCATCAGGTGATTATTTTCACAGGTTGTCCTATCTTGTTGTTCTATTTGCTTTCAGCCTTTCAGGTCTTATCCAAATTTAAATCTCTTCCCAGTAGTTCTCGATCTAATTTATTTAACGAGGCTATTGAATTTGTCACTTTTAAGATGGGGATTTTTTTTTATCCTTTATTTTCTTTTCTCTTCATTTTCTTCTACTATCCAAAAGTAACTTCTCTGTATTAAATCTCTAATATAACAGACCACAAATTTGATGATCCTTGATATACAAACCATGGATTTTACTGATTCTAGGTGCAAATTATACAAATCCATCTGAGCTTAGCTCTTGATCAGGTGGCAGCGAGCAATTTTCAGCTATGATCCACCCGATAGATGGGACAGAAATCAAATTTTCTGGGTTGATGCAGGCAGGTTTGTGGCCATGTATACTGTCTGAATACATTTACAGCCAGCCACTACATTATTTTCCTCTTGATGAAAAGCCCTATAAAAGGTTTATGCAGCCATAGTTTGAAGTTTGAAGCTTGAAATGTATGATAATCTGTGAATTTTCCATTAGGGTTGTGTTTCTGTTATGCCTATAATTAGATTTGAAATCATATATTTCTGTTGAAATTTGAGTAGTTAGGCTTTAAATTTTAATACCTTTTACAGCACACTGTATTAGTGGTCATTTGTGATTGCGCATTTATCTGAATTGTTTTGTCAAATGGGCTACCTGCTGCACTAGCCGATTGCTGAAATCATACAAATCTTAGACGGGTGGGTTGGTTTCGAATTGTCCGGGACTTTGACCTGTTCTTTTGACACCCTTCAGTGGTAGGTCCAGCCCTGGTGTTTAAAAAATAATAATAATAATAATTAATGGTAAGCAAAATAGACAAAATTGAGGCAGCAGAACACAATGGCGGGGAATGGATCTACCCGGTACATCAGCCTTAGCTATACCCCTTGTACTAGAAGTACTATCATAAGCTCAAAACAATTGGACAAAAGCAATTAGCACATATGCTAAGCTTGGAGTATTCCCTTAAATCTCAAGTTGTAGTTGGAGAATACACCCGATCTTGGTTTTTCAACAAATACAGTTACAGATATTTCATTGATAAAGCTTCAGAATGGTTACTATCACATTTGTTAGCATGAAAATGAAAGCTGCCACAAGGAGATTTGAAGAGCTGACAGCCTTGCAGTAGCCCCAAGAGAGAGGACAAGGGTATCATATGTGGCGCGAGCGTTGGACGTTTCTCAATGAATTGGAAAGGAAAAAAATTATTCAATTATAATGTGGCCATATATTCTGTCAGTGCAGATTTCCAAATCTCTCGACCCTTCTTGTTGCCGTGGAAAGCACAGATGCCCCGGCCCATCACAAAGTAATTTAACTGGAACCACAGAAGCGGGCGAATCCCGGGGCAACCCACTGGGTTGGACCATGGGTCAGACTATGTTGTGTAATATCACAGCAGTGCTAATAAGGATTTTGAATTGATCTACCTGGATTTTCATGTATTTGTATAAATTCCACTCGCATTTTGGTATTTTGCGAATATACTCCAGCTACTTATAGTCCTTGGAGATCTCTGTGTCATTATGGGTCATTAACCTCAAGAAAAATCCCAAATAGTAAATAATATAATTTTGTAAAATGGGAAAATGGCTGCTTATGTCGGCCACATCACTTTGCATCCGCATATATAGACAAATGCTAGCCCAGTCGCAATCTTCCATTAATGCAACATGGTGGCTACAAATGTCATACATTTCCTGATTTTTATTTTTTAATCTATTAAAATATCAAACATCTTCACGGGTTGCACCTGCAACACAAATCTTGCGTCTATTAAAAAATTTGCAGTTATTACGACTGGGCTTACCACTCCTCTAATATATATTGTACTTGGATGAAGAATATAATCATGAAAATAAAAATCGCTAAAATTGATACAAAACTTGCGATACTTATACGTTTCGGTAACCTCGTATACAATATTTATATTGATATGAAATTAGTGATACGTATTATTTAATAGGTATTTATGTTTTAATTCATTGTATAATTATAATTGTGTTTGTTTCTTTGTCTGAGTAACTTCTCGTGACTTTATATTTGGTAAATTTTGTTCCTATAATTCATCTGATTTTTTTAGATAATTTATTTTATTTAAAAAAAAATTATATGTATTCTTCAAAACCGATATGTATAGTTATGGTTGGGATAGAAATATCTTCAGAAATTGTATTTTTAATGCTCGGATATAATAAAAAGGATTCCTTTATCTTTCCTATCTTATCCTGTTTTTTAGGGTGCGAAAGATGCAATGAGCCTTCCCCCAGACATACAACCTTTGACTCGATTGCTATTTAGAAGGGATTGTCTGTGCCACGTCCCTAAAAAGATGAGTGCTTTTGTCTACCCTTGCACTCTGCTTAATTAAAAGATGTCTCTCTCAACCGATGATGCCCACATCCACTATATTATCAAAACATTTACTTCAACCATATAACAATGCTTCTGGACATGTTTTGTTATCACTTTGGAATACTCTACTTTTTCAAGGAATCAAATTACCGCACCAACACACCATGTGGCACCCCATTTGGAGATGGTCCACATATCACATAAGGTGGTGTCCACCATGGTGCCCGAAGTATCTTATTTTATATTGAAAACAAACCATAACATGACAGACTGCCACGCCACAAATCATGTACCTTTCACTTAGGACCACCACAACCCCAACTCCAAATGAGCTTTCTTCGATGCACAAAGATCTTGCCAGAAATATATATATAAATAAAAAAAGAGATTTCATGTACGAGGGTTCTCATTTTAAAGTATCTTGGCCTAATTTGCTATACTTTGATATCTGCTGTGCTGGGGTGTCGGCAAAAAAAATTATTGTTCCAAGTTAATGGCACATGCACTCTACATATTGACTAAATAAGACCTCTTACTTACCAACCAGAGCCACTCATCTTTTGTAACTCGGAAGGCATTGTGGATCGATTCTAACATAATAAACTTAAAATTCAAGTTAAAGTGATCAAACTTCCATAAGAAATTGCATACCTTAACTTGAAACATTGTGGATCAAAGAGCGTGCAGGCTTTAAGAACATCCATCCATGGATAACTACGAGCACAGTACAGTGCTTGCTGCACTCAAATTTGACTACGTAGATGAAGTTAATGAAAGGGAAAAAGAAAGGAAATGACAAATTTGAGACAACATTTTGAACTGAAAAACAAACCAGAAAATTTATGGTAGAAGCGCTGAGATTTTTAAACACCCATTTTCATTGATACATATCAAACACCTCTCTCAAGAGCAATCAGACAGATGGAGCAATTCACATACCTGATTCTCATCAGGTATGTGAAAGCCAAACTAGTGGAGTATTAAGTTACCCAAAAAAGCAGAGAGCAAGAAGCAAGCAATTTGAGAGTTGGTGCCAGTATAGTTAAACATCTTTCTTCTGTTCTGCCACAGAGATTTCTAAACTTGCATTCTACACTTTCAGGTCAGATGGAACACTATAAACATCAATGTGTATATATGTCACAGCTCTTACCTTACTGTAGCGTCTGTTGGACTATTCTGTTAATTCACAAAAGCTATATCATTACCTCTCATGGTATAGTAAGTGTCTGGTGAAATCAAGTATATTATGTGTTATCCTTCTCCAAGTCTCTTTTACAATTCAGCAGGTGCTACCACAAACTGCATTCAGAGAATGATTCTCCGGTAGCCAGGCAATCACCAATATCAGTCCTCCGTTTTACCTACGGGTTAAGCAAATTAGCTACTTGTCAAACTCAAGCTGATATGCCTAAACATAGTACACTAACACCAAAAGCGGAGGGAGTGAGAGAGAGAGAGAGCAGATGTTCAGTTTTAAACAGTAACAGATCAGTGCCTTCACTCATGCTCTCAAGATACTTGTCAAATACCTATAGGACCAAAAGCAGGAAGGCGACTTCTGGAATAAAGTCTCATGATCCTGCCCTTTTCTCAGTACTAAATTACTAATAAACATGCATTTCAAGAATCGTACTCAGGTCTCCAAGAAGATAATGCGTAGATTATTCGACCCTTCCATCCCTGCAGCATCCACTGGCTGCCTTCATCAATCACAAAATCCTTGTGGTAGCTCGACCTCACCCTATCCCTTGCCCTATTCATGATCTCCCGGTCCAGTGGGAGCTGCCTGAGCCCAGCCCTCAGATTCCTGACCTGCCACTGCTTGTATGTCTCTGGCCTCTCTACCCTCTCGAAGCCTTCGCATGCTATGACATTTAGCGCCTCCCGTCCGAAGATCTCTCTTTCAATCAGTATCCTCTCCTGAAGCTCACGAGGTACATTAGTCTCAAGCATATCAAACAGCGCAGAGAAGTGGAAGAGAGCCTCCCGGAATCGAGTGATAAAGAAAGGGGCACTGTAGGCTCCATTCACAATCCCGTGGATGAAAACATCTGGATTCATCTTCCTGATCAGGTTCAGAACAATGTTTCTCGGACTGTCCACCACCACTGTCTCATCAAGTAGGTTCCTAAAGCGGAACAAACAATTCACGACAAGCACCTCATCACTCTCGAGCTTAAGATCTTCAATTTGAATTGTTTCCCATTTCTGTGCTATTGCATTGAACTCGAATGGAACTTTGAAACTCTCAGCATAGTTTGCTAAGCGGCAGCCTGTCTCCTCAACTCTTTCTGCTGGCCGAAAACCAGGTTGAGGAAGATCAATCCCAGTAATCCGAAGCTTAGGAGGCCCACCAGGTCTTGCCGCGAGACGTTGGATAAGGGAGGGCCACTGGAAACCATAGAGGATACCAAAATCTATAATGTGGAGCCTCGTTGCATTCTCAGCTACATTCGTGATTGTCTGGTTTGAGAAGAAATTTGAGAGCTTCCTGAATGGACATGCAGCAAGAAATAGATGGTATGCTTTCAAGACATCGGCAGCTGATGTCCTCTTGTTCATGAGGGCTGAATAAATTTGGGTCCCAGTACCAGCCAAGCGTGCCTCAAGGCCATCAGCAAAGCAATGGGCCAATCTCTGGGAACCATCTCCCAAAGAGGAAGAGTGTTGCCTGATCTGTTTCAGCAGTTCATTCGCTCTCCGACGGTCATCGGCTGCAACAGCTTGTGCACAGTGAATCAGGAGAGTCCTCAAATCCACCACTTCCCTTTTCCCACCCTGTTTCTTCCCACGGGCCTTTCCTCCATTAGATCCTTTCGATTGCCCATTCTGCAAGGCTTCACGGAGAGTAGACAAGGGGGACTCACCTTTCCCTTTGTTACAGAGCAACACCATATCAAACATGGCTGACCTTACAGTTGCTTCAGCAAAAACCGCCAACTGCTTGTTACTCCTCCCTTCTTCTAAATCTATATCCTCCCGATGAGGATTCTTCCTTCCCCTTGACCCATTGGGTGAGTACTCTCTCTCGTCCGTATTCTCCACTTTGATGGCCACCTCCCTAACCTCTTCCGTTGGCTCCAGAGGTAATAAACCATTCTCCGGATAAACAATCAGATTGTTACCATTTGGAAGAAACTTGCTAGCTTGCTCAACCCCTCTCCTGAACTGCCATACTGATTCGTTCTCGATGAGTAAATCGGGAACCCGAAGTGTACTTACCGGAGAGTCCACCAATCCATCTACAACATAATTGAAGCTGTTCGACGAGCTGATTGATGACTGAGAAGTGGACTGAGATGTGTAGTCAACAGGAAGAGTCTGGATGTGAGAAGACTTGGACACGCCACGATCACAAATCCAGTTAGGATCAACCAACTTGATATTACTAGTACTGCTGCTACTATTATAATTACTGTAATTGCCAACAAAATTATCATCTGGGCTCTCGGTGTTTTGATCAACACGAGGAAGAGGGTGATTGGGGGAAGGGGGATACTTCTTGCCAAGGATATCATAAAAGGATTTCTCTTCATCTTGAAGAGCGGAAGATTCCTGGAACATGCAGGTCTTCTCCTCCATGTCTTCTTCCATAAGCATCTGGCTGATGTACTTCAGAACTACATCCGAGAAATCACAGTCTTCTGGAGAATCTTCATCAGGGCTCACATTCGACAATGGAGCTAAATTACTAGGGTTTGGATCATGTGGAAGGAGAGGAGGACCCATGAAATTGTGACCAACAAAGGTCTCTCCTAGTTTAAGCCCGTTCACAAGATTCTGATCTAAACGGACTGAAACAGGCAGAGCGTTGCGTTTGTATCCATTCATGGAACCAGAGAATTCTCTGAGATGTGGATCCATAACCATCTATTGGTTTTTATCACAATCCGACCTCAAGAACTCTAATCGTAACCGATCAATAATTTCACAAAGAAACTGATTTTTTTCTGTCACAAACCGGAATTACAGCATACAGACCAAGAAGTTTACAAATATTAGTCTTTCAATGTATCAAGAAACCAAAAATATAATCCTTAAAACCATTAAAATAGATCAAAACACCTCTAAAACTGGATAATCAATAATGAATTCTAATAGATTCATATGTATGCTTTTAACATCGATCAGGGGATATAGAAACCTAAAGTAAGCAAAATCCACACATATTCCTCACTGTTCTCTACAATCTGAGACTCCGATAGCATCAAAATGACAAAAATGGATAGATTTTTGACATCAAGAATCCTAGAAATCAAACAAGTTCAGATAAAAGCATAAGAAGCGTACCTCACATAAACCCTAGGAGAGAGAGAGAGAGAGAGAAGGTGGGTATGAGGTGCTTCGCTCCTCTCTTAAAGGGATTACAAAAGGCTTCCTTTTTATTTTACAGCAACGAACCTGCAGGGGAACGAGTGAGTGGGGGAATCTAAGCCGTAGGATCTGTCAATCAAAATCTCACCGGCTACCGCCTGTCAATTCAGCGATTCGCCGGTGGCTGCCTCAAAAAAAGCATAAAGCGACATATTAAGGTCTACGACTCTCACAGTCTCACTAACTCTCCCCCAACGTGCTTGAGTTTCTCGGGACTTCGACGATCGGAAGTTGACCACCTATCTATGGGCCCCATCGAGAGAGTCTAGAAGACCTGGAGCGAGTGGGACTCTCAAAGCCAATTTCAGCCACACCGTATGATTTATCGGAGTGAAACTCAGAAGCAATGGTTGTTGCAGCAACCAACCAATGACTAATAGAACAAAGTCAGTTATAATTATTGAGGGGGGAAAATACTGGAAATGACACGCGTCAGCTACAGCTCCACACACGCTCTGGTTTACCGGTAGAAGGTTGGAGTGGAGGGTGTGACACCCTGACCTGTACTCCGATGGTAAAGTAAGTAGATGTAGAAGATGATGAACAGTAAACACTGAAAGAGGCCCTAAAAGTTATGCAAGCACTGAACAAGTATTCTCTGAAGTACGGCAAAAAACGTGATCTCAAGCACTAAAACGTGATTAAAACGTGATCCAAAGGTCCCCTCAAGCACTAAAAATCACGGGGTATTTATAGGGTAAGGTTGGTATGGCCATCGATGACCATGGATGGCCATAGGTGTCCATACCACGTGTTTTGCACTCATTGCCAAATATGTCAGACATATCTGTCACCTGTTGCATCACACATGAGAGCCTCCTATGAGTCCAATCGGACGGGATCGGACAGTACGCAGAAGTGACCAGCATTAAATGCCAAGACAGTGCTTTCGGCACAAAACAGTGTTTTCGGCACGCCTGTCAGAATTATGGATCGCCTCCTGATCACTTCCTCCTACGAGTCGGTCTCGTTGTTGACTCGAGCTCGGTTACGGTGTAGATGTCTTAAAACTCAGCCAGGACATCGTTGTCGATGAGACAACGGACTCGTTGTTCATGTAACGACAAAAACGTTGTCAAGAGTACAACGATTACGTTGTGCTTCAGATAACGAGCACGTTGTCAAGCCACAACGGAAGCGTTGTTCTACAAGAAAACAAAGACGTCGTAATGCGCACAACGTGAACGTTGTGCATCAGACAACGTGTGATCCCTCTATTTTAAGCACGTGACCCCAACTCGTGTCCACGTGTCACTTTCGTGAACAAAACAACAAAAATGAGTTCGTTCTCCAACGCTAAGTTGATTTTACGAATTTTATTCGTTACAATTTGCCCATTTATGATGCTTGGAACGTAGTTCGAAGCGTCATAAACGAACAAAAAGATCATACATGGCACTGCTCCAGAAGATGTAACGTTGCGTGCTTTAAACGCTCGCTGAGAAGATCGACCATTCACGCCAGCTGGCTGCGCGTGCGAACCATCACGTCTATTTAATGCGGACAGGCTGTCATCATCGCCGTTTCGAATTTCAAAATGCTTTAATAACTCTGACGGTTACTCTCTTTTGGTGAAAAGACGATTTTGCCACTGCTCTTCTTCCCTTTGACACAGGTGTACGGCTCTGATGAAGGGTAGTGGTGTAGTTTCACAAATCTGAGATGCTGATAAAATCCCCATCAAATACTCCTTCTCTTTCACCCTGTTCCTTCAAGCACTGTTACTCTGCCGAATTTTCGTCTCAAACGAAAGTTCATCTTCCTCAAGCTCTCAACAGTCTCTCTCAGTCGCCTTCTGTTCGGTACGCTCTTCACCATTTTCCTTAATATTTCTTACTGTTTCTCCCTCTCTCTCTTCTTCTCTGGTTCTTGAGTGATTCTGCTCTGTGTACTCTCCGTGTTCTGTTCACCGTTCTTGTTCCTTTTCGCTGTTTCTTCCAACTACTATGGCTGCCAACATTCCCGTGGAACCCGCTAGGTTAGAGGAAGTTAGAGGCCCTACTGAAGATAAGGCCAGTTGCACAGATAGCGCACCTCATGGTGCCTACATCGAACAATCCTCAACTCTGCGCCAACATCAGTTGGCACATCTGAACCACTACAGGGAACGTTTTCCCTTCCGACTTCAATCTCCACTTCAAACGGGATGACGCTATCATTGATAAGCGTTCTGCTTGTACCGTCGTCTACCTCTCTCCCCGCTTTCCTCTCCATCCCGTCCTGGACGACGTTCTGTCCAGCCTGCAACTCGCACCGGGACAAATGCATCCGAGCTTCCACAAATATATGTCCATGATGATCAAATTCATCAAGGACGGTTACCCAATAGAAGCTAGACATCTATTCCACTTCTGCCATGCTGTCAGATGCCGAGGCTCTGACGATGGTTTGTTCTCCTACTACTCGTGGAACAAGAAACCTCGACATCCAGAGCTCGTCTCAAGCATTCTCGACAGAGAAAGAGGGTGGAAAGCCACTCCTTTCGTTGTCTCTGGCGGTTGGAAGGCAGAGAATTCCACGGTCCCCAATGTCTTCTGAGCGGAAGCAGGTATACTACTACGGTCGTCCGTCGTCCGTTGTCCGTTGTGCACCACTGTTCTGACTCTGTTTTCGTTGTACGTTGTATACTTTCGTCCTGCTGACTCCCGTTGTACTCATTCTGCTTTTTTCTGTGTGCATTTGACGCAAAGAAGATCCCATATAAGAAGTTGGCCCCAGAAGAAGAAGGCCTCCTTACCAACATCAAACGTGTTCGAGGTGGGGAATACATCCGGTGGCAACCACTGGAGCCTGACACGTGGGTCGCCTCCAGCACTCCTACTGCAACTGCTCAACGACGACAACAACAACCACAACAACAGCAACAACAGCAACATCCAGGTGCTTCTACTTCTGCACCTTCACCAGCAACTAATTTAAACGAAGAAGAAGAAGAAGACATGGCTGGCATAGATCCACCTCCGCTGAGCAAGAAGCCAAGGTCTACTCGCCCTGCAGTTCTGCTGCCACCACCGTTGAAGAAGAGGAACCCTCCTTCCAAGGGTACAGTGACTGCTGACCCGAAAAGAAAGATGCCGACCCAGGCCGAGTACGAGGCCAGAAAGAAAGCGAAGGCGGACATACGCCTGGAGAAAGAGAACGCAGCCATTGCTGCTCCCCCCTCCACCTCTGCCGTTCCTGCAACAATTCCAGGAGCAGAAGCGACAACGGCGGTGCCCGAAGCCAGCTCGGCACCTACCCCCTCTCGAGCTGCAACTGCTCCAGCCAGTTCGAGTTCCGCTGTGGTTGCCCTGGTCACAACGGAAGCTGGCACAACGAGTCTTCCAGCTCGTATGCTACTGGCGAGCACTCTGGACTGGTCGCCCGACTTCTCTCGGTATGGGAGACCGACCGTAAACGACTCGGTGCAAAAATCGGACAAGGCCGCCCGAGCTCTGACTCATGCTATGAGGTTGCCCCGAGACATTGCTGACGTCGGCAAACTCGGTCTGACCGACCTGTCCTACGCCGCCTACCAGTCTGTGGCGTCAGTAAGTTTCTTACTTCCTCTTCTTCTTACTCTACTGCTGAAATTTTACTCTTCGTTGTGCTAATGCCCGGATACTTCCTTGCAGATGAACGTGCTCGTGCACGAACTCTGTGATCGTAGCCATTATAGCTACAATCACCTCCGAGACGGGATCAAGTACTGGCAAGACAGGACTGTGACGCTGGAGAAGACTCTCGCCGAAGAGAGACTCAAGGCAGACTTTGATCTGTCTCAAGCCAAAGCTGACGCTGTTCTCGTTGAGGGGAAGTTCAAAGCTGCCACCAAGGCACAAGAAAAAGCTGAGGCTGAGACACGGTCAGCAAAGGAGGCCGAGAAGAAGGCCAAACAGAAGGTAGAGAACGCTGTTCTACGCATCAGCGAACTGGAGCACGTCTCCAAAGCTTTGTGCAGACAGCTGGAGGAAACTGAGGCAGCCAGGACAGCACTGGCGGAGGAGCTCGAGGAGGCCAAGAAAGCTCAAGAGACCATCGAGAGGACCGTGACCCTGAGACTGCAACAGCACTACCAGTCTCAGCTGGACACGCTCTTGGAGGAGGATAGGGCAGAGACCGAGAAAGAGGTACTTGAATCGCTTCGCCAACAAGGCCGTCTGAAAGAAGACAATGAAGAGGACGCCATCATGTTCTCCGAGCTTTAGAGCAAAGACGTGATCGAGCTAGACAACGAGACCGAGGTCCAAGGCGTCGAGCAACCTCACTCTCTCAAAGGTCCTGCACCTCTCCCAGCTGAGCCGTACCTCGAGCCAGCTGCTCCCGAAGCTCCTGCTGCTGCCGATGAAGCTACTCCAGAAAAAATCCCAACTGCTGAAGCCTCTACTTCTGCCCCTGCTGCAACGACGACAGACGCTGACCTTGAGCTCGCCTGATCTGCTGCTCCTCTTCACGTTTCTGTTTTTTTTTTTTAATGATGTAAACTCTTTTCTTTCCCTCTTATGGGAGTTTGTTGCTGTAATTACCCAGAAATGGGCCTTCAGTATGAATGGATCACTCCCTTTTCTTATGTTTGCATTTCTTTACACCTCGTAGTGTAGCACAACGTATGCACAAACAACACAACACAAGTAGTTGAATTAATTTTCACGGTTCACAGCATTGATGTGAATATGGCACTTTACTATGTGAATGTATGTATGAGGGTGAAAATTATAACTGATGCACATATTAAACAAATTATTTCGATCAAAGCACTACGAACAGAACACTGCGAGTAGAGCACTACGAACAAGCACTACGAATAGAGCACTACGAGCAAAGCACTACGAGCAAAACACAACGAGCAAGCACCACGAGCAAAGCACTACGAATAGAGCACTACGAGCAAGCACTACGAGTAAAGCACTACGAGCAAGCACTACGAGCAAAGCACTACGAGCAAGCACTACGAACAAAGCACTACGAGCAAAGCACAACGAGCAAGCACTACGAGCAAAGCACAACGAATAGAGCACTACGAGCAAGCACTAATCCAGATACATCATTCGCGTAGTTCAATGTGAATGCAATCTGACAAATAAAATTCATATGATGAACACAATGTAACTTAGTTTCGAAGCACATGCTCAGAGGATGTCATTAGGATAAGCCACAGGATTTGCTCAGATGACATCCTTATATAAGCCACTCGTGTTCGTTATGAGTAGGTTGTTCAGTCAAAATTTTATTTGAATTACTTGCAAAACATTCACAATATTACACTGATGAACCAGACAGAGAATAGTGTAGACTATGAGCAGGCGCATAATATTGCAAGTCACATGTTGAAATATGAGTACTATGATTATGTAAAATCACTGAAAACTTGTAAGCACAACGACGCATGTAGTAGCATATCATAGATTCTATTGAAAGAATTGCCTCAAATTCATAATATTCCAGGATTTTGAGATGAGGTTACCTTGTAAGTCTTTCAAGTAACAGACTCCAGGACTTCCCAATCGTTCTACGATATAAGGCACTTCCCAGTTAGGTCCCAACTTGCCACTGTTAAGCTCTCTCGTGCTCTGGAACACTCTTCAGAGAACGAGATAACCGACCTGCAGCACTCTCCGTTGTACTTTCTTGTTGTAGGCTTTCCTCAATCGTTGTTGATACCTCCTCATCTGAATGCTGGCATCTTCTCGCTTTTCTTCTAGCAGATCGAGATGAATAGCCATAAGCTCTGTGTTCTGATCTTTCTCTCCATCCTTCTTCTTGTTGTGCCAAGAACGCACTGTAGGCAAACTGATCTCAGTAGGAATGACAGCTTCCATACCATACGCTAGAGAGAAAGGAGTTTCATTGGTAGGACTCCTTGGAGTTGTTCTGTACCCCCACAAAACGTTGTGCAGCTCGGTGGTCCACTTCCCTTTCGAATCTTCCAGTCTTCTCTTCAAGGCATTGAGAATATTCTTATTGGCTGCCTCGGCCAATCCATTCCCCTGAGGATAATATGGGGAAGAGAAAACATGCTTGATCTTCAGCTCGCTGCAAACGTCGGCAATCAAACGTCCTGAAAACTGCTTCCCGTTGTCAGTAATGATGGACTGCGGTATGCCAAATCTGCAGATGATATGTTCCCACAAAAACTTCTTCACTTCTTGCTCTCTGATACGAGCAAGAGGAACAGCTTCAATCCAACGAGAGAAGTAATCAGTTGCCACTAGAAGAAAGATCAGAATCCCTGGAGCCCTAGGGAAAGGTCCTACGATATCAAGTCCCCAACGCGCAAATGGCCAAGGCTGAGATACAGTGTTGAGCTCTTGAGCCGGAGCATGAATCAAACGAGCAAACCGCTGGCACTGGCTGCACTTCTTCACATACTTCTGAGCATCAGCCTGCATGTAAAGCCAGAAGTAACCTTGCCCCAGAGCTCGATGGGCAATGGTTCCCCCGCCTGAATGTATACCACATATACCTTCATGCAACTCAGCAAGTATTCTCTCCACGTCTGCAGGATGAACACACTTCAACAAAGGCCCACCAAAAGATTTCCTGAACAACTCTCCTTGCACCAAGGCATAACGAGATGCCTTGAACAGAATGCGCCTCGACTCCTTCACACTGATAGGAAGAATTCCATCCTTCAGATAAGCCACCAGCCCTGTCATCCAGCTCGGAACTGGATTGACAAAAAACACTTCTCGCTGTGCCTGAAGAGTTATTGAAGGATACTCTTGGAATTCCATCAGAATAGCCTTAGGCTCGTCAGCCTGCACCATGGAAGCTAGATATGCCAAAGCGTCAGCATGCCTGTTCTCATCTCTCCGGGTGTGCCTGATCTCCACAACGGTGAATATTCCACACTGCGAACGAACGAGAGTAGCATACTGCTTCATCCGGTCGTCCTTGCAGTCATAAACACCATTCACCTGATTCACCACGAGCTGTGAATCACAAAACACTCTCAACACGGAGATTTGCAGCTCTCGAGCACTCTGCAACCCAAGCAGTAAGGCTTCGTACTCAGCTTCGTTGTTGGAGGCAGCGAACCCAAGACGCGACATCTTCTGCACTTTGATGTTCTCCGGACTTATAAGCACAACGCCCAGTCCTGAACCACTAAAATTAGAAGATCCGTCCACGTACAATAGTCAATCATTCCACTCTGATGACTCGGCTCCATCCACAACGACATCTCCGTTGTCAATTTCAATAAGAAGTTCCCGAAGATCAACAACCACCTCCTCTGCTTCCTCCTCCACAGGGAAATCAGAAAGAAAACCTGCTATTGTTTGCCCCTTTTCTGAACTCCTAGCCCGATACTGAATATCGAACTCACTCAGAGCCACAGCCCACTTCGACATCCTCCCCGCCAGCTCGGGTCGTCCCAGCACGACTTTCAAGGGATACGTTGTGATGACAACGATAGAATGAGCATGAAAGTAAGAACGAAGCTTTTCCGCAGAAAAGACAAGAGCTAGACATACCTTCTCGAGCTTGCTATAATTGCACTCCGCCTTGAGAAAGGTTTTGCTGATGAAATAAACAGGTTTCTCCACGCCATCACAACTCCTGACCAGGACGGAACCAAGGGCTTGCTCGGAAACAGACAGATAAAGATATAAGATTTCACCTGGCTCAGGTACCGAAAGGATAGGAGCTGAGCCTAAATATTCCTTCAAGGCAAGGAAAGCTTGAGAACATTCTGGAGTCCACGCAAAAATGGAGTCCTTTCTCAGCAACTCGAAAAGAGGTTTGCAATGATCGGCTGACTTGGAGATAAACCGATTGAGTGCAGCAATCCGGCCTGTCAGCTTCTGGATCTCCTTCTTCGACTTAGGCTCTGGCATGTCCAGCAAAGCACGGATCTGAGCTGGATTAGCCTCAATTCCCCGCTGACTCACAAGATAACCCAAAAATTTTCCTGAGGTAACTCCGAAGGTGCACTTCTCTGGGTTGATCTTTAGATTGAAAGATCGCAGAACAGAGAAAGGCTCAGCAAGGTCCGTCACTAGAGTACCTCGTACTCGACTCTTCACAACGATATCATCGATGTAAACTTCAACCGTCTTGCCAAGAAGTGACCCAAACATGAGATTCATAAGACGTTGATAGGTGGCACCTGCATTCTTCAAGCCAAAAGGCATCACTCGATAACAGAACAAGCTCCGCTCCGTTATAAAGGTGGTCTTCTCTCGGTCTGCTTCCGCCAGGAGGATCTGGTTATAGCCTGAATAACCATCCATGAATGATAACATCTCGTGGCCAGCAGTGGCGTTGATGAGTCTGTCTATCCTTGGCATGGGAAAAAAGTCATTGGGGCAAGCCTTATTGACACCAGTGAAGTCAATACAAACTCTCACATTCCCGTTCTTTTAGGCACAGCCACAACATTGGCTATCCAATCAGGGTACTGCACCTCCTGAATGAACCCGAACTGAATCAGCTTGTCAATCTCCTCGTTCACTGCATCATGATAAGCTGGAGCAAGCCTCCGAGGTTTCTGCTTCACTGGAGGGATAACAGGATCAACATTGAGGTGATGACAGATAACACTCGGATCGATGTCAGTCATGTCTTTGTGAGACCATGCAAAGTCATGAAGGTTCTGCCTAAGGAAATTCAGCAACTCGAGCTCTTCCTCCGCTGTCAAGCTCGTCCTGACCTGCAACACCTTTGGCTCTTCTTCCGTTCCCAAATTGACAGCTTTCGTGGGCTCAACGGAAGGTCTGCACAACGAGGTTTCCGAGCTCTCTTCCACAACGGGAACGACCTGTAACTGCTATGAAAGCACAACGGAAGCAGGAAAATCGCACTTCTGCGATGCCAACTGATCACCCTTGATCTCCTGAGGCCCGTCCTGCGTTGGATATTTCAACACCTGATAGTAGGAGGACGGAACAGCCTTCATCTCATGGGTCCACCAACAACCCAAGATGGCATTGTACGGCGATGGCGCATCCAGAACAGAGAACCTGGTCTGAAGGACAACGGGTCCAGCCACAACGGGTAAGACAATGTCGCCTACAGGCTTCATCGAGCTGCCATCAAATCCGAACAGTGGAGTCTGAGCAGGGATGAGAACGGAAGGATCCAGCTTCATCTGGGTGAAAGCATGAAAATACAAGATGTCTGCTCCACTCCCGGAATCCACGAGCACTCTCTTGATGTCGAAATCTCCTATTCTCATGGTGAGAACAAGAGCATCATAGTGAGGTCGGATTACTGCTGCCAGATCACGATCAGTGAAAGTAAGTGCCTGCTCAACGCTTCTGGTAGGCACTTGCACCTGACACACTGCAGCATCGTGAGACAGCTTCCTGGCCTTCGCCCTGAAGTTCCTCTCCACATCTGCTTCCGGCGCTTGCACGCGGCAAATGACATTGATCGTGCCCAAGGAAGCTCCTCCACTGGTACTTGGATTACTGGCAGGTTCTCCTCCACGAGACTGGGATACCGGCTCCCTGGCATGCTCCATGCCGCAGTTGCCAGAAGCAAGATACTCTCCCAAGTACCCTTCCTGAACCAGCCTCTCCAAGTACTCCCTCAGAATACGACATCGGTTGGTGAGATGACCACGACACTTGTGATAATGACAATACTCATGCACCCGAGGTCCCGATGTAACATCCTGCATAGCTCTAGCCGGCCACTTGAAGTACGCCTGATCCTCCATCGACCTCATGATGCTCGCCGGGCTAACTGTGAAATTGATGCGCGGTGTTCGATCTGCAAAAGGTCGCTGCTCACTAGGCAGCACGCCTCTCTCGTGCTGTACTTGAGGCTGCACCTGGCGTGGCTGATACTGCTGCCTAGCCTACTGCTGATTATTAGGACGTCTCTCCGTCCTACTCTGCTACTGATTAAAATTTCCTTCAAACGAACGCCGAACCGGCTGATCCCGCTGAGTCACATAAACTACTCTCTCCTTCTGCTTCCTTGGTGGCGAGTCCTCAAATGATGAAGACTCGTACCTCTGCTTCTTCTCCTTCCTCTTCGAAGATCGGTGTGTCCTCTCCACGACATCCACCACTCTCGTCCTGGGCTTCGGCACCGGCACAACGGATACGTCCTCCTCATACCTTCCGTACTTGGTGGCACGAACCATCAACTCGTCCATCTTGACAGGATAGTCAAGAGCCAAGGACTTATAGAGCTCGGAATGTCTGGGGATAGCATTCTTGAAAGCAGCGATACAGCTCGCTTCGTCGACCTTATCGATGTTGTGGACTTCATCAGTGAAACACGAAATAAAGTCCGTTAAGGATTCAGCCGGCTTCATCCTCAAAGAGAAGAGAGTATCTGCACCTGCTTTCTTCTTTTTATTGATAATGAAACGATCAATAAAAGCTGACCTGAGCTCTGAGAAATTACTGATAGAACCAGGAGGCAAGTTCCGAAACCACTTCGACGCTGCCCCAGACAGGCTGTTGGGGAAAGCTTTGCAATACAGGTCATCACCTGGATTGCGAACAGCCATCGCATGTTTGAAATCAAACAAATGCTCCTCTGGATCCGTCCTTCCAGTGTACAAGGGGAAGATCGGAGTTATAAACTTGGAAGAAGTATATGACTGATTGATGGCATCCGTGAAAGGAGAGTTCTCAACGTTGTCCTTTGCTGACTGAGCAAAGTGGTCAGGAATCTCTCCCTTCATGCTCTTAACACGAGCACCGATCAAAGCTTCCACCTCCGTGGCAGTCACCCAAGTCTTCTGGGCGTCTGCACCTCCGGTACCCCCTCTCAAGTCTTCTCGCCCTGCCTCTTCTCGCAAATCCACACGATCTGAAGGAATACTCTGCTCTTCCCGAACCTGAGGCTGCCTTACATCCCCTTCAGTAGGAAGAAGCACAAACCTGGTTTCACGGTTCTCCGGTGCAGAAGGAGAAGAAGAGACGTCAAGCTGACGTCTCACAGAAAACCTCTACTGTGGCACCTCATCCACCTCGAGCCTGCTATGCTCGAACGCCTCCAGCCTCTCCTGCATCAACTGCTCCTGCCTGGTGATCTGATCCAGAGCAGACTGCTGCATTTGCAACATCGCCAAAATGCGATCAGAAACAGAAAGCTCAACAGGAGGAGGCACGGTCCTCTCTGGTTGCCCAGACGAATAACTGACCCCAGGGATGTGCACGACAGAAGGTACAAAAGGAGTGGCCTGAGGGGTTTGATCCTCACGCCCGAACACCGATGACTGATCAGCCATGATCACAAAGAGCAAAGGGGGGTTCGTTTATTATTTCCCACAGACGACGCCAATTTTGAGGGGGAAAAATACCGGAAAGGACACGCGTCAGCTACAGCTCCACACACGCTTTGGTTTACCGGTAGAAGGTTGGAGTGGAGGGTATGACACACTGACCTGTACTCCGATGGTAAAGTAAGTAGATGTAGAAGATGATGAACAGTAAACACTGAAAGAGGCCCTGAAAGTTATGCAAGCACTGAACAAGTATTCTCTGAAGTACGGCCAAAAACGTGATCTCAAGCACTAAAACGTGATTAAAACATGATCCAAAGGTCTCCTAAAGCACTAAAAATCACGGGGTATTTATAGGGTAAGGTTGGTATGGCCATCGATGACCATGGATGGCCATAGGTGTCCATACCACGTGTTTTGCACTCATTGCCAAATATGTCAGACATATCTGTCACCTGTTGCATCACACGTGAGAGCCTCCTATGAGTCCAATCGGACGGGATCGGACAGTACGCAGAAGTGACCAGCATTAAATGCCAAGACAGTGCTTTCGGCACAAAACAGTGCTTTCGGCACAGAACAGTGTTTTCGGCACGCCTGTCAGAATTTTGGATCGCCTCCTGATCACTTCCTCCTACGAGTCGGTCTCGTTGTTGACTCGAGCTCGGTTACGGTGTAGATGTCTTAAAACTCAGCCAGGACATCGTTGTCGATGAGACAACGGACTCGTTGTTCATGTAACGACAAAAACGTTGTCAAGAGTACAACGGTTACGTTGTGCTTCAGATAACGAGCACGTTGTCAAGCCACAACGGAAACGTTGTTCTACAAGAAAACAAAGACGTCGTAATGCGCACAACGTGAACGTTGTGCATCAGACAACGTGTGATCCCTCTATTTTAAGCACGTGACCCCAACTCGTGTCCACGTGTCACTTTCGTGAACAAAACAACAAAAACGAGTTCGTTCTCCAACGCTAAGTTGATTTTACGAATTTTATCCGTTACAATTATTTTAAGGGCAGTCAAATGTCATGGCCGCCGATCCCTTTTAACATTCCTTTAACTATGGTTAAGCATAAGAAAATTAAAATTAATGTTTTTCTTTTCTTTTTACAAACCAAGGTTAGATTCCTCTACCTAAGGAGTGAGTGAATCTTAACTATAATCAATGTGTGGTAAAAAAAAAAAGGGCATGGACTAATGAGGACTACACATTAGTCTAAGTAGTCTAATGTGGTAGTAAATTAAGCATTTTTTTATATTTTAATGTAAATAATAAAAGAGATTAACTATAAACAGAAGCTTCGGATGAACAATCAACTGGAGCAACCCAAAATTTGGAAGTGATAGTTTGATAATTATGAACACAAAAAAAGTGTTTTTAAAAGATTAACTATGAACAGGAGCTCTAATTAAACAGTCAATCCGAGAAACCAAAAAATTGGCTTGGGAAGTGCTAGTTTGGTAATTATGAACACAAAGAAGGATATTTATTTAACAATACAATTTTCCATAAATACTCATTTTCTAAAAGCAAATTTGGGATTGCTCCGGTTGACTATTCAATCGAAACTCTTATTTATAGTTATTCTCATTTTTTAACAATAATTTTTTCAGAAATACCTCTTCCCAAGATAATTTTTGGATTATTCCGATTGACTGATCAAATAGAACTTCCGTTGATAGTTATTCTCATAATAAAAAGATAATAACTATCAACAAGAACTCTGGTTGAGCAGTCAACCAAGGCAACTCAAAAATTACGTTGTGAAGGGTATTTATGAAAAATAAATTAGTGTTAACAAATACTCTTCTCTTTGTTCATAATTACCAAACTACCACTTTCAAAGGCAATTTTTGGTTCCCCAATTGACTGCTCAACCGGAGCTTCTGGTGATAGTTAATCTCTAATAGAAACTAGATAAAGTTTTATTCAAAAGTGTGTATATGATGTCTAAGCAGCGGGTTGGTTGGTTGCAGCCTAGGATGCAACTACCATTGCTGCTAAGTTCCACTCATTCTAATTTGTAAACATGCTATGAATGGGAGCTGGAGTAAGGCTAGCACCTGTGGCAAAGCTCCATACTAAGAGTGACACTTCGTGGCTTTAATTTTTTTTATTTATAAAAGTATAATTGGGATCACATTAGAAAAGTTATTGAGACACTTGTTGCGTTTATGTTGGTCCCAGGGTCAAATATATATATATAAATCTCATCTACATAGTTTTGGGTAGAGGATTTGCGGTCAGATATTAGTGTTAGACTGTTAGTACTTGGGACTTAATCCCAAGACGTCTGAGAGTCACACCTTAGCCATCAGAGCTGAACCATGACCCAAACTAAAGCTACACAATACCCCCCCCCCCCCCCCCCCCCAAACAAAAACAACACAACACCCCCCCCCCCCCCCCCCCCCCCAAAAAAAAAAGTCAACCTAACACTAATCCAAATAGATAAAGCTTATTTGAAAATTATGCTTAGTTGAACTTTAAATTGTTAAGTGTGAGGGACAATACTCAAATTTGAGATTTGGAATGTTAATGCCCCCCCCCCCCCCCCCCCCCCAAAAAAAAGTCAACCTAACACTAATCCAAATAGTTAAAGCTTATTTGAAAATTATGCTTAGTTGAACTTTAAATTGTTAAGTGTGAGGGTTACTTGAATGTCTACATCTTTTTCAAGTAGGAGACTTTTACCTTTTATTAAAATAATACTTCATTACTATTTTTTTAATAAGAGGTAAAACGTATACTTGAATAATGTGGACATCCAATTAACATTCAACTTAACAACCTAAAATCTCACTAAGCATAAGTTTTCAAATAAGTTGTACCTATTCAGATTAATGTTTCCATACGTCACCTTAGAGTTTATGTAGACAACCACCAGATTTAAGAAAGTCGGTAAACATTGAGGCTTATGCCCTACATACTTGAGCAAGTAAATTGCATAAACTACAACCCCTGGCCCCATGTGGCTCCGTCCCTGTTGACAAGCGTTTTGGTTTTTAAAAAAGGCTTCAGTTTACCTCAGGTGGATGCCCGAGGTGGGTCAGACATCATTGAACATGTGACATTTTAAAAGAGGATAAATATCAAGTTTGGAGAAATCAAATTGATGATGAGAAAATGAATTGAATTTTTCTCCAAATTATCGTCAAGTGGCTAATGATGTGTGCCCAATGATGTGTAACTTCTCCCCCTAATTATGGCCAGGTGCCCACCTCGGGCATCCACTAGAGGTAAACCGAAAGCCTTTGAGTAAACCGAAAAAGCCTTTGAAAAAAAAGCTAATGTATGAATCCCTTCTACATGTCACATGACAAAAAAAAAAAAAGTCAATAAAGATATTTAGACTGTCCGATGACAATATTGTAGAGCAGGCACATCTCATATTAGACTAATTTTTTTGTCACGTAACATTTCTACAAGCCACTTCATTTCTAAGCTTTTTTGGTCCCATCCCGTGATATATGGAGTCTTAATGACATAAAGAGTATCTCTCACCACAAAACAAAAAAACAGAACATACAGAGTATCAATTGGGGAAATGGAAAACGGACCGGTCAGCTTAATTAGGGAAGAGCAATAGTCTCGTGCCGAGGAGGGGACTATTCCTCCATGCTCTCACAAACACTTGGAATTATGGTTAAAAAATTAACCATCTCTTGTAGTTAATTTATTTTAAATAATTTTTTTTAAAAAACCAAGGGTAAATGTATGAACCCTATAAGATGACTGAATTTTAACCATAATTAATAAGAAAAAAAAGGGGACATGTGGCCTCAAAAAATGGGGACAAGACAGTAAGTCACCTCCTCGCATGAGTAGGTGACTATTTTTCATTTGGGAAATGAAAAAGGACCCAAGGCCAGCTTCTAAACTGACCCTGGGATCTCATTGGTCCCCACACCCACTATTTTATCATCCATCAAATGTAGTTGGGATTTACTCACCCTTTAGGATTAAGCAATCTAACCATGATTTTTGAAAAAGCAAAAAATAAAATAAAATTAATTGAATTAAGTTTAACCATGATTAAAGAGGTGTTAGAAGGGACATCAATTTTTTGCCAGAAATTTTTTAAAACAAAAACTGACACACGGCACAATAGTATGAAAGTCAGAATGTCATTATCCGGCTGATGCATGAGCAAATCACTGTGTAAAGGATTCCCGGACCATTCTCTATAAAAGATTCGAATAATCGCGCGATAACCAAATAGAAACCGGTGCATTCCTTGTCAAGCCTTACAACCTTTCAATATCTGTCACTCTCGGTGTCCAACTGTTAGTAGTGGGTACTCGGTTGACCCCGATGCTCCATCTTTTTCATTTAGCACTTCTTACCTTACCCCGTGTTCTCGTGTCGCTTTTATTTACACTGATTAAGTTTAATTAAATTATAATTTAAATTTTGATTTTAATTTCTCCTAAAAATCATGGTTGGATTACTTAACTCTAAAAATGTTAGTGAATTTGAATCACAATTGACAGATTAGAAATACTTAAAAGTGGGGACTTAGTGGAAACCAAATGTACGTTAAGTTTTTTTTTTTTTGGGGAAAGCGATTAAAAAAAACCTCTCTATAATAGCTACAATCGAGAGCTGGACCTTGGATTGAAGATTCAATGGCTCCATGTCCTAATCTTATTTAAATGATGGTCCCATGTAATCCTTTACACCCTTAGATTAAAAATCAAGGGTCCAACTCTCTAGGTACCATCGAGAGTTTAGAATCACTTCCAACTTTTTTTTGTCCAAAGATGCTACATCTCGTTAGCCCCTTGATCTTTCCACAAAACTCATATTAATTAAAGTTTCCCTTTTCTTATATTTGTTTTTGCCTAATAATATACTTTGTAAAGTAAAAGTATACTAATTAAAGGTAAAAAAATGTATGAGACTTGCTAGCTCTACTTTCAGTCAAAATCTACGCTCAACTAAAAATCAGAACCCATCCATACTTTAATAGGTGTTGGTTTTTAGTTAAAAGTACGATAATAGGGTAGCACGGCTAAAAAAGTATAGCTAGACACAGTGGGAGTGCTATAGCTAAAGGTTTTGGGCGAGTGGATCCACTTGCTTAGTCGGTCTGGCTGTGGCACTCCTTGTGAATAATTTTTCTGCAAGAATCACCCATCTTCCCATGCACCATAAAAGTCCGTTAAAGTAGGGCCCAAACACCCGGGCGCGCACGCGCTCTCTCTCTCTCTCTCTCTCTACTTTACTTTGACAACAGAGGTGCTAGTCCCAATAGAAAAATTCATGTTTTTTTTCCACTCATGTTGAGCGCAACAAGTGGATTTGCTACCTAATCCGACCCCAAAAAATTAGGCAAGCTGACCGTAAGGACCAGACTTGGGCAACACCTCCTAAAGCCCAACCCAAGACCCCATTATATATATAAATATATATTTATTTTAAATTTTTAACTTAAAATGACTTATATAACATTCTTTTACAGAATATTTACTAGAGTATGGAAGTATTTTTACTACCATATCCCGTTACTTAAAGATCACTCATCATTAAGAGACTTCTAATTCAAATTATGTAATCTATCACTCTTTCATTCTCTCTGTTATTCTATCATTCTATCGACTTATATAACATTCTTTAATAGAATATTTATTTGTGTATGATAGTATTTTCACTATCATATCCCCTCCTTACTTAAAGATCACCTACCAGCAAGAGACTTTAAATTTAAATTATTTAGTCTTCCTCTCTTTTATTCTTTCTATTGCATTATTGCTTTTGTCATCATTCCTTAGCAAATGATGATTTTGATTTTTTTTTTTGAGAAATATCATGACAAAAGAGTTTTTTTTCCAAGCCTAAGCATGGCCTAGACCCAGCACTCCTGAAGGCTAGGCTTGGACCTACTCTGTTCAGGCCTTACGAGGGTTTAGACTGGCCTGAGCGAACCCTTACAAGTGAGGATTGAGCTTGGACAACCATTTTCAAAAGAGGAGTTTATTACCGGTTCTAAAGTGGTTTAATAAGAAAACAAAATTTTAAGAGGAGTAGTCAATCATTTATTATGGGTTCAAGGTATGAAGAAAAACTAAAGATATTTGTCCGTACCGGCATGTGAGCCTGAGTTCTTTGCCGTTACATTCATCTTAGCAAAAAGAAGACTGAGGTCTTCCAGATGAACCCATTGGGTAGTGGGTCCGTCCCGGCTGCAAGTGTGCTTCTTCTCCTACAAATGAGATATGGTGGAGATTCTATAGGGAGATCTTGGTCCTTGTTTGAGCTTTACCCACTCTTTCACTCTGTGTGGTGTGGTGTATTAAAAGAGAACGATGACACAAATTTAGAGTACATGCAGACAAAAAGAAACCCAACCTCTCTCTCTCTCTTACTGGTGTGAGGTCCTCAATCAACCATTAAATGATTCTCTCTGTCATATTTTTCTTTGGCATTAATATTTCTAATGAACGTGACCATGACCCACCAGTGATTGTATTTTGTACAAAGCCATTGTTTCAGTCATCTGTGCTTTTCCCGTGTTTTTTTTTCTTCCTTTTAGTTTTATTCGAAAGGTGAAGACAATCGTTATGGTCTCAAATTCTTCTTTTTCCGATGAAAACAGCTAATGTCCAGTCAATGAGTTTTATTCGCCATGTTTTTCTTTTGGGATTTAGAGGGGGAATATTTTTTTGGGTCAATTCTCATCATTTAATTCAAACCAACATTTTTGAAAAATAGTTACCGTATCCATCGTTTCCATTTTGTAACGGACTGACCGGTTCTTATTGGTCCATACCCCAATTTTAGATACTCACCTACTCTGGCTACGGTAACTCACCCTTAGGGTTAAGCAATTCAATCTTGATTTTTCAAAAACAAAAAATTTAATTTAGTTAAGCTTAACCAAGGTTAAAGGGGGTGTTCAAAGGGACACGAGGACACACAATTTTTAGTAATGGCACCCGTGAAAAGTATGAGTTTGGTGCTGAATTAAAATGATTTTCGAAGACTTGAGTTGGGCAAATGATAGCCCATGCACAAACTTTCAAACTTTCACTATGGTTGAGACATGTATTGTCGCTATTTTTTTCTTGATACCTTTAAAATCAGTTGAGATCATAATTATCAACTATAATTTTTTCCTTTGAAACTTCTATATTTTTAAAATGTAGATAGGGGTAGCAACGACTGGTGTTGCACCCTATAGTGAGAGTTTGATTTTTTGTGTTGAAAATGGGATGGCACTCCTTGAGTTTAAGGTGAAAAAAAGGTGAAGGTGAATAGAGAGAGTGAACAAATATTTGACAAGGAAATAAATGTGATTGAATAAGATTTGTATTGCCGACCTAATTGATATAAAAGCAATGATAATGATGACGACGAGGACTAGAGCAAGAATTGAGAGTAAGTGCTAAATTACTATCTAATCTTCATTTAATGGACTATAGTTATGTTCCAAGCTCCTCTCTACAACTTTGACATTATCTTATGTGATGGTGACTGAAGAAATGGACATCTAGAAAGGCCCCATACCAGATATACATCGATTGGCATACGTTATGGTACCCATTCAATCCAGCATGTGGACTTATACATCTGAGGGCACCAATTTTGACCCTAAAACCCACTATGGTTCGGACCTACCAAGTGATCAGTTCCTACATCACGTTTTTAGGGTCGACCTGAATCAGTCCCATTGCCTATTTATCAGAGAGCCCGGGCCGAGGCCCTATTACTTTCTGTATATTGGATTGTGCGTGATACACGCGCTACTGTAAACACCATTTGGGCTGGGCTTTATAGAGACTTTTTGAGCCCGTGCCGAAATCAGGCAGGGTTTGGTGGGACCTGTACTGACCTAGCTCCTTCCATTCCTTACTCATTGAAAGCCCTACTCAGGGAAAGTTGAATGTATAAAACAAGAGTAGTGATAGGCAGACCCATGGATGCCCTCCTTCTTAAATGCTCACCAACTTTGGTGAGCATTTAAGGGGGGGGGGGCATCCACCAATAGATGAATACCTTAAGTTTGCAAATGACATCCAAGGATCCGTTAACTATTTCCTATAAAACAATTGTTTTGCCCATTGTTTTAAAGTAGCACTAAGTTTATGAATATGTTCCAACTTTCACCTGTCTTTATATGATGTGAATGAATGGATCAACGGAAACACCCCACTACTTGCTCAATGGTAGGGTGTTGCCTCTCTTATGAGACAATCCCATCCATTCCCAATGGATGGCGACTTACGAGTGGTCCACTCCTCACTACTAACAATGGATGGCGACTTACGAGTGGTCCACTCCTCACTACTAACCACTAACTAATGTTCAAAAAGACAATAAAATAAATTGATCAACGGCACATGTTAATAATAATTCCTCCATTGGTTCCCACTGGTTTACATTACATATACAAACATGAAAATCCTACCATACCACAAATAGAAGATAACTTTTTTTTTTTTTTTTTTTTCCTTGGTGTAGTGAAAATGACCCTTTCATTTCACAAGGTATGTCCATTATGAGGTAAGATATGGAAGAAGAGAGGGACGACTAGCAAGAGCATTTGCATGTAACGAATGAGAGAATGACACGTCGGCGCTAAGATTCCCTAATCAGATGCCCACCTGAAGAAGAATCTGGAAAAGTAAGTCTCATGGTTCATGAATTGGGACCAGTGGCCCCAAGCCCACAAGATTAAAGAAGAATTTCTCAAGGCATTCACATGCCCGCCTAAACAGTGTACCTAACGTAGCCATCTTTGATTGCCTATATATAGAGGGGAAATGCTATAGAGACGCCTAACGACTTTTGTACAACACGTGGGAGACCGGGACCACCATCACCTGATGCGCAGTCCAGCAAAGAAATGTGTTAAATTTTGGCCTCAGAGTAGGGAATGCCGGAGAAGACTCTTAGTGGCAGTCTTCCAAAGATACAAGGTGGCGGGGCCTTAACCAATACTCCTCAAATGGCTGACCTGGTGAGATGCCTCCGATAAGATGGACAAATTGGGAAGCATCAAGTTCCATCCCTAGGTTAGACTTGTTTCCCAACGACGGCGAAGGGAGCTACATTGATTTTGGGGGAACACCTCAAATCGAGCTTGTTAATTCCTACAACTCGGAGGAAGATTTCGCTGCATTTTTAGCAACAGATGACCTTGAGAGGGAGAGGAAGGGATGCACTTGTAAATTCAACTGAATAAATGGTTGGATTTGCCCATGGTAGGATGAGATGAAACGGATGAGAGGGAATGTGCTTTGTGTCTCATAAAGTAGTGCCCCACATTCAATAAGGGTAGATTGGGTATCAAAAAAAAAGATAGGACCCATTTATGTGTGACACAAAGGGGCAACAGCGCAGTAGTGTGTGTTGTTGACCATCCTAACTCGGGACCTGACTACTATTTAAGTAGGGTAATGCAGCCAGCGGAAAATCGCTACCCCAAGGTGGAAAGAATATGTCTTGCCGGCCATAGCTCTAGCCATTTAGCATAAGGAAGATTGAACAACTTACAACTTACTTAATAGAGGGGACAACTACAAGTTTCCCGTTTGGGAATGATAATGGTGAGGCCATTGAATGAGAAATAACACACTTACATGATATAATTGGATTGGATAAAATTATTATTTGAATTCAATCTGCCAGATACCCATTCAGATAATTATCCGAGTAAATAATTTCTAATACGAATAGATACGGTTGATAACCCAATATATATATAAAAACCACGTATGATTCTCTATTATTATTAGTTTTGTTTGTATTGTTAGTTTTGTTTGGGAACTATCTCTTTTTTTTTTTTTTTTAACACACTAAACACACACGCCCATGCCATTGCACCACATACCATCTTAAAAAAAGAGAGGGATGTGGGGGGCTTGAAGGGCTCACCACCTTAGAGGAAGCCTACTGATGTCAGACTAACCATTCAATATTTTTTGTTTAACACAATACTCAACACACACCCACACACGCCCAGGCCACAAGGCCATTGCACCCATACCCTCTAAAAAAAAGAAAGGGATACGGGGCTTTAAGGGCAAAAAACAAGAAAGGTTTTTACATATCAGCTATGTTCTACCAGCTTTGCAAATACATTATTATGAGTAACAGTTTTGCAAATTAACTCATGGTTTTGTAACCGTTAAACAATTAACCTCAATCCCTAGTTTTGGCTTCTGTTTGTTATTGTTAGGAAAATGACTATTATGCCCTTATAATATTTCATAACCTAGTTCACAAATCCTTTAACTACTCTTGAACTATGGTTAATAAATTTTAACCCTTATGATTAAGATTCACACCTTTAGGGATAAAACATCTAACCTAAGTTTTTTTTTTTTTTTTAATAGCCAGTCCCTTTTTAACTGCCTTTAACTTAGATTAAGATACACTAATCCTTAGGATTAAAGCATCTAACTTGGTTTTAAAAGAAAACCAAGTAGTATAGAAAATAAACATAAGTAGTATAGAAAATAAACATATATTCTTCGACGTGGCTGCGTTATCTGAATAATGGAATGCAGTAATGTGAATTCAATAGAATTTCTGCATAAGTTTTGCTAAAAAAAACAAACACTATGCTTAATGCTTTACAGAAACTAAGAACCAAGTTTGTGCATTTAACAAAGAAAAGTCATTCAAGCATACCTAGAAATGAAGGACTCAGCAGGATCCAACCCGAATGTACCCCTAGCTACTATTGAGGTAGCTTCCGATTATTTTTATGAAACTGGGTTCTGGAAATATCAAAATAAGTGTTCTGTCCTAATCCTTGACAAGAATATATAGCCGGAAACATTTTCTTAAGTAGCATTAGATGTAGTAGGATAGAACAGAAGGAAGGAAGGAAGAGAGAGAGAGAGAGAGAGGTTCTGGTGGTGGAGGGGAGAGGCATGTGAAAGAGACAAATCACACAGATTATAATCCATCATTGTAAATTATTTATGTGAGGTTTTTGGCTCGAATTAGAGCAAACCCAACATGGGCGATCGATCGGCCAAGCATGGCCGATCGATCGGTGGTCGACGCGTTTTTGACAGCTGAATTTTGATTTGCGTATTGGAGACTCCTATTTTGAAATAAGAAGTTGCCTCTTTTATGGAGATGAGTTTTGAGAAAATCCTAATTAGTGTGAGATTGTTTTGTGGCTATAAATAAACCAAAGATGGAGGCTTATAGAGATAACCCAAAAAGGAAGTGAGGTGTGGGTTGGGCTTCCATAGAGAACGAAAGATCTCCCATGAAAAGTCCTTGTTAGATCTCAAGAGAGGAGAGTGTTCTCACGGCTTTATCTCGGTGTGCTCTCATAGTGGAGAGTATTGGTTCAGATTTGAAGGATTCAGGTTTTGTGTTTCCTTTGTCTAAAGAGATTCGGGTTTAGGTTAGATTTGAGTTGAGAAAGTGAACAAAGAATTGTGGATTGTGTGAGAAAGCTTTCAAGGATTGTAGTAGAGTCCTTGAGTGTGTGTATTCTTATTTATCTTCTCTCTTGTAATTCTATTTAATTAGTGAAAGTATGTCTAGACCGTTTGGAAAGTGGACGTAACACTGGATTGGGTGAACCATTGTATATCTTGTGTATTTGTCATATTTTCTCGAGAATACCCATTGATAACATCACCCATTGATAACATCACCGCTTCTGTGGCCAACAATTTAATCCACCCACAATTACACCGCAGAAGGAACTTAGAGATGATGACATTGGAGAAGACGGGTTGGCGAAACAAGGAAGATGGGTCATTTTAAGGGCATTTTTGTCATTTCAAGTGAAGACTGTAATGTCATTTTAAGATAAATTGGACTCTGAAATGAAATTAACCCTTTAACATTTGATACAGATGTCCTTTTAGATTGGAAAAAACATTTTAATTAAAATCTCCATCACCAAATGGATTAAGAACAAAACTAAGTGTTACTTGCTGCTGCAGAACTTGGTGAAAGTAATTTTTTTCGGAAGGTTGGACTTGGTGAAAGTTAGGTGATGAGAAATGTCAATATACTGAGTGCATGCTTAAATATAAGAATCAGACATTCAAACAAAGGGCTCTTTGCAACTGCAGGACTTGGTGAAAGTTAAATGATGAGAAATGCTAATATACCGAGTGCTTGCTTAAACATAAGAACCAGACGTTTTTTTTTTTTTTGGTAAAATCAATCATTCCACGTGGCAATGACCGAAGGCAAATACAAGGAAATACTCACACCACCCATGCAAACCCACACACACACCCTGCATGCAAACTCTCACACACAGCACACACATGCAGCCTTTGCTACTACTACTGGACTTGTTGAAATTACAGTAACTCTCTCTCTCACCATTATGAAAATTTTAGAGTTCTTTCTTCTCTTCTTCTCCTTCTCCTTCTCCTTGAAGGCTCGCCCTGTCGCATTTGAGCAGCCATGTTTTTACACACATTACTATGTGTACTGTTTTCAGATAGCTTTGAATTTAAAAACATTGAAACACTCCCCCCACGTAAGAATTTCTTAATAGGGAAACTACAGATTTGCCTACAAATTTGCTTCAACCTAAGTTATTGGTATGTGAGGATGAGAAGAGCCGTATGTGCAAGACTTCTATTGAGTCACAATCTCTACAAGGAAAGACTCCTATTGAGCCAATCTCTACAAGGAAAGATTTGGCACGAGAGAAACAATCCTAATACTCTTCATTCTATTCTTGAATGGTTTTCTAATTGAATTAGGATGCTTTTATGTTTATTGTAAACAATATAAATAATGAATATAATTCTTCTCATCTCTCACGTTTTTGGAGAGTTGAGTTTTCCCAAAAACTCTTTCAAGCTTAATAACTTTCTTATGGTATCAGAGCGATCAAAGGAGAGAGTCCTTTGAGCACCAAAATCCAGCATCAAGTAGAGAAGAAGACACCATCAAGCTGCTGTCTTGCCTCCTTGTTCTTTTGACGATCCCACAACCTTAGTAGCCTGTCGCCCTTCTGAGTAGAAGACGAGTACTTTGCAAAGTGGTCTAATGGCGCAATCAAAATATCCTTGCCCATCTTCGTCAGTTAACGTAAGTAGCTTTGTTTCCCTAAAATTATCTTCTTCCAACTTCTTGTTATGGAAGATGCAGATCACATCCTTGTTAGAAAGCGAGGACATGATAGGGTTCATTGATGGAGAGTATCCCATGCCCAGTCAAACAATTTCTTCTGATGACAAAGAAAATCAAATTAATCCTGAATATATTTTGTGGAGAAAATCTGATCGTAAAGTCAAGGCTTGGATCACTAGTTCCCTTTCAGATGAAGCCTTACGCCTTGTTGTTGGGTTGGAGACGGCTACAGATGTATGGAGATGCTTGGAGAAAGCTTATGCAGCCGACTCGCAAGCTCGTGAATTTCAGCTAACCCAACAGCTTCAGTTGTGTAAAAAAGGTGATTCCTCTTTGACTGAATATATTAGCAAGTTTAAGGCAATATGTGATGATTTGGCAGCCATTGGAAAGCCTGTTGAAGATAGCAACAAAGTGTTTTGGCTTCTTCAAGGACTGGGACCAAAATATGAGACCTTTACTACCACCATGTTGAAGCCTCCAGTTCCTCCATACCACGATCTAATTCCACAGTTGCAAAGCTATGAAATTAGACATCAGTCTCATGAATCTCAGATATTTACTAATCCGAACATGGCCTTTGTAGGCCAACAAGGGCAATTTAATGTTCAGGGACGTGGTCGAGGAAATAATAGGGGCCGAAATAATAGTAGGAATTTTAGAGGCAATTGCCAAGGAAATCAACAAGGTCAATTCAATTCACAAGGACGTGGCTTTAGGCAAGCCACCCAAAATGGTCAACAGATGCAAGTCCAAAATCAGCAACCTCGATATGAACAACAAAATAACCAAGGCACTACCCATCAAGGTCAGAAAGGTGGCGGCCAATCCTCACCTCAATCACTTGTTCAACCGGAACAAGGAAACAAATGCCAGATCTGTGGAAGGTTCAATCACATGGCCCTTGATTGTTGGCATAGGTTTGATAATTCATATCAATCTAGTTCAATTCCTCAAGCCCTAGCTGCTGTTACACTAACGGATCCTCAAGAAGAAGAATGGTATACTGACTCTGGAGCTTCTACTCATATGACTGGACATCCAGGTAAGCTTATTAACATTAAGCCCTATTCAGGAACAGATAGTATAATGATTGGTGATGGCAGTCAGTTACCTATTTCTCATGTTGGGACTGCAAAAATTAATTTTGGAAAAAATATTGTCAGTGTTCCTAATGTGTTACTTGTTCCTGATTTAAAGAAAAATTTACTATCAGTAAGTCAGTTTACCAAAGATTTTCCATGCAGTTTTGAGTTCTCATCGAATAATTTTGTTATTAAGGACAAGAACACAGGGAAGGAACTGGCAAAAGGGAGTAGAAGAGGAGGAATCTATGTGCTCGAAGAGGCAAAGGTGGCCCTTTTTTCAATCAGGAATAAAACAACTTCGGAGGAGGTTTGGCACCAACGCTTGGGGCACCCACAACCTAGAGTAGTCAGTTTTTTATCTTCAAAAAATTTGATTAATGTTGATGTTTGGAACAAGACTCACTCAGTATGCAGTAGTTGTCAAATGGGGAAGGGATGTAAGCTTCCTTTTAGCAATATTAATAAAGTTGCCTATGAGCCATTGTTCAAAATTCATTCAGATTTATGGGGTCCTGCTCCTCTTTTGTCCAATCAAAAGTTTGCTTATTATGCTCTATTTGTAGATGATTGCACTCGATTCACTTGGATTTATCCGTTGAAAAGGAAATCTGACTTTTACTCTGTGTTCGTGAAGTTTCAAAAGAGTGTTGAAAGGAGGTTTAATAAGAAGATAAAAATCTTCCAGAGTGATGGAGGTGGTGAATTTTCTAGCAAATAATTTATTGACTTTTTGGAAAATCAGGGTATTTTTAGACAAGTTTCTTGCCCAGGCACCCCTGAACAAAATGGAGTATCTGAACGAAAGCATAGGGTTATTGTTGAACTTGGTTTGGCCATGATATTTCACAGTTGTGTACCAAAGAAATTTTGGGTTGAAGCCTTTCAAACAGCAGTTTATTTGATTAATAGGATTCCTTCTGTACAACTAAATATGGTGTCACCATACCAGCTACTCTTTGGTCGTGTTCCTGACTATGCCTCACTGCGAGTTTTTGGTACTCGATGCTTTCCTTATCTTCGAAATTATGGCACAGATAAATTTAGTCCACGCTCCTTACCTTGTGTATTTTTGGGCTATAGTGTACAACACAAAGGGTACCGTTGTTTGCATTCTTCAACAGGGCGAGTTTACATCTCGAGGCATGTTGTTTTTGATGAGAATATTTTTCCGTATTGTTCTCATTCAAATTCTTGTTCTGACACTTTACAGGTCCAAGGGGAGCTTTCAACTTATACTAATTGGGTTGACACATATGATGTAATTAATGATTCTCCCTTGCTGACTGTTGTGACTGATGCTCCACCTACACTTGAACAACAAGTTCAAGAAACACCTTCTGTTGAGGTTGTTTCATCCTCTATGCCTATTCAGGTTGCTGCTAGCTCATCGCCTATCCCTGATTTTCCTGCCTCTGTGTCACATGCTAATGAAGCCAGTATAAGTTCGCCTCCGGTTGTTGATGCCTTACCTCCTGCTGATACCTGCACTTTTGATGACCATAGTGATCACACCTCCACTGATGAACTTCCTATAGCTGATTCCACAATTCCATTGCATCAGCATGAAGCCGATAACCAAACATCTGGTGTTGGTATTAATTGGTCACCTTCTACAGTTGTTCATGCTCATTCGTATAACACTAGATCAAAGTCAGGTACTCTTAAGCCTCGTGTTCTTACATCATTGGTTGCTACTCATTTTCCTGATATTCCTACTGAGCCTAGAACCACCAAATTTGCATTACAACACCCAGGTTGGTTGACGGCCATGCAAGAAGAAATAAAGGCCTTACATTTGAATCACACTTGGGAGTTAACACCTCGACTATCCAATATGAATATTGTTGGATGTCGGTGGGTTTATAAGACTAAGCTTAAGTCTGATGGGAGCTTAGAGAGACTTAAAGCACGATTAGTTGCTAAGGGTTATAATCAGGTGGAGGGGGTTGACTATAGTGAAACATTTAGTCCAGTTATCAAACCTGCAACCATCCGTACTGTGCTCACTATTGCAGTTGTCTCAGGATGGAGCATTCGACAATTAGATGTAAAAAATGCCTTTTTACACGGTTTGCTTAAGACACCAGTTTTTATGGAGCAACCTCCTGGTTTTATTGATACACAGAGGCCAACGCATGTCTGCAAATTGAATAGAGCACTTTATGGTCTTAAGCAAGCTCCTCGGGCCTGGTTCAACAGATTTAGTTCCTATATCTTGTCTCTGGGATTTTTCTGTAGCCAAGCTGATTCCTCTTTGTTTGTTTGGAGATCTTCTCGTGGACTCATTTTGTTGTTGTTATATGTTGATGACATTATTATTACCGGCGACACCCCAGTTTTCTTAGACTGGTTTATTGCTCAGCTTGGTAGTGAGTTTGCAATGAAAGACTTAGGTCCTCTGCACTATTTCTTGGGTATAGAAATAACATACTTTGATGGAGGAATTTTTCTTTCTCAATCTCGATATGCTAAAGATTTGCTTCACAAGGCACAAATGGGTGGTTCTCGCTCTGTAGCTACTCCTATGGCTGTAAAGACTAAATTCTCTGGATCTGTAGATTTGTTTCCTGACCCAACTTTCTATCGTAGTATTGTTGGTGGTTTACACTATTTGACTATGACGAGACCTGATTTGAGTTACTCCGTCAATAATGTGTGCCAGTATATGCAGAACCCAAGTGTTGCTCATTTTCAGGCTGTGAAACGTATTCTTCGATTTGTATCTGGTTCTATGGATATTGGATTCAGGATTTTATCGCAGTCTACTCTTAATCTTCATGCTTATTCAGATGCTGATTGGGCTGGTTGTGAAATCACTCGGCGTTCTACCACAGGGTTCTGTACATTCCTAGGTGCCAACATTATTTCTTGGTGTGCTAAGAAACAACCAACAGTGTCTCGTTCTAGTGCTGAAGCAGAATATCGTTCCATGGCCTCCACTGCAGCTGAGTTAACTTGGTTGACTTTCATTCTTCGGGACATTGGTGTTTATCTTTACTCTCCGCCTATTCTCTTCTGTGATAACCTTAGTGCTCTCTATATGTCCGTTAATCCAGTCTTCCATGCTCGTACTAAACATATTGAACTGGATTATCATTTTGTTCGTGAGCGGGTTGCCTTGGGTCTGCTCGTTACAAGATTTGTTTCTTCTTCTCGTCAACTTGCCGATGTGTTTACAAAGCCGTTGGGTCGTGATATTTTTCGTACTATCTCCATCAAACTTGGCCTCGTTACTCGGCCTAGTTTGAGGGGGAGTAATAGGGAAACTACAAATTTGCTTCAACCTAAGTTATTGGTATGTGAGGATGAGAAGAGCCGTATGTGCAAGACTTCTATTGAGTCACAATCTCTACAAGGAAAGACTCCTATTGAGCCAATCTCTACAAGGAAAGATTTGGCACGAGAGAAACAATCCTAATACTCTTCATTCTATTCTTGAATGGTTTCCTAATTGAATTAGGATGCTTTTATGTTTATTGTAAACAATATAAATAATGAATATAATTCTTCTCATCTCTCACGTTTTTGGAGAGTTGAGTTTTCCCAAAAACTCTTTCAAGCTTAATAACTTTCTTATTTCTCACCCCTGTGCTGCATGTCATTGTGCCCGGTCATTCCTGAAACCTGAAAATTTGTCATAGCCTTTCTTGTGTGGTGGAATGGGATTTGATCTGGCGATAGCCAGACCAAAACCATCCGGTGACGGGGTTGAAGTGGGACATGTGGTGATAAAAGGGGGAAGATATCAAACGGAGAGAAATCAAAAAACATGGGGGAAATGAAATGGCTTCTCCCCTTTTTATGGCCACATGTCGGACTAAAACCACCGGATGATTCCAGATCAAATCCCATCCCTTCTTGTGTTGATAACAGAAGTAGAACTTGTCCGCTATTATTTCTCTACCTACCAAAAAAAAAATGTAGTAAATTTGTATTTTTAAAAAAATACTAACCTTACAAACTAAGAAATGAGAAAATCTAGAGAAGAGATGAGAGGAGAGAAAAAAGAAAAGATGTTTGGGCACTAACCTTTCAAAGAAGAAAAGACTAGAGGAGAAGAAATGAAAAAAAATGGACCATGATCACGAGTTTAAATAGATGAATGTGGATCGATCAATAGCTTAAAAAAAAAGAAAAGAGTCTGAAGTAAGATGCTTAGAAATGTTGCGAAACATGAATATGAAAATTGTTCGTAATGACTCTTTTTGGGGTTTAAAATTTTAAATCTCTGAAAAATAGGAGAAGACCTTAATCTTAGAAAGAGAAAGAGAGAGATGAGCATGAGATTTAGAAAGGAAAATAAAAGAGAGGAGATGAGACCATACCTCAAAAGAAGATGATGCTCCAAGGCATGAGTTGGTGTTGGCGACAATACTTCTGAAGTAGGGTCGGACAAGGCCATTTGACTGAAACTGTTAGCTTGAATCAGAATGGCTTGATGAGGGAAGGAGGATCGGAGAGAGTGAATCGAAGCCCAATGGGGAGAGAGACGACTGATGAGTTTAAGATTTAGTAAGTGATTTTGTAAGACTTGGTTTTAAAACCATACGGTTTTTGCCTAAAGGTGGCTAGGCTTAGCTGTATGGGATGGTGAAGCTGGTTGTCTGACAGACTTTTTAAAAACAAAAAACTTCAACACGTCTATCTCATTTGCAGGATCGTTCTCAGTCAGCCTCAGCGCTACTGAGATGGTCACGCGGATCGTTCTCATAGGTTGTCTGACGGACCTTTTAAACAAAAAGAGCAATAGTCACCTCCTCGTGCCGAGGAGGGTACTATTTCTCCTGGCTCCTCACAAACCCTTTGAACTATGGTTAAAAAATTAACCACATCCTGTGGTTAATTTTTTCTAAAAACCAAGGGTACATGTGTGAACCTTAGAGATGAATGAATCTTAACCACAGTTAATAGAAGTAAAAATAGGACACATGGCCCCAAAAGGGAGGACGAGTCTGTAACTCACCTCCTTGGCCTGAGGAGGTGACTATTTTCCAAAAAAAAAAAAAACCTTTTTAGTTTTCGTTCAGTGGGAATATGAAAATCGACTTAATGGTATAACCGTAAAATATACAAATTGAAACGACAAGCATTAATGAAAATTTATGGAAGTGTCAGAGAGATGCATCATCTCTCCTGGTAGAGCAACTTTATGAGAACCGAAGTGAAGAACCCCTCAGCTCTCTTCCGCTCATGTAATCCTAAATCCCTTCTCCTGTTCGTGCGTAGCTGTCTCCAACCTTTGTCTACTCATTCCAAAACTATCATTGACCATTCAACAAATGCCCTTTCATAATTTCCATATGATTAAGCTTCAAAGTTTTTATATCCCAAATTATCCTCTCTGTACTTGCGGCTTGAGAAGAGTTCCTCTCAAAGAACTCTTTTTACGGTGGCCCCATCGACATATTGCCCCACTAATATATTTTAGTATTGTGTATACAAACATGTATATCACAAATGGAGTTAATTTTAATGGCCCATTCCTTAAACTTCTACTTACCATATTTCAGGTTCTAATAATTCTTGGAAGGGTTTTTGCATATCAGTTGTTAGGTTTATACCACCATGCAATGTATTTACATTGTGTTACGTTATATTGAACTTTCGTTTATAATTGTAAGTAAAAAAAACATTTTATTTTATAGCCTTTGTGTTAAGTTACGTTGAACTTTCGTTTATAATGGGAAGTAAAATAAATATTATGCCATTACGATTTTATTTCATAACCTCACAAAGCCCCTTCAATTGCCTTGAAATTACGGTCGACAAGTTTTAACTTTTATGATTAATTTTTTTTTGTTATTTTATTTTTTTAAAAACCAAGGTTAGATGTTTTAACCTTAAGGATTAGTTAATCTTAACCACGGTTAAAGGGAATTAAAAGGGAACACTTCCTTAACTGCTCTTGAAATATGGTTAACAATTTTTAACCCCTATGGTTAATTTACTTTAAATTTTTTTGTTCGAAAACCAAGGTTAGATGCTCTAACCCTAAGGGTTAATGAATCGTAACCGCAATTAAATAAGCTAAAAGGGGACACCCCTTGAACTATGGTTAACAAGTTTTAGTTCATGTTGTAATTTTTTTCTCTAAAAACCAAGCTTAAATGCTTTACCTTAAGGGTAGTGAATTTTAACCATGGTTAAAGGGAGTTAAAAGGGGACACCCCTTTAATTGCCCTTGAATTATGGTTAACAAGTTTTAACCCTTGTGCTTAATTAATTTATTTATTTTTAAATCAACTGTTAAATGCTTTAATCCTAAGGTTAATGAATCTTAACTACAATTAAAGGGAGTTAAGATGAGTCACTCCTTTAATTATCCTTGGACTATGGTTAGCAAGTTTAACTCCTATAATTATTATTTTTTGTATAAAAATTAAGGTGAGATGCTTTAACCTTACGGGTTAGGGAATCTTAACTAAAATAAAAATAAGTTAACAATAATGAAATTGAGTTAAAAGTAGACACATGTCACAAGGGTATTATAGTTCATTAAATGTCACAAGGTATTACAATCAAATAATAAACAATTTTTTAATGCATTTTAACCGAAGTGAGAGAATGAGGTTCTTTGTCTACCTGATGAACAAGGCCGAGTTAATTTGCTTTTTGCAAAACTCCTTGTAATAACCAACTTTAACTAAAACATGCACAGGCAATGCCCACTAGTAATGAGTTCATGTGTGCCTTATTTTGAGCTGTAAATTGCTATTGAACTCTACAGAGTTTAATCACAACCATAGGTTAACATGTGCCCCAAGATTCTTAGTAACTATGATCAAATTTCACTAACTCTTAGAGTTTAATAATCTAACCTTAAATTTTGGATAAATATTAAAAAAATACTAACTTTAAAGGTTAAAATTCTTAACTAAAGTTAATTTTTATAATGTATTTAATATATTTTGTAATATTATTTATATATTTATAATATCATATTAGATGTAATTTTATCGTTAATTTTTAATTTATATTATTTATATATAATTAATAGTTAAAAAATATATTATACTTTTTGAGTTTTAAGTTTCGAGTTTTATCTGATTTTTCAAGTTTAGGTCACGAGTCTATTCGAGTTTTCGGGTTTTAAAACACAGCCTTGACAGCCTCTCCAACCTTCACCTTAATATGATCCGTTCATTTAATTGGCAATATTTGATAAGGTAGTGACCGGAGTTGGTGGCCCTTCCACCTAATATGATCCTGTTGACAGCGGATGGGCAGCAGCGCCTTTGTAGCTCATGCGATACAGCAGGCAGCCTATTGGTTTTTACAATAAAAATAATATTTTTTGTTGTCACAACAAATTTTTACATGTTTTAAAAAATTAAAAAAATTACTTTAAAAAAAAAATTTAGACTGGACCAATAAGCTGTATGTTGTACCCACTGAGCTAAAACAGGGCTTGCTGCCTATTTGCTCTCTGATCGTTCTTTTAAGAGAAGATATTTGATAGATAGTAATTGAATGCCTTACAATCGAGAATCCAACAGCCCAAAATTGATGAGATCGAATCACAGCCTATTGTCAGTGACTTCAGGGAGACTTCAATCGCACCAACAAGTCAACAGGTGTCCTTGTTAACTCTTATTAATCATGATTAAGATTCATTAAAGTTCATTAATCTAACCTTGGTTTAAAATTAATTATAATAAAAAATACTAAAATTAATATTTTATCATCATTTATATTTAAAAAATAAGTTATTATCTCAAATTATATAAAAGGTTGTATTTATAAGATTATTTAGTTTTGAAAACTTATAATATATTAATTATATATTATATAATTGGTTGGATATTTATCGGATTAGATATACCAATATCCGGTTTCATATCTAATTATAAAAAGGTCAGGTTGCAATCAGGCCACCAAGTCCATTATATAGTCTAGGCTGCCTGTCATTTCCAAGGAAGGGCGGAAGATCAATTTACTTATTCAAGGCATGTAGCATATCACCATGTTTCTGCAGCCGACGTCCTCGAAGGCTCTAACTCTAGGACGGGATAATTATGTGGATTTTTCCGTAGCCATCCCTAGGTAGATCTTTCCATGGCGGCTTTCACTCTGAGGTGGGGTACTTCTCCAACCTATTTTCCATAGCCCTCTCCAAATAATCATTTCTGTGACTCTAACTCGTGACGTGGTGCTGGATTTGATACCAATGATAAGTGTCTTGACGAATACTCCTCAAAAGACCGGCATGATGAGAGACGGAAGATCAATTTACTTATTCAAGCTTTCGCAATGGAGCAACCCATCAAGTCATAGTTTGATGTTTTGCATTATCAAAAGCTCGCACTTTAAAATCGCGCCACCTGCAGAATGAGAAGCCCATTAGAACTCTAAATGCTGCACTTAGACATCCTTTTTCATTGAACCCAAAAAAAACAAAACAAAGGAGGGAAAGAGGCCAAGAGAATTGTGGTCTGTCGAGGGGGGGTGTGTGGTGATCATCAGACATACCTTCCAGTTCCAAGTTTCTTAACTCCTTGGCTTCTACTTCTGTTACAAAGAAGGGTCTCCTCATTCAACACTGTACAAGTTTCGATCGCCTAGATTTTCGGTGCAAGGAAACCAGAGCCAGTGCGTCCACACTCATTGCTGGAATGGCAATCAGCATTCTAGATTTTCGGATTCATGGTGGCCTGTTGACGACCCAGATGACCCGATTGATGGCCCGACCCATTTTGGTATTTTTACCCTTACTGTTTCTTATTTTGTAACCCTAGTATAAAATAATGTTTTTTTGGGTTTTATAAGATAGAGAAGAGAGTTATTTTTTGGGTGTATTAGGGAAGAGAGTTTGTGAGAACATTGTAAAATCTTCCTGTTGAATTAGTGATCGATGACCGCTGCCCATGGACGTATGCATCTTGCCGAATCATGTAAATTGTGTCTCTCTTGTAGTTTGTTTTTTACTTCGATTCGCTTTAATTTGTTTACTGTTTATTTTGGATTCGTTTCACTCTATCTACACGCTTCGCACAACACTAGAAACTAACGTCGTTTTAACAGTTGACATGTCAGTAGGAAAGAGAACCAAATCATGATCACTCTCAACACAGTTGCCCAAATTGCTCACTGGAGGATCTTGGGAGGCATCAGAAGTCACAGGATTTAAAGTGGGTATGGCTGGGTACCTGGAAAAAGAGAAATATTATAGTTCAGTACAGACTGAGTTAATGTATCCATTTTTGTTTGACAGATACCCCAAGAACTCTAAATTCGATGGAAGAGTAGAACTGTAAAATTCAAATATCTCTATCCCTACAAAGATAGCTAAACATAGTTAATACTTCCATAAGAAATGATATAGTTGTTTAAAAACATTACTATGAATTTCGATGACTACAAAAGTAACAACCCCATGAAATTCGACTCTAGAAATCTTTAATTGTCTAAGACATACCCAACTTACTATGAATCTTAAAAACAAAACCCATAGACCAATTGACCCAAACCAACCTATACTTGAATATCCGACAACAGGTCCCTCGAATAATAAAACTAGACTCAGAAACATCACTAAAATCGGTTAAAAGGATTCTCAAAGACTTGAGTTGGGCGAAGGCCAGCCCATACGCAAACTTTCAAACTCTACTGCGGTGGCATATATTGTTATTTTTTCCTATTACTTTTAAAATCAGTCGAGATGATAATTTTTCCTTTGAAATATTTGTATTTTTAAAATGTGGATGACTAAGGGTAGCAACGACTGGTGTTGCAGCCATAATGAGAGTTTGATATATTTTTGAAATGTGCATATGGGACTGGCACTCCTTGAGTTGAAGGTCAAAAAAACGTGAAGATGAATAGAGTGAATAAATATTTGACTAAGGAAAATGAATGTGACTGAACAAGATTTGTGTTGCCAACCCAAAAAATTGATATAAAAGCAATGATGATAATGAGGACGACTAGAGCAAGAAGTGAGAGAGAGTGCTAAATTAATCTCTAATCTTCATTTAATGGACTATAATTATGTTCCAAGCTCCTCCCTACTTTTTTGACATTATCTTATGTGATGGTGACTGAAGAAATGGACATCTACAAAAGGCCCATAACAGATATACATCGATTGGCATACGTTATGGTATCCATTCAATCCAGCATGTGGACTGAGATACATCTGGGGTGGCACCTAGGCACCAATTTTGACCCTAAAGCCCACTGGTTCGGACCCACCAAGTGATTTGTTCCTACACCAATTCTTTAGGGTCGACCTGAATCAATCCCATTGACTATTTATCAGAGAGCCCTGGCCGATGCTTTATTACTTTCTGTTTATTGGATTGTGTGTGGCACAGGCCTGACTGTAAACACCATTTGGACTGGGCTTTTAGAGAATTTTTGAGCCCATGACGAGATCAGGTAGAGCTTGGTGGGACATGGACGGACCTAGCTCCTTCCATACCGTACTCATTGAAAGCCCTAATCAGGGAAAGTTAAATGTCTAAATCAATGACTTTGCCCATTGTTTTTTTGTTTTTTGTTTTTTTAAGTAGCACTAAGTTTATGAATATGTTCCAACTTTCGCCTGTTTTATATCTTGTGAATGAATCGATCAACCGAAACACCCCATCACTTGCTCCAATGGTAGGATGTGGCCTCTTTTATGAGAGGTTGTGAGATCCATTCCCAATGGGTGACCAAATGTGTGTGTGAGTTTTCGTTCCGTTTGCCTACAGCTTCGCCTTCGCCTTCGCCTTGCGGTGTTGTTGTGTTAAACCAAAAAAAATGGGTGACCAAATAAACAAACTTGATCAATGTGTGAACCATGCATGTACTTGGTCGTGGAAGGAATTGGCTACCCTCACTGCCATTGACACTTTGAAAGTCTTCCTTTGTTATTTTGAAATTTGCCACATACCTAGAGAATGTAATAGGGTTGTTGATTGGCTATCCAAGATGTGTAATTGCTCCACCCTTGTTCTGGAGCTTTCGATGTTCCCCGCCCCGCTTAGCCCTTTTTTTTTGCGGCCGATATGAGGCACAGTAGAGTGTTGCGTTTATAATCATTGGTTAATTCTATCTGGTCGGGTCAGCCTAATGTGCATTATTGTTCAGTTTAGGAGGCTTGGTGCTGTGTGTACAGTTATGTCAATGCTCCATCAAATTCGCATAGCTCAATTCCAAACCAGTTAGGAGAGAAGGGAAAACAAGAGAAAACTAATAGCTGAACATTGAACCAGCAATAAGAAAAGATTGCGTAAGATAGCAGTCAGTGCACCTGAATTCCCATTAGTTTCACTTTCTTTTCTTTTTCTTTAGGGTCGTTCTTTTGCTGGGACTTATAAAGTCCGACACTATGCAAGCTTTGTCATTTGACAGTATGCATTTTCATTTGAGAATTAGATGTATCATGCTTGTTTCATCTCTTAGGTTGCAATTCCCGTCATACTTCAAATGCAGCAAAATAAATGATTTCAAATCTCATAAAAAATGACAGACTTGAAATCTCATGATTTCAAAGAATTAATTTTGTTTAGAGACTTTGACAAAGTCACTCAAATTTCCTAACAATTACCATGACAAAAGTGCAAAGTGCCAAACTTTATAAGTCTAAGCAAAATAACGGACCCTTAATAAATTCTCAGAAGAATCAAATCAATAATCAAAACAGAAAATGCCAAGGTTTCGGCATTAAATGAAATCGGTTAGCATGCTCTTATTCAGTCAATCATTTACAAGTGCCATCCTCTCCACAAGGAAAGAAGCCCGGCTAAGAATCAGAGTGTGAGAATATTACATGAATTTCTTCAAATCCTTGTCATTGCTTCTTTACATAACAACAAGTATTAGAGATCGCCTAACGCCCTCTCTTTCCACCAGTGCCTTGGTATTTTTGTAAACATCAGAGGAGAAGCCAATTCTCAGACTGCTGTTTCACTTGCTGTTGAGACCAGTAAGCGTGAGCGGATAGGACCCTGTCCAAGAGTTCCTGAGGAACGGGCTCTCCCCTTCTTTGTAGAGGAGAGATTCTTGCCGTGTGCACCAATGTTTTCCACTTATCCTGCGCATCCCCACATGTGAGAACAATTATAAGCTTGCCCATCAATAGTGTATATGTAAAACAGTTTTGCTTTCCGAACATCAGGGATTCAAAGCAACCAGAAGATTGGGAGGGAAGGTGGGTGTTTTGTCACTTGGGAGAGGTTATATCAGTCACCCCAAGGTTCCCTGGGAGTTAGAGCTTTATACATAAACTATCTATGAGTTTACCAAAAACACAAGCAAACGGTTACCTTTATTTCTGTGAAAAGTTAACGGTTATCTAAAATGATCAAACTTCCCTGCTCTTGCGGGCCAAAATATTTAAAAAAAAAACAGAAAGAAAAAAAACTAGTAGATATTTTTTTCATAGAAATTAGCAGAAATGAAATGACAAAAACAATCTCCTCAAAGTAACAGAATAATAGAATAACAGGGTTTGGTCTTTGGGGAGGAGTAACCCAAAAATAACTTTGGCTGTAGTGTAAAAAAACACACAATAAATTGCTTACTTTCAAGTCAACATAAGTTCGATGCTTTGCATTATCAAAAGCACGCAGTTTAACATCGCGCCACCTGCAGAATGAGAAGCCCATTAGAACTCTACACGCTGCACTTAGACCTCCTCTTTCATTGAACCCAAAAGGAGGGAACAAAAGAGGCCAGGAGAATTATGGTCTGTCATGGGGTGGCGGTAAGCATCAGACATACCTTCCAGTTCCAAGTTTCTCAACTGCTTGGACCAGTGCTTCTACTTCTGTTACAGAGAAGGGTCTCCTCATTCGACGCTGCACAAGTTCTGATCGGCTAGATTTTCTGTGAATGGGAACCACAGCCAGTGCCTCCACACTCATTGATGGAATGGCAACCAGTGCTCTGGAATCTAGCGTGGTTTTGACAGTTGATATGTCAGTAGGAAAGAGAACCGAATCATGATCACTTTCAACACAGTTGCCCAAATTGCTCTCTGGAGGATCTGGAGAGGCATCAGAAGTCACAGGATTTAAAGTGGGAGTGGCTGGGTACCTGGTAGTAGAGAAATATTATAGTTCAGTACAGACTGAGTTGATGTATCCACTTCTGTCTGACAGATACCCCCAAGAACTCTCAATTCGATGGAAGAGCAGAACTGTAAAATTCAAATATCTTTGTCCCTAATGTTAAAAAAAATTACCATAGCTAAACATAGTTAATACTTCCAAACATCGGTGATAAGGTGGTGACAAAGGAAAGAAATACAACCCTCTCTTTGCATTCATCATTATGCTCCATAAGAAATGACATAGTTGTTTAAAAACATTACTATGACTTTCGATGACTACAAAACTAACAACCCCCATGAATTTCCACTAAAAATCATTAATTGTAGGACATACCCAACTTACTAATAATCTTAAAAACAAAACCCATAGATCAATTGACCCAAACCAACCTATACTTGAATATCTGACAAGAGCTGCCTCAAATATTAAAGTACATTTGCATTACCTGGTTAGAGGCTGAGGTATGTCAGAAGGAAGCAGAAAGGAAGAATTTTCAAGACACGGAGGTGGTGGAGCTTGTGCAGGGTTGGGCTCCAGCATAAAACCCAAAGTATCCATCCTGTCATCATGAGAAATTCCAGTCTGCAGTAAAGTTTTATTGTCATCTCTAATCTTCTTTCCCTGGATAAGAACACCAACATGCAATCCACCTCCAAGTATAGCGGTCACTGCTTCCATAACTGCCCTCTACAGAACAAATACATGTCACCATAATGCAAAATTGTAGACCAAGCAAACATTTATGCGGGAAATATATTATCCATGTGGTAAACCATTGGTAATACCTCTGATGAAACAAATAAAAATAAAGAAAGAGAGGTAGGTGAAAGATTTAAGGTAAAAATAGTACAAGGAAATGAGATTGTCTGATCAATACAATTTTAGGGTTATGTACAATTAAAGGATATTTAAAAGATTTGGATTTTGGACTGCTAAAATTATGAGAAAATGCACTGTGTACAAAACATAGACAGGGATGCAGATGATATGTATTCCGCCCAATAGCCTAGGCAGTCTTACAAGGACTAGAAACTATACTCATATCACACTCCATTATGTGCACACTTAAATTTTCATAATACAAGCGATAAACGGTAAATTGGATCGCGATTTTCAGTAACAACCAATGCTTTAAGCCTAACCAACAGAAGATTTAGTTTGGAGTTCTTTCTTTTACCTAAATGTTGAAGTCAAATATATGATAAATCTAACTTATCTTTTTCCTCTAGTCTAAGGCACCAGGATTTGTTCAAGTCTACTGGAATGTATAGAAAATGTGACTGCATGGTATTTTTTACCAAAAATAAGAAAGACCGCCTACCTTCAGCGAACCAACAGTTGCGGTTTCAGGAATCTCAATAAAAAGCTCTGGTACCCTGAAAGATTTGATACTAAGCTTCACTGAATAAATGAAAGTGTGTATAAGAACCTCTCAGATGTCAAGCCTAATAAAATCAAACGACTACATATACATTACTCCATCAAGGGCTTGCCTACCATCAGAATCCCTGGATTGGAAGGATGCTTGTTGACCTGATACTGAAGATGATGCTCCACTTGCTGCGCGGAAGAGCAAGAATTATTCATCAAAAACTGCGAATAGCCATAAACCCTAAACCCTAACCACCAATAAATAAAATAAAAATAAACATGTAAGGAGCTAGAAATAGACCTCCATGCATTTTTACACCTGAACCAGTGGCATCTCCATTGATGCCCTTCTCAGGTGAACTAGAAATGCCTTCACTACTAATCCCGTCAGATGTCAAAACTGAACTTCGGTTAAACAGCTTCCTCCTCTTACAAGATAAATTCCGCTGAGACCTTTGGCGTGTGTAACAGATTTTCCTATTGCGGTAAACAGCCTTCATTTCCTCGTCTAGAAACATCAATCAGAACAATTAATTAAATGCAGCGATCATGAAATTTAAAAAAAGCATGTCTGATGGTTACTTAAAAAGACAAATTCAAAAAGACTGGCGGGCACACTACAATGCAGCAACTATAAAGTCATTTCTTGCCAGTGTTAGAAAATTCACCATCCTTCAACTTTGGAGCCCCCTTCCAATATCTGGGTTCCAAAAACTTCCTTATTATTCGGTCCCCAATACGTGGTCGTGTCCTAAATGCCTTAATTATGGTGCTAGGTTGAGTGCACCCAGAAGAATTTTCATCATCATCTCTACTTACTACCTTTACATCATCCTGATGCCCGGGAAAAGAACCAAAAGGAATGCGGTCCCTGCTCAAAGGCACCTCAACGCTACTGTCTGAACTGACAAATGCAAGAGATTTCCTGTCCAATTCCATTGGATCCTCTGAACTACACTTATCAGCCACAGTTCCATTCATCAAACTTTCAATCTTTCGCGGCTCAGCTTCTAACTTTCTGTCAATTTTATCCTCTACTATATCTTCACAAGATTCCCCGTAGTTGGGGGAGCCTCCCTCTACTTTGCTAGGAAAATTTCCAAATAAATTCTTGTGCTTGCAGATTGTCAACTTCACAGCACAACCAACCTTCTCTGAGTGCTCAGAAGTAGCTATTTCAGAAGAGAATCCCAAACCATCATCATTTTGGGCATGCAAGAACTTTTTCAAAGTATAGTTTTGATTGTGCCCTTGTGAGAAAATCTCAGAAACAAATACACTCTCTTCGCAGCTTACTTGATCAGAAGGTTCTACTTTCAACAGGTTCTCTTCATCATGTTGTTCCTGTTTAACACTATCCTTGACAGTGGCAGATGGATCTTTTCCAGCTGATGCATTACTAGGAGCAGAACTTTTCCCCTCCTGTAGTAACTTGTCAGCTACAGTAGCCAGTAATTCAAAATCACACATCTGATTGTCGTTGACATTGATTCTAAGCGAACCTCTCCGCTAAAATCAGTAACAAATAATTAAAGATTAGAACTGTGTTTGAGCACACAGACAGATATAGTATCAACAGGCAGCCTAGGAATGATCTATGATAGCACACACTTACCCGAGCTGATCTGGAAGCTCGGGGAATGGCAGGCACTTGGTAACCATGGAATCCATAGTCTAATCTCTTCTGCAACACCATATCTAAGATATTCATACCAAGTAGAACTCATCAAACACAGAAAACAAGCATCCTTGTATCCATCTCACTTTCTTTAAATCCAACATAGCCCCACATATCAATGCACACTCCACCGATCACTCAAGCTTGCAGATCCAAAGAATGAGACCCTGTCAGTAGACAAACATGAGTAATGACGGGGTTCAGCGGCTTCCATGCGATTATTTATAGCATATTGAATCTCACACACTTACAAAAGAACAATGAAACAAATTCTTCAACTACCTAAAAATAGTTGGAAGGTAATTGGTGGAGTTAAGGACAGACATCAGAGATCGGAAAAACAAGCCTTTCTACAATAAGGTAACATCTTTATTCCAGAAACATTGATTTTAACAAATGGAAGAGAAGCATGGATGCATATCAAAATGGTCAACTTTTGCAAGAAGAGAAATCCTCTACGTTCACAGGAGCCCAACCCATCAGTATGAAACAGGAGATCAGTTGGTGCGTTCTGCTCTTAAGAAGCAGGAAAATGAACTGATAGGAAAAATTCTAGGCAAAGTACAAAATTAACACTATCAAAACCGCTAATTATTTTTTCAGGAGCAGAGTAAGAAAAATAAGTTGGTCACTTTTCATAAAACTCAAATACTTATGGGGCAAATGCTCAATTTCTATTATCCCTTGCAGATCTGCAAGCTCCGAAAATAATAAATAAATACAGGCAATACAAGCAAGGGTTTAAACAGAAAAATCAGCAGGACAAATTTTTTTTTTAACAAAAGATGTAAATTATGCAAGAGAATGGAAACATATAAAGCTTATCTCAATGCAAACGATCCTCAAAATTCTCAGGAATCAATATCAACTTCTCACGTTGAGAGAAGGATATAATAGAAAAACTGAGGAGAAATAGATGAAATCTCTTACATTCGAAGGGCTCCGAGAAACTTCCGCTTCAGCTCACCACTGGACAATTGATGCTAAATTAAATATCGGATATCTCTTCTTTACAATTTCTGTAAATTGCAGATATAAGCATAAGATTTTCTTTCTCTGATTAACAGGAGGGAAAATGAAAAAAAAACAACCACAAAATCCTTGATAAAAGGCACTTAAGAGAGAGAGAGAATATTCCCACGGCTCCGCAAGAAATTCTCTGCAATTACTCCAAGACGAATTTAAGATCCCAAAACCCTCAACGGGGATAAATCGGCACGAATTAGACGATTAAGAGAAGTTTCATAAAATCGGATCTGATCTCAATCATCTCCTCGAATTTCAGGTCGAAAATATAAGAGATCAAATTTTTAGAACACAGTTCCTTAACAAAAATATAGATTCCCGATCGAACACCGGATCTAAGCTATCAGAAACCGAATTCAACACGATAAAAACAAATCCAGAACGAATTTTCAAAAAATTCATCAAAACAAGGAAACTAGAAATAAATAAATAAAAACTCGTTTAAACAATAAATAGATAAGTTATCCAGGAATGCCTGAAAAACATTACTCAAAATTGTCCACTAAGGACACTAAAACAAGAGTAATTCGATCGTCTAACCTGTTGAAGAATGATTTCTTTTCGGATTTATCAAGATTTTCGTGCAGAGGTCGAATTTTCGCCTGGAAATGATGAAATTCCGGCCAATAACGTCAGATTCCGGCAAGTGTACGGTGAAAGAATTGTCGGAAATTTGAAGAGATATCAGAGAATTCGAAATTGCCTGTACATTAAAAATAAAAAATAAATTGAAATCGCCTGCACGCTTTAAATTCTCTCTCTATGAGAAAACGCAATTTCGGACGCTACCCTTTTTCTCTCTCATGATCGCCAAAACCCTCTGAAAATCACCCACCTTTGCTTAAACCCCAGCTTCTTATACCTTTGACCCTTATAAAGTAATAACCAGACCAACCGGTAAGGGAGCCAAATCATCTACGGTGATAACCGGATTTGGCAAATCCGGTTATCACCCCTATAGGTCGCCACGTGTCTCCTTGACACCCCTTAACCGTGGATAAGATTCACCCACCCCTAGGGTTCACCCACACATCCTTGGTTTTTTTTTTTTTAATATTAATTCTTTTTTTAAAAATTAAAAAACTGTTTTTAGTGTTTTTTTAATATTAAAAACAGTTTTCAAATTTTTTTAAAAAATTAATATTTAAAAAAAAAATCAAGGATGGGTGGGTGAACCTTACCCACGGCTAAGGTGTGTCAAAGGAGACACGTGGCGACCTCTAGGTTTGATAACCGGATTTGCCAATTCCGGTTATCACAGTAGAGGATTTGACTCCGTAAGCTAAAACCCCAGCCACTTTCCGGCTAAAGCACGTTACCACTTCCTAATCGACTCAATCTTTGCCACGTGGATGTTTCTTAGATGGTAGTGCTTGATCTCATCTGCGCGATTTAAACAAAAAATCGTGGGGCTCCGAAACTAGCGTAATTTTGGTATTTTTTGCGATTGTTTAGGGGCGGGAGTTTAGTGGACATGATAAAATCAGCTTCCTTTTTTTTCATAACAAAATAATTTGAAATCACTTTACTTTTCTTTTCTTTAATTTTTTTTCTCTATATCAAATCTTTTTTATACATCTCAACAACTTTGGGTTAACTGGGTTAATATCCGTATTGATTTGTGTTCATATATCTTGGCAAACCAACAAAGTAGGTATGTGACGCTTTTCATCCCAAATCTCTACATCCATCTGTTGAGGTAGATTGGTCATTTAATGGTTGTATAGTAAGAATAGAAAACATAAATATAGAATATAAATATGAAATAAGATGTGCTTCATATTTATACTCATAAATTTATCCTAAAAACTTTTGGTCATTTAATAGTTGTATAGGCCAACATCAAGATAATCTAACTCCCAAACAACTAACCTCACATAAATGATGACTAGCGGGTGGCACGTGCGATGCACGTGAGAGTGAGGGGAAGGAGTTAACCACAGTTAATAGGAGTCAAAAGGGACATGTGTTAACCCGCGGGTGCGATTGAACTCTCCCCGAGTTCAATCGTGATTGAGTGTGATTCTATTCTTTAAATAGATAGATGAGGGTAGTTTGGGAATTAAAGTAAAACATTAAATTAAAGTTATGTTTTATATAAGGGTAGTTTAGGAATTTCAAAAATTTCAGGCTACGTTGCCTCTCCCATTATAATAGTAAAGATATGCATAAAAAAAATGAAATATCAAGAAAATTAGGTACAACATTTAATTAAACAGGAAGAATATAGAGAAATTTGTACATAAACCACAGAGTTGAAGCCTTGACTATATTTATATTTTTAGAACATTCCTAGTAGCCGCAACAAAATAACCGAAAATGTTATTTTGGTGAGTCAAATGGTTAAAAAGTGTTAAAAACTCTCTCTAGCTACCTCACCAAAACTCAGAAAAATAAAGATTTGGGAGTTTGGTGAGTATTGTACACTCACTAAAGCTAAAATTTATTTTTCCCTCCTTTTTTGTAAGCTCACACAAATAATAAAATAAAGGTTTATCTCTCCCTTTCTTTATTGTGGTCTCACACAAATAATAAAATAATGTTTCTCTCTCCCTTCCTTTTTCGTTTTCCCACACAAATAATAAAATAATATTTATCTCTTAATTTTTTTGTTAAAATAGTGAAACAATTGAGAGTGTTTTAAAAAATGGTCAACCAAAATAACTTTTTGTTAGTTTTGGCTATTTTAGTGAGTAAAAGTTGATGCTGCTGCTTAGGAATGCTCTTACTAGCTTTAGGATCTTCTAGCTTCCTCTGGTTTTTTTGCAAAAGTCAACATGAGTCCTTTTAGTTATGATTGAAACACTTTAACCTTAACAGAATACTTTTAATCTTGGATTTTAGGATAAAAATATTTAAAATTAATAGATGTCATTCCCCCATAAATGAGTGAAATCAAAACCAAAGTTAATTTTTAAAAAATATAAGGTTAGTTTTATTAACTCTATGTATTAGTGAATCTTAACCATGATCAATAAAGGTCAAAGAGGACATATGCGAAGCTTGGAATGTGTGCGTGTACCGCTCAATGTTATCACTACCCCACTCCCTAAGTCGCAAAAGCAAAAATCTCTTCCCTGGCATGCGCCACAGGTAATCCGTTGCCTCTTCAGTTATACTTACTTGGCCCCTATCCAAATCGCCTGCCGCGTATACTAAACGGAAAAAGAGCTTCGTCTGACTGAGCTCCTTTTTGTCAAGATCCTGTAGCTGACGCAATGAGGTGATTTCCGGAGGATAATCCTCTGGCGAAGTGTTAGAGATAAATCATCCTCTATTCGACGTGACGGCAATAGGAGCAATGCCTCCGTTAACGCTGACGGTGTTGGGCCAGCGAATGAAGTAGTGGGAAGCGTGAGCCACAACACAAAGATAGTAACGTACTGTAGGTTTTTTATTTTTTGGTAATTAACGTACTGTAGTTAGATCCGGAGATAAAGGTAAGTATTTTAATAGCGTTGTGGACCGGGTGGGACCGGGTTTAATAGAAGTTTTCGCAATGCAGTCCGGACACGACACCCACGACCTGCTTTTACGGTTATCCAATACCCGTCGCACGAGAAGAGCGGCCAGCCAAGAACACCAGGCAGTTAGCTCAGTTGTGCTTTGACACGTGCTGTCCACCGCATCACCTCCCGTTTCCAATAGGGAAGGACAGAGACTTGTAATCTCTCCATCTGGATTAGTGGGGCCTTGTTATCTGGACCATTCACTCCTTAGATCAAGACTGTCAGTTCAATCATCAGTTATAAACGCCTGCTCTGTCCTTGCATCCGATTGAATCTATAATTCTACGCAGTTATAAACGCCTGAGATGGCACGTGACAAATAAGCTGTCCCACGTGAGATAGTGGGTGGATGAAATGAGATGAGATCAGATGAGGTGAGATCAGATATAACGTTGCAGAAACAGCAAAACTAAACTAAAGAATGTTGGGGTGTGTGTGTGTGTGAGTTGTGTGTGTGTGTTTGTGTTATAATTCGGGATTTCGGTTCGGGTTAGCTGGCCGAAATCATCGTAAATTTCGAAATTAAAAACCTTGGGCAAGAGATCCAATCACAGCCAATCGCAATTGAACTCAGGGAGAGTTCAATCACACCCACATGTCAACGTGTGTCCTTTTTAACCCTTATTAACTGTGGTTAAGATATCCTACCTTCATGGTTCAACAATCTAACCTTGGTTTTTAGTAAAAAAATTAACCTTAGGGTTAAGAAATTTTAACCCTACGGTTAAATGTTTTAATAAATCAATTCCAAAAAATGAAGGTTAGATTGTTGAACCCTAAGGGTTAGGAAATCTAACCATGACTTATAGGGGTGAAAAATGATACGCGTTGACGTGTGGGTGTAATTGAACTCTCCTTAAGTTCAATCGTGATTGGTTGTGATTAGATCTCTCTGTAGGCAACGGGTTATGTATGACAGATTCCCGAAAATTGTTCTCGTTGAATGATGGGGGGGGGGGGGGGAAGCACTTAACTAAAGAGGTGATAGCATGCATGTGCATATATTGCCCATACGGAGGGGTGGAGCCAAGAATTTTTCATTGGGGAGGCCGAAATACACGTATAAAAAAAAGTAATGGATTTGAAGGTATGGACTTGGGGGTTTGGGGGCGTAGCTCCCTAGAAAAAAAAATTAGGGGTAATTTTTTTATATTGAGAAATTTTTACCGGTAATGTCCTTGAGGTCACCATGTGTCCCTATTAATACCCCTTAACTCTCGTTAAGATTCACCTACCTATCCTTGGTTTTTTTTTTAAATATCAATTTTTTTCAAACCCTACTTAAAATTCACTCACTCCTAAGGTTAAAGAAAATTTATTATTTTTTCTAAAAACCAAGGATAAGTAGGTAAATCCTAAGAGTGGGTGAATTTTAATCATAGTTAAGGGGTGTTAATAGGACATGTGGTGACCTAAAGAGCATAACCGGACTCCATTTGAGGGTCCACGATATATATGACGGGGGGGGGGGGGCATGGCCCCTCCCTGCCCCTGCCCATATGGTACATGCACACCTCCTAGATCATGACATGCGGGGCGGAGCCAGGTGGGAGCCTTGTGGGGGCACGTGTCCCCACTGAACATTTGAAAAAAAAAACATAGCCATGGGAGAGATCGAATCACAACCAATCGTGATTGAACTCGGGGAGAATTCAACCGTCGCACCCACATGTCCATTTTAACCCCTATTAACCGTGGTTAAGATTCATTAACCCTTAGGGTTCAACAATCTAATAGGTCTAGCGCGAAGGATAAATAGACTGAAATAGGTTCTCAACTACAGGTGGAGATTTAGTAACTGATAAACGGTGCGACCCGGCATCTGGGGAACCTCTAGACTACCTCATGTGCAATAACTCGAACCCTAGGGTCGAGTCAACTACCTTTTCGGAAGAGCATGAATGGAGATTTGAATCCTAAAAACATAAGAAAGGAAGATCGCAGCAAGTGAGCCACAGGAAGGTGACATGGTTTCGCCTTTGCACAAAGTCCAGCGGATAGTGAGAAAGTGGGCATAACCCGCAAAGGGCCTTTCCTGCACTTTAGAGCATGATAACCTACACCACCTCAACAAGCTTCCATCATCAAGGACTTTCCCATAAACAAAACTTCCTTACCTGGTCCCAAATTCCTAATCTTCACTTATCTGAACCTTTTGATCCTATCAAAACCAAACTAATAAGTGACTGTTGTGCAAATTCTCATTCCGAATTCCTCAAGAAACGCCCTAAACCCTTATGGACTAACTCAACCTTCTTCGTTCATCTTCCCTTCAAAAAGAATGAAGATATTAATCCAACTAAAACTAGTCATCGTGGTATGAATCCAAAACATTTTGCTCTTGCCACCCAGGAATTTTATCTACCATCTTGGTTACATACCATACAACCTGTTGGAAGACCTCCAACCATGGTTACTTATTTATCAATCTTGGTTACCAACCTGGTGAACAGTTTGGAGATATCTTTCTTGAACATATTCAGAACATGAATTATGCTTATCCTTTCCCTGTGTTAGGACTTTCTAAACAAGAAATCTGTCTTCTGAATAACTTATGGTTTTCCAGGAAATACAAAGGCCACCTTGAAGACTCCATAAAAGCCCTTCACTCCCATTTTATATCTAACAGATCTTCTGAATTACTTCGAGCGAGAGTTTCTTTTAGATAGTAAGGCACTCCTGCTTTATAGACTTATAAGTGTTTCTTTCCTGCTGGCCTTTTGAGTTGAGGTCTTTATAGACTAATACGTGCTCTAGTTGTTAGTGTGTAAATATAGTTTTCTTTAGTATCGATAATTCGCCTGATTTCTACAACTACAATCATATGTATTTTCACTCTAAGAGTTGTGTTTTCTTGCCATGCGCCCCATTTGAAAGTCCTGGTTTCATTTTCCAGGTCTGGAGTTGTCTCCGAGTCTGCAGATGCTAGCTCAGATTGTGCCTCCCGTTTTGTCTACTCCACTTGAAGAGAGTCCCTTGTGTACTATACTTTGATCAAGGGAATGCTACCGAATACTCGAAAGCCTCATCCTTTGGCAAAAGCTTGACTTTATCACTTCAATCGCCTATTTCTTATTATATATATATATACTAAATTACACTGAAACTCAATCTCTATTTTTAAATTTCTAACGGAATCAAAGCAAATAATCAAGTCATAAATCCACAGCTAAACAATGCAATCAAGTCATAAACTCATATACACAGCCAGCAGATAATACAATCAAGTCGCAACTCAGAAAAGAGCATCACGGATGAAAGAGGTAACATAGCCATACCCAAACCAGTGGCATGGTTGAAAATATAGCACAACTTTGTCCCCAGTAGTCAAGTTTGTCATGTGCTCCCCAGGTGAATCAACCCAAGTCCGTCCAAATATTAGGTTGTTAACTTTCGTGGGAGGAGGCACCAAATCTAGAACTACACCATCTCTTTTAAGGGTCACACGCATCCTGTGTACACGATAGGAAAACTATGAGCAAATATTTTGCCTCCAAGCCCATGCTAGCACTGCCTGCACCATTTTGAACAATGAACCTGTATAGAAGAACAAACTGTAGATTGCAATGATGCTTACAGATAAGGTCAACCATAGAACTGTGTCGTGGGGATATACCAGCATTGCAAAAAAGCATAATCCCAAATAATGAGTAAAAACCAAGATAACACCAAATCAAGAAAAGGAAAAAAAAAAGGTTTGACAAATACATGACAACAGTTTCAGTTCTAGGCCAAGTCACAGAATCTATGATCTTTTATGGCCAATACAAAATCTGAAAGTTCATTTTATCTGTTAACATGCAAATGCACCAATGCACATGTTCAATCTTTCTCCTTTCTTCCTTTTGGTAGCTAAAGTCAGTCCAGGCAGAGTTAAAGGAATAACACACTATTCCAAACTCAATTCCAAGACCTCCTTTTGATGATAGAGGAGGTTGTTAGCGAAGAGCTCCTCCCACTCAAAAGTACAAGAGACTTGCAAAGGACATGTGCAACATACATGCTATCTCAAGCAGAGAACAAAGACTTTCATTTTTCAAAGTCTATATTACAATACAACAGATCCAGACCTCTGACGATATTGGATTGCACAATGAGAAACAAAGATGTCAAATCTTACCGTCCGACAAGATAGACGTCAAGTGAATTTCCTAAAAATTTGGTCTTCAACTTTGATGTCACATCGTAAGTAAAATGTTCATTTTCAGCATGCCCAGCACTCGTAGGAGGATGATGGCTCACCTGAAAGGACGAAGGTTTTGCAATAAATTGCACTGTTAGGGACTGATAAAACCTCCGAAAAAGAATCAGAAACAAGCATCCAGGTGTTGATTAAAAAAACACTTACACAGATATAATCATTGCCAGCCTGAAAGGTAAGTTAAAAATGTGCTCATCTTTTACAGTCAATAGCATGCATGAGAAAATAACAACAGCCAAACAGAAATAAGAAACAAACAAAGCTAAGGAAAATCAAAGTCCTGAAAAATGCACCTTCTCTGAAATGAATGTATTCCCACCATGATTAACCAATTCATAAGTCTTGCCAGGAATGGGATTGAAAGGCTTCCAGGTTCGCTGGTAAGCATGGTAGACAGATATGCCCATGATGCTGCAACCAATAACCATGATATCAGATATTGCACGCATAGTCGCATATGTCTAGTACAAAATTCAATGAAAGAGAATACTTACAAGCATACACCATCCGCATGTAGGAATCCTCACATACATCTGCCTGATCTAACAAGTGGGCGTATCACCATATTCCATTAACTGTGACAGTCATTGGACAAATTATAATGTACCATGGGCAATAAGCATCATAAAATATAACACAAGCAATAATACAAATAGCACAAACCTCTGCCATTTTCTGAAGCATTGTCATAGGCTCAAAAATGAGGACCGAAAGTGTCACCATTGATGTGACATCTGAGCCTACATACTTGTGCATCATCTTCCAATAACTGTCACGATCCTGAAGAAAACAACAAAGGCTCAAAACAAGCATGTATAATCATGGTATAATTTTCGAGACGCATTGGGTGTACTAATCCTGTACATACCAGAATTTCACCTTTCCGGTACACTGGTACAGGGAATATTTATTGCAACACACTGGTGGGCATGAAAATAAAAATCGCCGAAACCGATACAAAACGGACGATATGCATAGGTTTCGTTATCCCCGATATGATATTTATATTGATACGAAACGGACAATACGTATTGTTTATTAGTTATTTATGTTTTAATGCATTGTGTAATTGTCTTGTCACTCAACCGAGCAGCCTTTCATTGTCGATAGGGTGGGCATTCCCTACCCCGCAGCTAAATTGTGTTCGCTATTTTGTCTTTGAGTCGCTTCTTATAACTTTATATTTGGTAAATTTGGTTCCTATAACTCTTTATTTTTTTTACATTTAATTTGATTTTTTTTAAAAAGAAAAATGTATATATATCGTCCGAAACCAATACGTATAGGTTTCGGTTGGGACAGATTCATCCCCGGAAACCGTATTTTTAATCCTTGCCAACGGGTATTGGACCAATACACCCGATACCATTTGACACGCCCCCCTTTTTTTTTGAATACCTATCAATACTAATATAGTATCAGTCGATATGCATAAAACCATGAGAGATACTCATTTCAGTGTTTTAAAACACCCCTAGAACCCTTTTTTTCCCCAAAAAATTCTCCTCTAATCAATATCTAAGCCTAAAACAATGTATGAAATGTTTTAATATTTAGATTGTATTGCCTATACTTGGCTAACTGACTAATGTTTGTATTTTCATACTTGTTTATCAGCATGCTCGCCCTTTTTAACTTATCAAATTCTTAACTGTCATATGTATGGTTATAAATGTAGTTGTACGACTTCATTTTGTTTGTTTTTAGTTTATATTTGCATTAAAAAAAGGTTTATACAAGGCATCCAAGTTTTTCCTTGATTATCAAAGCGTATGTTAATTTTTTTTCGGCCTATCGGTGCGTATGGAACCGATACTCCGACACATACCATAAAAGTGCCTTACCGATACTGATAAGTCATACCAATACCGATATTTTGATCCATGTGTATAATAACTACAATATAATTAATCAACTGATATGATTTTCGCAAATTAAATAGAAAGAGCATGATGAAAAGAGTGATCTATACAAGTGAAAATAATATCATCAGAAAGAAAAGGTATTTATTGCCATTAAAAAGTCATTCGGCATTCAATTATGGTGATTCTCTCATTCTGGAAAATAATTAATTCTCATAATTTTAGAATCCTTATAATCAATTCTAAGCAAAAAAACGTGTTTGACAACTATCGGTCAGAATCAATTATTATTTTTGATCGATAAATATGATATATATTAATAAACTGGAAAGAAGCATATCTCCTAGAGTTAATGTCTTTTAGATGTTCAGTGTCTTACAGTTTTCGTAACAGACATGACTTCAAATATAAAAAAAAATCAATTAGTGTGCTGACTATATCTCCGAAAGAAAGAATATGGTTAATAGTGCTCTACGGCTCAACCATAAATGTCTAAACACACTAACTGTGCTCAAGTAGCCTGTAGACTGCCTCAATATGCCAATGGTACTTTGTTAGCTTCTAGCGAGTTCATTACCTCTCAGTTTCATAGCAAATATGACTTAAAGTAGAGAGATTTGAGATTCATCAGCGTGTTATCTGTCTCAAAAAAGAAAATACACCCCTATAGTTCTCCATCAGAAAGGCGTAAGATTCCAAGTAGGGTCAAGGCGTCAAGCAGCTTAAAGACTGCCATCATATGTTCACTAGTAATCTCCTAACAGCCAGCTGAGTGATTGTTTTACTGTCTTCTGTTAGTTATTCTACATGTAGGATTCTTGCTGCCGGTCTCACTGTAATTGTAGATCTCACTGTATTAAAATTCTCAAAACTATTAGTTCCATTTTTTTTCTTTTTTGTTTCTACAAAACCAAAAAAGACAAATTAGAAGATGTCAATGCTCCACATGTGGCACACTAGACCATGAAATATTATATGATTAACCTATGACTGTTAAGTTCAATCAAGAGATGCAATAAAAAATTTGTTCAAAAATCAGGAGATGCAATAAAGGAAAAAATAGACGGACAAATATATCCAACTTCCACAACTTTATCTCCAAAATTATACAAAAAACGTGGTCTATGGCTAACTTGTGTGACCAACTAGATATATTTATGACCTAAAAGGTCAAAGGTGATTCCATAGTGAAATGAGGCCACAATGTCATGCTCAAGAAATACAAACAAAATAGTAGATAATTAGATGGCATTCTAATTCTATGTATAAGATATATGAATTATACAAAAAAATCACATATAATTGAACCATGAAAAGAAAATTTCCTGAGAGATAGAAGCATGTCTGAAATGAACTTGTATGAAAAGATTAAGTATAAAGAAAAAGTGCACCTCCTGCTTCCATCTTCCCCTGAGCTTCCTCTTCTGCATCTTTTGTGCCTCCTTCTGGATTTATAACTTCAAGCCCTTCATATCTGAGCAGCCTGGAAGAGAAAGAAACACTATGTATTGGTTAAAATGCAGATTCTCCAGCAAATAGAACTAATTTTTCCTGAACATACAGTGAAGAACCATGCAAATGATTAATGGACCTGGGTAATAACTAATAATTATATTTCGATTAACCTTAATTGGCACAAGATTAGAAGTCATGAACAATGGGTGACCACATTAGACAAAAGAGACTGAAATGAGAGAAGGGTCCAACCATAAGGTATAAAACATAAATCAATTATGTGAAAATCAAATGATACTGGCAGACAGTTAAAAACTTGAAATGTAGAGCACTTTTCCGCAGTCACATTGCATGGATGTGACACTTAGAAAGAGTCAATGTTATATAAAATCAGACGAGTGGCTGTGACTGCTGGAACTTAAAATCAGTTAACCAAAGCATTATTTCACAAAACCAAGAGTAAAATTGCACATAACCATAGCATGTGAACTACCTGTAGTTCTATGTAGCACAAATGTAGGTTTATACTAGTTTCAGAAACCAATAGCAGAAAGAACAATCAAAAGTACTCACAACAGGCAGTACCTACTTCATATAATTTGAGACAATATCCAAAGGCTACTTGAATCACAAAAACAGAAAGACCAAAACCATTATATACCATTAACTAATAGCACACTGCATGCAAGCTACTTATTTTTTCTTCTCTCTATAAACATCCAAACTGGGTAACACCCACTTTATTGGATTTCTGTTTAGATCTCTTCAATGGATCATACTAATTGATTAAAAGCTTATTAAAGTTGAAACTTGAAATCCATATTATCATGGCATTAAGGAACTCCAATACAGCCAATTTTCTATATTTCTATGCTAAAATTAAACATAACTATTCAGATGACCAATTGAAATATTTCTCCATTCATTGCCTAATATCAGCAATGTTCATGTGATTATATGAAGTCGCGTTACCAAGACCATACTGTTAAAGAAGGAAAGGTCTAGCCACAAAAATTTGAGAAAGAGCCAAATAAAAATAGCAACCTTTATGCTATGTTTGGTTGCCGAGAAAATAAAAAAAGCATGGAAAAGAAAAGAAAAGAAAAAGAAAGGAAAAGAAAAGAAAAGGAAAAGAAAAAAAAAGTATTTTTTTTGCACTTTGTTTGGTTGTTAAGAAAAAAAAATTGTACGGTTGCTAAGAAAATTTGATAACAAGATAAATTAAAAATTACATAAAAATAAAAAAAATATTTTTTTAGACAAGACATGAAGTTGAAGATTTTCTCTTTATTTCCTCCCCATATCCAAGCTTTTTGCAAGGAAATGGAATCCTCACTTTTAAAAGAAAATTATGGGCTAATTTTCTCCCCTCTTTTTTTTTCTACAAAAATTTTCTTTGTAACCAAGGGGGTGTTTGGCAGCATTCAGGCAAAACGTTTTTCCATTCTGTTTCTTCAGAACGCATCAGAACGCATTAGTTTTGATGGGATTCTTGGATCATTTAGAGAGACGGAATGAAATGGAACGAAATTTTCTGAACAAAAAAAAAGACGCTTCGCAGATTGGAACAGATGCGTTGGCTAAAGTCGTTCCTGATCAAATGTGAAAAAGATAAAAAATAGTCTTCTCTTCATTCGGAAGTCCCAAGAGACCGAGCAACACACAGAGAAGAGAAGGAACCGACCAACTGTCTGTACTTTTCCGATGCCGATGACAACTCCGGACGATGACGAGGTACTCTCTCTCTCTCTCTCTCTCTCTCCTTTCTTTTTTTGTTCTAATTCAACACGTTTGATCTTGATCTTTTTTTTGGAGTTCTCTTGTAGATCTTTGGATTTTGCTCTATTCAACGCATTATCTATCTAATGGGGTGCATCTTGTAGAAACCGAGCAAATTTTGTTGGGTTCTCTTGTTTCAACGAATTTTTTTGGCGGGGTTCCTAGTTTCTCATCTGTTAATGATTTTTTTTGGGGTTCCTTCCTCTTGTAGATCTATAAATGGTAAAGTTTTTTTTTTTTGGTTTCTCTTAATTAACGATTTTTTGGGGGCTCCTCGTGTGTGTGTTCTTTTTTATTCCTATTCTAAGAAGTTTTTTTTTTTTCAGATCTTTGAGCAAATTTTTTTGTGGTTTGAAGTAGTTCTTTTTCGTTTATAGAATGAAGATGGAACAAAGATTGAATACAGAGTTTGGAACCCCTTCCATTCAAAGCTCACGAGTGCCATTCTTGGTGGTGTGGATAATATCTCTAGATTGTGAGTGTTTTCTTTGTGCACATTTGTATTTTCACCTGACTTTGGTTGCTTTAAAATTGCCCAATCAAATTTATGTTTTATCTTATTGCTTGTTGTGAATTGCAGCATTTTGTTTCTCTTCTATTGCTTTTGTCAGAGTTACATCTCTTTCTTTGTTTCTTCCTTCTTTAATTTGTGTATCTGTTCACATATACCTGCGGTTGTGGTCCTTCAGAGCATGATATGCAGATGTTTCTTGAAACTAACTAATAACTCCTGAATGTATGGGATAGATGAAATTAATTTAATATAAGTTTTGCAGCTGTATTCAGTGTTTAAATGATTTCACATCTTCAGTTTGAGTTAATTATTCTTGATGTTCAATGTTGTTGACACTTTCCTATTGGGTTCTTGATGATACATCTCGCAGCATTCATGATGCTATGAGAGATCCCAATGATATTTCCCCTCTTTATACATTTTTTGGTATTTTTTTATATCAAGCATATGATGAATAACTCGGATTCCCCTTCAAGACAACCATGGGTGATGCAAGCTCGAGATTCTGATGCAAATATGTGGCCCATTTATAAGGTTTTCTTTGTTGTTTTTATTTCAGTATTTTACTACAGTAATTCTGTACTCAACCTCACAGCAGCAATTAAATTAAACAGTACAATAGTAAAATATTCTTTTACAGTAAACAGAATATTAATTTTATGTTGATTCATTAAATATTCTGTTAAGAAAACAATAAATTAAAACTACAGAATAAAATGAACTCACTGGTTTAGGTATTGAAAAGAGCAATAGATCAAGTCGAGTAGAACTCTCTCCTTAAGACAGATTTCGTCCCTCACACTGGTGCTTTTGATCAACGGACGTCTGTTTCCCAGGATGAAGTGATCTTTACACAAGCAGAAGAAGCACAACAATCTGCTTGTCCAGCGAACCAAAAACAATGTTATGTATCTCTCTCTCTCTCTGGAATACTAAGGACTTGTATGCAGAAGAAATTGGGAAACTAGATAATAGAAGAAGTAATTTTCATAATTCAGAATATGCACCAGAAATGACTTAAATACCAGGCAAAGAAGACTGTCCAGAATGGTCATGTCTCTTGGGTTTAAATTTAAATCCAACAGACATGTCTGTTGGAATTAAATAGCTGTTGAAATAACTGTATAAGTTGAACAGGCTCTGGCCCAGCCCAGCAAAAAATAAATATAAGGGTCAGGCCCACTAGAACCAAAGTAAGCCAAGCCAAGCCAGCCAGACAACCGGCTGGACCGGACCGGGCTCTGGCCCAGCCCAGCAAAAAATAAATATAAGGGTCAGGCCCACTAGAACCAAAGTAAGCCAAGCCAAGCCAGCCGGCTGGACCGGACCGAGCTCGGACACGGGCACGGGCCGGGGCGGGGCGGCGGCGCGCGCGTGTGTGTTGGATCCACCTTGGAGCAAGTACTTTCTCCTTCGCAAAATTTGGGTGCCCCAAGGGCCCACCCTTTACTCCAAGGTAATGGTATTTAAACCACACTATAGTTTCAATAGTTTTCCAATGTGGGACTATTAAACTACATCATTCTTCAACTTACAACATATGTTCAAGTGGCCCACTTTGAGATGAATTTCTCATTCACCACTTCACTGTTTTGGACTAGTGAATATACTACGTTAATCTCCTCATGGAGGAGAACACGGATCAACTTGGACCCGCCTCAATACCCTTATGGGTCCTACTTATATTTTGGGTCAAAGTTTGTAAAAACTGTTTTTCCAAACAACCAGATTTTTCCAAAACAGAATTTTTCCAACAATCCCCCACATGAATGAAAATTCCTGGATAAAATACAGAACAAATGCAAACACTAAAGAGAGAGCACATAATAGGAGACATCTTGCATAGGATAGGTAGCTTTTGGCCTTGAACCTTCCCTTGTGTAGGACTATCGGATTTACTGGCTAATCAGTGAACATGATGTCTTGAACTGTTCAGCCATTATTGTAAACCAAGACAATAGAATACACACATGATATCCCGAAACATAGTTTAGTTCTCATTGTTGTGTTCATTTTGGCCCTGAACACATCCTGGTTTTATGAGTGCTCTAGAGAATTTTAGTCTAATCAATTCTCATAGAACCGGCTCAGTTCACACTCACATAGGTGATTCTTATTAAGAGTATTCTGCTATACTCCACTTGGAATTTCAAGATATAAGAAGCATAAATAACTTAGTTAATCCTAACACGATGCAGTCATCACTTGCTCATAACAGAAATGGGTAAGAGATATTATCTCTTAAGTGATCAGGTCGAGTCATACACAACTTAGTTGTCCCTTTGAACCTAGATCTTGGGATCTCCAGTCAACTAGGTTGGGTTTCCATTGTGAATACTCTTAAGTTATAGACTTTAACCCCATTCCCCTCGATAAGTTACTCACTTGCTCTCTTGATAATCCTTTAGTTAAAGGATCAGCAATATTATCCTTTGACCTTATGTATTCTAAAGAGATTATCCCACTTGAAAGCAAGTGTCTAACGGTATTATGTCTACGACGAATGTGTCGAGACTTTCCATTATACATGTGACTCTGCGCTCTCCCAATCGCAGATTGACTGTCGCAATGTATGCAGATTGCTGACATAGGTTTTTGCCATATCGGAATATCTTTTAAGAATTGTCGAAGTCATTCTGCTTCTTCTCCAGCTTTGTCTAATGCAATGAATTTAGATTCCATTGTCGACCGTGCTATACATGTTTGCTTAGAGGATTTCCATGAAATTGTTGCACCTCCCAATGTAAAGACATATCCACTTGTGGATTTTGAGTCTTTAGTATTTGATATCCAATTTGCATCACAGTCCTTCAAGGACCGCTGGATATCTAATGTAGCACAATGCATAGTTTTGGGTAAATTTTAAATATCGAAGTACCCTCACTATGGCTTTCCAGTGGTCTTCCCCTGGATTACTGGTATATCTACTCAGTTTACTTATGGAGTACGCTATATCAAGACGTGTACAATTCATTACGTACATCAAGCTTCCTATGATTCTAGAATACTCCAATTGAGATATGCTTTCGCCAGTATTCTTAGCTAAATGAATATTTCCATCTATTGGAGTCTTTGCTAGATGGTCATCGTACTTGTTAAATTTTTCAAGTACTTTCTCAATATAATGTGATTGAGATAAAGCATATCCATCAGATGTTTTGGTAATTTTCATTCCCAAGATTACATCTGTCACTCCCATGTCTTTCATGTCAAATTGTTTGTTCAACAATTTCTTAATAGTTTTGATTATTTGATCATTACTCCCTAAGATGAGCATGTCATCCACATAAAGACATATTATGACATATCTTGTATCTATGTTTTTCACATAAATACACTTGTCACATTCGTTGATTTTGAACCCATTTGACAACATTGCATTGTCAAATTTTTCGTGTCATTGCTTTGGTGCTTGTTTCAGTCCATAAAGTGATTTAACAAGCTTGCAGACTTTCCTTTCTTGTCCTGGAATACAAAAACCTTCAGGTTGTTCCATGTATATTTCTTCATTTAGATCATCATTTAAGAAAGCCATCTTGACATCCATTTGATGAATGTCAAGATTCTTTAATGCGGCAATTGCAATCATCATTCGAATTGATGTTATTCTCGTCACCGGAGAATATGTATCAAAGTAATCTAGTCCTTCCTTTTGACTATATCTTTTGACTACAAGTCTTGCCTTGTACTTGTCAATTGAACCATCTGTTTTCATTTTTCTTTTGAATATCCATTTATATCCAAGAGGTTTACTTCCTGATGGGAGATCAACTAACTCTCATGTATGATTATGCAAAATAGATTCAATTTCACTATTCACAGCCTCTTTCCATAAAGAAGCTTCTGGACTTGACATAGCTTCCTTAAAAGTTTGAGGCTCATTTTCTAACAAATATGTTAGAAAATCAGGACCAAAAGACTTTGACTTTTTAGCACGTTTGCTAAGTCTAAGTTCTTCACTATTACCTTCAAAGTCTTTATTACTACTCATAGTAGTATCCCTAGTTCTTTTAATTGAACTAGTCTCTTGTCCAGATTTACAAGGAAATACATTTTCAAAGAAATATGCATTCTTTGATTCAATAATAGTATTTACATGCATATCAGGATTTTCAGATTTATGAATCAGAAATCTATATGCACTACTACTATTTACATAACCAATGAATATGCAATCAACAGTTTTAGGTCCGATCTTAGTCGTTTTAGGACTAGGAACAACCACTTTAGCCAAACACCCCCACACTTTTAAGTATTTGAAAGAAGGTGATCTTCCATACCATATTTCATAGGGTGTTTTATTGATTACCTTTCGAGGTATTTTATTTAGAATATAATTTGCAGAAAGAATTGCTTCCCCCCACAAATTCTGAGGTAATCCCCGAACTAATCAACATAGCATTCATCATTTCTTTTAAGGTTCTATTTTTCCTTTCAGCAATACCATTTTGCTGTGGTGAATAAGGTGCTGTGGTTTGGTGTATGATACCATGTTCTGAACAAAAAACACCAAAAGGTGCTTCATATTCACCACCTCTATCACTTCTTATAACCTTAATTTTTCTGCTAATTTGATTCTCAACTTCGGCTTTGTACTGTTTAAACATATCCAAAGCTTTATCCTTGCTCCTTAAAAGATATATTTTACAATATCTAGAGCAATCATCAATGAAAGTGATGAAGTATTTCTTTCCACCTCTAGTTTGAATAAATTTTAAATCACATATACCTGTGTGAATTAAATCTAAAGGTTCAGAATTCCTTTCAATAGATTGGAATGAAGTTCTAGTTAATTTTGCTTCTACACATACTTCACACTTATGATTTTTATCAAAGTTACATTTAGGCAAACATCCTAAGTGTATAAGCTTACGTAAAGAATCATTATTTACATGTCCTAATCTACCATGCCATAAATTAGAAGACTCAAGCAAATAACTAGAAGATGATGCATTCTTATTCATATTTTTATTTGGTACAACAGTCATAACATTGAGTTTGAAGAGCTCATCGCTCATATAACCCTTCCCTACATACATACCACTTTTAGTAAGGACAAACTTGTCTGACTCAAATGCTAGTCTAAACTCATTCTTACATAACAAAGATCCTGAAACCAAATTCTTCCGGATGTCCGACACATGGAGCACATTGTTGAGGGTAAGTTCCTTGCCTGAAGTCATTTTCAGCACTACCTTTCCTTGTCCTTCAATTCTGGAAGTTGAGGAATTACCCATGAAGAGTTGCTCTCCATTTTCCACCGCTTGATATGAAGAAAACATATTTTTGTCAATGCAAATGTGGCGAGTCGCTCCGGTGTCCACCCACCATTTTTTAGAATTACCAATAAGGTTCACCTCGGACACTACAGCGGACAAATTCATATCATGGACTCCATTTGAAACCATGTCCATTTCTGTGAAGTTGGCTTGAGCAGGTTTCTTGTTTTGGCTTATTTGCTTGCTTTTGCAATCCTTAGCTTGCTGCTCAGGTTTATCACAAATGTAGCATTTTCCGGTGAATTTGAATCTCTTGTTCTCTCCACCTTTAAAACCGAGGAGCCTTCATTGAACTGTCTCCTCTTTCCATTAAACTTTTTCCCTTGTACCACAACATTTGCCTTGGATTCCATTGGAAATTTTCCGGTTTTCTTTTCAGAAATCCGATTATCCTCTTCGATCCTCAATCTCATAATTAGTTCCTCCATTTTCATCTTCATTCTCTTATGTTTCAGATAGTTCTTGAAATCTTTCCAGTCCGGGGGTAATTTTTCAATCATGGCTGTCACCTGAAAAAATTCACTAAGAACCATATTTTCTGCATAAATGTCATACAGAATTAATTGGAGATCCTGAACTTGACTAATAACAGTCTTGGAGTCTGACATCACATATTCCAAAAACTTTCCGACCACGAACTTCTTCGCACCAGCATCTTCTGTCTTATATTTGATGTCCAAGGAATCCCAGAGTTCCTTTGCAGTTTTGATTGGGCTGTACACATTATACAGTGTATTATCCAATCAATTGAGGATGTAATTTCGGCATAGGAAATCAGAATTTTTTCATGCCTCTACAGCAGCAACCACTTGCTTATCAGTTTCTCTTTCCTTCAATGCAAGAGCATCTTCTCTGAGAAATCTAGCCAGATTCAGAATTGTAAGATAGAACAATATCTTTTACTGCCATCTTTTAAACTCTGTTCCATTAAACTTTTATGGCTTTTCACCATGGTTCACAGGAACAATAGGATGCAAAGGGTATGCATAACAGTAGGTGCAGTGACTGATTGACTTACAGAAGGCATTATTTCTGATATACAATATACAAAAATTACAGATTAATACAATATTACAGAATCCAGAGATTGATTCTATTATACAGAATTTAGTATTATCAAATTGGTATACAGAATTCTGAAATCAGAAAAAGTATACAGAATTACAGAATTCAGGAAATTATAAAGTGTATAGAATTCTAAAATTGCAAGCAGTATACAGAAATCAAAATTAGTCAACTAAAGATTGAATACAACAAGAAATCTGTCTTAAGATTGTTGTTTTTATTTCAGTATTTTACTACAATAATTCTGTACTCAACCTTTATTAACTAAAATTTCATTCACAGCAGCAATTAAATTAAACAGTACAATAGTAAAATATTCTTTTACAGTAAACAGAATATTAATTTTATGTTGATTCATTAAATATTCTGTTAAGAAAACAATAAATTAAAACTACAGAATAAAATGAACTCACTGGTTTAGGTATTGAAAAGAGCAATAGATCAAGTCGAGTAGAACTCTCTCCTTAAGACAGATTTTGTCCCTCACACTGGTGCTTTTGATCAACGGACGTCTGTCTCCCAGGATGAAGTGATCTTTACACAAGCAGACGAAGCACAACAATTTGCTTGTCCAGCGAACCAAAAACAATGCTATGTATCTCTCTCTCTCTCTGGAATACTAAGGACTTGTATGCAGAAGAAACTGGGAAACTAGAGAGTAGAAGAAGTAATTTTCATACTTCAGAATATGCACCAGAAATGACTTAAAAACCAGGCAAAGGAGACTGTCCAGAATGGTCATGTCTCTTGGGTTTAAATTTAAATCCAACAGACATGACTATTGGAATTAGCTGTTGAAACAACTGTATAAGTTGAACGGGCTCTAGCCCAGCCCAGCAAAAAATAAATATAAGGGTCAGGCCCACTAGAACCAAAGTAAGCCAAGCCAAGCCAGCCAGCCGGCCGGACCGAGCTCGGACACGGGCGCGGGCCGGGGCGGCGGCGCGCGCGCGTGTGTTGGATCCACCTTGGAGCAAGTGCTCACTCCTTCGCAAAATTTAGGTGCCCCAAGGACCCACCCTTTACTCCAAGGTAATGGTATTTAAACCACACTGTAGTTTCAATAGTTTTCCAATGTGGGACTATTAAACTACATCATTCTTCAACTTACAACATATGTTCAAGTGGCCCACTTTGAGATGAATTTCTCATTCACCACTTCACTGTTTTGGACAAGTGAATATACTACCTTAATCTCCTCATGGAAGAGAACACGGATCAACTTGGACCCGCCTCAATACCCTTGTGGGTCCCACTTATATTTTGGGTCAAAGTTTGTAAGAACTGTTTTTCCAAATACCCAGATTTTTCCAACAATTCTTTTTTGTTGATCTTTTCTCTTTTAGTAATCTTCTAAAAGTGTCAGCAAGTTTATAAGCAAGGCATTTTGTATCACGCTAAGTTTCAAGGCTGGAAGAGGGGAAGTAACACTTCCAATTCCTCAATCTACTGAGTTGTTCCCAACTTCCCAGACTCTAATTTATAATTGATCATTTTTAGATAATAAAAAAAATCTTGTGTGTGGGGCCCACAATCATAAATGGATGATTCTAAATTATTTGTTAGAGTCAAATCCTCCACGGTGATAACCGGATTTGGCAAATCCGGTTATCACCCCTAGAGGTCGCCACGTGTCTCCTTTGACACCCCTAAACAGTGGGTAAGGTTCACCCACTCCTAGGGTTCACCCACCTATTTTTTGTTTTTTTTTTAAAATATTAATTCTTTTTTTAAAATTAAAAAACTGTTTTTAGAGTTTTTTTTTAATATTAAAAATAGTTTTTTAATTTTAAAAAAAGAATTAATATTTAAAAAAAAAAACCAAAAGTAGGTGGGTGAACCCTAGGGGTGGGTGAACCTTACCCACGGTTAAGGGGTGTCAAAGGAGACACGTGGTGACCTCTAGAGGTGATAACCGGATTTGCCAAATCCGGTCATCACCGGAGATGATTTGGCTACTTATTTGTTATGTTATTTAAAAAAGGGTGAGAGTAGGTAGTGTCAAAGTATAATGATTATAAAAAATTATTTGTTATGTAATCTAAAAATGTCACGCCCCAAAATCCCCCCTAGGAGAATTGAGAATTTTGGCACGTGACTTACTTGACTTAATTCATTTAATGAGCTTTAAAGGCATACAAAAATCTGAACTGAAAAATTTCTCTAATTGAATAACATTTAATATATCAACTGAACATCAATTAAGACTACAATTAAACTGAACCTACACAATCTGAATCATCTTCGTGACTCTCAACTTTTTAATTAAACATATCAAATCTAAATATCTCAATTTAAAAAAACTAAAACAAAATAAACTAATTACAATTCCTCTGGAATTTAAATAATTTCTAATAAACTAAAATTGAAATCCTGTTCCTCTTCGGAATGATCACTTGTAAGATCTTCCTTACGTACTCTTCTTCAACTTAGGGCTCCTGCGTACAATTATTAAATCTCGAACCTGCCAACAACAACAGTCATCGGCTGAGTAACAAGTTACCCAGCGTATATATAAAATCCTATCTAACAATATAATGAAATTTAATACAAACATGGTTTAAGATTTGTATATCATGTAAACATGTAACAATTCAGAGTGCGGAAGCATAATTCAATTTCAATTCTTACATATGATCACTTATGCTTATTTCTCTTGTTTATCTTGCTTATTTTCTTGTTTGTGAATTTATTCAATAACATGCAAATGCAATTACTTAATATAACTCTACCCCATATATCGGGAAGAGATTAACATATACTCTACTTTCCGAGGTACCATACAGTTTGCACATTATCAGGTGCATAAGGCTTGTTTACACATTATCCGGTGTATACGGCTTGTTTACACATTACCCGGTGTATACGGCTTGTTTATACATTACCCGGTGTATACAGCTTGTCTTGCCTTGGCCTTAGGCTTGTGGGTACTCGGTCCGTGCAAAAATCAATCATACAATCATGCTTGTGTTCTTGTATACTAGCATAATACTTATCATCTTGATTCTTATTATCACACTTGTTCATGTCCAATCTCGTGAATAAGTGCGAGTGAAATAATGATAATTTTAAATCGTTCACAATTGAAACATGCAGAATTTCTCATAATTGATCAACATAAAATATGGATTTATCAAGTTGTTGACAACAAAAATAGGGACAATTTAATTCATCATGTCTCAATTTACAATACATAATTTTAATTAAATTAATCTCTCAAAACCCTAGTCTATAACATACTATAATTTCAAAGCAACATAGAATCACTCCATCAAATTTAACCATTCACCACTTCCTCCATTCTTCATCACAAAATAAACCACAAGATCATTCTCTTTCCCCTTGTTGATATAATAATTAAATCACAAGAACCTCTTTAACATCATCAATATCTTACGCAAGGAAATCATAAATTTAAACTCTCTACACATCATATATAATTTCTATGAGGAATTCATGGTTTAAAGCATTCTCAAAATCATCATACATATTTTCCATAAGAAGATCATGATTAAAACACTCTTTCTAACATCATACATATTTTCCATACGAAATCATAATTTAAAAACATCACAGGTAAGCTTAGTCTTGCTTGTTCTTGCTTTAGATCGATCACTTTTATAATTTTATATCAAACTCACTATATAGAAAAGAAGAAAGTTATATTTACCTTTCACGATCGCTTCCCTACGATCACGCGCTTGTGGATGGAATGGATCTAAGCTTTTTCACCATTTCTCCTTCAAAAACCTTTAATCTCCCCTCTTGGATCTCTCAAAAATCTATTCTCTCACTCTCTTTTAGATCTAAAAAGTTTTAGAAACCCTTAACCCACGAGTATAAGGGGTATTTATAATATTGGGAACCCTAGGGAAGGTAAAAATAGGTCAAAACATCATGTTTTCTCGGAAAAATCCTGTTCTGGGCGATCGATCGCCGGTGGTGGGCGATCGGTCGCCATCTCCCTTTTTTTTTTTTTTTTTTCGAAACATTTCTTCAGTATTTTGGCCATAACTTTTGACTCGGTGATCGAAATTGGACGATTCAACTTGCGTTGGAACCGTCATTCGAATGGGAACAACTTTCATGTCTTGCAAAATTTCTAATTCTTCTTTATTCATTGACCAAAATGCCCCTAAAGCTGACTGGTCTGCAATGGGTTACGACAGCTCAGATTTGCAACAAACCCGGTTTCAGAAATCTAACTTTTAACCTAACTCCGACAAAAAATCTGAAAAAATGGTAAACATGAACCTTGAAGAGGGTTCTAATACCTTTCCAAAAATTCAAGAATCACTCGATTCCGATTTGCGGCGATAAAACTATGACTTCTTCAAGTTGAGGTCATGTTAAGGTATTCCTTTTTAATTCATCTTTTAGGAACACAAGTATTTAACATCGGACACAAATTTCAAGAATTTCATATCAATGGCACGAAAGTCGATAAACTAACTTTTGGGTCTCTACAAAAAAGGGTGAGATTACGATGCTTATTTTCCTATTATTTGATCAATTTATAATATATATAAGTGATCCTATGTTTTTTCATCCAGATTTTGGCTGCCTGCATCCAAAAGGGATCTAAGAATAGAAACGTTCCAAAAAATCCAGACTGTTCCGTTCTCAGAATCCGTTTCTGATCCCATGCCAAACGCCCCCAAACACTAGAAAACTTCATTTTCTTTCACTTTTCTTTTCCGCAACATATTTTCTGGGCAACCAAACACAGCATTAAGTTCTCGTGTTAGAATCCAGCTTACCCACCAAAGGGTATTAAATACCAACGAGTCATATTCATCCATTAAGTTCTCGTGTTAGAATCCAGCTTACCCACCAAAGGGTATTAAATACCAAAGAGTCATATTCATCGATGGAGCAAGGAAACACAGACATCTATCTATCGAATTCGAGGTGAAGAAAACAAAAGTCTAAAAGAGAAATATTTGAAGCATCAAGAACCAATAAGTCATGCTCGAAGTAGCATCCAGAATCAAAATAATTCCCAGAAATTAAACTACTAGCATGAATTTATGATAAAGAAGCGAAGATCTCCAGTTCCTCCAATAAACTATCGAAAAGACAATAATTAGGGTTCTGAGAAGTAAAAATGAACATTTCAAAACTATAAACAACAATACCCAAAAAACAAAGAGAAACGACAAAAAGGAAAAACTCAAAGACCAACTCTAAAAATCTCCATACCCGTAAACAGATTTGTGCATCGCATTCCCGAAATTCGACAAGCTCGACGCAATCAAGGAGAAAAAACCACCACCTTGCTTATGATCCTTGGAAGCCATTTCTATAGCCCCAATTTGACTACTCTAATCTACAAAACAATCACTGATCAGTGACAAACACGAGATTGCAGAAACAGAGATCCCCGATGGGGTCTCGGAAGAGAAAACCAAAAAATACCACAAATCAATTAGATTCTTCAAATCCGAATATTTCGACAGAAATCGAGAGGAGTCGATGAGAGAGATGGCTTCGGATTCTCTCTAGCAGTAGCCCGAGAGGTGCTCTCGGACAGCTATACATCATGCGGCAGGTGGCTGGAGAAGTCATTTCATTGGCCCCAAATTTTGACTTCTCCCCATTTGATATCTCTTTCCCTTTTATCTGACTATTTATCGCCATGTGTCAAATAATGTATGTTGGGGAGAAGGGCTATAAAATGACCGCCGCCACATGATGTATGGCTGCCAGAGAGAATCCGAAGCCACTCCAAAATGCCATATTTGGCATAGGGTGTAATGGTCTTTGTCAAATTGATTGTACTAACTTGCATCTCCAACTACATGGTGTCTCAATTTGTTTAAACAAACTTAACCAAGATTAAAGATGTATTAAAAGGAACACTGCGGTCAGCTTAGAAGAGGAACCAAGGTTCCTCTTCTCAAGACTCTATATCATTTTCCTACGTTAGAAGGGTTAGTGGTTAGTTTAGGAATTGGAGCTTTTGTGGACTGGTCACCTTGAAAGATTGGATCCCTAGACGATGGACAGAGAGGCAACACTCCCGAACTATTTGAATATTATAATAAATAATTATTATAATAATAATAATAATAATAATACTTGTAATAATAATATTATGAGTTAATAACGAATAATTTTTAATGGAACTTTTCGTGTTGGACTTGAAGGCCTGCTTGCCTACACCCCCTCATAAAATGTCCACCGTGGAGTAGAATACCCATAACACTCAGCTAGTAGTCGATACATTGGTTTCCAACTTTGAATCCAAGTTGCAGCCTAACTACTTTCATTTGGAAAAAAAATAAATACAAGAAAATGCACCCATCCTTTAACCTTAGGTTATGATCACTTAATCATACACGAGCCCAATTGTACCAGTGGAAGTGGGTATATCCATGGTTTGAGTGGTTTAAATCAATTCCCACCAGATGGTGTGGTGTGTGGCCATTGAAAAGCCCACGTTTGGCCAGCTTACATTGAAAGTTGAAACAACAAGAACACTACTGGTTCGCCCAAAAAATAAAAAAAAGTCATAGTCCCACTTTCTCCTTGCCTTACAATGCCCCTTTGAATTATTGTTAACAAGTTTTTATCGTTGTGATTAATTTCTTATAAAAATCAGGGTTAGATGTTTTAACCCTAAGGGTTAGTGAATCTTAATTACTGTAACAGATAAAATTCGTAAAAATGAGCAAAAAGAAGAGGTAAAATAGGGATTTCTCACTATAGCAAATTCTAACAATTTAGCCGACATAAGCCCACCTGGGCTATGTGCTGGCTCTCTTGAGTGTTGTCTGGCAGGTGACCTCATCATGACTACACAAGTCAATATGACTCCAAATGCCTATAAATAAGCAAGAATCACCAGAGAGAAGGGATGGATGGTGCGAAAGGCAAGAGATGAGAGAAATGGCAGAAGAAGAAGAGGAAGAGGGAGATCTGAGAAGCTTGAGTCATTCACATCCCTACCCCGAAGGGCTATGCAAGCGGCCACTCACCTAATTCTCTCATTTTCCTTTGGTGTTATCCGGCTACTTGATGCTCTTTATGGCCTCACAATCGATTATGGTCACCGGATTCTCTCAAATAGGTCATATCCGCCTGATGCTCTCCCTAAACGATCACACTGCCACTTGCACGACCTTGCAGTTAATCATCTGATGAGTGCAATCATACTTGAACTTGTGCCTGACGCTGTAAATGGAGCCGAATCCGTTGTCGCGTTGTCAGCTGTGAATAGTGCCGAATACGTTGTCACGTTGTGTTGTGAGTAGTGCTGAGCTCGTTGTCCGTTGTCTGATGTGCAACGTATCCGTTGTCTGATGTGCAACGTACCCGTTGTCTGATGCACAACGTACCTGTTGCCTGATGCACAACGTATACGTTGTCAGAGCTACGTTGTCTGTGCCTTATCTGAGCTACGTTGTCTGTGCCTTATCAGAGCTACGTTGTCTGTGCCTTATCAGAGCTACGTTGTCGGTGCCTTATCTGAGCTACGTTGTCAGAGCTATGTTATCCGAGCTAGAGCTACGTTGTCAGAGCTATGTTATCCGAGCTAGAGCTACGTTGTCAGAGCTACGTTGTCGGTGCCTTATCTGAGCTACGTTATCTGTGCCTTATCCGAGCTGCGTTATCTGAGCTACGTTGTCTGTGCCTTATCCGAGCTGCGTTATCAGAGCTACGTTGTCTGTGCCTTATCCGAGCTGCGTTGTCAGAGCTACGTTGTCTGAGCCATATTCTTTATACCTCCTGAGCTACAATCTCCAGAGCATAACACCAGAGCTCGTCCTCAAGTGCATATACCCAGTGACCTCACGATAAGTATCTCTATACCATTATGTTCATATGTTCATGTGTTTGTGCCTTATGTTCATGTGTTTGTGCCTTATGTTCATGTGCTCGTGCCTTATACTGACTTTATCATCGGAGCTTATTTCAGAGTGCACACCCGCCCCATCAGACTCATTCACATGTGGAGTTTTGCTAACATTCATCTACTAGCTGAGCAGCTACAGACGTGTGGCATGTACGAGATTTTTCCCTTTCACTAGCTATTGTCTCTAATTCAATACTCATTAGAGAGAGAAAAAAAATACTCATTATAAATAATCAAAAAGAAAATAGGGTCAAATCTTGTCCATCCATTAATTTTTAAACCTATGATGCAATTCAAAATTTCTTTAGACGAGTAATTTGGGTCAGCCCAAACTCAACCCGATGTTATTAATGAGCCGAGCTTAGGCTGAGGATGCTCGGATTTAGATCGGGCTGGGCTGGAGCTAATATTTGGGCTGAGCCCAGTCCGATTGCCGTCCCCAGGTGAAATGCGTCTCTCTCAAGCGACAACCTCGCTAAAGTTGCTTTCTCTCTCCTTTTCGCTGCTAATCGTTTCAGATCTAACTTGCGAAGCATTAATATATTCATTATATGTTTTTGTATTCCTATTAGTAAACCGTTGTTTGCTTGATTAACCCACGTTTATGTCGTCTCTACCTGTTCTTCTATCTCCTGTCCAAAACCCTAACATGCTCTGTTCTTCAAGATTCCTTCTTTTGATGGAGAAAACAACTTGCAATTGATCCCAGTGGAATCAATAACACTGTGAAGATTCGATTTTGCTTTAGTTTACAGAGATTTCCGCAAACGATTTTCTTATTTCCAATATGAAAGAAGGAAAATTGGTTAAATTTAATCTTCAACAACTGCAGAACGGTCACGTCGCTCCTTTCAAATTATCGAAATTGTTAGATCCTGAGGCTTCTTGGGACAAGGTATGATCTTTTGAATATTGTTTAGTTCTGTTTTATTATTTGGTTGTGAATTTAGGTTTTTCTGCAATTTGATCTGATATTAGGGATGTCGTGGGGAGTTAGTAGTATATTGTAGTGTCGGAAATTTGGAAATAAAGAAAAACGGGTCAAGATGTATTCTTTTTGCACAAGCAGCTCGAGCTTCTTTCATGGACTCTGAAGAAGATTGTGCCTTTTCTTTCCTCACTCTAAATTTTACGTCAATTTTAAAGGGTTTGTTGTGTTTCTTTTTCTGTTTTGTTGAGTCTTTGTACAATAATTTCAACTCAGTTATGTTTTTAAAATCCTTTCTTGGAATTCTCAGTTGATATTGCATTGCTATGTTGTGATTGAATCTGCAATCTCGAAATTACGGTAAGAGAGTAAGGCTGCTTCCGTCGTTATTTGATGTTATTGATTGTTGACTCCTTTGCTGCAGGATCAATTGGGAGATGTTTTGCATTGGATTCGACAAGTGGTGGCTCTTGTATGTGGATTACTGTGGGGTGCCATTCCTTTTGTCGGGGCCATATGGATCGTCTTGTAAGTTGAAGCACACCACATACCTTCTTTAGCAGTATGATCAAAATGAAATTGCTTTCTTCCACCACACAGTAGTTTGTTTTCTCATTTATTCTTTGTGTAGTGCTTTGATGAAATGTACTGATGTGGATAGGGTTCATATTTTGTACTGTACCATCAAATATCAATAACATTAAGTTATTGGATAGGGTTCTGGATTCATCATAGATTTATAAGTTACTACTCCAAAATAGAGACATGCAATATACTAAGTTTATTGGGTACAGAAGGATTTGCTTCTCCATATTGAATATAATGTATATTTGTATATTGAATGCTGATTGGTCTTTTGAGAGAACCCTTGTACACCTCATATACTTTCCCTTGCCCACCTCAGATATTTTTTCTTGATGAATAACAAGAGTTGTATTGAGATGGAAAATATTTATGAAGGAATGAGACTATTCCTGCTTTATGTATCCATAAAATATCAAGGGTCATAAAAACATATTCCTCTATATAGACAAAATCTTTAGTATTAGCATCCCAGGATTCTCAAACATAGTGACAAAGTCAGGGTTCAGGAATAATTCGGCAGAGGTCAAGTTCGGGAAATATTCGGAGCAAATAAAAAATAAATTAATAACTATGAAAATACACCGAACAATTTGATTTAAAAAATATACAAAATAAGTAGTTTTTTGCCAAGTTTGAGAAAATAATTCGCGAATAATCCAGAAAATTCACGAATAATTCAAGAATCCAATAATTCACGAATAATTTTCGGCAAAACAAAATGTGCGAATAATTAGCGATTTTTTTAAAAAATCAAAGTTTTTTGTTACAGAGTTGGCCATTGCCCAATTCTAAAATCCCAACGGTTGAGGCACATAACTTGGGAATGGAGGATTCAACTATGTCAAGAATATTTATGTCCCTTTCTTTCCATATGCCCAAGAGATCAGATATGGCAGCATACCCCAATGTGTATTACCCTACTACTGAAGCCTCCTACTAGCCAGCTGAGAAACAAGTCACCCACCTCCTTATGATTCATTGTGGAGAGGGAATGAAGAAACTCCAGATATTCCAAGCACCGGGGAATGGAAGAGAAGGTTATGAACGCCTTCCTTTGCCTTCTGACACATACAAAAACCCCACTCTTAAGATGATCAGTTGTAAGAATCTTATATAAAGTTTTTACTCATGCAAAGGCTTGCGCAACACCTATTAGGAAGCTCGAAACCCCTACTCCTAAGGTGTTTATGCACCTGAAATATGTGTGTCTTCTGTTACTTTAACAAGAGAAATTCTTGCAGATTCTCTTTTGGGTTTCGGGTGAAATTGTGAAAATGAATATTGATATTGCGGCAACAAGTCCAATAGTCACTCATCTTTGGGAATTAATAAAGATCTCATGAACCTGATGAGACAAGCTTATATGTTAGCTTGGGGAAGATGTTGTAAGAATGAAATTTAAAGTAAGTCAGATGTCCTTTTTACTGGAACTTCTGTTACATGAAACACAAACTTAGGTGGCGACATTAATAGCAGGGCCTTAAACTATTGGAACTCCATATTGGATTAGTTGGATTAAGATCAACTCGGCCAGATGTAAAGAAATCATGGCATACCTAGAGGAGGCAGTGTCTTTCGAGAGGTTGATGCCTTATCTCGAGGTGTTATCAGACTCTTCCACTGTACAGCCATGGCATTGGCTGATGCTATGCACCTTTGTCATATCTCTTTCGGTTACAGCTTCCTTTCTCTTGAGATCATTGGACAGGGGTATGACACTCTAGAAAAATCTGATTAGAATAAAAAAAAATCTGTGGCTATCTTTTGGAGGTTTCTTGTAACTCTAGCCATCAACTTCATATAGAAAGGGCGTCGAGGACCTTAGCTTTGATTCTCGTCCTGTATATTATAGCTTCATCTCTCTCCATGGATCTGCTTTCTCAATTTTATTCTAAAGTTTATCAATTGGCTCTTCGGTTCCTCACTTTGTGAAGTCCTTTCCCCCTAACAAAAGGAGGAAATAGAAACTGAAGCTTTGGGTATTTGATATATGTTTGCATGGAAGTTAAGTGCAAATTAAGTGGAAGGGTTGTCTGACATAAAATTCTCTCGAAAAATATATTGCATGTTCATCATGTGATATTCATTCCTTGTTATGGCATAGATCGGATGAAGATTTTGTGCTTTACAACTTTAAGAGTTTGTTATATTCTCGTATTGGAGTTTGGGAGGAAGAATGAGGTAACTCTACAAAACTGGTTGCCGATATTAAGGTCTAATCTGCACTGTTCAACTCATGATTGCAAATTGCAATGGTTATTCAGCAGATTGCGAAACAACAAGCAAACTGAGTAACTAAGGTAACCATATAACCAATGGTTTTGATTCATTTACGGGATTCTCTTACTCCTGTGAGATTGTAGAAGTTTTGCTTTTCCCTTCCTCTAAAAATTATATACTAAGTTCCAAAGATGCTTTTGGAAGATAATGAGGCTATTTATTAATTTGAAATGTAGCCTTGCCTTGATGGAAGAGCACTTTTTATAATATTTCACAATTCTTTTAGGACAATGTAGGAGAAATTAAATGAATATAATGTTGGAAGAAATCTTGTAGTTAAGGTCCGGATCTAAACAATATCCTTGGATGGTTTGAAGCAGTCACAAGTATGGAGGTTAAGTAGAGGAAAAACTTGATGTATGGTGCTGAAGTGTTTAGAAAGCATTTAGAAGATATGTCTGGAGCATCGGGTGCCAAAAAAATTCTTTTCAGCCATTTTATTGACTATTGGGGTTTGAAATCCCTTCGTAGTATCATTACAATCTGGTGGGAGGAGTTCTTCAACTGAAGGCTCTACTCCCATTCCGCTCTGTACGCTTTGTGCTTTGGTGCTGCACTGTTCATTCTAGATCTTACAGCCTTTTTACTTATCATCTGCATAAAAACAGTTGCTCAAAATGATTAATTTCTCTAACTGGAAAAGTAAGTGCTTGAGCTTGGGAAGCCTTTGGCCCAGTGGGCCCGTAAAGCCCAATAGGATAGGCAGTATTATTGACCAGACAGTAGCCAGATTATTGATACAAATAATATCCAAATACCAAATCCATTCTCTATATAACATTTGCGAAGTAGAAGAAATTCTTGGGAAGATAAAGAAAGCACTTGTTCTTCCTACATAAGGAATTCTTCCAATAATTCCAAACAAAATCTTTTCAGCACAAGCAAAGAAACTAAAGATAGATAAAGCATGTCACTCCTGTCATCCCTACCAATGACTTCTTCTCTATGCAGTAATGAGGGATCATTTGAGATTGATTAAAATTGGACATACATAATCGTTCATTTTATAATAACATAAGTATGCAAGATGTATTGGGGGTACAAAAGTTTCACAGGGCTGATTTTTACTACTTATGTGTTTATGAAAGGGTTGACAATTTGGAAGCTTGATTTCCTATCCTGTGGGGGTATATCTCCCTCACCAAATCCACTATTCGAGCCTTCTTTGTGTACTTGTACAGAATGCTGGTGATATTTGGTGATAAGCTGTGACGAGTACAAATAGAGTTCTTATGGGAATGGAGGAGAATTTTGGGGCGAGTTCCTTTTGTAGGGCATAAGTTCCTTTTGATAAATAGGGAAGACAGTTTTAAGCCCAGAGAGGATGGGAGAATGACATCTGTTGGCTGAGAGAAAATATGGCCTTCTTTTGGAAGATGGATTGAAGCATTTTTTTTTATGAAAAATGATTGATGAAGACGATAAATCGTGATATTTATGATTGTAAAGAGATAGCCTTGGAATAGGGCTATACCTAAAGGGAGCAGATTGGGATTTTTCTTAGACATGAGTTCCATAGTTTCTTTGGACTGGCATAGCTTGTTTCTCTCTAACTCTTTCATATGCCCATCACATCAATGATGAGAGGGTGACATGAGTTGTTGGTTGTCGTGTTGGTTTGGTGGCAACGGAGTAGTCTGTGTCACATTTACAACTTGTAATATCATCCACATAAGATGTTCTCACAGTTCCACTGCTCCTCAAGAGGTTTAAGTATGGTGAAAAATCAGAGTGACTGATGAAGAGATAATTCATTCTCTTTATCTCTTACACAGTTACACTGCTATTGGCATGTGGGTTTTTTGTTCCACGATATCTGCATACTTAGTAGTGCGATCAACTGATCACAATGTTACTGAAATATAAAACCATCCTATACTATAATTAGAGACTAAGAGATGAATTTATTGAAAGAAAACCATCATGTAATGGTCATTTAGACGTTTTTTTTCTTCCTTAGGGGAATATAAACAACTGTATGTATATGTTAAATGACAAGCATGTTCATCACCATAATCGCCAAGTTAGAGTTCGGGAATTATTCGGTTAGGGAAAAATACGCAAAAAGAGGCAAATATCGCCGGGTGGGGGGGCGGGGGAAGTCATTTAAAAAAAAAAAATGAAAGAAAGAATGAAAGAAAAAGGTTACTGATTATTAAAAGTATATACCAATATTTCATATTTTGTATATTTATTCGCTTCGTGAAATTCGTAACTTCTTTAAAAGCAACGATTTTTTGAAAAAGTCGGAATAATTCGTGAATTAATCAGTTGACAAAAAAAGACACTAATTATTCGCAACTATGTCAAAAGCGGAGAATTTTGTTAATGTGGTCTTCACTTACCTGACAATGCATTCTTTCTAAGGAAGTTGAGGGAACAGTAGTCATCTCTTCATCCATTGCCAATTTACTTATTTGGTTGGGAGTTCTTCTTCACATTTGGTTGCATGTCTTGGAACTTCTTCAAGATACTTTTGGTCAAGTTGATCTCTTGCACTTTCTTTGTCATTTTCAAGAGCAGGTTTGGGTCGTTTTCTCCATCTCCTACCATATGAGGTGTCTTAAGGGAACAAGCTTACTAAACTCTTAGATATTATTTGTTCTGTGGTTTGCGTGTAGAGCGAAAGAATCACAAAACCATCATTGACTGCGATCTCCTCAAATATTACTGTTTCCTGCTCCCCAGACACACTCCAAAAGTCGTAAAACAATTATGAGCTTCAAGAGTTAATGCTTAGAATCGTCTCCTATTGGCCCTCCTCCTCCTGTAGGACTTCTTAAGCACAAATGCAACAGTAACCATTTAGCTAATTTACTGGTTTGGTAGTAAAAAAAAAAATATATGTTCTCTCTCCATATGTCTGTTAGCTTCCTTAAGCGCAAATGTAACACTAGCTTTAATGCTAACCTGCTATGTAGGTAGACAAAAGATATGTTCTATTTCCAATTGTCTGTTAGCTGGTAGTTAAATTTGTAGTTCCTCTTTTCTTGTTAGGAACGAGCTGGGTTATACAAGAACCAGATTTGTTGATGAATTAATCATATGTAAAGCATGTGACAATACTTATCTATAACCAATATTACTCTATTTTGTCATTTATGGACACTCTCGTGAGTCCGTGACCCCCCCCCCCTCTTCTCTCTCTCTCTCTCTCTATAATCTTTTAAATTTATTTATATTGTCCAAGAATCTAACGATATTTATTTTGGTTTCCAGATTCCTTGTGCTATCTTCTGGGATCATATATGGGTACTATGCAATAATACTAAAGATCGATGAAGAAGATTTTGGCGGTCATGGAACCCTCCTCCAAGAGGGGCTTTTTGCTTCCTTAACTCTCTTTCTGGTATTTTGCTCTCTTTTTCACTTCTTTAGCTCCATTTTTTCGGTTGTTCTAACCTGTATATGTAGAGGCAGAACAAAGAGGTTGCTGTTGGTTTAGTAACAATAACTTCTTTTTTTCATTTGTGTAGCTTGCATGGATTCTAGTATACAGCTTGGCGCACTTCTGATAGGCAGTTTCCTCCGACTCAGCAACCATTTCCAACTAGATATATATTTTTTTTCTCTTTTGGTTTTTTGCTTCAATTGAGCTACGGGTGAATGATTTGCTCAGTTCTGCGAACCCCCATTGTTTATTCCCTGGAGACAATGGAGAAACTTTCTTTTATGGGAACTGTTATTGTTTTCATCCCCATTTCTTAGTTTTGCAGAACTCAATCTGCAGAGCGTGGACACCAGCACATGGGAGCTTTCAATTTATGGGTGTAATGGATAATTTGGGTCCATCATTCCATGACCATATGCTTCTGATGGGTGATACTGGAATGCTTGCACACAACTGTCAGTGTGTTGCTTGTATTCAGATAACCTCACAGATCATTGATTGTTAGGTCTGCAGATCTACCAATCTAGCAGGTTCTCATCTGCAAATTTGATGATTATCAAAAGTTTATTTATTCACCTGCGATAAAATCACTATCTATTGAATTCAGTGACTTGGAAGGGATGATGCATGCATGTAATGGTTTCAGAATCAAACTGGTTTCGGGAATATTAAGTATTACTAACACATACCAATAGGAGGTTGCTGGTAGCCTTTTCCTTTGAAATTTAGTTTTTTGCCTATATTTTTGGTTTCAATCTTGTTATTGTTTTCATCCCCATAGTGATTTTGCCGCTGGTTTCAGTGCATGATTCAGCTTACTGTTATGAGGTGCTTCACCCACACTCCGTCTGGAAATCTCTACTCACTGCTCAGCAAAAATAGAGCCCTTGGTTGCAGGATCTTTTCCAAGTTGCTGGTCTTTCTCCCAAGCTTTAAATAGTTCAACCTCGTCTTGAATCTCCTCTCCTTACCTTCCACTTATGCTAGGCTATGATTTTGGAAAGATACACGCTCAACTCCATTAATTTTGTATAAGCTGTAGTTTTTGTCATGCTTTGGATAGACAATATCATAGGTGACCTACTAGGAGCATCACCATTTGTCTTGCCCATTTCAGCACATGATCCAAGTTGAACACTTGAACACGCTTGCAAGTTGTAAGCTAAGAATGCTGTTACACCCATTAATTACGGAACGTGCATATTGCATGCAAGTCGACAAAACTGAAAGTAGACCATACTGATTCCTAACAGTTTACCCATCAAATAGATGATCCAGTAAACCATGTACACATAAAAGTACATGCAATGTGATCTAATGGGGGAGAGAATCCTTAATCATGCCAAGCTCTCTGAACCGAGCTGTTTTTCCCATGTTAGGGTTGGTAGGTATCAACCCAATCAATAATTGGGTTGGGTCACCATTTCAATGCTCTGCTGAGGCTAATCTGATCCAGCTTGGTCGAGAGGTAAGCAACTCTGCGAAACCAACCCATCCATTGAAGGTATAGATGGCATACCTCTCCCTGATTAATGCAGTAGTTCGGTTTCAGTATTCATTCGTCAAGTTGTCAGTCAATGCAATACAATCCCACCCGGCAAGACACATTCCCAACCTGTATCCTACGAAAAAAAAAATTAACCTGATACGCAAATTTGACATTTACGCCAGAACAAACCTACTCCCAAGTGAGTCCTAACCAAAACTTTAGTTTCATACCATTTTAAAGGAGAATCCTATCAGTTAAATTACAACGTATTCATGCTGCTGTCTAGAACTGGTTACAAATGTTTCTGTTAAAATTACAGCATGCCAAAAAGAAGACTAAAAGAATGAGGCTAATGTACTTTCATTTTATTTTTTATATTTATTTAAATGAGGCTACTGTACATAGCTAAAAAATCAAAAACATCGGGTGAAGAGGTGTAGTGATATCCTATTACATCCATCTTTGACAATGATTCTTGCCACCTCTTCGGACCAGGTAAATGCGGCCATAAACCCACCTTCTGTAGGGCTTTGAAAAGGATTGCTGCACAAGAATCCCACACATGTGAAGCAAGCAAATAATCTAAAACTCTATGGCGGGGGGGGAGTTCGTTGCACATCTACATGAATTGGCTCCAGGTTTGGTAGTTCTTGAGCTACCATATTAAATGGTCTCGCCAGTTCCAGCTCTACAGATTTTGCAATCTGTATGATACTATTATGTAAGAAATACACCTTTTGATTTCTTATGTGAATATTGTTGGAGCATTGTGGGTTTCTGAATCAACAAGCTGGAACTGCTAGACCATCAAGTATGATTGCTGATGAGCTATTCATATTCACACAATATAAATAGAAGAAAAGAATACAGTTCAGTTCATGACCTACAAAGCTATTCATATTTACACAACTTAAATAGAAGAAAAGAATACAGTTCAGTTCATGACCTACAAACATTTTCACCAGTGAAATGCAGGGCCAGGTTAGATAATTCTCCTTCATGTTTCTGAAATTTTTTTTATCTCAATTTGGACAAGGATACTTGGAGATTTTTTTTCTGTGTAGTTATAAAATTATGTTAAAGGAAGTCAAATTGAGAAAATAGAGTTCCCAATACAATCTTGCTTATGGAGTTGATTGTTGGGCTATGAAGAAGCTAACATTTTCATAGAATTGTTGTTGACGTGAAGATGTTTAGATGGATAAGTGGAAAGACAAGGAAAAATAAGATTAAAAAAATAAGTTGAAAGACAAGGAAATTTAAGATCAGAAATGAGCATAGCCTAGAAAATCTGAGAGTAGCTCCAAATCCAATTAGATCTGTCGGGACTGACAGGGCTTGAACCCGCACTTCCGCCTTGACAGGGTGATGCTTTGACCAATTGAACGACAATCCCCACGAAATAAGGTGTACATAATACATATGGTTATGAATTCATTCAATCCATTTCTACCTTGTAATTGTGTGTTGTAACTGTGACAATAAAATAAGGGTGAGCCAACTGAGATGGTTTGGACACGTTCAACGTAGATCAATAACGGCCTCAACGAAAGGAGTGAATTGATGCAAGTTGAAGGCTCTAAAAGGGCGAGAGGAAGAGCAAGGAAATATTCGATAACGAGTGATTGACCAACATTATGACTTTTACTGGAACCAAATGACATAATAGGATTCGCATTGCCAAACCCAAATGTTTTTGTACGAGGCATTGATGATGATAATGATGATGATATACGGTATTTTTTATAATAATAAAAATATATTAAAAGAAACCAAAATCAGAAAATAGAGTTCTCAATATAGAGTTTATTGCATTTATTACGGTTATGGCGACTGAATAAGCTAACTCATTGGCATTTCTAAGTCAAGATATGATTGAACACAGTATTCACCTTGTTCCCTATCTACAGTATGGATATGACAGATGAGAACAAATTGTTGATCTCTACTTTTCCATCCTCATAGGCTCATAGCTGGCCACACATGACATTGTAAGAATCTCCGTGGACATCCAAAGGGCCCAAAAACATGACTGGAATATTAGCAAGCCTGGCAAAAACACCAACCTCTCCATCATTGAGTCCCTAGTTGAAAAACTTAATGATCTCACCCATCAAATCTCCAAAAATACACCCACCTTCAGTTGAACTTAGATTGCTTACAAAAGTCCTTCCAGATTTAGGATTTATCAATTCCCAATTAATCAATAAGGTTGGAGACATGTTCTACAATTCTCTGCTCAGAGGCATCTGCTAATATATCTCAAATCCAGTTCTCTACAATCTTAACAGCTAATTTTAAAAAAAATTACATAGCCCTTAGCAGTATAGTATACTATTCTTCCACACACAAAAATAAAACAGTATACCATACAATTATTACCAAGCTTTACAGCAACGAGAAAGTTCCTTGGTTCAAATTGCCCAAACAAAGAACTCTCAAACATGTTGATCAACTTTCAGGCAAACACCAACTAAGTAATAACTACCATACCTCCCTAATACTCCCACAGTAAACTAAAAGAAGGTATTCCTATCCTTTATCTTACTTATCCAAAAAAAAAAATACTAATAAAGGAAATAAAGAAAGAAATAAGAAAATTTTCATCATATTTTCTACACATCAAACATCTATTCCTCAAGCCCAATGAGTGAGATGAACGAATAACAAGAATTTTATCCAACATGGCACGAGAAGTAGATGCTTAGACTCTTGGAAGTATGGGAAGTCCAAGAATGATTCAACATTTGTGAACTGTGGCCATATATGAGCATAAGAGAGAAGCTGACTATTGGGTCCCATTGGAAGTTATCTATACCACTCCATATTTGGAATCAAAGCTCCTCCAAGCAATGGTCTAATAAGTGCATGATCCCCTAACCTTTTTTATTATCATTCTTTCAAAATGTCTTCTTTATTTTTTGTTAACTTGGGGTATCCCCAACCCTTCTGGTCAGGACTATGTCCCCGAGAGTGCGACGTGACCCTGCAACCCGCCACACCAGGTAAGTCCGGGGGGCAGGTTCGAACCCAAGACCACTGCAATGTGTCAGTGGCTTGAGAACCAATCTCCTGAAGAAAAGACACCAAAAAATATTTTCATTTATTCTTTATGATGCTCACTACCTCGTGCGCTCATCTTATACAGCCCAAGATAAACAATACTGAAATCGAAACATGATTACATAAGTCTTTCTAAATGCTATGTACATACTACATTGGTAATCACTTTCCTAATCTTCTGTAGTTTCTTTTTCCCTAAGTAAAATTTTGTAGCATAAAAGTCTAGTCGCCAAGTCGGAGTTCTGGAATTATACAGCTAGGGAAAGATGGGGAAATTTTGGAGAAGAAGGGAAATGTTGGGAAAGAAGGAAAAAAATATATTCGACATTTATTCCTAGTTTTTAACATATTTTTTAACCAATATGTTTAAAATTTCACATTTAATTTGTGGAATTCGCTTTTAATTTGCAACTTTTTCAGAACAACGCAACTTATAAAAAAAAATCGTGATTTATTTGCAAATGAATCGTTTAATGGGAAAAGTCGTGATCAAAGTGCGACTTTTTGAGAAATTGCCGAAATTGATGACTACGCATAAAAGATATAAGGACCCAGTCTGCTACATTCAAGGCCCCTCTATTAGGAGGAACAGAGATTTGATTTCCTAAAGCATAGATTCTCTGTAGCCACTGTCCCTAAAGTAATATAGCATAGAATATATTTTTCACTTTAACTTACTTGTTAAGATTAAGAAAGATAACATAGAACTATAAAAAAAAAAAAGGGGCCCATTTTAATGAATGACGATAATTTTCTCAAGATCGTAGCATGACTGTCTTCCCCCCCAGTATCTCAAGATCAGAAAACCAATTTGTGCATGAAAATATATTCTGCGTGTAGAATAATGCTATTTGTTTTATGAAGCATGTGTGCTTGAGCTTAAGAACAGAAGCAAGAGATATTACCTCGACCTTGGTGCGGAATTGTAGAGAACTCTCGCATACATGGCAATCTGCTGTATGAGGATCTTGATTGGATTGGTCTGCCCTGACAAATGCAAAGACCTGCAAGGACACGACAATTTAAGCTGTATGGAAGATGAAAAAATATAGGTTGACAAACTATTAGAAAACAAGCTTCTGGAAATTTCTAAAGTAGTACAAGCTGTGAGTTATTACACCTACCTCCTCCCCACAATTTGGGCATGCCCCTCTTAATGCCACCAAATCATTCCTCCAGAGGCGTTGAAGAGCCGTGACTACAAGAGGTAATGTTCAAGTAAGCAGCATTATTCAGATTGTTAACGAACACAGAGATCCTTCATAATATAACCATGTATATCTGGTTTATTTAACAAAAAGAACAAAGAATATGGAATTTGGTTCTGGGCAAAGGGGGTTGACTCGGTCAACTAGTGCTAGGCTGCTAGCAGAGTTTCCAAACTGCCTAATTGATATTGATGGCATATCCTTGGTGGTAAGTTAATGGAATATTACCTATATGCAAGGTGTCGGAAATGATACCTTTGACATCATGCACCTCTTATGATGTCATTATTCCCATATCTAGTGGCCTAATTGAGGTGGTATTATATTAGCTTACCACCAGGGCTGTGGCATCCTTGGCCTTGCCTAAAACAATTCAAGTAACCCCCCTTATGACATCTCAAGGCTATTTCATATCTATTGCTAGTTCTTCAAGGCCAATCATCAAACCTACTTATGCAGTTATGCTTCAGAACCACAACAATTGATCTATATTCAACCTGTTTTGACCACACACTCTTGTTCTCTCTCTTCAATATGATCACAGCCACTATCCTGTGACTGCATAATGACATCCACCGTAAACTACCATCTCAATAAATCTAAGAAAGTTGAAAAAATGTATTTCTAATAAGAGATTGGATAAATCATAGGAGATTGACCTATTTTCACAAAATGATTTCATGGAAATAACATGGAATTTCTAGGATATTGTGATGTTTGAAATTTAACTAATCAATTTTTTCCTAGTTTATAACATAATTTTAATATATTTTTTTTAATTTTTATTTCTTCTATTTTATAATATAACTTTCCAAATCACTTATGCTGCCTATCCATATCTCTATAAGTACAAAAATACATGGAGATATAATCTGAAGATAAGTCTAGAGGATGGTAAGTGAAAATTATAATTACCAGAAGCTGATGCAATAGGATAACCAATCAGGCACCCCAGTGTCATGAAGAGGATGCCATTCACCGTGACTAGAAATTCTGATGCAGATGCAGAGCTATTTGAAGAAAACCTTGAGTTGAAATCATCCTGATAGGCCATACCAGCTGTATAGATGGCAGGGACAAGAAAGGCTATACTTCCAAAAGCAAGTAGCAGGATCCATACACTAGCTAATGCCAAAACCTGTGAAGGATCTTCCTGCCCTACACCCAAGTCAATCAATCTTCAAGTCGAGTAAAATGCCAAGCTCCTATGGAGCAACCAAAAGAAGTTGACCCCACCATATACCTCACCAACTCATCAATCTAAATCATAATGCGTGTACCACATTAGATGGGGCATAGCCCAGATATCAAACTGAACAGAGGGCCTTTGCCCTATGACGCAGAGCTAAAATTGGATGGCCAAGAAATAGTGGTTCCACGATTGGAAAAGGGTTCATAAGTCAGATAATTCAATTTGTTATGATTTTTTACCTATGGCCCAAGAAAAAGGAGTGTCATTAATTGAATGTGAAGATTGATGAGTTTTTTTTTTTTGATCGATGAAGATTGATGAGTTGACGGGAAACATATATGGTAAGAGGCGAGTTGATGGCCAATATATATGGTAAGAGTCAATTTTATAACGCATATTTCAAAAGAGAATTACCTCAGCATCTGCATAAGTTGATTGTCGCCTAATGCTGCAACGGGGATACTTGACAACAGACTTTGAACCATACCGCCGCAGTTTTAGCTGTTCCAAGTGTTTTTAGTACATGAATAAAAGACAAATGCTATACAAATTTGTTCACAATTGTCTAGGATAGTATGTGGAGTTACCTCTACTTTATCGAACATGTCATCAACAATCAAAGGTTTTCCGCTGTAATAAGCATCTCGAGCCTAAGGCAACAAGAACAATTAATTAAAACATGGGAGTTTCTGGCTATCCGAGCAATCTTGAATCCTAAGCTGATATAAAATAATAAAGGTAAACAAACAAAGTAATATTGATCACTGGTGTGATTCAAAAGCAGGTAGCAGAAACAACAATTTATTTCGAATAGTTTCCAAGGTAGATTTAGTGGTTGTTGTGTCATGGTCATATTAAATGATCAAATTCTTTGTATTCCCCACCTTTTCCTCCTTAAATCAAATTCTTCATGAACTACCTTTAAATCTACTACAAATGTTTGAAAGATCAGATAGAAACAGAAAGGCAAAAACACCGTACAATCAACAATTATTAGAATTCCTCCATTCATCAATCAAACCAGTCAAGCAGATCATCATCAGGTGACAAAACATTGAACCACAAAACCAAAGGCAAAACGCCGTACAGTCAACAATTATTAGAATTCCTCCATTAATCAATCAAACCAGCCAAGCAGATCATCAAGCGACAAAAGCACACAAACCACAAAACCTAGAAGTCATGTTTTGAGGAAATAAAATCCAAAACCCCTAATACAAGTCATCAAAAACGTAAATCTAGCAAGATTGTTATTAGTACTCAAAGATGACAAATGACCTACTTGACAATAAAGAGCTTCTAGGGTTTCTTTGCTAGCAGAATCGATTGGGCCGACGAATAAGCAGGAAGGACCCTCGGCTAAGGCGAGCTTCGAGCGAGAATTTCGTGCGCTGCAAGCGAAAATTCCACTGCTCTTCGTTGAAATTCGAAGGGAAAACGGAGAACCAGTTCTGTTGATCAGAGATGCGATGCTGTTGATCCTGGAGAGCTCAACAATGGCGGATCCGGTCACGTGTGGATAGAAGAAGGTGCACGTGCCGGCCATGAACCAAACTTTGGTGGTAGTGGTGGAGAAGGGTTGGGTTGCAGTTGCACTTTGCAGAAGCAACAAAACATTGGGTTGAGGTGTGCGCGACAGTTAAAACTTAAAACTCTAACCACAAATTCAAAATTTCGTCTTGTTCTATGGTTTCTTTCACGAAAATACCCTCTAATCCTGAGGCTCTGAAGCCTCTGATTTTATCTTTCCCGCGTAGAGATCTCGTTTCGGTGGAAATGGCCTGAATTGGGGCCCAGTTTTGAGCTGTCTAACCTCAGCCCATGATTGCACTTAGCTAGGACTGGCTTTGTGCTGACAAAGCAACTCTAGCCCGGACCTGGTGCTGCAGCTGCACTCAAGTCAAGCTAGCTCCACGACTCAACTCAGCATGACTTGTTTGAGGTAAGCTCAAGCTAGTATTTCACGCTCGAACGAATCAAGTCAAGCTTTTATTTGAGCTTGAATGTTTAAACAAGCCAAGTTTGAGCTAGATCTTGCTTGATTCAGCTCGGCTTGTTTAGGGTTTGACATCGACTTGGCTTGAAGCGCGCGCTATTATTTAAATTAATATAGAATCAAATTTTTTTAAAAATAATTCTAAATTGTGATACATTTATAATAAATAAGTTTAAGAGACAAAAAAAATATAAAGAAGTTAAAAACAAAAACTCTAATCTGACTCTCTACTCTTTGGATTGAAAGACGACTCCCCAATCTTATTTTCATGTATGAATGTATTAATTTTTTGTAGTCTCTTGTATTATCAATTATTAATAAAGATTTTGATTAAAATTATGTAAAATTAAACAAAATAATCCAGTGAATCAAGCATGAGCCAACCCGAACTCGGCTCAACTTGAATAAAGTTCATGCTCGAGCTCAATCAAGCTTGTCAAGCCAAGCTCAAGCGTAAACATTCGAGCTCGAGCAGTTCAAACCAAGCTCAGCTCAGCTTGGCTCGAATACACCCCTGCCCTATACCAGAATTACTTTGAAGACCCAATGCTGGGCAGAAGCTGTTACAAACTTACAGTACATAGTAACAATTAAATATTTACACCTGCCCATAAGAGGTATGGACTGAATTACCCGGCTTTTGGTGATGCCCCATGGCTTTGGTGAATGTTTTTCGTGGTAATATGGTATGGTGATAGTAGCTTCTACTCAACCCAAAAAGAAAAAAGTAAAAGGAAAGATGATGATGATGATGATGATGATGATGATGATGATGATGATGGGGTGAACTTAATTGATATGGTATTTCTTCTCCTTGTGACATCACAAAGTAAACACCATTTGTTTTATAAAGTACCTTTTTTTTTAATTCATTGGGAGGATTTCTTGTTTTCTTATCTTCTTCATGTCCCCTTCTAGACAAGTTCTAAACACAAGGTTAATTGGTGTGCTATCTGCAGATGAGTAAGATGTTGCAACTGTTGAAAGCACCAAGGAAGAAGAAGCTCCAAGCAACAAAACTCAGTCTATAGGGTCATGACATGGCAAAGTTCTTTTAGCTGCCACTAAGGGGTGCACTCAAGCCAAGCTAGCTCGTTGACTCGACTCAGTTCGGCTCTTTGAGCCAAGCTCAATCTGGCATTTCAGGCTCGAATGAATCAAGCCAAGTTTTTATTTTGAACTCGAAGGTTAAACAAGACAAGCTCAAAACGAGACCCTGTTTGATTCGACTCAGCTGAAGCTCGACTCGTTTAGGGCTTGGTTTGGCTTGAGTTCGAGTCAGCTCACTCGAAATATTGTGTATATATGGATGGACTCCCAATTGAATCAAATTGGTCCCCTCCAATGCGTAGTCCATTTGGGCAGTTATTTGGCTCATCTGCAATAAGAATTACATATACAAACAAGGGAGTCTGGTCCAACTTTACTGCTCTCTCCCTATTTTATCTTTTCCTCATTGTTGCTCTCAGTTTTCTTTCTTTGGTTGCCCTCCTCTCTAATTATATCTACATTCTACCTTTTAGTTCCATTGAAATTTGGGATGTCGTAGCAAAATAATATACTCCCAACTTATATCCATCAAACAGTAACACTCCTTTATGTCAGATTGCAAAACTGGTAGGATGCCTTTTGACAATACAGCCTATTTTGTGGAGCATTAACATTAATATCATAAGAATCAAAATCAAGCTTCTAATTGGCTACTTTAGGGCAATAATTCGTCCACGCTACGCTAATCTAAGGTGCATTCTATAAAATGTTTGCCTATAAAATTTTCTCACCAATCGTATCCTTAAACTTTTAACATTATATAAGATATCTTCTCACAGGGCAGGGCCTAGTGATCACTCACAATGATCCTGAGTCACTAGATTGGTATAAGTTTGTAGTTTCCTTTACAAACATTTCCCATACGAAGGAGAGGACTACTGTTAACGCAAGAAATATAAAGCAATTCATGTATGCAAGCTCCCCAAATTACTTTATGGGCAGAAGAAAAGTATATTTATGTTTTCAAAAGTGACCAACATAGGCACTTTGATTTGTATAATCCTGTTTACAAGTATAATGAATCTGTTTTCTTCTTCTGTTCTTATTTTTCCTTCTTTCCTGCTAAGAATTTGCATCTTTTGGGTTTGAAAAGAAAGAATCCCATTCATGTTCTTCCTCTGTCCCAAACAAATTATACTTCCAACTGTTATTTTCTGCATAACCCACACTATAATTCCCTCTTTCTCTAATCTCCTTCCTCACACTATTCACCCTCTCAATAACTCCTTGAACAGCCAAGTCAAATGCATCTTCAAGGGTCTCTAATCTAGAATTGGGATCTGCATATATCAGCCTAGGAATCAGCCTTATAACTGCCTCTCTCATAGCTTTCACCTTCTCTTTAGAAATCCGAAGCAGACACTTCTCTATATTGACTTTCCCTTCTCTTATGTCATCCTCTGGTATAAACACAGAGTACGAAGTAAAATTTAGCGGTAGATGCCATAAATACTGCACATACGCGGAGCCAGGATGGAAGAAGACTGGAATACACCCAGCCAAAATTGAATCAAAAGCTGATCTCCGAGTGTACGAATCTCCTGGAGGTTGTAAGCAGAAGACAGAGCTTTGAAACATCTTCATCACACTATATGGATTATAGCACTTGTTTGCCCCAGTATTGCATTTTAGCAACTTGCATTTCCTCTTTGAAGCTTGGCATTGGTCGATGATCCTGCCCCGGATTGACCTCTCGAGGTTGGGACGTGGGGCGCCTGCAAACGAAAACAAGTGAGGCCTCTTTTGTCTCCTCATCCTATTCTGCCATTGGAAAACCTCACTGTCGCTTGACGGGTGGAAATATGTAGGGTAAGGTATAGCAAAGTCATTACTGTTCCATGGACTAGACTCAATCACTAACATGGACATGTTCTTAGTTTCAGGCAAGAGCATGAGCTTATTACCCCAATCAGATTCTTCATCTGTCAATCTCCTAAAGTCCCATGAAATCCTCCCTGCAACTAGGAAGTGATCTCTTCCCCCCATTACCTTCCACTCAGGTCTCACCGCGAGCCACTTGATCAGATCAAGAGAATTGGAGTCCCGCATCGAGGTATTAAACCCCCAAAGGTAGCGAGCCACGTCAAGTCCTGCATAGAACGGTACGAATATCGCTGAAGCCAATGAAGAATCATTTGTTAAGCACTTGTATTGCTTCATCCTGTTATGAAAAATGACATCCAATGCGAATTGGTTTGTCGCAAACCAGCCTTTGTTGGAGAAGATCCTTTGAGAGTTGGCAAGTGGGGGTCCAAGACCAGCATTCGACATGAACCGGCACATGTCGGTCCATACACTAAGTGATCGGCAATTCTTGAGCATGTCATAGTTGAATTGAGTAGGAAGATTGTGAACATAGATGTAAAGACCTGAACATGAATCTGAATCAGATTCTACAGTATTCTCCCCAACAGAAAGTTGGCTAACTGGTTCAACTCTGTCCCCATTTTCTAATCCATTACCCGTTTCTGTCTCATTTCCTGTAATATGTACCTGATTAACAGATTCTGCCTCATTCTCCATAATGGGTATGCTGTAAACGGGCTCGACAGCATCACCATTAACGTATAATCCATTAACAGGTTCGACCCCATTTTCATTTATCGGTAATTGATTACTGGGTTCGATTGAGTTTGGCTCTCTGGACATGACCGAGTATGCATACTCGTTGGCTAACGAGGTGACACCAGTCATGCCCCTGGTTAAAGCTGAAGAATGGAAGTAAAACAAAAGGAACCAGACAACAGATGAGGCAAAGATGACGAACCAGCAGTTTCCGACGTTTGTTTTCTCCATTAGCTTCCGACGGATCCTTGTGAAAAACTGTAACTGGTGGATCATCAAGAATTAGACCATCTCTCATCAACAAGACTCTCAACAGATTGAAGAAGAAGATAGTAGAGATCCATCTTCGAGAGGATCAAAATCTCTACATAAGGTATGAGATTTTAAAAATCAATACAGGGTTGCTTGAAAAGCGGGAGAGCTAGCCTGTTTTGAACAGAAATAATGGAGAGTATACTTGTAAAGACGTTGAATAGTTCAAGGTTTCCGTCCTTGAATAATGAATCTTCTAAATTTATCTTCCACGTTCATTAATAGCAAATCTAAGAAGGGGTATTTGTTTAAATACCCTCTTTGAATGCTAATATTTGGGATATCCCCATTTTTTTGTTCACACTATTAAGAATACCCCTCCTTTGCCTTTTCAAAGGTTTATTTCAGATTGACTATTGTTTGCTTTCAACCAAGACTAAGGCCCAGTAATCTAGAATACTCGAAAAGTCTTTAATTAATGCCAAACCAAAGCGCTTCTCCGAAAACTCTTGCTTTTGGGAATGGAACTGTTGCAATCTTTCTTCTAAAGAGGTGTTTGCAACTCGATCATCATTCCCAGCTAATTCATTTTCTGGTAGAGGAAAAGCGATGTCAATAGACATTTCTTCCTTCCTATCGCTTCACACATCAGAACAATCGGACAGTGATCGAGTTGATTTGTGTGTGGTATGTGTTACTTGGACTTAAAGCTTTCCAATAAGGGAAATCCTAGTGAGATTTTGAGATCCTCTAATCACATGTGCTGTCTCAATGTGGTCTTGGCCTTTAAGGTCTCAGTAGCATAGTCCTTCCAATAAAACATTCCATTATATCATTTTGAACAATGTTAGCCCTAGGCCTCTCAGCCAAACAATCAACCAAACAATTGCCATTGCTTTCAATCAAAAAGCCAACACATGTCCTTGGACAAGTATTATTTTTGGTGGAGAGTAAGGCTAGCACGCCTCTAGTATTTTTACGAGCATCAACACAGAATTTCTTTCACCCCAAAAAAAAAGGATTTCCTTGTGCCTCCTTTTTTTTTTTTTGTATTTTGAGAGAGATTCATGGTTAGACCACAACCCGAGATAGTAGGTTAGTATTTGATACGAGTCATTGGCGGGTGAAGATGACAACACTCACACCCTCTCAAGAGTGGAACCAATAGAGTGGTGACTGGCACAGACTACCGATGGGACAAGCTATGCTTCCCCCTTATGCCTCTTTCTTACCATGTAATATCTAGCGCTTGATGAGAACTTAGTTTTTGTTTGAAAAAGTTCTGTTTAACAGGGATTGGATTTGGTCTGGCTCAGACCAAAACTGTCTAGTACACTCACAAAGCTCCTTTAATTGACCCAGGTTATAAATTTTAACTCTTATAATTAATTGTTTTTAAATATTTTTTTTTCTAAAAAACCAAGGTTACATGGTTGAACTTAAGAGTTAGTGTATCTTAATCATGGTTAAGGAGTGTTAAGAGGGACACATGTTGAGATGTGAGACGGAAGCGAGCCAGATGAAATCCATTCCTGTTTAACAAGACTGACAGTCAGAGATGGAGCCAGGGGTGTGGGGGCACATGCCCTCTCAATTTTTGAAAAAAATCAAGAGCTTTTTTTAGGGTATAGGCATGGAACTGGGGTCAAATCCCCCCTAAACTTTCGAAGAAATAAATATTTTTATATTTAATTGTTTAATTATTTAATTTGGCATAATCATGATATAAGGGGCAGTTGTCCCATAAAAAAAGTATTTTGTATTATTTAATTATTTAATAGGGCATGTTCATGAGGCAAGGGTGCAATTGTCCACTGAATTCAAAAACAAAAAAACATATCTTCCATACCATGACATTTAATTATTTAACATGCATTGTTATAGAGTAAGTGGACAGTTAACTCATAAACAAATGAGAAACAATACTTGTAAATATGTATAAAATGGTCAAAGAAATTAGTGGTGTATTAAAAAAAAACCTACACCCCTAAACCCCCATTACCCTAGAGTCCTAGATTTATAATATTTTATACCCGTCTAATTATTCTTCACAAAATCTATTAACAATTACAATTATTTCAATCAACAAACGAGTCCCCCTACTAAAAAATCCTAACTCCACCCTATTGACTGTTATGTGTATGGCGACAGGGATAGGGAGCATAAATCTTTTGCTTCTTTTGTAGGTACCATATAGGGGTGATATCGAGCAGAGCCGAGCCGAACCGAGTAGTGGTATGTTCAAGCTTGTTCGTTTATTAAACGAGCTCGGAAATCATGTTCAAGCTTGACTTGTTTATCAAATAAACGAGCTCGAGCTTCTACTAGCCGAACTCAAGTAGTTCATGAGTAACTTGTTTTATTAGATATAACTATTTATATTGGGTAAAAAATTAACTTTATTATCATAGGCAAAGAAATCACGGTGTTAACTAAAATTTTAGTATAAGATTATAATTATATAAATGGTATTCTTATCATATAAAATACATTATATACTATGAATCTTTACTAGTATATAAAACATATACTTAATTTTAATATTTAAATAAAATAAGTATATTTTAAATATTTTAATAGATTACTATGTATATATAATCGAACCGAGCAGGGGTGTGTTCAAGCTCGGCTCGTTTACTAAATGAGTTCGAAAACGGTGTTCAAGTTCAGCTCGGTTATTAAATAAATGAACGATACTCAAGCTTTTAGCGAGCCGAACCGGAGTAGTTCACAAACATTTTGTTCAATAACCACCACTAGTACCATGGTTTCTACGTACGTTTGTTCATAGGATTGTCATTCTTAACTTGAGAGGTTTGAAGTTCGAACCCGAGACCTTTATTATTGGGGTGCCATTAATTAACCAACCTGGCAACCTTCCATGTGAGTGTTGGCAGATTACCACTGCTTCTTGGAGCACTATATATATATATATTTTTTTTTTGAGTCGGTCTATGGGTACTCCCATATATACACTATAATCCTAATCGTTTATAACCAATCATTAGGGTTAGAATTTGAGTTGACTTATTTTGTCTTTTCTAATGCCGCATCAGCACAAATCCTAACCGTTTAATAATTAAGATAAACGGTTAGGATTTGGGAGTACACATGGGAGTATTCCTAAACTAGTTCATTTTTTTTTAGCAGTGATTACAGACTTGGGTCAACTTCTTATCTTACCCATGTGTCCTCGTGTCCCTTTAACACTGGTTAAGTTTAACGTAATTAAAGTTAAAATTTTTGTTTTTTTTTTTTTTTTTTTTAACTAAGGTTAGATTGCTTAACCTTAAGGGGTGAGTGAATCTTAACCACAATTGGTGGGAACTCAAAATTAGGGAGGACGGACCATTTTGTTACAAAATGGAAACCATGATACTTTAAGTATTTTTCCTTTTTTTTTTTTTTTTGAAATGTTATCACATAACTAACACACTTCTCACACCTCTAAGGTAGCAGCTAAGGTGCAATAAGGGTAAGTCCAAGCAACCACTCAATTTTTTTTTGGGAAATGCTTAACTTACTTCCGCATTAGATTGTAGAGAAATAGTATACTTATTGCCGCAGTGGAGTCCCTATTCTAATATTCACTTGCTCCTATAGTTAAGCAATCTAATCTTGATTTAAAAAAAAAAAAAAAATCAAAATATTTATTTTAATTTTCTTAAGCTTAAACATAGTTAAAAGAAAGAGACACGTGGCCATGACATTGGACTACCTATGCTAAATGTACAGTCCTTATTGGTTCATGCCCTTTTTTATTATACATCAACTATAGTTAAGATTCACTCACTCTTAGGATTAAGCAATCTAACATTGGTTTTAAAAAAAATTAAAATTTCAATTTTAAATTTCTCAAACTTAACCGTAATTAAAGAAGTGTTAAAAGGGACATGTAACCGGGCCATTTAACTACATAGTCTAATGTGTGGTACGCTAATCTTTGCCCAATTTTTTCAATGGATCTCGTCCTAGTTACATTATGGAAAATAATCACCTCTTAGGTTGTGATGCAAGGAGGGGCGTCTCGACTGTCCCTTTACTGTCATGTGTCATTCTTCGAACCCCTTTTAACTGTGGTTAAGATTCACTCATCCCTAAGATTCACCAACTTACCCTTAGTTTTTCTAAAAAATAAAAATTAAAAATTTAACCACCGGGTGAAAAAATCTTAACTCGAGTTAATAACAGTTGAAGGGGCCGCTTTGTGAGGGAGTGAACTAGCTCTAATCCTAGCCGTTTAATAATAGAGATAAACGGTTAGGGTAAACTCAGGATCTTCTCAAGTTTGTGTGTACACATGTAGGCATGCAAAGAAAAAGGCAGTGTGACACCTTTCAATTGGTGCTGGCGGTCTCCTCGCCAGCACCAACCGGAGGAGATCCAAGTCTAAGTAATCTAATCTCTCTGACAACAACTTCAACAAGAGCGACAGATATCCGTTGCTGCAGGCTATAAAATGGTATTGCATTTCTTCTCAGACATCTAGGGTTTATATTTGAATCATCCATCGATTTTTTCCCCCCACGTTTCGGTACATTTCATCTCCATGAAACCTGCAATTCACATTCGTTTGGTTTCTTAGAGAACTATGGCGGTTCGAGCAGTAAACAGCTGCCCCATATTCCGCTCTGCTTCGGCGCCTCCTCTCTCTACATATCGATGTCGTCTATACCATTTCAACCCCTCGAAAATTCGAAGAAAACCTAAATCAGGGTTTCGATTCCAGGTTTTCCGTCCGGAGAAGCTTCTTGTTGGCCATGGGGGCGTTCGGAGCTGTTCTGCTCACAGTCTCGTTGAAAGCGTGATGGAAGAGCTCGAAGCGATGCGGAAAAGGAAGAGACTTTATGCGAGCAGAAAGTAAGTCTTCCCACTCTTCTTACTCTTTTGCAATTTCAGTTGTTTGGATGCCTATGTTATCTAGATGTATAATTTATGAACATAGTTGAGTTTTCCCCTCTTTTTATATTTTTATTTTTATTTTTTTGTTCTTGGGGGTTTTCTGTTAAAGATAGTTTAGTTCTTTTGTACTTCTCCCTTCTATGAGTTTACTGGTCCGTAAATTATCCGTCTCTTTATTTTTATGAATGTTTATGCTTTGTGGGTAATGACCTTCGAATTTTCGTGTAATTTAATGATTTTTTCTTAACATCTGTATCCCGAAGAATGTTTTCTCAGTCTGTGTATGAATCTTCACTTGACAATCTAATATCAAGGATGATTTTGTTAATTTTCCCGATAAAAGAGGATTATTTTGTTAATTTGTGGGGTCTGCATGTAAGATGGCCATTTCCCTGACTTTGCAGGGTCGGACTAATGAGAAGTGAGCTTGTTGAAGATAAGCTCGAAAAGCGGGTACTGCAAAAAGGCTTACTTGTGGAATTTCAGAAAGATTCAGAAAGGGCGTTGTTGGCAGTTGCTCAGAAACCCGATGGAAAGAAGAACTGGATAGTGTTTGATCAGGTTCTAGTACAAACAACTATTGCGGCATGTTGAATAGGTTGCTAGGTGTTCAGACTCTTTGGCTTTTTCTTCAATTGCTTAAGGAATTAGTTGAGTGTCAATTATTCTGATATATATTTTATGTGTTTTATGGAAGCAGAATGGGGTCACTTCCTCCATTAAGCCCCAACAAATTACTTATATTGTTCCGGGTGTTGAAAATTTCAACTGCACAGAGATTTTGAATTTTATTCAAAAAGCTCAGGATAACTTGGTAAGTTTTCTTTAACTTCCCAAAAAAAATTCAGTAGGTTCTTGTCGGAGAAAGAAAAAGAAACAACGAAAACACACGGTAGTGTATACTGTGGTTTGATCATATATGAAGTTAACCCCCCCCCCCCAAAAAAAAAAAAAAAGAGTAAATATTTCTGTGATTTGGTGTAGGACCCAACAATGCTTGAGTTTGCTTGGACAGAGCTTTTGGAAAAGCACAAGTCGGTGACTGCTGAAGAATTGGCAGAGGTATAATCTTCTGAAAGGACCATAGCTTTGACTTAGTGCTCCTCTAATAACCTTAATGCTCAAACTACAGATGATCTTTGGTAGCACGAAGCCTCTAGAGAGCTATTGTGCCCATCTGTTGCTATCAAAAGATGAAATTTACTTCAGTGTGCTGGGGAGTAAAGGACCCCGTTCTGTTTACGAGCCTCGTCCTACAGTGCAGGTATAGTCTTTATTACTTATTCTTGTCTATTATGCGGTAATTTTTGTTTTATAGGGCCTATAGTGGTTCATTTGTCTGTTATGTTACTGATTGTGATTGTGCTTGTATTTGCATATGCTTGCCAAGTTGGTGTTGGTCATATGCTGGTTTGTGAAACCTGTTACTAACTGTGTTGCAGCCTAACTCTTTTCCTTGTATTGTTGTGGAGAACCCTACTTATTCTTCCCCCCTTCTTTTGTAAATATTACATTACTACAATTATATTTTGCTTACCAAAATAAATAAAAAAAACCTGTCTTGCAGCCAGCTTAAACTTTACATTTCAACTGTTGATCAACACTCACCATTAAATATTTTCCAGTTGCCTCGTCAATCAATGTGGAACTGCTGAGGTTAACTAGTCAATAAAAATGGTTAGACACTTGAAAGATTATAATTTTTTTTTTTGAAAAGGAAAAGGCAGCATGACATTTGTAGGGATTAATAACCATGGATTAATAGTTCCAAAAATTTAGGGTCTGCAATGTGATTACTGTCTTGCGATTATATTCTATTAAATGCCATATTCTATCAAATTATGTGGTATCATATATTTTATCACTATCTCCATCGTCCTTTTTTTGGGGCCTTCCCCTCACTTTTAGAGCCTTCTACTTGCACTGATTCAATCATTGTCATTGGTTTTTGTTTAACATGCCCAAATCATCTCAGTTGACTCTCATAACAATATTGGCTATTAGAACTACTCTCTATTCTCCTGAAACAGGTCCTCTCTAATCAAATCTTTTCTAATATTTCTACCCATCCAATCTAAAGAATTCTCCCAATTTGGTACGTTTGATCGAGTTCTGAATTGTACAATCATTGTGCTCACTCCAAAGGTGCTTGGTGCATTAGATATCAGGGATTTCAGACATATTAGCTTGGTTGGTAGTGTATACAAGATATTATCTAAATTTTCTAACAATGAGATTTAGGTTGGTCATGGGATCTATAATTTGCTCACAATTATGACAGTAGATCACTTGAAGAATCGGGGGATGATGATCTCAAATAGATGTAGCATGTGCAAAGCAGCAGAGGATGTACATCATCTACTCTTGCATTGCCCATGAACATGGGCAATCTGGAACTTCTTGTTTCCTTATTCGGAGTTTCTTGGAGCCCTCCTTATGATGTAAAAGAGATATTTTTTTGGCTGCCCAAAGGGAATCTCCAGATGTAGGGACAAAATTCTGTAGAGTATGCTGCCCACAACAAGATGTTGGGGCCTATGGAATGAAAGAATCAATAGAATTTTTTATGGGGTTAATATTAGTCTATCTAAGCTTTGTTCTATTGGACATTGGTGCCTTTGAAGTTGGTCTCACCTTTGTCTGAACTCTTAGACATGTGGACCCCATGAGTCGGTGCATAATTTGAATCATGTATTTTTTTTTTGACTCTTAAGTCACTTTTGTTTGGGGAATATCAATCGTTCCCCCATCCTTGTACATTCTCTTTTCTTATTACAATTTTTGTTATTTATCAAAGTAAAAAGAAAAAAAATATTGAAGGTTTTCGTATGCAGGAACATTTGTTTATTTTATGTAGCTTGAACATAAAGTCCTCTCTCAGGTCTCTACATAGATTTATCAACTATTTCCAGTTCACATGGAGATGAACATTCCGCAAGTCAAAACACATCAATTGACGAGTAGCCACTTGGTCCTCAAGTACATCCGCTCCAACATGGAGCAAAATACCATTGAACTCCCTACTTGTTCCTCTTCGTCTAGATCGCTCAAACTATAGCCCCCGGTAAAAGGGACCATAGAAGTAGCAGGGGGTAAAAGTGAGCATCCCTTTGGAATTTGTTGAACTCATCACAGGGATTTTCCATGCAATGCCATGTTATCTGTCTGTGGTAGGCATAGAGCCTGTGGTAGGCATAGAGCCTGGTAAGTCTCTGTCAAGGTACCTGCGCTTAAAAACATAATGCTGGAGCTGGACAAGGGTATGACATCCATTTTATGTTGTCCAAAAGTAGCCGCAATTTGTAGCCCTCTTTGATTCTTTCTTTTTTTTGATCAATAGCACACTTTATTAAAACAAGAACAAAACGCGACTACAAACAACCAACCAACGCTGAGTTTACAAGCAAGTAAACTTAACAGCAATCTACTACACCAACCAAGCCCTTACCCCGAAGGGCCGCCAAACACTAAAAAACAAAGTTGAGAATATCCTCCCTAGAGCACACTACCCCCGCCCACTCCAAGACAGTCATCCGAATACTAGTACAAAGATGTGGCACTGAGGTCACTCTGTCTTCAAACACTCTCTCATTTCTCTCTTGCCACAACAACCAAGAGATCGCACATGACAGAACACCCCATACCACCTCCCTAACCCCCTCTCCTCTTTCCCAGTGCCAACTCTCCAAAAGATTCCTCAAGGTTGAGGAAAAAACCCAAGATACTTCCATACGGGCCATGAAATAATTCCACACCTCCCTCGCTATCGGACAATGCAATTAGAGGTGATTCACCGTTTCTTCCTCCTGGAAACACATAAAGCACCTATTTGCAAAATTCCAACCCCTCATCTGCAAATGGTCTACCGTGAGGATTCTTTCCAAAACCACGGCCCATAAGAAAAAGGAAACCATTGAAGGAATACCTGGACGCCAAACAGCCCTATGAGGAAACATACGTCCTTCCGACACAAGCAACGACTGATACCGGATTTTTACTGAAAACCTCCCCTGCACCTCCTTGCTCCACAATCGACAATCCCTGACCTCAGGGTAAATGGCTGTTGCAGAGATGCGCTCCAAGATCCTAGCTAAGTCCTCCTTCTCCCAATAATTAAGGTCCCTCCTCAATCTTGGACACCAGACCACTCCCGATGCACTCCTCTCATATGAATCCACCACAAGCGCCTCCCTATCTATCGCTAGACCGTAGAGGTTGCCAAAGTCATCTATCAGCCACGATGAACCAGACCAAACATCCTTCCAAAGCCTTATTTCTGACCCTCTCCCAGCTCGGAATCGAAAGAATGACACAACCAAACCCGTCGTGGCCATAATCCCCCTTCCACAAACCCAATCCGTGCAAGCCGCCAAGCCCTAACCTCCCTAGGGATCCAACAAGAGTTCTCTCCATACTTGGTTGCTATTACTTCACGCCAAAAGCTGCTCCTTTCCTCCCCAAATCTCCACACTCACTTCCCTAACAAGGCTTTGTTCATAAGAATAATCGACTTCAAGTTCAACCCTCCCTCCTCCTTACTACGACACATCTGGGATCAAGCTACCAAATGATACTTAGTTTTACCCCCCTATCATTCTAGAGGAACTCCCGTTGCCGCCTTTCTATAATACCTGCAATAGCACGAGGAATGGTAAGAGTAGACAAGAAATATGCAGGTAAGCTCTGTAACGTGCTCCGAATCAGAGTCAGTTTCTCCCCTTTTGATAAGTAAGACGACCTCGACCCTGATAACCTCTTCTCAATCCGGTCTAAGACTGGGTTTCATACTGATTTCAACTTGAAGCTAACTCCAAGAGGCATCCCAAGATAAACTAAAGGAAGAGAGCCCACTCTGAAGCAACGAAGAATGCATCTAACATTGAGGAGGTACCTTCTCGAAGCTCGACTAAAGATAAGAGTATCATCCGCGAAAAGGAGGTGAGAAATCCTCGGGTCCTAGTTACCAATACGAAAGCCTTCAAACAAGCTCCCCTCTGCTTTAGACACCATCCTACTTAACGTGTTCGAGACCATCACGAAAAGGAAAGGAGAGAAAGGGTCTCCCTGCCTCAACCCCCTGGAGTCAGGGAAGAATCCCACCGAGCTTCCGTTAACCAAAATGGAGAAAGACACTGAAGCTATACACGACCTTATCCATCTCCTCCACTTAACTACGAACCCCATCATTTGAAGGACATAAAGAAGGAACTCCCAGTTGACATGATCGTAAGCCTTCTCCATATCAATCTTACAGAAAATGCCCGGATTCCTCTCCCGCACCCTTGAATCAAAACACTCATTGGCTACAATAATCCCGTCTCCTATTTGACACCTCCCTACAAACGCACTTTGTTGTGGCGAGATAAGAGATGCCATCACCATTTTAAGACGATAAGCCAACACCTTCGACAGGATCTTGTATGGGCTACTCACAAGACTTATAGGCCTAAAGTCTTTGAGATCCACTGTCCCTTCCTTTTTGGGAATCAAAGAAATAAACGAACAATTCATCGCTCTGTCAAAACTCTCAGAAACAAAAAATTCCTGCATCATAGCCATAAAGTCCTTCTCCACAATATCCCAACACCCCCTAAAAAATTCAATAGAGAAGTCATCTGGGCGGGGAGCTTTATCCCCCTCCATACTTCTAATCACGCCAAGAACCTCTTCTTCCTCAAACGGGGCCTCCACGATAATTCTCTGGTCCTGGGTCAACTCATCAAAATGAAGCCCATCCAACTTCTGCCGCCACCTCTCCTTTTCCCTGTACAACTCCTTGTAGTAAGAGATGATACTATCCTCCATCTCACTCTTCTCTTCAACCCACCGCCCCTCCACCCGTAATTTGGAAATGAAATTCCTCTTGCGGTTAAAGTCGCCATTCTATGGAAATACTTTGTATTGCCATCCCCCTCTTTGAGCCAACGGGATCGAGCCTTTTGCTTCCAATTAATTTCTTCGAGCTTAAGCGTAGATATGTATTCTAGCTTCTTTCCTTCTCTTTTTCTTTCCTCTTCCGAGGAAAGGTATCGCGACTTGGCCACCCCATCCAGCTCCTCTATCCACCTTAGCAAACTAGCCAATCTCACCTGGATCCTCCCAAAGACCTCCTTATTCCAAACTTTTGGACGATCTTTCAAAAATCTCAGTTTGCTTCCAAAGCGAGCACTAGCGGATCCCCTCCCACTCTTATTATGCCTCCAAGCTTCAGCAACCACCTCTCGGAACCTCGCATCCTCCAACCACATGTTCTCGAACTGGAAAGGACTAGGCCCCCCCTGTAAAGTGCCCTGATTCCAGAAGAAGTGGAACATGATCAGAAATGGGCCGATGAAGAGAGGACTGAGTCACATTGGGGAAATGCTCCTCCCAACCAAGATCAACCAGAAAACGATCGATACGGCTCGCCACACCATTATTGCCCGCTTAAGACTAAGTAAATTGGACACCCCGCAGGGGATAGTCTATTAACCTGTGACGATAAATAAAAGCTCTGAACCTCCTCATCTTATCTACCAAGTCCAATTTTTTTTTTTTTTTTTAAATCGGTAATCAAGAGGATATATTAAACAAATGAGAGCTACAAAACGAAGAGAATAAAGTAAAGGAGTTTACAACCGCATAAACTCAAGACAAAAAGCAGAATAAAGAGAAAACAACTGAGAAGGCCAAAAACCCAATGTGTCAGACTTAACCCAACACCGCTCCCAGATCCACCCTATCTCACCGAATGGAGACTCATTTTAAGACCTGTAAACACATCCGAGATCGAATACGAGCAACAGAAGAGGGAGAGTCCTCAAACACTCTTTTATTTCTTTCTTTCCATATCGACCACGAAATGACTCCAGGAAGAACCTACTAAATTGTCATCTACGCACTATCCTCACTTACTAAGGACCAACATGATAAGAAGTTGTAAAAGGAATGAACAAATACCCAATCCACACCTACTCGGGATAAGAAATACCCAAATCACACCCACCATAGGGTAGTGCAAGAGCAAGTGATCCACTGTCTCTTCTGCTTGAAGGCATAAGAAACAACGATTAGCCATCTTCCACCCTTTATCATTTAGGTGATCACAAGTGAGAATCTTGTTCAGAGACGCATTCCATAAGAAGAAAGATACTTTGAATGGAATACCTGGATTCCACACAAGTCTATGAGGAAATGATGTGTAAGACATTAACTTAAATGATAATAGTAGTGATCTCATTGAAAATCGACCGTTGTTGCCTCTAGACCAAATTCTACAGTTCTTATCTCTTGGACTCAAAGGGGATGACTCAAGACGTGCTAAAAGTCTACCCAAATCCTCAAATTTCCAATCGTTTAAGCCTCGCCTCACCTTAGGACACCACAACACCCTCTCCTCCCGTGACTCAAAATAGTCCCTCACTAGGGCATTCATGTCTATTGCTAGGAGAAAAATGTTACCAAATACATCCTTTAATTTTTTGGCTCAGTCTAATCTGTAGGGCTTTAAGTTTACCAAATCTAATGCTGGCAGACCCCCATCCACCCTCGGCTTGTCACACTTCTACCACTATATCCTTAAAACTATCATCCTCAAGCCACAATCTCGAATTGAAAAGGAGTGGGACCCTCTTTAAAGTACTCTAAACAATTGGAACATGGTCCAATATAGGCCTAGGAATAACTGTTTGGATAATGTTCGGAAACTGATTTTCCCAATCCAGACTGACAAAGAATCTATCCAGTCTACTTGCCCTCAAATTCGAAGCCGATTGAGACCAAGTAAATTGAGCTCCTTTCAAAGGAATATCAATCAAGCCCTTCAGAAGATGAAGTCCCCAAATCTCCTCATTTTAGCCTTGGTTGCACACCCTCCTTTTCTCTTTATAGAAGACTTAATAATACTATTAAAATCACCTCCCAAACACCACAGAGCATCCCATCTGACACTAACATCATCCAACTCAGACTAAAATTAGAGTCATCCACATTTCCCGATGGACCATAGACCCCCGAGAATACCCATATGAAATTATCTCCTCTTAGTCTACATAGGATTGATATTGAGTAAGCCCCAGTTCTAACTCCATCACCTCCAATCTCTCCTTATCCCAAAGTAAAAGAATGCCTCTTGGTGCTCCTATTGATGAGATGGCTAACCACTCTGGAGATTAACCATACCAAATATCCTTGCTGGTGTATCCTTTATTTTCTCGAACTTGGTTTCTTGAATACACATGATCATAGGTCTTTTTGATGTTACAAACTTCTTTAATACAATCATTTTCTCCTCTAACCCTAACCCTAACCCTAACCCTTTCACATTCCAAGACATAATGGAATGTTTGTTTTCTACTTTTGTGAATTAACATACTTGAAAATATGACTTTCCAAGACATATTGGAATGTTTGTTTTCTACTTTTTTGAAATAACATACTTGAAAATATAACAGATATTATCCATTGTGATAATGTGCGGGCAGTAAAATCTGAATATCCATTATCCATATGGACCTGCTTAAAAATTGCAACCTAGTTTTAAATTTGAATTTCTTCTAGATCAATGCATGAAGATATGACCAGTTGTCAAGTTTACAGATGCTTTGGCCCATGAATTCGTGGAACCATATACATAATATTCAGCAATCAATGTGCTAATGAAATTATTCAAGCATGTGAATGCTTAGGCCTATGAATGTGTGAATCCATGCACATAGTTAAGTGTAGTTATGTAACTAGTACAAAGAACCCTCTTTCTATCCAAATCACATCAGTGGCACCCATAGTGGTATGTCTCTCTCAAGATGTAGTGTCATAGATACAAAAGAAAATTTTCAGTCGTACTTTTTATTTATTATAATTTGTTTAAAATCCCTGAATCTAAAGGTTAAAACCTGGAATGTGCAGGCAACTTAGTGATGCTTTTTGGGACAGTTTTCATCTCCTTGTGTTCTGAGATTCATGCCACAGTAGTCTGACATTTGCTACAATGTTGGTTATGCAAGTTTTATTATTTCTATGATGTAATGACTCAGTGCCTTCAATACATGATTTCTTGCTTGCTGTTTAATAATTCTAAAATGATTGAATTCTACCTGTTTTAAAAAACAAGGTAGACGAACTTTTGTGCAGGAAGCGTGCAAAGGAGGCTGCTGAAGAGGAACTTCTGGAGTTTGTGCAGTTACTGGTGTCTGCTAAGGCAATGCCTCCACATTCTAAACCTCTGAAAAGGTCATGGACAGTTGAAGAGAAAGTACGACTCAGAATTGAGTCGCTTGAGGCTTATGCCATTGATGCTTGCAAAAATGATGACCAGAAGAAAACAGCTGGGATGGTAATTTTTCTGGTTCAATTGCATGGTGTTTTAGTTTGGCATGGGTTCTTATACTTGCTTTGATCTATAATTGAAAGGCTGGTCAAGAGGAACCTGACAATTAATGCCACTAATTGCTTTTAGAAGGCTATCTATTCTTGTATTGGAATAAAATATCTTCTGGAGATGCTTTTTGAATGCAAAATGCTCTCAGTCCCGCATATATTACATCAATGCACACAGAATATATCATTTTTTCTTATTATTTATATATTTATTTGTAGATCCTTAAGGCAATGGGAGAGCCCAAGATGTCATCTTCAGCAATAAATCTCCTCATAGATACTGGGTATTTTCCTGTTCACGTCAATCTTGATCTATTGAAGTTCAACGTCCGTACGGAATATTCCGATGAGATTGTGTCAGCTGCTGAAAGCCTTATGTCAGACTCACCTGATTTAGATGAGGTTGATCTGCTCTCTTTTGCAAACATTTCCAATAATTGTGAAAAACTTGCAATGTTGTTTAAATATATATAAATTTTATGTTCTGAAGAAAAATCATATCTTTTTACGAGTAGTTTTTAGAAGAGTATCACAAAATAGAATTGTGAGATTTTCTCAGGTGTCAATTTAATATTTTCATGTATCTATAAGTTTTTTTAAAATTATTTCTAATTCGATATCTGATTTTCTTGAGATATCCCGATAAAAACAAAGAAAATAAAACATAAAAAGAGTTTGATATTTCTTAAGAATTTTCACCTTTTTGGCATTCTTATTGCTATATGTCCTTTTTGTCCTACATGTGTTTCAGATTGACAGAAAAGATCTTACACACTTGAAGGTCTATGCAATTGATGTTGATGAAGCTGATGAGGTGAACATGTTGTCATTTACAAATTCTTTGGCAAACAAATGCTATACATCTATTCAGTTTTTTGGTGAAACCTTGCTATAGAAGTTCTAATTTGACCAAAAAAATGCAGCTTGATGATGCACTAAGTGCAACAAGGCTATCGGATGGCCGGATAAAAGTTTGGATACATGTTGCTGATGCAACTAGTTTAGTTCAACCTGGGAGCATTGTAGATAGGTACCTTTAGAGATTCTGTCAAACATATGGGTAAAATGACAACGATATACTTCGGCATTCTTAATATGGGTCATTATGTGTAGAGAGGCAATGAGAAGAGGAACCTCTATTTTCTTGCCCACTGCCACTTTTCCTATGTTTCCTGAGAAACTTGCCATGGAGGGAATGAGCTTGAAACAAGGGAAGCTTTGCAATGCTGTCACGGTATCTGTTGTACTGCACCCTGATGGTGGGTAAGTTACAAATGTCTTGGATATGTTTTTTGGTGGGGTAAATCCATAGCGAGTTTGTAATAGCTATTTACATTATATTATATATATACGGAACAGCAGGGATGCTAGGCACGTATTAGAAGTCATGAATCACTATTTAGTGTATCCACCTAGAAGGATTCGGCTAATATTAGACTCAAAACGATGATAACCAACTGATTATTGGTCAGTTTTTTTAACCGTCCAAATGAATTTGATAATCATATAACAGAAATTGTTCGGATGACTTTTTTTTTGATTCAGACTCTCCCTCCCTGTTAGGACCCTGCATATGATTTTGCTACCTGCATATGCTCAGGTCCTTACGTTCCAATTATAGATGATAACCTTATCTATAATATAGTCAGACTATATATTTACCCTTTCAGACTGAAATTTGGTAGGATGCTGTATGGAGATGCTTTAATCTTTCTAAATCAATTTTATACCCTATGTGGGGAATATAGCATTGCAGAATACGCGATAGATAACTCAGTCATCAGACCAACCTATATGTTGACTTATGAGAGTGCATCTGAGTTGCTTAACTTGAACCTGGAAGAGGAGGCTGAACTGAAAATTCTATCTGAGGCTGCTGCTCTCCGGTTACAATGGCGTCGACAACAGGTTGGGTTTAACTCTTACAAACAAGTTTTTCATTTTCCAGTGTAGTTTATTTTAAAGATCTAACAAATGGGTCTCATTACTGAGGATCATTTATTTCCTCAAAACCTTCACAAGGGTTGGTAACTTTCCACATTCTTTTCCGTTATTAAGCAATAAAAGAATCAGATAAGTGTTCAGCTGACAACAAGGGTTGCACATCCTAAAATTCTCCTTGTACATTCAATGCCATTTTGGGTGGGGTAAGCATAAACCCACGAATTCGTCATGTTCGTTATTTGCTCTGCATTTATTTAATAGATTATGCATTTGATTTAGAAGTTCTTAGTTTTCTTCGGAACACTTCCCTTTTTCCCATGGTTCGCACTTATGTAAATGTATATTCTGATGGTCTTCTCACTTCATCAGGACTGAACTTATTGCCCGAGTAGAATCTTCTTCAATATTAGCTACATCTGAATCTGTTAGGTCTATTGTAACTCTTGGTTTATCAGTTTTTGCCTGTAATGTGAACAAGTTATGAATTCCTCAGGGTGCAATTGACACGGCCACAATAGAAACACGCATCAAGGTGGCTAATGCAGAGGATCCAGAGCCATCCATCAATCTTTATATCGAAAATCAGGCAGACCACGCAATGCGGCTGGTCTCAGAAATGATGATACTGTGTGGGGAGGCTATGGCCACCTTTGGTTCTTGCAACAACATTCCTTTACCCTACAGAGGGCAGCCCCAATCAGATATTGACGCATCTGCATTTTCTCATCTTCCAGAAGGACCTGTTAGGAGCTCTGCCTATGTCAAAATAATGCGTGCGGCAGAAATGGATTTCAGGAAGCCTATACGCCATGGGATTTTGGGAATTCCTGGTTATGTGCAGTTTACATCTCCCATCCGTAGATATATGGATCTACTTGCTCACTATCAGGTTAGTTTCTTAATTTCTTGTCAATATTGTAGGTATTAACTGATCCCATTTATAATCAAAACGAGCCAACAAGTTCATGATTGTTCTATTAGATCTCCATCAGAGCTAATACAATCAGTTTATTGCCAAAATGTTCAAACCTCCTAAGCAGTGTTATTAAAAGTGTTTGCCTTGTTACTTTTGGTAATTTGACAAGAACCCAAACTTAGTGGGGGCTATGCTAATCAAGCTAATGTGTAGCATCCTAGGAATCCTAGCCCAAAAAGAAAACAAAAGAACAGTGCCAGGGTTTTTGTGTTCGATTTTGGTCATTAGCAAATTCAGGTCGATATAGTTTTAATCTTCCCATGATTTGCTATTTAAATTTTGATACATTATATTTTTGTCACGTATTAATATTTAGTGAATTCTATTGGGTTATTTCACTGATTTTGTGACATGATGGAAAATGAACTGTAATCTGTTGATTCATATGCGAGTCCTTTATTTGTTTAAATGCCCACTTATCGATGTTTATAGGAGCTTCCAATTTACTTATGCTGTCTAGTGTACTCAAATATAATTAACCCGAACGCACACTTTCTATTGTAAGATAGTGGCAAAACGAAGTCGATCCACAGAGACTTGTTAAACAAGGTATTAAGATTAATTTGAAATTTCTTAATAGATTTAATAAAAACCGATTTAAAATTTTTATGCTAAGATGATAATTAAAAATTAAATAAAACTTATGGAACAAATAAAAGAAGAAGAAATCTTTTGTTAAAGTGGAATGAGAATAGGGAATCCGGATTTCACTAAAAATATAATAAGATTAATCCTAAAATTAATTTCTAAATTCTCCAATTAAACACGATCCAATAAGCAAGCAAATGTTTTGGATCGGAAGATAGGTCTTATGAAAAATTTAATTAAAATCCAGATTTAATATTTTCGTAACAATATAATTTTGGAGTATTTAAAAACTAAAATAAGGATAAATCTTACCAGGTTCTTAGTTTCCTCCTTCACCCCTTACCACGAGTTAGCCGAGTATTGTAGAATTCAAGATAAGACCAATGAAATAAATCATTCTCCTCTTCATTGATGTTTAATCGACTTTTTTACACCACTCCTTCTTCCACTTTTACAAAATAGAAAATAAAATAAAAAAAGTCTCCTGGGTGAGAGAAAGAACTAGAGAAGATGAGAGAAAAGACAAAAGTGGAAGAGCCCAAACTCCTTCAACCCTAATTTCTTCTCCTCAATGCATAAGCCTCACTTGACCGAATATTTTGACCCCTTAAATGTCCAAATTCAGAGATTCCCGTGAAATACAATATTTCCCCCATTTGAGTCCTCTTTCCAACGCCTCAAATCTTGCCTTAATACGATCTCTCAATCAAAAGTTATGACCAAATTAGTGAGTCATGGTCAGTTTAGGCGGGAATCCGAAAATCTTCCTTTTTTTTTGGGGGGGGGGGGGGGGGGGGGGGGTTTGTTGCTCAATATTACCACCCACAAAATTTTCTTATTTTTCTCGTAGATTTGGATGTCAAATATCAGCAACCTTATCTTCTCCTTGATTTAATCCAATTAGATGAGTGGGCCCTGTATGACTTTTCTCTCTAATGGGCTTTTGACTTTGAATTTCTCCAATTTAGGCTCATATCTGTTAAACTTCATCTAATTCCTACATAAAAGTAGAAAAATTATAATTAGAACAATTAAAAACAAAATAAAGAACTAACAATTGAAAATAAAGGGGTAATAATTAACATTATTCTATGCACATCATTGTCTTCTACATTCACTTGCACATTTGTATTGCATCAGGGTGATACTAGACTTACTAGTTGTAACTGAGCTTTATATCATATGATATTTACTTATTATCTAAATATCCTTTCCTACCATAGGCGTAGTCTGTGAGTGCTTGCTTAGGCACCTAGCTAGATCTGCTGCCTTGGTCACCTAGTTTTTAGTCTTTTGACAGCTTCAATGCAAGTTTATGATTTTGTTTTCCTTTAAATTTATTCTCTGTGCATACTGCCCAATTTTTGTGCTTGCAACCATGCTCCTAGAGTTGTTGGTTTGAACATTTTTAGGCTTATATTTGCAGGTGAAAGCCTTTCTCAGAGGAGAATCTCCTCCTTTCTCAGCTGGTCAGCTGGAAGGGATGGCATCACTGATAAACATGCATGCTAGAGTTGCAAAAAGGCTCTACAGTAGCAGTCTTCGGTATTGGTTGTTGGAATTTCTGAGAAGGCAACCCAGGGAAAAGAAGTTCCGTGCATTGATTCTTAGATTCATCAAAGACCGAATTGCAGCCTTGCTGTTGATGGAGGTAAACACTTAAAATTGGCAGTTGCAGATGTTCATGTAAGATTAATTTCAACCTGAAAATAATTAGCTGCCTGCAGGCTGCAGCAACTCATTTCATGCATTTCACAAATTAGAGACTTTTCTGACTAGTAACGTAGTTGCCTGCAGCAACTCATTGCATGCATTTCACAAATTATTAGAGATTTTTCTGACCAGTAATGAATAGATAATCACTATTTCATGATAAGTTATAGGTCACAACAATTGCACGTCACAAGACAAATATTACAGTCGGTTACAGATTGTAGAACACTATCTGGAATGCAAAATAATGGCGACTCACAATATAACCACTAATTTCAAAAACTATATGGGCCAGAGATCACTATAAACCCACCCCATAATTTCGGACACTGGTTCCCTTTATAATTTCTTTTATATCTAGCTTATTCATAACCAACCCACCACTCCAACCCTGCTCCTTATCATTCTGTTTTACTCTCATGGACCTGTTATGTAGATACTCCAGCTTTCCCCTGCAGAGAGTTGTTTCTCCTCCTATGAATCAAAGTGTGTATACTGCAATTCCTCTCTAAGAGGGGTGAGCACTCCAGATTGTGCTGATAGCAACTCATTTTTAGTGTTGATGTCAAATATTATCATCATCATCATCAATGCCTTATTCCAAATACTTGGGGTGTCTACAAATATAAACTATGAAAAAGAAAGATAGTATATGAAGAATGCCTCAATATAAATGACCCTTGAATTGTAATCCAGTGGTTTTTATCACAAATGGTGAAGACTGAAGAGATGTGGCCTATTGTGTTTGCTAACATAATTTATTGAATACATCTTGATCAATAGGGGATATAAGAGATGCGCTTGTTATCTGTTCAGGCAACACACAAAATGCATTGGACATAATTAAGCAAGTAAATATACATTTAAGTTGTTAAATAGTTTGCGTGTTAAACTTCAAGCCTAGAAGAATCACCTAGTTAATTTCCTTCTGTATAGGTGCAGAAGCAACATTTTTCTGTATATTGCCTATAACAATCTGTGAGGTCTAATTTGACCTTTGTTTTACTTTTATCTTTTTAAGTTTTTTTAATCACTTGGCCAATTTCAGTTATAGGAAGTTTATAGCTGGTTGGGCTTGCAACACATAAGTGATGAGTCAATCTACAAATTATGCAGGTAGGAATTCAGTCTTCTGCTTGGGTGTCTTTGGGGACACAGGTTGGACATGAAATAGAAGTTCAGGTGGTAGAAGCTCATCCGCGAGATGATGTTCTTTCGCTCAAGGAAGTTGTTTAAGGGATCACTCTCTTGTGCACAGGAATTTAGCATCACAAAGACATTGGGCCAGATGCTGCTACATCTTATTAAATGGGTGAGGAAAGACTGTTCTGCTTTCCAGTCAATCACTAATCTGAAATTAATCTTTCCATAATGTTCTGTACTTTCTGAAATTATGGGGAGATTTCGGTCTTTCCTCTACATTGTGAGGAATGGGTTATTAGTTGTTGGAGTTGTGGAACGCCACTCATCCTAAATAAGCTCATACCCTGGTACAGATAAGTTATCATTGCTCAGAGCAAATCTATGCAAACATCAGTTGTTCAGGAAATGGGCTCCTAAGTCATTTTCAATTATGACTTCCCTTTCAAGCTGCTGCTATGTACCTATCCTTGTTTGGCCCACAATACAGGTCTGTGTTCAAAGGCTTGCTTGACTTGTGTTTGTATGACCGAAGACATCTAATTGCTTGAGACTTTGGCCAATCTGTTTAGCTGACGGGTTGATCATAAGGTGTTCCAAGCCAGCCTTTTTGTATATTAGTTGTGGTTCAGGTTTATGTGAGATTTGATACCAAGGGAATAGTATCTGTTGGAATTTCATGTATATACGGGATCAACGTTACTATCAAAGCAGGTTATTGCGATTATTTTCTTCTCCTTTTGAAATTCTTTGTAGTAGAACTATTCGTGGCAGTGTTCTGGGGTCCCAATAATGGTTTGAGCTTGAATGAAAAACTATCTGGAATTCTGTGTGATTGTGTTGCAAGGTTTAACCACCCCTGCCTCCAGAGTAAGGTGAAGGAGAATTACATTGGCCTAACAGAGGTGAACAACAGCGGAGATCACCAACTTCATAACCACAGTTCCTCTCACCATCTTTTTGAGATCTTGGAGAAGGTGCAGCGCCTTTCAACTGATGACACTGGATTTTTTTCATGATCCGCAAGGTAAGGCAGAGCTCTGTTTATTTGATGACATTGTGGATCTTTTCACGATCTGTAATGTATGACATTGTGGATCTTAATAGGATGGCAGTTGCCACTAGCATCATTGCCAGAGACCATCATGATCAGATCATCAAGCATACATTGGAGATACATGGGGTAACGGAACTTCGGTTGCAGAAGCTCTTATTGCTAAGAGATGCTCTGTATTTGGCACCAGTCAGTGGGTGGTTTTGTTTTGTCATTGATTCTGAAAATGTTACTCTCAACTCGATCCACCCTTGAAGCAGCGGGGCACATTATTTGGCAAAGTACATAGAAGAGAACCATACCTCAATCAAATGTCTCATTTTCCCCTCCTTGTGTAATAATGGCCCGATTAAACATGATTACACCATTAATCACTGGAACCTGACCCTGAACACTCCACATTAGGGGCACATCGTTTATGGGAGGGGGCAGATTGGAGCTATAGCAACTACCTTTAACTCTCGCAACCTATGAAATACCAGAGGTGGTGGAGCAATATCGCTAGCTAGGTGGTCGTGGTCGTAAACGCTATTAAAAGCAGATGAGTTAAGAATAAAAACAAATTGCCTCTCTTCAATGGCTATTACTGTTGGATATCGTAGTCATCCACGGTCCACCACCAACGTTAAAATGTCTTTTACACTCGTCGTTGTTGGTCATTATTTCCATCTTTTACTTGCTACAGATAGGTCATGGGATGTTGTCGAAGTCTTTGGTCGGAGATGACAAGTAGAAGGAGAAGGAAAAAAGGGAAGGAAATTGTAGTCCATTTTTCTTCTGTTCGACGTGTAACTAAAATAAATGGTGTTTTGTTAAGTTAGGTGTATGTTAATAAATAGTGGTGTGCCTAGCACCACCCTAAATTAAAAAGGGTGCTGCTACGAGCACACTAATGTTTACTTACTGGACATTATTTTTCTAAAAAAGAATATATTGTCTATTACCTATAATGGACATTAACATCTATAACAACTAAGTACCGATCGCACCATTTTCTCAAGCGAAAAACTAAGGGGCGCGATCGGTACTTGGCTGTTAAATTGGATCTCAACTGGGCTTATGACCGAGTTGAATGAAAATTTCTCTTTGCGGTTATGCAAAAATGGGCTTCTTGGCATCGTGGATACAATTAATCAGGCAATGCGTCATTAATCAGGCAATGCATCACCACAATGACCCGTATGCGGTGCTTTTGAATGGGGAACCAAAAGGTTACATTAAGCCTTCAAGGGGACCTTGGCATAGCGATCTTCTTTCCCCGAACCTTTTTCTCTTTTGTGTTGAAGCGTTATCATGTCTTCTCCATAGGGCTGTTAATGATCACCATCTGAGTGACTTCAAGCTTGCATGGAGGGCTCCACTTGTTTCTCATCTTTTCTTTGCAGACAGTAGTCTTATTTTGATTAAAGCGAATCTTAAAGAACCAACTAGGCTTATGCACCTTCTTCACAAGGCTTATGCACCTTCTTCACACTTATAGTGGTGCCTTGGGATAAATGATAAACTACCACAAATCGGGCCTCTCTTTTAGTGCAAACACCCTTTCAAGATTTCGGCGAATGATTGGCAGAATTATTTACATTCAGAAGCTCTCATCTCCCAAAAAATACCTCGGACTTCCTTCGGTATTCGGCTGATCCAAAATGCAGCTTTTTGATTCGATCAAACAATGTGTATTTAATCATATCCAAGGTTGGAAAGGCACCCTTCTCTCTCAAGCGGGAAATAGTGTCCTAATCCGGCGGTAGCTCAAGCTATACCGTCTTATGCCATGAGTTGTTTCCAAATTCCAAAGAAATGGATTCAAGAAGTTAGTTCAGCCTTAGCCAATTTTTGGTGGCATCATGCACAGGGGCGGAAAATTCATTGGATATGTTGGGATCAGTTATGCTTGCCAAAAGAAAAAGGGAGATTAGGATTTTGGGACATTCGGGCCTTTAGCCTAAGCCTTCTTGCCAAGCAAGGGTGGAGATTAATTCAAGACCCGACATCCTTTTTGGGTGAATTGATGAAAGCTATATACTTCCCAAACTCCTCTTACGGATGCCAAAATGGGATCTCACCCCTCTTGGGCGTGGCAGAGTATTCTAGCGGGCCGCCAAATTCTAGAAGCAGGCATCCGATGGCAAATAAGATCAGGCGAGTCAGTTAACATTTGGAAGGATCCCTGGGTGCCAAGTTTACCGCAATTTCATCCCTTCCTATTTTCAGGGATTGCTCGTAACAACTTGAGTGTCTCGTCCTTGATCGACCCAAATACCAGAGGGTGGGATCACAACCGCCTCCATACATTGATGCAGCCTCATTCGGTCTCTGAAGTGCTAAAAATCCCAACAAGTAATTTTGGCAATCAAGACAAGCTATTATGGCATTTTTCTAAATCCAGGAAGTACCAAGTCAATTCTAGCCCACCAATTGTTCTAGGATGCTAGGCCTTCGGTGTGCTCAAATCAACAACCCATGACCCTTCCTTCATGGAAAATTGTTTGGCAAATTCCTATATCGCCCAAGATCCAACTATTTCTGTGGAGAGTATTGCGCAACACCCTGCTAGTGGCTTCTAAACTTCGTCGTAGGCATATGATGGTGGATGAATCCTGCCCTCTATGCCGCGAAGCTCCGGAAACAATCCTTCATTTATTCTTGGAATGCCCTTGTTCCCATGGTATATGGTTTGGCTGTCATCTATCAATCCGTATACCAGACGATAACCCATCTTTCAATTCTTAGTGGCATAGATGGTCGCGATAATCTCAGTTCACTTCGGGAACAAAGGATCTGGCTGTTTGTATGAGTATGGTTCTATGGAGTATCTGGCTTCTTCGAAATGACGCGGTGTTTAACGGGAGTTCATCCAGCCCTTACAAAGCCATATATCTCAAGCTGAAAACGTAGCACAGAAAGTTCTTAAGGCAAATATCAGTGTTCACACCCAACCTCTATTTACCTAGGGCAGGCCTGTCCCACAATCTGGAGTTTACCAATGCTTTGCTCTGCTCGGCGTGGCATCCAAATTCAGGTGGATGGGGCAGCCCTCTCCTCTGGTGCGGCAGCAGCTATAGGCATGGCTGTGTGGAGATCTATTTTGCGGTATGACAAAACCTCTGTACGGCGGATCAGCTCATATAGCCAAAGCGGAGGCAATCCGTTTTGGTTTAATGGTGGTTCAGACATATGGTTGGCGCGATGTGATGATCGAATCTGGCGCTATAGAAATCATTGACTACCTAAAGGGAGATATATTCACTGGGACGTCTTGGAAGACATCAAAGTGCTCAGTGAACGATGTAGAGTATCGGGTTTTCACTTTGTTCGACGTTCTCTTACTAGGATAGCTCATCAGAACGCTTAGAAAGTGTTAGCTTGTAGTGTCGCAAGAGATATGCGTGTTTCTATTGTTGGGTATTCCTCTATTAGGTCCTTGGATTCTCTTATCAATTCAGGAGTCTCAACTGTAACCCTTCTTCCTTCTTAATGCATATCTTTTCAACCAAAAAAAAAATTCAATCTTCATCTCTCTCCTTGCTATATATATATATATATATATCATTTGAATGTTCCTTTTACATCGATTACACAAACTATAATAAGCTTTTCATCAACACCAATTCCAATGTTTAGTTTCATATGATTTTTTGTTGGAAGTTCTTTAACCTACACAAATAGCGGTGCAATTTATAAGGGATTGAGTTTGATTCCTCTTCTAGCAATTTATTACCATCAGTCTGGTTTTGGGTCCACAAAAAAGTAATGAATTCTTATCTTTTATAGTTTTTAAGTTTAGAATGGTGTATAATATAATTTATAGGTATTTTGTTTACCTCTTAGTGTGCTCGTAAACATTCGGAACAGATACGGGTATATCCGAATTCGTATTTGATTATATATTCAAATATCCGAATCTGAATAAATATTCGGCGGATAGTGAAATATGGTATCTGTATCCGACTTAGATTAAAATATCTGAATTTGGTTAGTATTCGAATTATCCGATTATTTTAAATTTTTTAAAAAAAATATAAATTAATATTTAAAAAATATATAAAATTTTATTAAAAAAAAATTTAAAGATTATATTAATTTTATTAATTTAAGATATTATATAATCAAACGAATATTTATCAGATCAGATTTACCGGTATCCAAATCCGTATCCGATTATAAACGAATAATAATTTTACTATCCGAATTCGTTCCACCGAATACCTTTTTGGATAATTATCCGATTAAACGAATTCAGATACGAATCAGAGTCTGATATTATTCGCATCCGTTTACAATCCTACCAATCAGCTAATATCAGTGTGTTCGTAGTAGCACCCTTAAAAAAACTTCAAGGCTCGTGGGTTATATACCAATGTATTAGAGATTACTTTTGAGTTGGAGCTCGGCTTCACTGTGTTGAAGTGTCCCCAATATAAATGGGTAATTTGGCAAATGACAACACACATAATTACAACATTACCACCGTCACAATGTAAAAAGGGAGCTAAGTTCAACGCGGTGAAGCATAACCCCTCTTTGTTTTTAAACTGATGAAGAGACATAATTTCGACTTGAAACCAAATCCTCTACGGGCAAATCCAGTTATCACCCCTGAGGTCACCATGTGTTCTTTTTGACACCTACCCATCCTTAGTTTTTAGAAAAAAATATTAATTCTTTTTTATTAAAATAACCATAGGGTGGGTGAATCTTAACTACAGTTAAGGGTGTCAAAAGGGACACGTGGCGACCTCAGGGATGATAACCGGATTTGCCACCATCACAATGTTAAAAGGGGAGCTCCGTAGAGCTCCTCTTTGTATTTAAACTGATGTATTATTCCCCATCCTCCCTCTCAGTTTTTCTTTCCATGAATATCGTTCTGCTTCATTAGCAGGTATCCATTTTTCGTTACAGACATATGTTTTTTGGTGGGTTAATAGGATCTGTGGTTTGTCAACCTAATCTCCCGTTTCTCTGGTTTGCAGGTTTGGTTTTCTCTAGTATACATACAACCTCTGGTGCCCTTTAGAATCCAAGGTATGTTCCATTTCTATTATCTCACAGCTTCATTTTTAGTTCAATTTTTGGAAAATACTTCATGTGGATGTTTGTGGTTAAAGATCGAGCATTGTTTCGTTGATTTTAGTGGGGATTGGGTTTATATTGAAGGAAGGATTGAAGAGATTCAATCAATTTCATCAAGATCTGAGTTTTGCTGATACTTGCACCCTCAGGATTTTACTGTTTCTTTTCTTATTTGTCATCCCCTGGTTGAAACTAGAGTGTATTTTTTCGCAATTGAAACTTTGGGTTTTGATGTTATTGGATCGGTTCGGAGTGCATAAGTTTTGATATGTCCTCAGGTTCTTGCATTTTTACTTGATAGTTTCTTTGTGCTTCTGGTTATGCATCATCATATCATTTTTTAGGTTTTATGGTTGATGTATTTCCTGTTGATTTCCAAGAAGTCTTGAGATACGTCCTTTCCTTTCACACGGCACAAAGACTTAGGGTAGCTATTGAGTCTCTTATGTTACAATTCTTGATAATGAATGTCATGTTAGGGCTTAGAATTTTCTTTTTTGTCCTTCCCCTACCGTTTCTGGTAATATCATCTTAGATTTCATGCTACTTCAAGTTACTGGAGATTCTTTGTCTACAAGGTGGGTTAGTTATCAAAACCGGTCGATTGGCCTTCATGTCCGGTTGACCAACTTGGCTACAGGAATTGTGCCTGTGAGCAGTTTGAGCCACACCTTAAACAAACTCCACCTTGGCAAAAACTTCGAGCCACGCCATAGCATCCTCCACCTTGGACTGAATGCCATAACCAAAACTGAGAGAACCGACTTGCTAATCACCAAGAAAATCTCCAAGACAGACCACCGCATCACCCATATCCGGGATGCACCACCTCAAACCAGAATCTCTCTCATGATTTTGTAACCTCCTTTGCAAATACCGCAACCCGTTTGCACATACCGCAAAATTGGTTTGGGATCCGTGTCTGGTCTTATTAGAGTTAACCTCAATAGAAGAGATTTTGGAGTTGGGGAAGTTCACAAAGTAGTGGAACTTGCGGGGGTTTAGGGTGTAAGATTGGTTAATTTCCTGCATTTTACCTTAGGCTTCCCCTTGGGGCTTCTTATAAGGCTAAATTGGTTTGGGATCCAGTGGTGGAAAGAATGTAGGCATTAGGCAATATCGAAGATGTGACGCCCCGAACCTGCGCCTAGGGAATCAAGTTCCGAGACGTGTGTCCGTTCGTCAAATCATGCAAGCGGAAGACTTTACCCGTAAAAATGCGGGAAATTTAAACATTTATCAGATGCTCCCAAAAAGCAAATAATACATGTCATCACAATAGCCATCATACAAACCATATACCTGTATTATTTACATCAAGTTTGTTTTACAAAAGTAGGTGTCTCTATCACGCCAGGTACAACTTGTACAAGCTTCCAAAATATCCAGATAGATTTTTCACTTACTGGTCAGCAGCTCCAAGATCTGCTGACACAAAAAGTCAGTGAGCTATGAAGCCCAATAAAACCACAATCCTTCTAAACTATTTTCCACATAATAACACGCATCAATAATGATATAATAAGCAGTTCAATTTGCATGTTACAGTAAAATAGAACAGTATATAATAAATTGTGACCCAAGGTCACTTAGGGTTACGTCTCCCTAACAGAGGTTCCCGACCTCACATTACTTTCTAATTATGGGGTTCAGTTATGAATGTATTATATTACCAAATTATCGTTTCGATCATCAATCATGTTTCATTTCGAGTCCTAAGACTCTATTAATTGGCCACAGCCCACAAATGTTTAGCTTAAAGTCTCTAAATCATAACCATAATACATTGAGTCCTTTAGACTCACACACGCTGTTCCGGCTTTCACCCGAACATGACAAAACCTTGGGTATACCAACCCAACTCACCTGGAATCCGATGATTCCATACCGAACTATGAGTCCACCAACTCAAACAAATACACCAACTCTGAGTATACCAACTCAGACCACTTCGTATCCGAAGCTTACACACACAACATGGGCATTCACCCAATAAGAACATTTTTCCATTCAATTGACTGGCCACATCTACCGTGTATTCGCCGCCATCGCCCTGGGTATTAGTTATGAAGGAACCCCGACCAACCTGCCTACCGTCATCTTCTGGCTAGTCTACGGAGGAACCCCGACATCTATACCAATGCCGACATCTCCTGACGTTCCACCAAGAAGGGACCACGATAGACACGGTGCCGACATCTTCTAACCCACCCAGAGAGGAACCCCGGACTATACACTATCTGATGTTTAGCCACTTTAAACTCCCTAGGACTCCGACATCTCCTGACTACCAGTTACGGAGGAACCACGGGCCATGCAGGACACCGCCACTCCTGACCTAGTCCAAGAAGCACCACGGACGACCTAAACAAACAGACCGACATCTCCCGACTATCAGTCACGGAGGAACCCCGGGCCTTACTGGGCATCGTCTCTCCTGACCTAGTCAAAGAGGAACCACATACTATATTTAACCCTGGTTAGATTTTCTAACCACAGGTTAACCCCAGTTAACCCAAGCCTCGCTTGATTAACTGAAATACTTGGGCCTTGCGCCCGTGAACTAACTCCAGTAACACACCTTCCCATTAGGGAGTGTTTTCAAGTTAATGGATGTCTCTATAGCCTTACAAGACATGCAAAACAACTTTTCGTCATTTTAAAGTGGCGATACAATTTACCCGGGACCCGATCTGGGCTCCCCGAGGGACCACATAAAATCACAACATCACATAGGGGTTTCTGCCCCTTTTTCATTCACGTCAAAAGACATGCATATACATCACATGAAATAATATAGCAAAATAAGCGGAAAAATGAGAAGAAAAGATAGGGGTTTTACTGTTTCACGCGTTTCGAGGCCTCGTAGGCAAAAACAGATGTCACTAACGCGTTCCCAACGACGATTAACCCCGGGGTAGAGCGCATGCAACTTTCTCTCTCCACTTTCTCTCTCTACCTTTTTCTCTCTCTACACGCAAAACGAGACGCCGGAGAGAAAATCGGACGCCGCCAACGCGTCGGGGACGTCGAAAAACCTCAAGGACCCACTTCTCTCTTCTTTCTCTCTCTTTCTCTCTCCTCACTCTCTCTCTAAAATCTGCTGTGGCAGAATCTCCCCCTCTGTTTACAGAACGTAAATAATGGGAAAGGCTGGCCTCCTTATATATAGATAAGGTCATGTGCTATGCACATGACCATATTTAATGGTCCCGTTGACCAAGTCAACGGTTGACCCATTTGACTATTTTTTTTTTTTCTCTTATGTATACGGCCTCCGTGGTCCTACTTAAAGACATCCGATTTTGACGAAACTTTAGGTGACCGAACTTGGGGCAGTCCGACACCTACTGTAAAAATTTCGGGGAAAAATACTGAGTTTTGACAGCTACACTTTAGTCCGGAAGAAAATTGCAAAACCCACTAATTTCCTGATTTCGAACACAAAACAGGCCGCCCCCGTTTCTTCGTTTGAGATAACTAACTGCCGAGACGACAGATATTAGTCCCCACGGCCGACTGACACGCATTAGTGCCAACCGCACGGATTTCTATTAGGATCTCTAACAAATATTGGGTCCCACTTAATTTCTGGAAGTATGAAAATTTCCCATTTTTCTCAATTTTATCACACATAATGGCCCCGCGGTCCCACGAAATGATACTTGACGGAACTGATACGGTAGGGGTGTGTCCCGGCAGTCGACCAGCACACTGTGTGCGATTTTCGCCAAATGATACTGAGATTTCCTCGGTGCACTTCAACCCTGAGCAAAATCCCCTTCTTATTAATTTAACAAATAATTAACTAATTAACCTTCATTAAGGACCCATAAACACATAATTTTATTATATTAAAATTCCGGGTCGTTACAGAAGACATGCTATCTCTTGAAAGGTGGGAGGCTTACTTTTGGGAGGATCTTTGGTGTGGCTCTAATCTAATCCTTTAAGGCGTGTCTTTAGGAATCTTTTTTTTTTTTGGAACTAAGAAAGAGGGTTAGGCAGACCCTGACCTGCACTAACAAAAAGAGGATTACACCCTAATATAGTTACAATCCCATTCTCTTGTAGTGGATAGGTCATAGGCAGTGTTTTGTGGCTTCTTGCTTCGATTTGAGGAACGTGAATATTATTTGGACGCTTAGATTAAAGGAGTGACGTGAATGATTAGGAGGTAGATAGATGTCTTTGCGTCGGCTGCGTAGGCTTTCTTATGTGAGTCCAAACATGAGCTCTATTGACGTAGAATCTGGGTGAAAGATCCTATGAGATCCTTCTATTCTACATGACGGTCGAGCTAGGTCTTCTTTTCCTCATAGAGTTGTGTGGAATCCTGGTATCCCATCTAAGATCTCATTCTTCCTTTGGGCGACAATTTTGAATAAGATAATCACCTTTGGCCACTTATAAAGAATAGAGGTTGGAGCCTTGCCAATTGATGTTTCTATGTATGGCAGATGAGGAATGAGTAGACCATTTACTAATTCACTGCCCTCTAGTTCGTGTTTGGGAGAATTTCCAAATCCATTTTGGTTTGATATGGATCTTCCCTCTTAGTACCATGGGTTTATTCTCCAGTTGGTTTTTGAGGAGGGTTGGCAATGCCCTTGTAGTGGTATGGAGGATTCTCTCGAGGGCAATCTGTTGGAGCATTTGGGGGGAATGGAACAGACAGGCATTCGAGAACTCTTCATCCTCGTTGGACTTCTTATGTCATGAGATTATGATGCAGCTGCGAGATTGGTGCATAATTAGACTGGACTGATGATCTAGGCCTTATGTCCTTGTTGGAAATCAAGTTAGGTTGTTTACTGGTTGGCTTTTATATCCTGTATTTCTTTTTCCTTTTGTACTTCCTTTTCCTTTGTTCACCTATCAGTGAACCTTCTTGTTCCTCTTTTTTTGATTAATATATCTTCTCTGATTTCTGATAAAAGAAACCTATTAATGACTTAATGAGAGTATACAACCAGGCATGAATTAGACACAAGTTTGAATGTTTTCTTTAATTTTAAAAAAATTCAAAATACTAAAGCTGGTTAAAGCCAATTTCCAAAAAGAAATGGAAGACAAAGATACAAGGGACTGGTGTTGGCTTTTGACTGAGAGTAGGAAATGCCTGAGAGTAGGGCTAGCACGCCTCAAGATACAATGTTGGACGCTACTCAGTGAACAAAGCATTGGAGGAAGAGCTTTTGTCGCATGAAGATTTGAGGAAGGTATGGGCGCCGGGCGGGAGCTGGTTGGTGGGCTTCACTATCTATCTACTTTTAGTGTAATTTCTCCCCCAATTTTTCTAGACTTGAAATCTTCCACCTTTTTTTTTTGTCTTATTTGGCATTATACTCGAGAAATTTTTTCTCAAGCAAAACATTCATTTTGTTTTTATCATCTAGCAGATAATGCCAAACCAGCTGGTTGAATCTTTCAAAATATGTGTCTCCAAATTAAATAGCATCAACTCAAGATGTTGTTGTGCCCATCTATCTTTGTGGAGTTCCATGGCTTGGCATACATTGGAAACCGGAAAGTAGACAACTAAAGCTAGACTTTGATTGGTAATATGGACTGGGTTGTGGGGTTGGAGATGCTTTAGAATTGAAAATGTAAATGGTTGATGATGTTTTTTGGCCCATTAGGGGGTGATTGGTTACAATGAAACTAAGTCAAGTGTCAAAGAGAGTGAAGGATTTTCCTCTTTGGGGACCACACGAGATTAAAAGTGTGTCATATAAATATAACACTATTGCTTAGGACTTGAGGAATATGTAAGCAACATGGCAGATTGCTATTATAGTTGATCATACACTAGATTCTCTTTTTTTTTTTTATTGGTCTTAACATTATGTTTGTGGATACCTATGTTGTGCAAAGTCTCCAAGTTTGTAGGCGAATTGCATGCCCATACATGTACACACGGATTTGGAAACGGACACACCTCGGACATGCCACAGGCATGTCTTATTTATATTGTTTAATGAATTGTGATACATGGGGTACTTTTTGAAAATAATACGCATTTATTGATTAATAACTGGTAAACCTTTACTTGTTTAGTATTTAACAGAGTAATCATGCAATTGATCAAGCATTATAGTTATTTGTTAAAACCTTGATATATCTTTTATTTTGACTTTTGAATTTAATATATTTAGTTATAGATTTTTGATTTATTTAGTGTTGTTTGCAATAATTTATGCTTTCACTCTTAATTTGTTCCCTTTTCAATCTCTCATGGCGTTCATATAAAATGTAAATTATATATTTTAAAAAGTAAATATTTAAATATCCCTCAAAATTAAATATAATATCCCCATGTCCTTGAATCCTATTTTTGGTGTCCGTGGAATCCGATACCTTGCAGGTCACATCCTTGCTGGATTCTGACACCCACTTCCGTGCAACTTAGGTGTATACTCATAAAGTTCCACTGACAATGATATCGGTTAGTTGGCAAAAGGTGTAAAAAGGTAATGTCAACATAAGAAATTGCCTTCCATTGTTTTATTATAGTTTTCTTATTTTCTATAATTAAATTTTCACTTGGAAAATATACATATAGGCTCAACCAGGTGACTTAAGAGCTCCTCCATGTGCAATAATTTTATAGGGGATAATTTATTAATAGCTCCAGTTTGTATCAGCTTGGATGAGATGATCTATGTTGATGACTTGGAGGAGAATCAATGAATCTTTAGTGGAATAGGGGGCACAATGTATACTGCATTGGGTCCAGTCGTGATAATTACTGCAACTGACCACTTATGTTCTTCATTATCCCTTCATGGTTGAGCAAATCAAAGAGTCTCGTAATGTTTCTCATTCATTTGATGGTTTTGGCCTCCCTAAAACCAGTGTGCTAGAACTGGCAAGTGGTATGGGAGAAGAGTGACTGCTTAAATATATCTGATGGATTCTGGTGTCTTGGATAATGAAGGAATTCTATGAGTCTCAGAGGTCCTAGAACTGGCATGGGAGAAGAGTGGCTGCTTAAATATATCTGATGGATTCTGGTGTCTTGAAACACATCCATGCATAAATGCTTCAAATGATGTATCAAACCAACTTTTCTTACAGGTCCAGATGCGACCAATTCACTTAGCTACAACCCTTAGTGCCTGCGGGTCTAGGTGGGTACTCAGTCTTATACAATCACCTAGTGTCATCTAGGCGTCATTCTGCAGGAGCTTAAGTGCTTCAATTGTGGTTGCTCAAAGACTCACATAAAGTTCAACATTCTTTACAAATATATAAATAAATAAAGAAAACATAATTTGTTTGATATCAAGGAGGTATAAAAGGTGTCCTTAATCAAATGAATATGAAAAATAAATATCAAGGCTTTTCGGAAGTTTGTTGATCTGCATCTAGCTCTCAATGTCAACGTATGTCAAAATAGTCTCTCACCCCCATATTTTTCCTTTTTTGGGCACTAAGTCACTAAGCTATTTTTTCCCCCTTTTGTTGGCATTCTAACTTCCCGACAGTAGTAACTATGCTCATTATTTTTTTCAATGTCATTCTCATTTTATCCCGTGCTTTACTACTGTTTTTTGATATTTATATTTAATAATATATGGATATATTAATTCTATTAAATTTAACAAATAAATTAAATTTAGTTTGCCCAGGCAACAAGCGTCGCCTAAGCGTCATCTTGACACTATGACTGGACTCCGGACAGATGACATCTTTTGGTGTGTAAATCATGTGTTTCATTTCACTCCTATGAGTGACAAATTAAATGCCTTTCCAACCATAGTCATAAAATCTGGATTATCATTTTAAATACAGCTGCTTAGGACCTGTATGTATCATGTTTCATTTTTTTTCCCTGTCAAGTCTGCCCTATGTTACTGGTAGTGGTAGGGAAACAGTGTTCTGTTCACGTTTTCTTATTTTTATTGGTAATCTGGGTGGGAGCTGTAATTTTGTCTTTGCAGTTAGTCATGTAATGATGGGCATTCTCCAATTTGCGTTGCTGTAGCTTGTTTAATCTAATACATTCATCCTCTTCAGTATATTTGTATGCGTAATTTGTGTTGGAGCTGTTGGGAAAATAACAGTAGAATACCGACGGAAAAGAATAAACAAAGCACACACACAAGAGAACACAAGATATACGTGGTTCGGCAACAACCTGCCTACGTCCACGGGTCAAGATCCGATCACTCCTTTATTCAAAGAAAACCTTGATGGGTATTCAAACAAGAGACCTAGACAACCTTGATGGGGGACACTTTAGATATTGAAGGAGAGATGATCATGAATCCTTTTCTGGCGGAACACTAAAGCTTGCTCAATGCCCTACTAACAACAAAACCTAGATGAGTATTCATATAGAAGCAGTTTAACCAACCTAAGGAGATTATTCAAGGTGAGTCATATTGCCTCTCTGAATCCAGACCAACCAAGGAATTAGAGGTGGAAAATGGGGCAGAAGCTCGTTTAGCTGACTCTAGGAATCAAATTTCTAAAGGTCGAAGAGAGGTTTAGCTTCTTGGTGGACTTGGTATTCAAGAGCAAGCTCATGACGATATTATTAATGAAGAATTCGAAGAAGAAGACGATTTTCAACTAGTGACATCAAGGAGAAATAAGAAGAAGAAAACATCAACAATTGATTTTTCTCAAGGAAGACCAAAGAGGGAGGTTAGGTAACCGACTCGATTCAAGGAGTAGTTTTACTGTGCCTCAGATCTCTCATTTTCTTAGATTTAGCAGGTATTGGTAATGTAAGAACTATTCTTAATAAAGTCTTATGTATTTGTGTTCTGGTGTTTTTGTAGGGGTAATGTTTTATGTTCCCCTATTGTATTTTCTTCTTAATAAATAGGTAGGGGTTTGCCAAACCCCCCACTTCCACTGCGTGGCATAAGTACAAAAGCACTTAACTCACATTCTCAATGAAAACTCAAAGAAGAATCCTTATCTATCCTCCCTTAAAACTTTCTCAAGCCTTAGTATGCTTTAACCCTTTCTATTATCTCTCTCTCCAATGCATAAGCATCCCCTTGATCTTTCGATTCCAAACCCTAGACCCATAACAACATATTTATAATCCTAAACAAGAGATCTAGATAATTAGAAAGTCCCCCAATCGGAACAGGAGTTTCCAAAACAAAAAATCCGGTCTTTTCCCCAAAAAACAGCACACCGGCGATCGATCTCCCCTAGTGGGCGATCGATCGCCCATCCTGATATTACCCTATTCAAGCCAATTTTTAACAAATCTCCACCTTGACGAGAATTCCGCAATACAACCGCAACCAGGAGAACCGATTTGCTAATCACCAAACAAACCTTCAAGATAGAATACCACATCACCCTCATCCGGGAAGTACCTCTACTAACCAAAATCCCTTTCAAAATTTTGTAACCCTGTTTGCAAATACCGCAAACTTGTTTGCAAATATCACAAACAATCCTTTTGACCTTGCCCGTCTCTATACCATGTACTAAAAAGACACATCAGCTACACATACCCTTGAATCCACCCCAGAAAGCACTCCACTGGATTCGATAAAACATGGCCAAAACCCATGTGTAGCCTGAGAACAATCCTTAATTCTAGAAGAACCCCGGACGAGGACATAGACTCATCCTCTTCGTCAAAGGCATATCATCACCATCTCCACCCTTACGAAAATCAATTGGAATACCCATCTTTGCACCGACTGTGAAAGAGACCTTAGGTGAACTCTCTACCCTCTGCGTAACATCTGATTTTTGTTTCCTTACAAGCCTTGTTGTAACTCTACCTACCACCGTATTCCCTTCTAAGAGATATAAACCATCACACTTATTCTCCTTCATTAAAACTAAACATCCCTGCTTTATTATGATAACTCCACCTGTAAGAGTCAAATTGCCCGAGGATATTAAATTCCTTCGCAACTTAGGGACACAAGCTACCCCTCCCAAAGTCTGAATAGATCCATCAAATATTCTTATCTTTACATTACTAAACCCCGTGATTTCACATTCAGATCCATCATCCAGGAACACCTTTCCCGTCTCCTTTTGGAATGTATAAAAGAATTTCATATTTGAGCAAATATGACATGAAGCCTCCGAATCTAAAATCCACTCACTAGAAGAATTCTCTATACCTTTGGAGACTGTAAACACATCTCCAACGTATTCCTCATTGTCCGTTGCTATTATCGCCGAAGAATCTCCTCCGGAAGAATTCCTCTTCCCATCAGCACACCTTGGGCACTCCCTTCTAAAGTGCCCTAATTCTTTGCAATGATAGCATTGGATCCCGCCTTTTCCCCTTGATTTGGATCTGCCCCTTCCTCTTTCAGATCCTCTCTCAAAGTCCATTCCTCCTCCTCGGCCAACCATGACATGATTATTCCCATTATACAATGGTTTCCTCCTAATCTTGTAAGAGAGTAGCGCCGCCGTGACTTCCTCTATATACAATGTTTCCTTGCCATACATGAGGGTTGTCAACAAGTGCTCATATGAGTAAGGATGACAATGGGGTAGGTTTGGTCCGAGGCGTCCCCATCCCGACCCTGCCCCCGCCCCTAATGTAAAACTCCTACCCCAAACCTGGGGTGGGGCGGGTTGCTTTTGAAAGTTCTTAATCCCGTCCCCGCCCCGTCTTGTTAAGCACTATATGGGATGGGGGTAGGGCGGGACTATATTCCATACTATAAGGACTTATAATGAGGAAATTTTATTATTAAATTAAGGGTAAAATAGTGATTTAACATTATAAACGGGACAGGGCGGGGTGTCCTAACCCATACTCGGCTCGAACCTGACTCGGGTTTAACATATCATTCCCAAACCCCAACCACCCCTATCCCGTTTTTTTTTTTGATCAGTAAAGTAGATATATCATAGATAAAGAGAGTTTACAGAGTAGTAAACTAAGAGAAGGAACATAAAGAAACAAAAGTACAATCACACGCTAGATAGACAACAGTCTGTCCTCAAGGCAACAAGGCATCCCTCACTGCCTGACCAACCATGCTAGGCGAACTCCAGTCCACCAGAGAACGCCTCACCTGAGATAGGATCTGCTGATCAGGAGAAGAGGAATTGTCAAAAACACGACCATTCCTCTCCTTCCAAATAACCCATGAAATGGCACCGGGCAGAAAGTTCCAGATAAATTCCTCAGCACCCACCAAAGTCGTCAAGTGCCAACCAGATAAGAAGCTCAGGAAGGAGGAGGGGAAGACCCACTCCACACCCAACCGAGCCAATAAGTAAGCCCAGACCCCAAAGACAACCGGACAGTGTAAGAGCAGGTGGCTCACCGACTCTTCCGCATTTAGGCACAAATAGCATCTATTTGCCAAGGACCACCCTCTCCTCTTCAAATTATCCATAGTAAGAATCTTATTTAAAGCAGCTGACCAGAGGAAGAACGATACCTTCGTGGGAACCTGGTTAGCCCACACAGCCTTATGAGGAAAGGAACGCAAAAGCACAGGGTCAAAGGACTGCAAGAGTGATCGTACTGAAAATCGACCGTTGTTGCTACGGGACCACAACCTACTATCACTAACCTGGGATCTGGGGACGGAAGAACTCAACCGGGCCAAAAGACGCTGCATCTCTACAACTTCCCAATCATTCAAAGCCCTCCTCAACCTAGGACACCACACTAAGTTGCTCCCAAGCCTCTCAACCCCTATCCCGTTTAAAAGCTCCCCTAACCCGTCCCAATAGGGCGGGGCGGGGCTCGGTGCCATCCTTACATATGAGCCTGAAAGTGATGTAAGAAGTCTCACGGCCTGATCTTCTTCATCCACCTTAACATCAACTTTCTGCAGTTGATTCAAGATCTGGTTGAACACATTAATGTGCTTCATGACTTTAAGGTATTGAACTCCTTTTTCAGATATAACTTGTTAGTAAGGCTATTTCCGATGTAGAGCTTTTCCAATTTCTTCCAATGATCTGGTGCCGATTCCTTATCCATAACGCTATGCATCACGTTATCTACAAGACAGGCGTATTGTGTTGATTGCCTTCACCTCAATGTCTTCCCAATCTGTATCGGGCATCTTATCCAATTTACTGGACTCCCTCTTCAAAGCTCTTGAGAGACCCCTTTGATCTAGGACATCATTTACCCTCCTTTGTCACAGATTGAAACTCCTTTTTTCGTTAAACCTTTGTAGAGAAAATTGCTTAGAATTTTTCAAATCCATTAAAAAATAATCAACCTGGAGCTCTAATACCAATTGTTGGGGAAATAACAATAGAATATAGATGGAAAAGAATAAACAAAGCACACACACAAGAGAACGCAAGAGATATACGTGGTTCGGCAACAACCTGCCTATGTCCACGGGTCAAGATTCGATCACTCCTTTATTCAAAGAAAACCTTGAGAAACAAGTACAAAAACACTCAACTCACCTTCTCAATGAAAACCCAAAGAAGAATCCCCATCTATCCTCCCTTAAAACTTTCCCAAGCCATAGTATGCTTTAACCCTTTCTATTATTTCTCTCTCCAATGCATAAGCTTCCCCTTGATCTTTCGATTCCAAACCCTAGACCCATAACAACATATTTATAGGCCTAAACAAGAGACCTAGACAATTAGATAGTCCCCCAATCGGAATAGGAGTTTTCAAAACAAAAAATTCGGACTTTCCCCAAAAAACAACGCACCAGCGATTGATCTCCCCTAGTGGGCGATCGATCGGCCACTTTGGTATTACCCTATTCAAGCCAATTTTTAAAGGGAGCTTGTTTTTATTAACATATGCTCCTCTTCAGTATATTTGTGGATGTTGATTTAAAATTTAAAAAATTGGAAAAAAAAGAAGAGAAAAAACTACTGTGAAATATTCTAATAATGAGTGATTTGTGCAGGTTCGTTTCACCATTTTGGAAGATTTTTTGCTCTTGGCCGAGGAGAAGTTCAAAGCAGTAATTAAAGGTAACTACTATGGGAAGAATAAGTTCGATTGCCAATTGAACCCTGAACAGGTCAGATCTTGTTTTCCCTCTATATGCACCCTTTTGCAGTATATAGATTTGCTTGATAAAAGTAACTAGCATCAAAATTAATTAGAACATGCGTTATATTCCCTTACATTTCATGACATTACATTCGTGGTTTCTTTGTATTTTGGTTGGTAGGTGAAGAACTTGTGCAAGCTTCTTAGTGTTACTACCAAGGGCCCCAAGTCGAAGCGAGTTGGCAGCAGCAGCAGAACAGAAGCCCGAGCATATGTAGATATAGACAGAATCAGGCGGCGAGGTTGGGATGAAGTGAGGCACCCAGCATTGGGTAGGGACAACCTGTTCCCTGAGGGATCCCACATTTATCAAGGAGAGTCATTTGCATATCCAGTGCTTCCTCCAACATTACCTCCGCCATTCCCTCCCCAACCATCGTATGTATACAGGAGACCCTTGGATATAGATTATTACGGGAGGGACATACAACCTTGAGCATCATGACCATAGTTAGCAATTCGGCGTACGGTAAAATTCAGTACGGAAATTATTTGAGCATAATTCGGAATTTGCATTCAATAGTTTGATTAAAAATTCGGCGAAAAAAACGCAGAACGTCAAAGGTACGGTACAAAATTAATTCAAGTATAATTTGGGCCAATACTCAATAATTTGTTGAAAAATTCGTCTAAATATATACAATTACATATATAAAATTTCTAAGAGAATGCATTAAATCTTTAGTTCATATTACAGAAAATGAAAAAAAAAAGTGCAATTGGAGAATTAGAGAGAGAGTCAAACGTGGAAAGGAGACTGGAGAGAGAGAGAGAGAGAGAGAGAGAGAGAGAGAGAGAGAGAGAGAGAGAGAGAGAGAGAGAGAGAGGCGCTCTTGGAAGGGAGAGTGGTAGTTGCTGGTGTTGACAATATTATAAAGTCGGATACTCGGACCTCAATTGCTAGCGGTTGGCTATGCCATTGTGACAAGTGACGATTGTGAAATAGTTAGAGTTTGAGATTTAGAGAGAGAAAGGGATCAAGAGAAAATGAGGGGACTAAGTAATGGCCAATGAATGCTTCATAACTGATGGCTGACGACTATTAGTGACGATGTGGCTAATGAGATAGAGACTAAGGTTAGAGATCGAGAAAAAGAAAGAAATCAAAAAGAAAGAGAGTTACATGCGCATGCAAGAAAGAAGAAAGAAGATTTGAGATTTATCTTATGGGATATATATTATTTGCGAATAAGTCATGAACGATTCACGAATAATTTGCGTATAATTTGTTTTACTTAAAAAATTCGTAAATGTTTAATTAGTTTTGATTAATACGGATGAATTATACATATGATTCATTATAAGTATTATTCGTGCATAATTTGCGTATGATACACGAATTTACTAACTATGATCATGACCGACGCATTTTGGACTTTGAGCTAAGGCGTCGAGAGCCTCTTGTGAACTTTTTGCTCAACTACCCAATCTGGCACAAAAATGTTTCATTATGCCCCTAATGTAAAATTTTGAATGAGTTTGTTTGTGTGTGTGTGTACCTAATCATTTATTTGTTAGGTGGGTTACATAAAAACAACTGCTCTACAGACTTGAATTAAGGTCACCTACATGGAGGAGGCATGCTGTGATCCGAGCAAGAGATTTTTGGCTTTTGACTGAGTTCTGTTAACAATTTCAGTGAAGCCAAGTTATATGAACAGTTTGAGTTTATCAGGAGCCTGGTAGCAAAAATCTGGAGCAAGGCAGCAAGCATTATCATGCTGTGATTGTGAATTTTTGTTCTTGATTATTTTTTATATAATCTGGAGCAAGGCAGCAAGCGTTATCATGCTGTGATTGTGAATTTTTGTTTTCTATTCTTTTTTATATAATGCTTTAAATGTTCATCTATCTTTAATTTTTCCTTGTGCAACTTCGTTGCCTGTAACCTAGATTAAATTTTATCATTTTAGATTAAGAAGTAAGTCTTTATCAGCAGTGGCCTTGGAATCTGTTTGTGGGCATTGCAAATTAGTTTGTCCTGTAAATGTCGAGGGCTCAATTGGTGGGTGCAAGGCTGAATGCTCCCAAAGTTATACGGGGCTGCTATATATGTGGGTGAAGAAAAAGACAACTCATTTGATGAAGTTGGAGACGCTTCTTTGGTGGTGTTTGTTGAATTATGAGAGCCAAAGTTGGTTGCAACCAAACAGGGAATCCCAAAATGCATTTTGCCGCAACTGAAAAATAGCACCTGTGTTTTGACTTTGAGCGTGCATGCCCCCGAAACTAGTATTCTCACACCGGTCATATCCCCCCTTTTCACTGCTAGTGCGGTTTTCATTGCAGATTCCTGCTTGGTTTTGGTTGAGGAGGAAGTTTTTTTTTTTTCAAATCTGAGCAATCTATATATATATATATATATGAGCAATGATATTTTCTTAATTACTGATGATTATTGGGTATATTGAGCAACCTGCAACTGTGATAGTGCATCCGGTTATACTTCCCCTTTGTTAGCGGATGTTGACTAACAAGAGTCCGATTTCACGAGATCTGTGCCTGGACGTTGTTGAATAACACTTACCTGTATAAAATTACAAGGAGCTCCTTAAATTGCATTACCATTGATTTTGTTTTTTTTGGCATCATAAAAAGAACTGTGATGTTTTTGAAATTTAGTTTTTGAAACCTAAGGGTGATAATTAATGTTAATCATGGTCAGGTTTGATATTCTCTGTAAAAGAATGCCACACCATGGCTGCCAGGCTTCTTTGAGTTTGGACAAAGTATATAAACAATGTTGTCAAATTAATATCATTATAAATTTATAACTGCAAGGGTTACAGCAGAGTGTAACAACAGTAGCTTCTGTTGGGCTATCTCTTTAAGTTGATAAAAAAAAAAAGAAGAGGAAAATAAAAGATATAATTGCATTGCAAAGTACATGATCGCTATTGTTAGTTCATCATTGTCTTGTTTCTGACAGATGCCATGAAAAGTTGCAGTGTATGAGAAGAATTTCTCAGCAAGGGGATGTGAATTTAGAAAGACATGGCCCATGAATAGGACATGGGTCATAGTCCATGACGTGATGAATGAAGCATCTATATTTCCTTATAAATAGAGGCTGACTGGTACGTAGAATACTGAATAAACGTTTTGAGATCTCTTATGCTGCTCATTGTATCATTATAATTGCTTGAGAAGTAGGGAATTTCGAAAACTAGAAAACATACATTGAATGCATGCATCATTTCTGCCCGATCCACCGCGCAAGATCGGCGGAGAAACGATTAAAACAGATCGTGGATTACGTCAGGGTTTGTCTCATTACCATGTGGGGTGTGGCTGCAATTATTTTCATCAATCAGAATGATAACATGACTAAAGGACATTCCATTTTGGGTATCATGAAAGGTAGTTTTGGCGCTTCAACTAGCCTAGACTAGTAACAGATCAGTTACAGTGAGGCTCCTTCTAGGAACTATGGAGAGAAGGCTTGAGGTTCTTTGGTCTTTAAAAAGAAGAAAATCAGAGACAAAGTAGAGGTAACATGGAGTGAAATGGTGGTGGTTGGAGTGCATGGGAAGACAGAAAACTCAAGAGATGATTCCTTCCATTTCTGCTTGCTCGAGAAACTTGGAACTTTTTTTGGGATTGCGTAAAGCTGAAAACTAGTTGTATAAGAATGCATGGTTTCATTAAAAGAGGAGGCATGATTTAGTAAAATGTCCCCACATCTAACAAAGGATATGATAAAGCTCCGGCAAGGTTTTGATGAGCGCGTGAATGGGGAATTTAGTATTAGTAATTACACTAGATTATTTTATTTCCTTACATCTTTTTTATGATTATTGCTTTGGTCTCCCTTTGTGCTCATAATAATTGATTAAAGTAAACAATCATATTATGATCGATCCGGTGAGTCGACTCGGCGACTCGAACAAGTTTATGTTGAAAGTAAAGGAGAAATAAGATTAGAATGCAACTCCCAAAAAAAAAAAAAAGATGGAAAGGTTTTATATGAGAGATAAATTTTGGTTTTGAAAATATTAAATCCCTTTTATGTAAATTGAAAATGATTGTTGATGGATGATTAAAACTTCCCAGACAAAAGATGTGAAATTGATGGTTCCTAATTCGATAAATAAATGTATGCATTTTTTTTTATAGATAATACCCTTGAATGCAAAATAAAGCTATACCAGTTTTGATTTTTTTTAACCGTTGTAAGATGATATTGAAGTCGGTAACGTGATTCAAAGAGTATTAGGTCAAAATTATATGTAGGTGAGCAATGCTAGCCTGCTAGGTCCACTTTCCGGTTGTTCCCTCTCGGCTGTTTTTATCATTGTTATTCAAGAAAACCAAACAATTGTAATGAGATTCACAAAAAAATGTCATTATTTTGTCTTCTTATATAAAAAAATAAGGGAGAATTGCGGATCGGAAAGTAGAACTAACATTGCTTATATGTAGGTAGGGGTCCATGCCAAACCCTCATTCCCCCTTGGTTGGCTTCTAACATAAAACAAAAAAAAAAAAGTAGGATCTCCTGTACTCTAGTTTAGCTAGCTATCAATTTAGAAATTAACTATGACCCTAAGCTCCTGTAATCCTCTAAAAGCGCGTTTTGTTTTCCGGGGGGGGGGGGGGGGGGGATAATGAAAGGATGTTTATGTCAATAAAATTTTATATTTATCCATGTTTTGGGAGCTTAGGAAATTTAGAGAAATTCAAGCTCCCGTTCATAATTAAATTCATCAAATTATACTTTTCTTTTACCTATGCAGTGCTAGTCAAGATGCAACTCCCATTGTGTAACGACACTTCTTGTTATTATTTTTTTTCAGGAAGTTAAGAAAAATAAAATTTTGAGAAGTGCTAACCATCGCATTAACTCCAAATATTTCCTTAGAGGCAGGATTGGCCTATCACGTGGAGATCTTTCATATTTTATAGTTTTAAAAAGTGGAATTCAGAGTATCTATGACACTTGTAACCATCTATTTGCGTCTTTGAAAGCTTTGCGATTGTGGCAAACAAAATCCTAAATTTTTTGAAACAAAAGTTATCGGTTTCAGCTGGTTTTTAAAAGTAGCTGGGAAAAGTAACAATACATGTCTTTACCAGAGTGAGTTTGTATGCCTACCTCGCATTTCTCTTATCTTAAATTGCAGATTATAGAGAGTGAAATATTCATTTTATTACCCCCTCCAGTTCATTCAATTCTCCGTGAAATTGATATTGTTTTGGAAGTAGCTTAGCTTACTCGTGGTTGCCAATGCAGGTTATCAGTGGTCTAGGCCCCATTTTTAACACTCATCAACAGTAGTTAAGATTCAATCACTCATAGGGTTAACCAATCCAACCTTAGTTTAAAAAAAAAATAATTAACGTACCCGGGATATCTATTTGCAAACCTAAGGCTGGACCTCATTGGTCCACACCTCCCCCTCCCTCTTAAATACTCACCACAGTATTTGTGGGCACGCCTATCACTTCTCAATAAAAAGCTTAACTTTAATTTAGTTAAGTTTAATAAGGGTTAAATGGGGGTTAAAAGGGACACGAGGACACCGAGGTAACTTAAGTAGCGCTAATCACTGCTCTATTTTAAAAAAAAAAAATTCGAATAAAATCCTAGAGAAATCCAAAGTTGTTATCCATTCTGTTGTCCGGGCGGTGTCGCTCACTTCCTTATCATGGCGGTGGCCCACCATGAGCCATGCCAATACAAGAGATGACTCGGTGGGTCCAACAGAGAGATCTCAACCATTCAATCAGATAAAATGAATCGACGATGGGTGATCCAATGTTCCCAGTTCATGAGGAGGTCACCATCTGGGCCCACAGAAATGAACAAATCAAATGGTATGCTAAATATTTACTATTAAAGTAAGAAGATCACATGGAGATAAGAAAGAGATGAGATACGGATGGATGGGGCTCTAATACACGTTGGGGGCACATTCCCTTGTTCCCTGCAAGGGAGGTTTGGTTTCCCCCCCCACATGCTTATGCCACCCCCATGTAACGTTGCTTCTCATGTTCAAGACAATACTATGGTCTATGGTCCTCATCTTCCTCATAAAATACGTGATTACGGGTATTTTAGTCATCTAATTAATGTGCAGTGAACTGAACTGAATTGTCTCTAGCTATGATGGAGATGGTGCCCTTAGGTCTTAGGGTCAAATCTCATAGGTGTGACTCGGGGGTGTGCCCAACCCATTTAGATCATGACTAATCTCTAAGGATGCGTACAATACTCCACAAACCACACTCACCGGGAAAGAGCAAAGGGGCAGGCTCGAACTCGAGACTATTCCCGGTCTTTGAGGCAGAAGGATAACTACAATATCTAACCAATCAGTACTCTCAAGTCTTAATCGTCTTAATCCTTTAGTTCAAATAATTTAGAGTTAGTATTAGATTTGACTTTATTTATTTTATAATTTTCTTAGCTCACATCAACTCTAATATTAGCCTTGATGGTTTGAATTAAGATTATACTTAGAGCAACCCATAAATTGACTCTTATATGTCGAGTCGATCAAATCCAATAACTGATTTGGATACGGTTGTTGAACAACCGCTCAAAAAGGATAAAGAGTGTAGGAAATATTAAGATAGATGACATCTCAAATATATTTGAAAATAGCTAGTTTCAATCGCATTTATTACAAACCTTTTTTTTTTTGGTTTGAATTACAAACCTTTCCATAGACCCAAGATCGAGGGTAACACATAGAGATCTTTCATATCTTAAGAGTTTAAAAAATAAAAAATTAATCATCTTTGACATTTGTAACCACCCAGTTGCTTCGAAGGTATTATCCCAAAAAAAAAGAAAAAAAAAAGAGGGTTGCTTCTATGGAAGATTTGTAGCTGAGGCTAGCAAAATCCTTGGCAACAGTTGTCCTAGATGACGTGACAATGGTATATGTACCACCAATCACTAATTACGAAAATAGATGAATGCAAATAAAACCAAAAAAAAATTGTTGGTAAGGGCAATTAGCCAAATTACCATTTAAACCCCGCTTAATTGAGAATCAGATGGGCGAATTAGACATTGTCTTGATAGTTGGCATAAAGAAGTCTTGGACTTATAAGACCGTGAAGGAAGCCAAACGATCTAGCATGTTAGTTTTCCAATTTGAGTCTCGACAAGATAGTGTTATTTATTAGTGATTGATCCCAGGAATGAGACTTTTAGAGTATATAAATTACAATGAATGGTACATAATACAGACAACAAATGGGAATCCAATCCAAGTACCTTCATCGGTCAATACTACCGATACACCTTTGCGAAATCGTTAGATAAAAAAAAAACTTTAGTGGGCGTTTGGATTAGAATTTTTTTTGGCCAAAAATCAATTCTGGTAAAATTGATTGTGTAGAAATTAATAATTAAATAATCATTTTTTCAAATAATAGTTTTCGGAGAATACGTATGAGTCTCTCAACTTCGTATTTTCTTAACGCAATTATTTGAAAGAAGAAAATAAATTTACACCCCCTGAAGTTTGACGAAAATACACATAAACCCCTTAGGTTTCAGAATATACATTAAGTATCCCTACTTTTCAAAATATTGACACTAACACCTCTTTCATCAGTTGACGGTCAACTGATAGAATGATGATGTCATGGGTTAAAATGATATGAACTACCAAAAATACTCTCTCTAAAATTGTCATTTTCTATTTTTCTTATATACCAAATTATCCTTACATTTTTATATGAAATCAAATCCTCTAGGGTGACCACGTGTCCTTTTTGACACCCCTTGTGGTGGCCACATGTCCTTTTTGACACCCCTTAAGGTGGCCACGTGTCCTTCTTGACACCTCTTGAGGAGGCCACGTGTCCTTTTTGACACCCCTTAAATGAGGTTAGATTCACCCACCCTTATAGTTCACCCGCCCATCCTTGGTTTTTTTTTTTCTAAATACTAATTCTTTTTTAAAATTTTAATAATTGTTTTAGTGACCAAAAAAAAAAAAGACTTTTTTAATATTAATTTTTTTTAAAAAATAATTAATATTTAGAAAAAAAAAAACCAAGGATGGGCGGGTGAACCCTAAGGGTGGCCATGTGTCCTTTTGACGCCCCTTAACTGTGGTTAAGATTCACCTACCCCTAGAGTTCACTCTCCCATCCTTGGATTTTTTTTAATATTAATTCTTTTTTTAAAATTTAAAAACTGTTTTTAAGGCATTTTTAATATTAAAATATTTTTTAAAAAAACCATGGATTGGCGGGTGAACCCTTGAGGTGGCAACATGTCCTTTTTGACACCCTGAAGTAGCCACGTGTCCTTTTTAACACCCCTTAAATGGGGTTAGATTCACCTACCCCTAGGGTTCATCTGCCCATCCTTGGTTTTTTTTTCTTTCTAAATATTAATTATTTTTAAAAATATTTTAATATTAAAATAGTCTTAAAAATAATTATTAAATTTTAAAAAAAGAATTAATATTTAAGAAAAAAAAACCAAGGATGGGTGAGTGAACTATACGGGTAACTTCTACCAAAAAAAAAAACTATACGGGTAAGTGAATCTAACCCCATTTAAGAGGTGTCAAAAAGGACATGTGGCCATCACAAGGGGTGTCAAAAAGGACACGTGGTCACCCTAGAGGATTTGATTTCATTCAAAAAAAGAAGGGACAATTTCGTAAATGAGAAAAATAGAAAATGACAACTTTAGAGGGTAAAATTTGGTAGTTCTTACCATTTTATCGCATGACATCATCATTCCATCAGTTGACTAACGGTCAACTGATGGAAGGGGTGTAAGTGTCAATATTTTGAAAAGTAGGGATACTTAATGTATTTTCTGAAACCTGAGGGGTATTATGTTTATTTTCATGAAACCTCATGGCGGTGTAAATATATTTTCTCCTATTTGAAAAATAAATTATTTGATCATGAATTTCTATACAATCAATTTTATCAGAATTGATTTTTGGCCAAAAAAATCAAATTCAAATGCCACCTAGGTTTCTTCATTCCTTAATTAAAGAACCAAAAGTTTAGCTTGTCTTCCTTAGTGGAATTTTTAAAAGTTTGGAACGATAATATTTTGAAACAATTTTAAAAGTTTGGAACGTTAATAATTTGAAACAAGAGCAGAGAGGAGAGTAGTCTGAGAGGAGAGTAGAGAAGGTTTCTAACTCTTTTAGACAACAGTGTCTCTTTTAGACAACGGTGTCTTGGATTTATCGTGTTCAATTTAATTAGAAGTTCTATACGTATGAAACTTAAAAAATTTGAAATTTTTTGTGGAATTTGAAAATTTCATATTTGTAGACTTTTGCCCTCTCTATAGAATAATATATTCTAGACATTAAATAAAATTAGCCATGAAACACTGAAAGTTCTGGCAAAAGAACGGACCTTATTGATCTCAACTAAACTTTATTTGACTTAGTTCAATTAATATTGATCAATTTTTTTTAATTATGAGAATCTAATAAGAGGCGGACTATGTAGTTTGAGTCAACATAGAAGACAATTTTTATATATATTTTTAAAAAATGTTACTAAGACTGAGGTTGTATCAAATGTAATGAGGATCTGTTGCAAGGCAAATGCTACAAAACATCCACTTCAATGGGGCGCCAACAGGGTAGGATGTGATTTATAGGACTGTAAAAGGATCGGATATGAATTAGAACTGGCTATACCTGAATTCTATGATAGTAAAAATTATGACTTCTAAATTCAATTCGAGATTTGTTGGATTTTGAATTGCTAATTCGAATTCAAATCTCATATCTGACTATTATTCAAAATTTGAATCCAATGCAATCTGAATTCGTTGATTGATTAGTATTAATATCTATAAAGTTAAAATCTTGTAAAATTTTGAAGAAAATATATACAATTATATATTTATGTATAATATAATCGAATCACAATGTAATTGAATTGGGATCGCTTTAGATTCGAATCTGATCATGGTAGAATTAATATTTCATATCTGTATCTAATTTGACAGGTCTATAATAGGATCATGATTCAGTCTAATATCGGATCCAGATCTTGATTCGATCCATTGATTGTCCTAGTAATTTAAGGTCAGGGTTAAGAGTGACTCATGTGGCGACTCTATTGTGTTGGTAATAATTTATATCAATCCATTGAAAATTCTCTTCACCTAAAACTTGCCCTAAAACTTCTTTCAGCGAGGAGCACACATTTGTCATCTTAGCTGGTTTACTAAGAATGGTTTACTAAGTAGGAATGTGAAACCCTTGAATGGGGTGCTTGAGTGATAAGGATATGGAAAAACGTTCACATGTCTTGGCATGGATCATGTGGGCTCTTATGGTCGTGGTGGGTGGGTATTGTTGAACGACTGTTAGAATATGGGAAAATACATGACGTGGTCGATCTTGGGCGTGGTGGGAGCACTTTTTCCAGTTTCCCTTCCATGCAAAAGCACATCACCCTAACTGTATCACTACCTCTGATAAATGAATGAGAGAGCTAGATAGTATATATAGACCATCTTTTACTCCATGAGTCATCCACACTTACATGCATACCCCTGCCGACAAATCCATCGCTACCAGTCGGTTGGGTCACATGTACACCATCCGATATAGGATCCATGGAGGATGATGAATCTCAGTTTCATCTTATTGGAATATAGTGATGCCAAAGCAAAACAGTTCATTTATTAACACAGTAGCAGACAATAGGAAAGAAAAATGGCTAATTATATTACCTAATTAACTTCATTTAAATAAATTCAGGGGGAATGATTTCCTTCACTGAGACTAAGTAAACTTGTTTATTTTCGTTAGTTTTTTTTTACCCTTATGTATTGAATATCATTTTATTAAATATAAATTAATATTTGTATATTTACAGGAGACAATTCATTAAATAAAGGTGACAAAAAATATAAAAAAGTCTTACTGCATTTATTATCTTACATAATGTCTTGTCGCCTGCGAAAAGATTAAATTATTCATAACTTTAGTGTATTTCATAATTAATACTACAAGAATAAAAATGTCTTGATGTAAATTAGCAAATTCACCCACTAATGAACGTTAACAACACCATGTACACCCCGCCTCTTGCATCAGTGGTGGGGTGTGGCCTTTCTGTTGAGGGAGGTCTGGGGATCAATCCCTAGTGATGAGTCCGCAAGAACACCAATCTCCAAGCTAACAACTAACCGTCTAATAGGTAAATGATTTTCGAAGCAAAAAAGAAAAACATGTATACACCAGTGTTATTAAAACTGGGCCGGACCGGTAAAATTGGGAACTGATTAAGTTGTCGGCTCCAAAAACCCCCAAAATCAGACTATATTAAAAGTCTGTAGAACTGAAAAAATTAGCACCGTTTCAATTGGGAAACTAAGGTTAAAAACCGATAGACCCGACCAGGAAAAATGAAAAAAAAAAAAAAAAACATTATTTTATTAATAGAAATGATATGATCGTACCAAACCGATGAAACCGGAAACGGGCCACACTATCGGTTTGAGGTCCGATCCAATTTTGAGAACATTGACACGTATATAGCTACATTAAACACCTTTCTCTTACAAATTAATTTGAATAAAATCCACTTTCAAAGAGAAAGAGGAAAATGGTGGAGAGAGAGAAGAGAGTAATTAGTGAAAGCACATGATACCCATCAATTATTGGAATCACATGGGGGAGTTTTGCCATTGGCTTCGATTGAGTTTTTGAATAAAAACTCGCGCCATCTCAGCCATATTAGCCTTGAGCCCACACACATACCCTTAAAGACTCGCCGATGTGACACCGCTACCACCCAAGTGGTGCCACCATTGCGCACTGCTTATTTTCATTTCACCTTTTTAACCCCAAATCTTAGTAAAATCTCATCATGTAATCTTTTTGGAGGGAAAGGATTGTGATTGCCGGGGTTTGTTGGAGACAGGTGGCATGTGTACGCGTGAGGCTCGAGATGGGTCCCACATATGGTCTAAACCCTGCGTGATACGTGGACCGATAAATACGGAAATTTGGGTCCCACCACACCACCTACTTGGGATGCTCACTCAGTTTGTTCAATTTGGATTTTGGCGGGTAATTTTCGATTTGCTGGCTGGCTCTCTTTTAAAAAGTCCACTCAAGCCAACATCTTAAGCAATTTCAATTTGTCATATGTTTTTGACAAATTCCAGTTAGACGATCCTTAAGTCAATGTTTGGTCAATTGGGGGGTTAATAAGACAAGGAGTGCTAATCCCATGCATTTAAAAAAAAAAAAGTTTCCACTTTCCTTTCGTAGGTTAAGAAATCAATTTCTTTGTTTTCTTTTTTTGAAAGGAGAAAGTTAGGGTTCAACCGGATCTAAGTGTATCTGGGAAAAAAAAAAAATAGTGACACATGTAGCAATTATAATGAGAGTTTGAAAGTTTAGTGTCTAGGCTAGCATTTTTCTTAATTAGACACATGGTACCCGATGTGATTGCTTAATGCTTTTTTTTTTTTTTTTGGAAAGTAAGCTAGGGTTAGGCATATCCCTACCAAAGAAACTTAAGCTCCTTGGTACGATGCTAAAGGACTTTTCCTTCTTTTAGTATAGTTCATATTTTCTAAACACTCACAAAACACAATGTACCGAATTTATAGGTGCTTTTAAATACTTCAGGGTTTTAATAGGTTTAAGCATGGAAAAGACTCAAGGGGTTGTAGACGGCTGCTTTCCGATCAGAGGGCTCGGCCTCCTTGATGTAGATGGTGTCTGGTTTCTTAATATATATCCTATTACCACCAAAAAAAAAAAAGCATGGAAAAGACTCTTTTGACATTAATAAAAATGCAACATTAATTCCAGTTGGTCTAAGATTAAAAACAACTAACAAAAATATAGATATAGCCTGTCCTACTGTTGGGGCAAATTGGGTTTGACTTCCTTAGTAGAATTGGAAGCTTTTCTAAAATCGAGGGTTAATAAAATGTGACGTGTTGCAATTTGTAAATATTGGAGGAAAATCTCTCCATACTTATCTTAGAGGATCATATGTAGTTTAGTAATGGTTACCTAATACCAACTTTAATATTATATTCTTCCATCTCTAATTACTAATTACAAAACGTCACATATTAAAATAAAGGGTAGTTTAGCTTAATAAATTTGTGTTTATAAAAGTACTAATACGTGTCACTTTGTAGGCTGACTCTGGCCCAGAAAACTCGTTCTTTTTGCGGGAAAAAAAGTGAGGGATAATTCTCTTGTAGGCCCACCTGCTTTTAAATTCACAAAAGAGGCAAGTCCGCTAGCTGGAGGTTGTCTAGTTGTATACAGAGTGGACCCGGAGCATATAGTGGTATATCTAAATTCGTATCCGATTATATATTCGAATATCCGAATCCGAATAAATATCTGTCGGATATTGAAATATGAGATCCGTAATCAACTCCGATTAAATATTCGAATTCGGATAATATCCGAATTATCCGTTTGACTTTTAAAAAATATAAATTAATATTACAAAAGATATAAAATTTTATTTTAAAGGTTATATTAGTCTTATAAATTTAAAATATATTATTTATGTATATTATATAATTGGATGGATATTTACTGAATCATAATTCATATCCGATTATAAACGGAATTTTATTATCCGAATTCTCTCTACTGAATACCTATTCTGATAAGACCGGTGATCTTCTCCAGTTGTAACCGGTTTTAGGCAAAACCGGTTACTCCCCTATGATCACCACATGTCCCTTTTTACATCCTTTAATTGTAATTAAGATTCACCTACCCTTATGGTTCACCCACTTTCTTTGGTTTTTAGAAAAAATATTTTTAAAAAATTAACCTTAAAAGTTGGTAAATTTTAACCATAGTTAATAAAAAAAAATTATTTTTTTCTAAAAACAAAGAATAGGTGGGTGAACCTTAGAAGTGAGTGAATCTTAACCATAGTTAAGAGGTGTCACAGGAGACACGTGGCCACCTCAGGAGCGTAACCGATTTTGGCAAAATCGGTTACAACTAGAGAAGAATACGTCATTTCTCATAAATATCTGTCTAAGCGTACATCCATGCCCATTTACAGCACTAGCCCTAACTCTGAACCAGATAGTTTATAGGGGTTTTTCCCAGATTGCCCCTTTAGTATGGGGTTCTTCCCCAAATAACCAGGTTTTTAAAACTCTTCTCTAAATGCCCCCACACACATGTGTATCTATTCGCACATGCGAACTTTTCCCATTTTATCCAAATCATTTGAAAAAAAGACTTTGGGTATCCCTACCTCATTTCCGACGAGTTCTTCGTTCCCACCTTATTTCCGACAAGAGAATTTCGTTCCCACCCAATTTCCGGCAAGCGATCTTTGTTTCAAGAGCGTTTTTTCCATGTTCTTTTTATGAAAAAAAGTCATTAATCGAAGAACAACCCTCATTTTCAGGTTTCTTATGTTTTTAAAAAAATGAATTCAAAAAAATCATTGCATGTATGATTAATTCATGAAAAAATGTTTATAATTATTGTATTTATAGTTCAAGACTTTAAATTTCATGTTGGACTTACAGTCATGTTCTCAAACTTAAAGACGACGGTCGATGCATTGCATTAATCTAGTGTATTTTGTATGCGATTGATGCATTTTGCATGGGGTCGATGCATAAAATGCACGAGGTCGATGCATTTTGCACGGGGTCGATGTATAAAATGCACGAGGTTGATGCATTGTATCAACCTAGTGTATTTTGTACGCAGTCAATGCATTTTGCACAAAGTCGATGCATTGTATTAATCCTGGGCGCAAAAAACTTCGGGGATTCAGATTTTTGCGATTTTTTTATCTTTTTTTAAAAATTATTATTCTTCTTTCAAAATCAGTATAGATGTTAATGGAGGGGTATTTGGAAGATGAGGGGAGTGGGTGAGCTTCATTCATCTCATCCACGTACGTATCTTCTTCTTCTTCTTGGAACGAAGAACTCTCGTCGGAAATGGGGTGGGAACGAAGAACTCTAGCCAGAAATGAGATGAGAACAAATACCTTTCATCCACGAACCTAAATCCCTCTTCTTCTTCTTTCAAAATCAGTGAAGGGGTATTTAAGACTTCTCATAAATACTGAATTATGGAAAATGGATGATAAGTGTATTTTCAAAATCTTATAATTTGGGAAAGAACCCCATACTAAAAGGACAATCTGGAAAAAACCCCTAATTTATGGCCTTCTTTGCGATTAAAGGCCTGGACCCGTTGTTTGTATAGATTTAACGGCTGTACAAGAGATTCTGGCATTTAACAGAGGGAAGGCCACACGGAAGGCCCTAGACGATTTGCTTCCTTCACTGGTATAAGAAGTCAAATCCTTGCCACCAGTAACGGCACAACTTGTGATTAAAGCAAAGCAGCTTCAGCCTTCAAATCAGGCTTGATTATTCCCAAAAAAAAATACCCCTGCTTTTTAAAGAAAATACCCTACACCTTTCATATAAGTACAGTATACCCAGGGCTAATTCCGTCTTCTTAATTTAATAATGGCATTGGTAAATTTGAGATAAAATTGGGGAAGAAAATAGAAGAAGAAAGACAGCTTTGATTCCACACGAGAGGAGGACTGCCACGCACCATTAATTACAGTCTGATAATTTCGTCCCCTGCCACTGGGCCCTATACTCCCTCCATAAGTACTCCCGCCTTCCTCTTCCTTTCTCCTCATCCCCCAATACCAATTCCCATCTCTCTCTGCTTCTTTAGATCGATCGTAGTTTGGAGAAAATGGCTCTACTCGTGAGCCTTCTCTGCGTCGTCTCTCTTATCTCCTTCTCTACGATGGTTCAGGCTCGAATCCCCGGAGTTTACTCCGGCGGTGAGTGGCAGGGTGCCCATGCTACTTTCTACGGCGGCAGTGACGCCTCTGGAACTATGGGTACGTCAAGTAACTGCCTTCCTAACTGTTTTTTCTTACCATTATTTCGACTATGATTCCTGCATTTTCCGGTTATGCTACAGTTTTCGACTCAAACTTTTTATTTTTTGTTTATTGCTGAAATGCTGGGTCTGGGTTTTCTGGTAAAGTATCCTAGACCTAAGATTTCTCTCTGCATTTCCCCGGCGAGCACTAGAAAGTAAAAACCCCATGTCTTGCTCTGTTTTCTACCGATCTGTTTCTGGGGGAGCATAGAAAATCAACATGTAGCTTGATGTGTTCCGGCTAAGTTTCCAAAGCCCAGTTAAGGGTCTGCATTTTCCCGCCAAATCTGGAAAACCCACTTGAAGCTCTGACTGTATTCCAGGCTACGGTTACGGGCCAACCACGAAAAGCCCAGCTTAATTATCATATTTCTCTGTGTGTTTTCTCTCTACAGGGGGTGCTTGTGGGTACGGTAATCTATACAGCCAAGGGTACGGCGTGAATACTGCAGCATTGAGCACAGCCCTGTTCAACAATGGCCTGAGCTGTGGTGCATGCTTCGAGATAAAATGCGCCGACGACCCTAGATGGTGCCACTCCGGTAGCCCCTCCATCTTCATTACCGCCACAAACTTCTGTCCGCCTAACTTCGCTCTCCCCAACGACAACGGTGGCTGGTGCAACCCTCCTCGCACTCACTTCGACCTCGCCATGCCCATGTTCCTTAAGATCGCCGAGTACCACGCCGGAATCGTCCCTGTTTCCTACCGCAGGTGAGCTTCTGAGGCTTTGTTCTCAGATTTGTTCCGCTTCTTATCAGTCGTTTACTCAGATCTCCGGCAGGTTTCTGTAATTGACCGAAATGCCCCCCGCTTTGTTTTCCATAATGATCGTATCCCTTTAACTGTCCTCACTCAAGATTGTTAGTTGGAAATTTGTGTCGTTACCCTAAATTTAGTTGTAGGGCGTTTTGGTCACTTTTGGACCTTGTAGTTGTTTCCCCCTTCCTGTCCCTGTAGAATCTTAAAATTACGAAATGCCTCCTACACACTATATTTAGGATAAACCAGGACCGTACCTGTCCCTGTAGGGCGTATGAGTAATTTCACACACTTGTAAGGAACAAAGCCTTTCGCAAGCTTTTCCCAAAACATTTCTGCTTCATTACGAGGAATGCTAGTCTTACTCTCAGTCAGCCATACCCTCATCCTCTACCAACCAACCAATAAGTGGTTGATGAGACTAGAGGTTGACTGAGAGGCACTCCTCTTGTATTATACTGTTGGCTCTGGATTGTCCCTGGCGAAGCCAGAAAGGGCTTGTCTCGGGGTTCCATAGAATAGGTGACAATCCGAGGCCTATACTGTGTCCTAACTACTGGGAAAATCAGGACCGTTTCTTTTTTAAGAAAATCAGGTATACATACATCTTCTCAGTTTAGTTTCACGCGCATGTCTCGTCGTCTCTGACAAAACAAACAATGATGCTTTAATACACGATAACCTAAGAGAACATAAAGGATCTCTGTTTTCGCGTAAAGCACGTGGTTATACTCCCACGATTAAGTCCCTGGAATAACGGTAACAGAAGTTGATTAAAAGACTAAACTAACCTCTAAAATATAATTTATTATCACAGGGTGCCATGCAGAAAGCCGGGAGGAATCAGGTTCACAATCAACGGTTTCCGTTACTTCAACTTGGTGTTGATATCAAACGTGGCAGGAGCAGGAGACATCGTGCGGGTGAGTGTGAAAGGAGCAAAGACAGAGTGGTTGAGCATGAGCCGGAACTGGGGGCAGAACTGGCAATCGAACGCAGTGTTGGTGGGCCAGGCGCTTTCATTCCGAGTCACCGGAAGCGACCGCCGGACCTCCACCTCCTGGAACATGGTCCCAGCAAATTGGCAGTTCGGTCAAACCTTCACTGGAAAGAATTTCAGAGTCTGAGAGAGTCGTTGCCTTCCTAACTAAAAGTAAAAGTGAAAGTAAAAGTAAAAGTAAAAGAGATGTGTGTGAAATGGGGTTTTGGTAGGAAAGGAAAGTAGGGGCGGGGGAGAGAAATGGTGGAGTGTGTCTGTTTGGAACTTTTGACCTGGGATTTGTTCTTAAAGAAAAAGAAATGGTGGTGTACTTGTAGACCGCTGAAGCGGCTGCAAAGCAAAAGCATGTGGCCCGCAGCTTGATTATATATTTTATATCATCTAATATATTTGAGATACGGTGTAGGTGTATTCATTTTCATGTACTCTTTGTATGGTTTGCTGAAGGTATTTCTTCGGGTGCTTATTAAATATTAACCAACATTCTACGCTTCTATACCAGTGATTCATGGTTGTGTTTGGTAACCGAATTTACTTTTGCCTGTCAAAAGATAAATTCTTTCTTACTTTGACTCACCTCTCATGTGAAAAGAATAATAGGTGGGGCCAATATTACCTGGTTGGTCGATTCGGTTCACTTTGAACGAATTCGGGTTTGCCGTTGGTCACTTGAACCTAATTAGCTAGGGTAAGATGAGATAATTCGTTTTTTTGGACTGCTTGATAAACTACTCAAGTATGTAAAATAAATTTATATTTTATATTATATCATAAAAATATATACCATTTAAGCATGTAAATAATATATTACAAATATTTATTTGAAAAGTAATTAAAAAATTGTTTTTTTTAATGAACGGCTTGCTCAAAATATAAATTTGGCAAACCTAAAAAAAAAATATATAAGTGAAATTAAATAAAAAATTTGACAAACCAAGATTGTTTTGAAACTACTATATGGTTCGTTAAATTTCTCAAACCAATCCAAACTTAGTAACCTTGGGTGAGGCTACAAGAGTTGTTATTTGCGGAGGTGTGTTTGAGCAGAGTCGTGTTCAGCCAAATTTGAGCTCGACTTGAATATGTTTAAGTGTTTGAACTTGGTTGAGCTTAATCGAGGCTTGACCTTGGCTTGATCGAGCCAAGCCGAGCTGAGCCTAGGTTGGTTGAAGCTTTGATTCATGAAATTAGTACAAGAAACTAAAATTAATATATTTATATTTGAAAATATGATTTGGAGTAGTCTTTTTTTGGTCCAAATAAAAGTGTTATATTAGAGTTTATGCTTTAACTTCTAATATTTTGAGCCGAGTTGGGCTTGAGCCCTAAATGAGCCGATCTTGTAGCCATATCAAATTACATAGATCTTGGCTTGAGCTTGGCTGTTGAAACATTCGAGTTCAAATAAAAGTTTGGCTTGATTCGTTCGAGTCTGAAATGTTAGCTTAAGCTTGACTCAAACAATCAAATCGTGTCGAGCCCGCCATTTAGCATTGCTTGAGTGCGCCCTACTCATTTGCACCGGGAATATTATCCATATGACAAGTTATCCATCATCTTGAGCTGAAAATTTTCACGAGAGCTAGCCGAACATTCCCCAATTAATTAGGAGTTGTTTTTGCGTGATGGGTGATACCAGGTTTTGTGCAGAGAAGTGTTAGCGTGCTTATGGGAGATCGATGCATAGTCGCAAAGTAAAAGACACTGTCTGCTAAATCGCAGCAGCAACAACATTTACTTAACAAAGCGTCAGAAGATATCAGATGTGTTAAGATTTGTTGAGATTTGATTAACGTTATTTTTGGAAGATAATCGTTACTGCACATATTTAGAAATTTGTAATCCCTTCACTTAAGGGAATTAGATGAGATTTTATTTTTATTTCCTTGTTGATCAGATCATGATTTGATCTGTATATGTGTATATATTGTAGCCTTTTGACATAGAAACGTAATAGAGAAAAACACAGCTTTCTCAATTCTTATTTTGTCATGGTATCAGAGCAATGATCCTATTGCTTCTGTAAATTTCCGCATACTCTAACTCAACATGTCTACACCTACTATTGATTCAACCGATCCTCTGTTTCTTCACCCTTCTGATCATCCCGGCATGATCCTTGTTCCAAAAGTCTTAGATGGAACAAATTATGCCATGTGGAAACGATCGATGCTGATCAGCCTCAGTGCCAAAAACAAATTGGGATTCATCAAAGGAACCATTACCACTCCAGATGAAAAGGATCCCAAATACTCTTTATGGCAGCGTTGCAATGATATGGTACTCTCTTGGATATTCAATTCTCTCAGTCAAGACCTTATACACAGTGTTCTCTATGCTGAAACTCCCTCAGAAATTTGGACAGATCTTCAAGAACGATTCTCTCAAGGTGATTTTTCTCATCATTATCAAACTCAACGATCCATCGTTGAACTGAAACAAAATCAAGAATCCATTTTTTCTTACTATACAAAGATGAAAATGTTGTGGGATGAGCTAACCACTTGCAGCCCCTCAATCACATGCACATGTAGAGGTAAAAAAGATCTAAAAGAAAAGGAAGAAAGAATTCGGCTTGGTCAATTTCTTATGGGACTCAATGAGACATACTCTGCTGTACGAGGACAGATTATGCTCATGAATCCTTTACCAACTGTCAAAAAGGCATATTCACTTTTATGTGAAGAAGAAAAGCAGTGAGGTCTCACTGAAACAAAGAGCAGTGATCTTATTCATGCCATGAGTATCCATACTTATGACAACTCCAAGGAGTCACAACTTGTGGCTTCAAGACAACAAAAACAGTGGTCATCCACTCATTCCAAGCCGCAAGGTAATCGAAAACCTCTTCATTGCTCTTATTGTGAATGCACTACTCACACTGTGGATCGATGTTACTTTCTCAATGGATTCCCAGTTGGACACAAACTACATGGCAAAGAAGTTCAGCCACCCAATCGAAGTAGAAAAACTGCTGCTCACCAAGCCAGTGCAGAAATCATTTCAGCCTCACACAAGCCCTCCATCGAACCTACTCCTCAATTCACCTCTGAGGAACTTGCTCAAATCAAAGCTTTTTTTAATGGTAAACAATCTGCCCAAGCAAACTATACAGGTATTTCTGTCTCTTTTTGTTCTTCCTTTACTGCACAAAAGCCAGCCTTGAGTCACTGGATCATTGACAGTGGCGCCACTAATCACATAGCCACATCCGTTTCAATCACCTCTCCTCTCTCTTCTCAAGTAACCTTGCCCAATGGTGCTTGCTCTGCCATAACTGGCATAGGTTCCACTCAACTTTCAGCCCACATGCATGTTAAAAACATACTCTGTGCTCCATCTTTCCATGTCAATTTACTGTCAGTTAGTCAACTCACAGCTACCTTAAATTGTTCTATTCACTTCTTTCCTACTTTTTGTGTATTGCAGGACCTAATTTCGAAGAAGATGATTGGTTTGGGGAAGCAACTTAATGGCTTGTACTACTTCGTGCCATCAATAAAATCTGCATCACCTATCACACCAATCACTTATCATGTGGATTCCACTCCAAAAATTCCATGGCACCGGCGGTTAGGACATCCCTCCAAGGCACCTTCACAGCTTTTGAGTCATGTTATTCCTTCATTTGTATTTAATTCTCAACATTTGTGTGAAACTTGTCATTTTGCTAAGCAAACAAGGCTACCTTTTCCTTCTAGTACTATTCAAACTTTACATTCTTTTGATCTTATTCACTGTGATATTTGGGGACCCCTCCGTACTGCAACTCATACAAGGGCACATTATTTTTTAACCATTGTCGAGGACTATACTAGATTCACATGGATATTCCTCATGCAATTCAAATCAGAAACACAAGGGTTACTAAAAACCTTCATCTCCCTTGTCAATACTCAGTTTAATTGCCAAGTTAAATGTATTCGTAGTGACAATGGCTCAGAATTCATATCCATGAAACAATATTTTTCCAATCTTGGCATATCATTTCAAAGCTCTTGTCCATCCACACCTCAACAAAACGGTGTAGTTGAACGAAAGCATCGACATCTCTTAAATGTTGGTAGGGCCTTAAGAATTGATGCTAATCTTCCACTGCAATTTTGGGGGGATAGTTTGCTTACTGCAACCTACCTTATAAATCGACTGCCTACCCCTATGCTGCAACACAAATTTCCCTATGAAATGTTGTATAACAAGCCACCCATTTACTCTAACTTGCGAGTGTTTGGATGTCTTTGTTATGCAACAAATCTGCACCCCATTCACAAATTTGACTCTCGCGCCAGAAAATGCATATTTGTTGGCTATCCCATTGGTCAAAAAGTTTACCGCTTATATGATCTCAAAACTCACCAATTTTTCTCAAGCCGAGATGTCATCTTTCATGAGGAAATTTTTCCTTTTCATACCACAGAACCCTCACCAGCTACAACCATTTCCCAACCTAACATAACCGAATATCCTACTGAGTCACATTCTCTTCCAAATTCCCTTAGTTCCCCATTACCCGAGATCACTTCCACAGAAAATTCCTCATCTCCTGTCTCATCTCCAACACCTTCTCTTCGTAGGAGTGAACGTACCAGAAAACCATCCATTCTTCTACAAGATTTCCATTGTGGACAAGTGAGCACAATACCATCAAATGCAACCTCCAACCAAGAATCTTCAACCAAGTCAGGTACTCGATACCCTTTAAGTAACTACATTTCATATGATTCTTTATCTTCTAATCATAAACACTTTGTCAATGCTATTTCAAGTGTTCTCGAACCAACCTCATATGCACAGGCTGTATTAGATCCGAAATGGCAAGAGGCCATGCAACGTGAACTTGATGCACTTACTACTCAAAAGACATGGTCTTTGGTTTCCTTGCCTACTGGTCATCGTCCCATTGGCAGCAAATGAGTATATCGTATCAAATACAATTCTAATGGCACGATTGAACGCTACAAAGCAAGGTTAGTTGCCAAAGGATTTTCTCAACAAGAAGGCTTGAATTACACTGAAACATTTGCACCTGTTGCCAAGTTAACAACTGTTCGATGTATTCTTGCTGTTGCTGCCGCCAAACAATGGCCATTACATCAAATGGATGTAACCAATGCCTTCCTCCATGGTGATTTAGAGGAAGAGGTATATATGACTCCACCACAGGGTCTTTGTCGACAGGGGGAGAAGCTTGTATGTCGACTGCATAAGTCCCTCTATGGACTTAAACAAGCCTCTCGAAATTGGTTTGCAAAATTCTCTCATGCTATCAAAAAGGCTGGTTTTGTTCAATCACATTCAGATTATTCTTTATTTGTGAAGACTAAAGGTCCATCTACAACTATGGTGCTCATCTATGTAGATGACATAGTGATAACAGGCAATGATGCAACTGCTATACAGAGTCTCAAAGATTTTTTGCATCAACAATTCCATATCAAAGATCTCGGTCCTCTAAAGTTTTTTCTTGGCTTGGAAGTTGCAAGGTCCAAAGAAGGCATTGTAATCTCTCAACGAAAATATACCTTAGAGATTATAGATGATGTTGGTTACTTGGGTGCTCAACCTTCGAATTTCCCAATGGAAGTAAATCTAAAGCTCACGAATGATCAAGGTGATTTGCTACATGATCCAGAGCGCTATAGGAGATTAGTTGGACAATTAATCTATCTCACAATCACAAGACCAGACATCACATACTCAGTTAATATCCTAAGCCAATTTATGCATGCACCAAGAAAGCCTCATTGGGATGCTGCTCTTCGCATCATTAAGTACCTTAAAGGAAGTCCAGGTCTTGGCTTGTTATTTTCATCAAGCAATTCTTTCAACTTGAAGGCTTATTGTGATGCAAATTGGGCAAACTGTCCTATGACTCGAAGATCAACTACAGGTTATTGTGTGTACTTGGGAAATTCACTAATTTCATGGAAGGCCAAGAAGCAGAAAACAGTCTCCAGATCATCCTCAGAAGCTGAGTACAGGTCCATGGCAGCAGCAACTTGTGAATTAACTTGGCTCAGATTTTTGCTTAATGACATGCAGATTTCTACAGGACCAGCAAAGTTATTATGTGATAATCAAGCTGCACTTCACATAGCAGCAAATCCAGTATATCATGAGCGCACCAAGCACATAGAACTCGATTGCCATGTTGTAAGAGAAAAGATACAAGAAGGTCAAATTGTTACAGAATTTGTTTCATCTCATTTGCAGTTGGCAGATGTTTTTACAAAAGCTCTTGGAGGAAACGTGTTTAAGGACTTAAGAAGCAAGTTGAACATGCTGGATATACATGCTCCAACTTGAGGGGGAGTGTTAAGATTTGTTGAGATTTGATTAACGTTATTTTTGGAAGATAATCGTTACTGCACATATTTAGAAATTTGTAATCCCTTCACTTAAGGGAATTAGTTGAGATTTTATTTTTATTTCCTTGTTGATCAGATCATGATTTGATCTGTATATGTGTATATATTGTAGCCTTTTGACATAGAAACGTAATAGAGAAAAACACAGCTTTCTCAATTCTTATTTTGTCAAGATGATGGCGCTGAGACACAAGATGTTGGAGTGTTGGAGACCAAGCCTTGCCAAACTTTAGGTTTTGTCCCTGAAAACTATCTGAGTTCTTCGTTAGCAATACGGTAGACCCACCATTGTGTTGGTGCGCCCATATAGCTCCCTCCATCTCTACTTAGAGGGTTGTGTAGCCTTGTGAGCTGGGTGTGTGTGTGGGTATAGTGTGTGTCGTATTCAAGTTTCCAAAAGAAACCACAATTAGTCCCATATTTGATGGGGTGTTCTTGTGTCCATATAGCCCCACCTGCTTCTCTTTTTAAATAGGATTGTGTGGGTGCATTGGCTTTGTAACGGGGTTGGCAAGCGGGAGTAGGCAAACCCCAAATAAATCTTATTTATACAGAATATTTGCATTTACTAATTACTGTGTCATCGGTTAAAACTTAAAAGAAAAATGCTCTAGTACGTCATTCTAGGGTAATTGGATTTGTATGAAATTACCACTAAAAGTGACACGTGTTGCCATTTTTCCTTATTACCTTTATAACCGGTTAAACCTAAAATTTCATCATTTGAGTAAATTGTTTCTTTATAACGTTGAAAGGGTAGCAACTACACGTGCTCACATCGAGAGTTTGAAAAAAACAACTACACATGTTGCTCCCAAGAGTTTGAAAAAACTCGTCCTATACTCTAGCATCGTACTAAAAAAAATTGGTGAAAATAAAATTTCTTGTTTGAAAGAGAATATACAAAAAAAAAAAAAAGGGAGCGTGTAAAAACTTGATATTTCTTCCTCCGTAACTTCTTGTGTGCTTTTCACCTTCCATTGAAATTTCATCCCCCTTGGTAAAAAAAATATGATTATATTGTCGACACAAATTATGATTTTGAAGTCTCGTGGCCTACTTGAGACACTAATAGATTGTTAGTACGGTGAGTGTATCTTATCGTCACACAATTTTTTTTTTACTTGGCCTAATCGTTTATCTACCTTAGGTTAGTGATTAGAGGGTTGGCAGGGTTAACACTCATAGTGGCCGTCAACAGCCACACAAAAAACTTTAACTAATTCATTTGTGTGTTACTCTTTTACCAGCTATCATCGTGGGGCTGTTACATGGTACTTTTAGGGCTGTCAGATGGCCGTAGGGCGTATGTCTTACCATCCCCTAGCCCTCGAACAGCTTGGATCGGTTAGGCCCAAGCCCTACCCTCAAGGGCCAGGGCAAGCTAGGGTCAAAAGACCATAATAATTAGAATAATAATAAAATTATATTTTAGCAATTTTTTCTTTATTGATTATGGATTTGAAATGTGACTTTTTTTTTAAAAAAAAACTTGGGACCAACAATGCAACATGAGAGGTGCTAGCATAGTACACATTTCTATTACAATGAGGGTTAAGGTTGGTGAAATTACAATCACACACATCAATTGTTACCGTTAGATTTTTCGATTAGGACGGTTAGATTAAAAAAATAAAAAAGCATTACAACTTATAAGAAGATTCTGGAAAAGATACTTAGACTTCTATTACATATACACTTACTAACTCGGTTAGATTTTAAAAATAAATAAACAAATAAGGTAAAATATGACTACACTACAATGATAGTTTGTCACACATAGACTTAGTTTATTATAAATCATATTATATCATATATGGTATGAGATATAAAGTGGAGGATTGGGCCGGGACGGACCGGACCGGACGGGGCAAGGATGGTGCTTATTGGGCCCAGCCCCCAAGTAAGAGGGCATTTCAAATTTGGCTCGACTCAGCCCTAGGGCTTTAAGAAAAGAAAAAAAGTCCTCTATTTTGTGGGCTTTGAAGGGTTGGGCCCCCTCAAAGGGTCAGATCGACAGCCTTAATTACTTTCCTCACTTTTAATGAATCTACGCTGTTAATACTACCAAATCCGTCCCTTATTTCTGGTGATAGTTGTTGCTCCCCTTATATCTGCTAGGTATGCTAGCTCCACTCTTAGAATTTCATAATCTCACTAGTGAAGCGACAAACATTATTGTTGTAACATGTTATTTTTGCAATAAGTTAAAGCAGCATTATTGAAGAAGGTTTTCGCTCTAATCACTATGCAAAAGTAACTCTTTAGTGGAAGATTATGTGTTACTTTATTGGCAGTGAAATCTCACCGTTTATGAGTGCATGTGCATCGTGTACTTAAACGCACTACATCACCATCCATATAGCTCTGGTGGTTCAGCTCCACACGTGCCAAATGTATGTATATCACAACTAATTAACAAAAATTTTTTTTGGTTGAAAAGATAATGTATTAAGAGATTGTTTGGATTACATAACAGGCAATTATATGGCCTGAAGGAGGAGTACATCCCATGCTATAACTATCAAGTATACTAACTGAAAGAGCCTACTGAGCAAGTAAATGGGCCACCGAATTAGATAGGCACCCTGAGATGATGAATTGGAGCAGTTCGTAGGAGGGCACCAAAGATCGGATATCATCAAAGATAGCAAGGATATCCCAACTGAGTTGATCATCCAATCCATTCAGAACATCGATAAGCTCTTTGGAGTCTGATTCTATAATGACTTTTGGCCACCCGTTGGCCAGAGCAGTGAGGATACCTAGGTTGATTGCCTCTGCTTCTGCTACACAAGCGGATTTTCCAAGAAGGGGTTCAGAAATGTTAAAAAAGCACGCCCCATTATGATCACGTGCAATTACACCTACCCCAGCTGCAAGGCCATTCGGTAATGTAGTGCCATCTACGTTTATTTTGATCCAAGGGGAAGTCGGAGAGATTCATTGATCTGGATGTTATACTTTATTAGGATCTAGCCAATCAAAATTCAAGAATCACATACCTGTGTCGGCCATTGAAAGTAGAGAGTAAAACCTTTGATTGTCGATAACAATGAAGCACACGGCCTTCAGATTCCATGACTCCTTAGCTCTCGATGAGGAAGATGCTTTTCTTTCTGCAGGCTTTCTTAGGAGTTGGATCTGGGACCGATAGCCTATATGCATTATATATACTTAGGGTTTAGGTCAATAGAGTCTCTAACCCATCAAGGAAACTATAGACCATCCTTATAACCTGATATACTTAATTAATGCATAAACCACCACTATTTGGCTACAACTGAAACCTTAACTGGAGTAAACCTTATCCGGGTTTGGACTATGAACATTGCCAAGACCATAAACCTTATAGAAAATCTTACATTCTCCCACTTGGTCTGCAATGATCATAAAAAAAGAAAACATTTTACTTATGCGGAAAATTCCTTTAAAATGACTCTCCCGGATAAACGACTCAATTTTGAAAACAACAGACGTGTGGCCACACTGAAAACATACTCCAGATAGTTAAGCCAATATACATAAATGTGGTGAACAAAACCTAGACAAATAAAAACACTAATACCGGATCACGGAGGCCATCATATCAACACTACGACATGACACCATTCCATGGTCACTATACTAGTACCCTCATTTTCCATGGTTTCAAGCATTATAACCTTATGATGTGTTGACCTCACACATCTCAAAATTCGATCCTCAAAATTTGCCTTGGTCACTTAATCTGCAAATTTAAAACACCATTTAACACAAAATGGAAATGCAGAGTGATGCATCGCTATATTGTTCTGATTAGAACAAATTAATAGGTAAATCTCAATAACTGTAGTAGAGAACCTTTTGTCTGTAACTGAAATGCTAGCAACATACTCCCACTAACCAAATGAATCCAAGCTGTCTTTTAATCTCGTTTTAGACAAGTTCTAAAATATCTTATGATTCAACTTTATGGTTAATGGTTCAGACACCTTATGTTCTCTAACCTTCTCTCTCACAACAAGATACCTTACGCCCATGTGTTTGGACTAACTTTAAGTCTTATTGTTTTGAGAGAAATAAACTGATATAGAATTATATCCAATGGTCTGGTAATAAAACTGAAGACCTAGAGCCCTAAGATAAAACTCCGCAATCACATAACTTGTTCAAAAACCTTATAACAAGTCATGTATCCTTCCTGCTTAGTCGACGATTCCATACTGAAAAACATTATACTTTTCACTAGATAGCAATATCACAGCCAATAGGAATAAAACCCAATGTCGACTACTTGATGTTCAGACGTCCAGTACAATCTGAACCTGAATACCCGATAACCTGATGGGTATCAGTACCATTATATATGTGAGCCAATATTCTTTAATCTTCTGTAATTACTTTATAACTATCTTAATGGTATAACTATCTTAATGGTCTAACATTCAAATATATCACAACTAAAATGAGAACTTTATTTAACTGCATGAGATATATTCGAACGAGTGAAGACCTGTTTATACATAAGACTTTTCAATCGAAGTGCAATAAACAATAATGTAACTTTATAACACAAATTTTAGCTTAAGTCTTAGGGCACTCTAACAAGTCAACCTGTAATTCACAATACAGATTTCTCTTTATGAGCTTAATATGAAATATCAATCATCCTTAGAACTTTCTCATAATTCTATAATATATCATTAGAATATACTTTCTCCCACTGACCTTAATGTTGATGTACTCAACTATAATATTCACCTTAAAAATCGAAAGAAGTATTCATTTGATTGTCTACTCAAAACCTTATGCAAGCTTCCTAAGCTTACAAACTTAATACTCATTATCTTTTTTCTAAGAATCTTTTATCATTTTATATACACCTCCTTATGAAGAACGTTGAGTAGGAATATTCTTCTAATGTTTATCAGCTATAACTTTATTAAGTTTAAAATATTACTTTTCTTTATGGATTTCATACTATAATCAACATAATACTTCCCCTATCCTGATGAAAAGTAATATATCATCCTTATTCTCAAAATTGTCTTGACTTCAGGCGAAACAAATTAGACCGAATGGGAGACAATAGCACCTCAAAACTTTATATGATGACCATCAACTATATCAAAATAAGAAACTTTAGGTGTGACACAACATCACTTCTTTAAGCCTATTGATAGACTGAAATATGGCTATCCTTACACTTAATAGGTAGAGACTTTATACTCCCACTGTTATCGCCATTTTTAACATTTTACATTTTAATCTCAATAATGCTAGTGTTACGAGAGAGACTAGATGATATATATATTTCTTAATTTCTTTAAATGTTTGATAAAGAAGCAACTTAATTTCTTGAAATTTTCCTCATTTTCAAAACTTAATGGTGTCTTGAACATTGCCTTATGAGGAACTTAATTTGAAATATACAATATAGTCTTTAGAGCATTTCCTTATACGAATTCTAACATAAATGAATAATTGTTCATGACTTTAGGTAACATGGTCTTCCCTTCCAATTGTTCATTATGTTCTTAAAAGATTGAATTAAATAACATTTTAAATATCTCATAATCTTGAAGATACTAAGTAAACAACCTTTAATCTTTGCTTTATGTCGTATTTCATAACTTAGATCTTTTTACCAAGAAGATTATGAGCTTTATCTTTATGGATCATAAACAAAATCCAGACTTTGATATCTATATATATAGATTAATGAAACATCATTATACCTCATGAAAGAGAGAAAATCAATTACAAATATCTATATAGGTCATTGTATTAGTATTTGTAGAGAGAAATTTCTTTGAAGCCTTTAAATTTTCTTTACTTAATGCTATCAAACAAATCTTTAGATTGAAATTTTTACATTTCAAAATTACTTTATCGCATCACTTTAAATACATTATTAAAATATTATATTTTAATGTCAATGTATTTTAACTTTACAAACCATCAATTTTAATAATATGACACATTAACAAATTTGATAAAGAAATGATCCACATACCAGATTTAAATCTAATAAACTGTGTGAATATTAGCATTTAATCTATATTTCTTTACAAATGATTTCTCTCAATCTTCTATATTTTAGATTCTAATGAATCTCTCAAAGATATTACATATGTGAATTAGTGTTTTAGAATTAATTCACAATGAATAATATAAAGCATCATCTCTAGATGCCTCAAAAGCATATTAGGATTAGTCACTCATCACCTTATGAGATTTTTATACATTAATACTGTAGTTCATTCTCATTCCAACCCACATGGAGATAAAATATTTATACTTTATCATTTTCCTTTCATGTACTTTAAGTTAATTATAGATTGATTGAAGTACACATAGAGAGATTCAAACTTAAACTGCAACATCAACTTTATATTGACCATTATCTTAATGAATTCATATTTGCAATCTTTATTTATGATGTTTTTATGAATTCATCATATCAAACATAAGTCAATTGACTTAGATAAACACTTATGATTCTCAAATAAAATAATCATTGAACTTGTCACCTTATCAAATAATACCTTATATAATATTAGGAATTCTTCCATAAACAACTTTTGATATTGACCATTCACAGTTTTCAAATTCAGTCTATTGACATTTTTCATTCCTAATCCTTAGCCCTAACCTTTAACTTATCTTTAATTACACATTTCTTACTTTCATCCTTAAAATGACTAAGTCTTAGTCTTATTTACCTAAGGTCAGCGTAACTTGATACTTTCAGCGCCCATAGAGTAACAATTATCTGTAAGAGAAGATTTAATTTCTGTATATAAACTAAAAAGGCTCACATAAAAGTTTGCATCTTAATATCCTTATGCATGAATCATTATCTTTATTTCATGCTTTTATTGATGCAAAAACACATCTAACTGATGGGGTATCAATCAGACAATCCAGAGTGACTATAATATTTTAAACATTTTCTCTGGTGAGATTTCCATTTGCATCATCACACTCCCTCCTTTGGGCCGAGAATGCAACATGCAATTGACTCATTTCCTTTGGTGAATTAACTTCACCACAAGACAAGTTGATCATGAACACAATAGATTTCGAAAACTTTAAACCTTTGGGCCTAAACTCCTCTAGTCTGTAATGTCACCCCAACTTTCCTGCTCCGTTTGAATTGTACAAGATAATGACCCACCTTTGGGCTTGATCACTACCCCATAACAATCAAACGCAAAACCTTATGGCACTCCATTTTCAATATATAGCAAATAATCATATAATCATACACATTTGAATGCCACCCAAATTTTCCTGATCGAGGCCACTTTGGTGACTAACACGACCATTTCAATCTAGTTGGTTCCAAATAAGGAGTTGCCTAAAATTCCATACCCCGAGGAATTATAGATTGTTTAAATAAACATGCATCAATGAACATTATAACATATTCATAGAAATCTCGTCTTCCACATGATATTAAATTAAAAGAACATAATTTAAAACATGCATTGGAAAACACAACGATAATGCAATTCATGAATTTTTTTTTTTTAAAACAAACAAGAATTCAGTTTTATTCAAGAAATCATCATGCATTTAAGGTCTTGAACTTCAAATAATTTGTTAAACTATCATGCACATTATACTAAGTATTCATGCGCATATATGTTGAGACACGAATAAACCTGTCTTAGCTCTAAAAATTTGTTTAGAAAAATAATTTATATCCAAAAGATTACATCAAAGTGTGTAATCAATTAGTGCCTGAAGTCTGTAAGAGTTAAAAACTATATTCGGTGTCATTCTGAATGCACAAATGAACTTAATCACGTGTTCCCCATTTTCCCAAATCAATAGACCGGAAAACCTTAAAGCTCATTAAACAATCACCAAACATACTTTATTTATGCATTCAATTACTTTATAGGCAATTGAAAAGGTTAATTTAACCATAAAATCTCTCCGGAGTGCCCAGATACTAGAATATGCATAAAAGTAGGTCTAGAATTGAAAATTAATTATATTAGGCACTTAATGCCACAAAAGGTCTTTATAGAGGTACAATTAGCTGAAATAAACCCTAGATATTTACAAAGAATACTTTAGGGATGGTCCAAGAGTTACTTTAAGCTTGAAAAGTTTTCTGGAGTTTCCAAAAACCAAATTAGGCATCAAAGGTAGGTTCAAAATTTAAAAAATAGCCCTATTTGAGCACTTAATACCATAAAAGTCCTCTATAGAAGACAAATTAACTAAAATGGACCCTGGAATAAGGTTTTACAGACAAAATTAGGCCAGGGGGCATAGGACACGCGCAAGTATCGTGTCGGACACGCGAACACGCGCAGGATATTAGAAAAACCACTGGAGTGCGCATCACGCGCAGTCATGCGCTTCACGCACGGGAACAGCGACTCACGCGCGACGTGCTGTCACGCGCGGTTTGCGCGTCACGCGTGCGCGGCTTGACGCAATCACGCGGTTCGGTCCAGGGCGTAGCTCGGTCCGGTTTGGTTCAAGATTGGTCCAATAGAACCGGTCTGGTCCATCGAACCAGCCGAGTTTAATTCGTGTCGGGTTATGACATATTCGGGTTCGGGCCCGTTATAATTTGATTCGGATCTAAACTAAACGGGTTGGGTTCGATTCCGGATCGGGTCGACCCTCGTGAACTCGTCTTCCCAACCCGGTTTTTTTTTTTTTTAACTGAAACCGTAGCCTTGTTTCCCACTGTTGGGGGCCCTACCGGCCACCTTACCGGCTGCAGCCGGTGCCAAAAGGTCGGACACTCTCCGGCGAGTAAAACCCCTCTGCCGGAATCCTATGGCGGCGACAGACGGTGGCGGAATCGCCGTCTAACTAAAAATGGCCGAAACCCCTTTTTTTTTTAAAATACTTGATTTCTTCTCTTCCCGGCATCAGATTCGAGTGAGGGGAGTTCCAAAATAATAGCCAGACTTAGGGGAACCATTATTAACAATGTTTGAGGGCATCCTACCACCGGTAACCGGAGAAATTGCCAGAAAACCGAAAACCCCCCCCCCCCCCCCCCCCCCCCCCCCCCTTTTTTTTTTGTTTAATGATTTCAGATCCGAAACCCTTTTCTAAAACCCAAAAAATTGAATAGTGAACCAAAAATTAGCCACATAATAACGCTACATACGAAGCCTACCATGGTTCTCCGGCGAAGAGTTTTCGCCGGAAAATCTATAAAATTTCGTAAAAAATCGAACTAATTTCATCAGAAAAATAATGTAAATCCTATTAAAAATTAATAGAAATAACTTTATGCATTCTTGAACTTGATTGAGCACCCTAGGCTTTGATACCACATGTTATACTTTATTAGGATCTAGCCAATCAATATTCAAGAATCACATACCTGTGTCGGCCATTGAAAGTAGAGAGTAAAACCTTTGATTGTCGATAACAATGAAGCACACGACCTTCAGATTCCATGACTCCTTAGCTCTCGATGTGGAAGATGCTTTTCTTTCTGCAGGCTTTCTTAGGAGTTGGATCTGGGACCGATAGCCTATATGTATTATATATACTTAGGGTTTAGGTCAATAGAGTCTCTAACCCATCAAGGAAACTATAGACCATCCTTATAACCCGATATACTTAATTAATGCATAAACCACCACTGTTTGGCTACAACTGAAACCTTAACTGGAGTAAACTTTATCCAGGTTTGGACTATGAACATTGCCAAGACCATAAACCTTATAGAAAATCTTACACTGGAGCCATGGGAGCCATCGCTTTAGGGTAGGAGATCAGGATCTTTGCTCTAAAGCCCGTAGCCGATAGGAGTTCCCGGATCATACCTTCAGCTTTAGCAATGGTGGGAATGGGAATGGGAATGGGAATGGGAATGGGATTGGGACTAGTATCGTTGAAATGGGCATCATTGCGAGCAAGCTAGATACTCCAGAGAGTTATGCTAAGGCGGATAGTGGTTTCTTTGTTGTCGGAGTTGAAATAAGGGTGCGGTGAACACTATTGCTACCAAGTTAACAAAGGGTATGAGACCCATGGTGGAATATGGAGGGAGAGGGGGGATCCGAACCATACGCTTCTGGCAAAGTTACGTTCGAGGAAAAGGTGTTGATTCGTTTCAGGTTCCATCTAGTGCAACGGGCAACGATCATCTACATCCATTCTCCGGTGTTGAAGATTGGTGGAAACTGCAATGACGCTATGGCAAAGTCACCATAAGAAGACTTTGATTCTTGGATAAACAAAGCTTGCGTCAACTGAGTCAGTGGATAGAAGATTTACCATTATTTCCCCACCAAAACCGAGCACGTAATGGAGATAACTTCAGCTAACCATTTCTTTGGCAATTTGAAGCAGCTCATAGCATAGGTTGGGATGGCTTGGGCCACTGCTCGGATTGGGACACCTCAGCCCGCTTGAGAGAGGATAGATCTGTCCAATCCTGTCCACCCTTTGAGTCTATTGAGGACACACTGCTTGACGAAATCAAAACCTTGCATTTTTTAGTAGCTGAACACTGTTAGAAGGCCCAAATACTTCTCAAAGTTTGAAGAATGGCGAATGTGAAGTATCCTCCCTATCATCCGACGGAACCTCCATAGGGTATTGGAGCTAAAAGAAGCCCCTGATTTTTTATAATTGAAGTCGAGACCGGAAGCATTACCAAACTACAATAATAAATCCATCAAGTGATGACGTTAATCCAGATTAGCTTTGAGGAGAACAGGGCAATCATCAGCAAAGAGCAAGTGAGATAATAAAGGGGCTCCTCTAGCAAGTTGAATACCACTTAGCTGTTTTTGGGTTACGACCGCTTGAAGGAGATAGTAGGTTGCCTTACCGGAGACCTCTAGAGGGGTGGATGTGACCTAAAGGTTCGCCATTTATAACAATGGCATACGATACCGTTTGAACACATTGACGGACAGGGTTGATCCAAGTTTGATTGAAGCCCATTCTTTCCATGTCTGCAAATAGAAAAGGCCATTCAACTTTATCATAGGTACTACTGAGGTCGAGTTTGAGAGTCATTCTGCGATCATTCCCTTTAGTTTTCTTCTTGAGGAAGTGTCCTATCTCGTGAGCTATTAGGACATTGTTTGTGATCTGACGGCCTAGAATAAATGGAGACTTAGCAGGATGAATGATTTCATGAAGAATAGGACAAAGGCGAGTAGCCATGATCTTGGCAATAACCTTGTATGTAACATTACAAAGGTTGATAGGGCGAAAGTCATTCGTAGCTTTAGGATAGGCCACTTTCGAAATTAACAGAACATGAGTGAAGTTGGTTTGCTTTAAAAGAAAACCAGAGGTGAAGAAGCTTTGAACTGAAAGACATAGATCTTGACCGATTATATCCCAATGTCTTTTACCACCATCATTAAGTGTTGGCAATCAAAATCTCGAGGCAAATATTGACCTGTGGATAAATGGAAGCAAGCTAATGGCTTGTTGTCATGTAGCCACAACCAAACAGATTGGCATTTAATTGTTCTCACAGACATCCTTAAGGGTGTGTTCATCTAGTGAGGGAAAATAAAAGTAAAGTAAGATTTCTTGGTAGAAATACCAACAAATGTTTAGATTTCTCACTCTCCCTTTGGGGCCAGCCTCGCACAAGATTTTTCCAGACTTATCTAGTGTGGCGGGTTGCAAGCTATCATGTCACCCTTGTGAATTAGTCCTGACCCGAAGGGTTAGGACACCCTAAGGTACCAAAAAAAAGCACACCTTCATTTTCTTGCACTTTCTTAACAGTGACAAAGTTTCTATCAAAAACTAAATCCATCTTTTGATGGTTATTTTGAGAGCATTTTTTATGATTATTTTGAGAGCATATTTAAGTTTCTTGTAATTTACCCTAAATAAATAAGGTAAGAGTGGGCCCTTCGAAAGATTAAACATATCAAATATCATGTTAACTGGACAAAACTATCCATCCGATCAACAAAATTCTCTTTAGACTTTAAAAGTTAAAAAAAAAATTCAAGAAATGCAAAAACGAATAAATAAAAATCCATCTCCAATGGATAAAATCAAGCTCTTTTCAAGTAACTCTTTTCCATAAACATTTTTCTCCCATTAGTAAAAGTTTCGCTTGACTGCTATTGTCCATTAACATCCCTTTCAACCTAGTAGAAAAAAAGAACAAGTTAAAGGTAAAGGTAAGATAAGATTATGCCTAAGAAAAAACAAAGGAAAGGTATTTTAACCTTAGCCATCTATCTTTAATTCTAGATCATCACTATGGATACTTTTCATAGTAATCTTTTGAATTTGATCGATAAGTTTATAGTTATTCTTCATTTTCTTATTTTAAAGTAGAATCTTCGTGGATGGATATCTGAGGTTTATATTAAAGGTAAGCTCTCTTACATTTTGAGAAATGTTCGTAATTTTTTTGAGAAGTGAAAATTTATTTGTAATCCAAAATGAGAACATTTCTCAGAATTTTCTTACACGAGCCAAACACCATTCTAAAGTTTCTATTCCTGGATAATAGAGAATTGTTTTCCCTAGAGTGATGCCAAACAATCCCTTTGCATAATTGTCTTTAAAAGAATGACTTTTATTGAAGGCCTGCGCATAAATCTTCAACCTATTTCATTTCTGCTACTAATTCAAGTCAGTATAACACTAGCTTATGAGATATCTGAATGAAGAAACCATTCAAGAAAAAGTAGAAGCATGAATATATCCCTCCATAATTCAAGACAAAAGCTTGTGAGACCATTGATTGTGTTAATTTTTTTTTTTAATGTATGAATTCCTCAAAGAGTGTTAAGGATTCTTATAAGTGTTATAACTTTGCTAGACCTTTTTTTTCATTTATAGTGATGATTACACATTACAACAATGTATAATAAAATTCATTAGCAAGCAAGCCAAGTCGATTTATTACAAGTTACCACATTTTTGGCGTGGATAGTTTCAAACAATAACAAGCCAATCTAACCTGATCCAATCCAACTTAACACACATCAACCCAAACAATAGGTTGCAACCTGCAAGTAAGTTGGTAATGAGCCATGGCCATCATAAGCTTGGGATGGCACCTAAAAAAAACCAATCAGGCTGATCTGCAGTCCTACTCTGGGCAAGGCAAGCACGGTTGGGGGATCGGTATGAAGAGCTATTGTGCTAGGGTTGCCAATTCGGCCCTTTGATGAATGGAACCGATCGACATTTTATAGCCCACAAAATAAAGGGCAATCTTATCTTCAATAAAGCCCTAGGACCAAGTCAGGCCTAATTTTGAAAAACCCGCTTACTTGATGGCTTGGCTTAGTAATATAAAACTTATAATAATCTAAAATACCAAGCCTTACTATGTGTATGTACCATCCGAGCTCTCTCTCCCTTATAAGTTTCATTATGCCTCAATCGATTGGTACCTATTTTGAGTAGTGTTTGGGTGAAGCTTACATGGGTTTGAGAGTGTATTGGTTGCATGTTTTGTGTGTGTAAGTGCATGTGTGTGTCCTCTTTCCGCTTGACTTCAGCTTTGCCTTGTGGTGTTGTTGAGTAAACCAAAAAAAATAAAAGATGTAATTCACATGTAGCATACGCATAGGAATATAGTAACATGCAACATTGATGCAATTTTTTTTGTCGTTAACAACCCCTAAACCCCTAAGGGGTGGATGGGCCTTTCCTCAAGTGGGAGGTCCTAAGTTCCATTTCTCACCCCTTGGCGTGGCGGGTTGCAAGCTCACGTTGCATCCTGGAGGATTAGTCCTGACCCAAAGGGATGGGGACACCCCGAGTTCCAAAAAATATTTTCCCATTAAATATTCTCTTTTAATGTTATTAAACTTGTGAGTCAAAAACTTATTATTAATGTTATTAAAACTTGTAAGTTGGAACTTTTTTAATGTAAAAACAATACTTTGTTTATTTGCTAAGAGGATATCAGTTACCTACATTAGTAGAGGGTTAGTGGTTAGGGGATTAGAGTCTTGATAGGAAATGGGTCTCAAGAGTCATGACCTCTCAATTGAAAGGCCACACGGCACTATTGGCGTAAGTTGGCAGAGTGTAGGAAAAACAGTACTAATACTAGCATACTAATACTAACCAACAAACAATTGGGGGGTGTACTAATACACTACCAATCTAATGGGCATTAAAACTGCATCGTGTTGCTCTCTAGTTGCATTGTAAGTGACGAGCCAAAATAAAAGAGGGTAACTTCAGACTTCAGTCAACAGGTTCTCTGCAGGCTAGGCATCACCCTGGAGAATGAGGGCGCATGTAAAACCTAAGCCCTGGCCTGGCCCTGGCCCTGGCCCTTTCACAGCTATAAATTTTAGCCATTCCAAAAGGGCTTAACCCAAAATTTTCATCTATTTCGATGATAATGGTATCAATCAAGCGCCCAAATCCTCTCTCCGGAGAGGGAGTGTAGCTCAAAACACACTTCTCAGTAATGCTGTAGTGGTATCGCTTTTACTAGAACGGCAGAATCAATTATGTTGCTTTACGCAGATTGAAAACCAACAAACAAGTCATCTCTCCAAAGAGATCCCATTAGATTCTTTCATATGGTGATTAAATGATTAATTATTGGGAATGTGAGATGGAATCAGTAGACAAAGCGGGATTTTTGGAGAACCAAACCCGTCATCTGTGGATACCCATCTCTACGGTTGTCTGGCCGCTGCCCAATTCCCCATTCCCAAAACCTAAATTGGTTTTGGATAAGGAATCAGACTTTCTCTGTACGCACTATTGGTTGAGAAAAAACCCCACAGGAAAAGAGGCATTTCTTCTATAAAACCCAACAAATGCAAAATCTACACAAATCCGAAGCATGTTAGAAATAAGTAAAATGGGAGGATCTAACTTAGATATTCTTCTCTAATCACAAAGGCGAGTGCTATAAAAAAAAAGATTGGGGATGGCTCATATCAAGTGTATTTTTGGGAACTCTGTCATTGTGGGAAACCCAATCGAAAGAAGAAGGAGAAGGAGAAGACCATGAAGATACCAAGCATTCCTTTCTATTGCAAAGAAACGGCACCTCCTTGTTCTTCTTCTTGCTCTTTTCTCCTCCAAATCGAAGGGTTCTTGAAACACCACTCGAGCTCTCTCTCTTTCTAATCACAGACACAATCCAAAAGATTATTAGAGATAGATGAGTGACAGAACGAGGGATCTGAATACTCGAGGGTTCTGCTGCTACTGCCAAAGAGGAGATGCATATATATATACATGGAGTTTGGGATCTAGGGTTTCTGGAAATTTAGGGTTTAGGAGGGAACTATTATATTAGGGTGTTGCAAGAACTACCAAAGCATATTGCGGCCCTTTCACGATGTGCCCCACCTGATTTGGCAAGATTAACAGATCACCACACGTTCTAACTACTTTTATCTTGAGATTTTATTACTTTTCTACCAGGAGGCACAGTACCGCAACGGAAGGGCGCACATAAACCAAACTAATGCGGACCTGGTCCTACTTACCACCGGATGGGCCTGGTTAGGGCCCAAATCGGCAAAAATAGCGAAACATAAAAACGCCGTCTGTGGGAATCGAACCCACGACCACGTGGTTAAAAGCCACGCGCTCTACCAGCTGAGCTAAGACGGCCATATAATTTAAATCATCTATTAAAATAATCATGTCAAATTGTTACGAGAAATTAAGTTTTTTTCCATCTTGATAATCCACTATATCATTTAAATAAGAACAAGAATCATACAACTAACGGGGCTATCACAAGGATATCAAGAATCATAAAATGCCAATTACATATGGTAATAGAAGGTGCACACTCTGACATTCAATCGGAGAACAACTCTGGCAACGTTATGTTTTTTCCAATTTCCTTGTCTACAGATAAAACTAATCCGACCAAAAAGAAATGGTGACCAAAACTTTTTATTGTCTTTCAAAATGGTTGAGGTCTCCCAATGCACCTTCACCTCATTGTCATTTAGCATTGCTATTAGAGACTGAGAATCCTCTTCCAAAATGAAGTTAGTACATCTTTTTTGTTTGGTCAAAAGGGGACTTTCTTTTATTGCAGTAGCCTCCGTTGTCAATGCCGAACCACCTTGGAGGGGGTAAGAAATAGAACAAACTGTTCAACTCGACCCTTATGGGTTTTGACATGAAAACCGAAGTTAGTTGCATGATTTGAAAGAGAAACAGCTCCATCACAATTGATCTTGAGCCAGTCCCTTGGCCGGGGGATTCTAGGATATAGAGTCCTCACATCTCCTATTGTGAGAGGAATTTACCGAAAGGACACGCGTCAGCAGCAGCTCATTCCAAGTTCTGATTTACTGGTAGAAGGTTGGAGTGGAGGGTGTGATACCCTGACCTGTACTCCGATGATTAAGTCAGTCGGTGTAGAAGATGATGAATAGTAAGAATATATAGAGAGTTCGAAGGTCTTAGCTCTTCCAATTTTTTGCCGTCCCCTTCACACTGTTTTTCACAGGTTTATATAGGCCACCCTTGCCATGGCCATGAGCACCCATTGATGTCCATGCATACCTCGAATCCCTGATGTGTACTTCAGTAATCATTTTAGATAGATCTCCCGGTCATTCGTACTGCACGCGCATCTGCACACAAAAAGAGCAGGCAAAGAGTAGGAACTCGTCCGAGGTGACTGGCATTAAATGCAGCATTAAATGCCATTTAATGCCAAGACAATGTTACCCACCTACCATCGTAGAGGTAGGATCAATCCCAGGCGACTGGGCAGTAACGCCAGATCTCATTATGTGTTAGGATACGCAATCGTTGACAATAAGACGACGGGTACGTTGTCAGAACGAGGACGTGATCGTCGTCCATGAGACCACGGGTCCGTCGTCAGAATGAGGACGTGATCGTCGTCCATGAGACCACGGGTCCGTCGTCAGAATGAGGACGTGATCGTCGTCCGCGAGACCACGGGTCCGTCGTCAGAATGAGGACGTGATCGTCGTCCGCGAGACCACGTTCTCGTTGTCCATACGACCACGGGCCCGTCGTCGACGAGACGACAGAAATGAGCCCAAACGATAACACCACACTGAGGACGAGGTTAGTTGCATGATTTGAAAGAGAAACAGCTCCATCACAATTGATCTTGAGCCAGTCCCTTGGCCGGAGGATTCTAGGGTATAGAGTCCTCACATCTCCTATGATCTGTCGCTTCACTCGAGTCCATACTTAGTTTCTCAAACATCTCAGTTGCAAAGCGGTTAATTCTTTCCACTTTATTCTTGGGTTCGGGTTACAACGATCAAAGACCGCAGTGTTGTTATCACTAGGGTTGTAGTAGTCTAGAAGAGTAAGTTTAGAGTGTATATGTTCATTCATTTGTAGAGGAGATTGAGTTGGGATGCAATCAATTGCGATCCAGACCCACACAATTAACACCTATGAATGGTGGTTAAGATTCATTTACCCTTATGCTAAGTTTGGTTGTTGAGAAAATAGGTGAAAAAATAGAAAAGAAAAGAAAATTTTGAATTTCTAATATAATTTTTAGTTGTATTTTGTCTAATTTTCTTTTCTATGTTTTCACTTATTTTCTCGGCAACCAAACATAGGGTTAAGGTTCAACAATTAACCATAATTGTTAGAGAAAATATTTATAAAAAATCTAAACTCCTAGGATTAAAATTTCTTATTAGAGATTATCTAGCGGTTTAGATTTACTAGCCCTTCGGTTTCAACCATGTAACCTTTAGTTTTTTGTTTTTTTAAAATTAACTACATAAGTTAAAAATGTTTAACCAAGGTTAAAATAGGCAGTTAAAGGGCTTTGAGTGGGCCAGACGGTTTTGGTCTGGTGAGTGCCCGACCAAATCCAATCCCATAATCGCCTACTGCATTGTTCTGCTCATTTATTGCTTATTAATTATTTGTAGACCAAACTAGCACCGAACCATAGAATCTGAATTCTGAGCTAACCAACCAACAGACCTATAATATCTGCATCATTAGCCATTTTGATCAAACCATCTAGAAGAATATATCTCTTAGTTTGCATACCGGTGCGAGCGTGCCCCTTACGCATGTGCCGGATGTATCCACATGTCCCTCCCCTGTTGATTGATTTATTTTTAAATTTTATTGTTCGAGGCGTTAGCTATCCAAGTTAGGAAACACATTTCCAACTTAAATGGTTCATTTAGAGCTCCTTAGGTTTGGATTATCACAAACGCTTCTTTCTTAGCTTAATCGCTTATTTCCCAATTATGTCATTATAACTGCATTTGGTTTGGTTTGCCAATAGGTAATTTTATAATAACCGATTACAAAATTATCTGGAGATTCTATGATGTTGTCGGGGTGATTATTGTGGTGCATTATTGTTTATACACTTTTAAAACTATGTAAAAATGTTGTAAGTATCCAAATTTGCATCCGTAGCCCTACAAGATCTCTTAAACTTGAGAAATAGATTTCTCAAAATACTCTCTTTCTCAAATAATCAAATTTGATTATTTAAACTACCCTTTTAAAAATGAGTGCCAACCAAATAGGATTATAATTATCACTGCTTATTAACATCAATGTTTATTTATTTATGACAACGCTTATCAACATAATCAATTAACTTCATTGAAATGAATCAAACAAATCTTTACTAACACAAATGCCACATTAACAATGTCCATATCTACTCAGAAAAAATCAACAAATTTGGGCTCAAAGTAACTAATTACACAACTAACACATACACATACCCCTCTCCATATCAAATGAGGTAGATTTATAAATTCCTTTTCCTAGAAGGAGCATTCTTTTTCCGAAAAGAAGCTTTGTTGCCATCTTCATAGATCTTCCTTCCTTTCCTCGTCGACCTGCACACTCCAAATGCAACCATAAGCCATATTTAGTTTCACTTTTAAGTTTAAGTAGGATTGGGAGAGCAGTGGCCGGGTCAGGATGACTTACAACTTGCTACACAAACTCCCAACCCGACCCGTAACTGATTATTGATTGGCTTTAGGTATTATTCTAACACTAACCTGGAAATGGGTCTTGTTGATCGGTCAAGGATTGTCACCCTTCATTTTAAGGGCCTCCGATTGTCTTTGGCAAAACCAGAAAGGGCTCTTGGGGTTCCATACATTGTGCGACACCTAGCGTAAAAATGGGGAGAAGTCATTCCATTTTCTCAGTATAATTTTGACTTCTCCCCATTTGATATCTCACACCCTTATTCTCACACACTTATCGCCACATGTCTTATTATAGGTGGAGAAGTCAAAATAATGGGCCTCATGATTTTGACTTCTCCACCACATGTCACCTATCCTATGGAACCCCGAGATAAGCCCTTTCCGGCTTCGCTAGAGACAAGCCAAGGCCAATTTTAAGGCGTGCCATAGTACTATAGTAGCATTTATATGCAGGAAAATACGTTTCCTTTTGTCCTTAATATGACTTTCTTGTCCAAAAAAAAAAAAAAAAAATTGTCCACCAGCCGGCCCATTGGTTATATCAATTTGCTTTTGGTCCTATTATGTTTGTTCCTGGCCTCCAATCTGAGCCCATCATACTTTGAGACGCTTTTATTTTTTTAAATAGAAAGTTAGGGTTAGGCAGAACCACCCCCCTAACTAGATAAAATAAAAGAGAAAGCTAATTACAACTGAATATATCTATAGTCAAACACCTGCCTCTTGTGTGAGTGGTATGGGTGTGGCCTTCAATGAAGGGAGGTCGGGGATCCAGTCCCCCAAGGGTATGAGTTACAAGAGCTCTATAACACCTCTACATTAATTATCAAAATACACTAAAAATAAGGATACTTTAATTTTTTTATTAGAGACCAATCATTAAATGCAAGAGAGAATAAATACAATTTGACTTTTCTCTCTCCTATTTAATGAATTATCCCATATCGAAAATATTAACGACCACTCAATATGTGAAATTGTTACGACCACCTAGCAAAGGCAATAGTTTCTTTCTCTCTCCTATTTAATAATTCTAACTGACAAAGGCTGAAACAAAGAAGGACAAAATACAGATTCACCAGAAGAATTGTAGTTTTGAAAGGAGATCAGGAGCTCGATTTGCTTAATTCCCAGGATATAACTGATTGAAAACCTTTCAAATTTAACTCGCAACCAAATCTACAATTCTTGAAAGACAGAAACTACATTTCCACGGCCAATTAGAGTTCATAGAGATTCATTTCACAACCCGCTAACAATTCCTATAACCAATTTCTAAGGGCTTTTAGTACGCGCGTCATATGATGGCCCATTCTTAAATAAATGTATACCCAGAGAATGCTAGCCCCGTTTCTCTCTTCCTGGCTCTAGGGAAAGAAGAAGAACCGACCGAAGAACAAGTGTTCTCACTTTTTTGTAGGCTGCTTCTCCAGCCGGTTAAACTAAGGAAGGGAGAGGGTTTTATCATTGATGTTGATGAAGCTTTATTGGGCTGTAAAAGCTTTATTGTTTTTCCTCTGGGGAAGAGAGAAACTGAGGCTAGCATTCTCCATGTATACGTACCCTATATAGCATACTATATATCTTCAAAGGGAAATGCAGTATTTATCATCATTGATTGGTCAAAACGCTCTTCGTGTTATATATATAAACCAAACATCAAACATGGGTCGAATGAGTGACAGTAGTGGTGTAATGCATACCTGCCGGGTGAAATTGACGGCGACGCAAATCTCTCCGGCATAGGACTTATTGCCAAGGACGACTCTGTATTTGCGACGTTGTAATTCGGCCTTGCCTGTCTCCACGCCTAATGACAAAACATCCTTTAGATAGATCCTGCAGTATTCCAATTAATCCACTATCACCATTAGCTCTATATTAACAGGGACTATATAGAGCTTAATTACAGTTAGATAACACTAACGTGTTGTTAGAACCATATGCAAACAACCCTCTTAGGTTTTTCATTTGAAATATCATGTGTGATCTAGACTCCAGATAGTGCCATGCATGCTTCTATTTCTTTTAATATTTTTGTCCGTCATTATACTGCAAGTACATGCAAGGTATTATAATGCGTATATGCATTGACTTTCTCTTTTGTTGCATTTAATTGCTTTCAGTTCCCTCATAAAGTCCTGCTACTTCTTAATTAAAATTGAAAGAAGCTTGGTCGTTAAATACTGGTATAATGTCCCCACATATGACATACCCATGTCCAATCCCAACTAAGTGATGTTATTTCCATTTCAAACCCAACTCGTTGACGGTTTGTTTAAAAACGCTAACCTTCAACATAAGAGCCGGTCAGCCCGCAGAATCGGGTTATGACAGGGACCTCCCCCTAATTTGCAGATAGAAAAATCTCTGGAACATGCATCACAGATATGAACTGGCTAGTGGGGATTGCTTTTTGTTTAAGATACATTAAAAATAGAATTAACTTACGTTGTTTCGCCAATGAAGTCATCGTCCGAAAATTTGTCTTTGTCCATGATTCTAAGTACGAGCTTGTATTTGGGATCTTCCCCTCCTGGATACTCCGCTCTGAAATTAAATTTCTCATTCCATATCGGATTCCTACCTTGTCCTGCATTCCAATATCTCACTCAGTAATTACAGAAGCCATGAGTTTAATTAATGACTATATATATATACAGGGGTGGAGCCACATGGGACCAGGAGGGCTCAAATTTTGAAGAAAAAAAATATACTGTAGTACTACTATTAGGGGTGTAGGCTGGGAAAAGGGCTGAGCCGAGGGACGGGTGGTTCTAGCCCCCTAGCTTTTGAGAGAAAATATATTCCTTAAAAATGGACACAAATAGGCGTGATGGCCAATGAACTTGACCCTCAAAGAAAATTTCGTAGGCTACGCCCCGAACCCCCATTATTAGCCCCCCTCAAAAGAATCCTGGCTCCGCCCATGTATATGTTTAGAGAGAGAGAGAGAGCTTATATATCTATCTAGTACTCCCTATCTATATATTCACTCACCTAGAGCGATGCTGCTCTTGCGCTCTTCATTTCCGAATCGAACCAAAACGTAAGGGTCCATCTTACCTGCAAAATTATTTTCATTGGCTTAGAAGATACTAGATTTAAAAGTTTGAAGAAAATGAAAAACTACAAAGAAATGGAAAGAAAGAAATGCAAAAGCTCCTTAAAAAAGAAGCTTCTTTCTCCAAAAACCTACCTGATTTTAAGCCCTTACCGAAACCGCAACAAAGAGAACATGATAATAGTCTACCAAATAAATCTCTGTCTTTAATGTATTTTGCTTCGATCACCTCCACCTCTAGGTTCCCACTTCCCATCTCTCTCTCTCTCTCTCTCTCTCTGAGAATGGTTTCAGCCTCTTCCTATGGTTGTGGTTTTATATCCGAAATTTGAACAAGTGGGTCATTATTATATATTTACCAGATATAACTGAGTCTTGCCATTGCCAACTTCCCAGAAGCTGACCATACACCCACTCCACGTAAAAATTACCGAATACACGTCATACTTTCATGCGTCGTACATTCGAGACCAGATGTCTGAAATTAGAGAATAATTGTGAGCCCGGAGCTCTGCATCCAGCGGAGCTCCCTTTTAACTCTGCAAGTGTGGCATGTTTGTAATTATTGATGGAGGCTGGGTATTTTTGCAACACATCATAATAACACATTTGCCACGGGATAGTGTAAAAAACGGGGAGCTCCTCTTTATATTTAAACTGCTGATTATACCCATATCGTAGCTCGTATCTCGGCCTATATTAGTTGTCAATAAGGAATAAACGTGTATTACATACATTTGGTTCTACCGTGTACCTAATCTGGGGCTAATCTAGTAATATGTTACTAATAAATAATTTCATTTTTTGTTTCAAGTTTAAATAAAAAATCGTTTGCTTGAGTGCCATGAGAGGCAACGGCGGAATTTAAAAAATTAATCAGAGACCATTGCGATGGCCAGAACACCCTAATTTGTGTAAAGACTGGAGGGTCGTTTTGTTAATTACATTTATTTGAAAGTTAATTTTAATTCCTTCTAGAAAGTTTCTCGAAATTCTTGATGCCTACAGCTAATTTTTTAGATATAATATGTAAGCAATTGAGAACTGCAACCTCATGGGTACACTTCAAGTGGTAGTGTGTATCCTCTTTGTGGGTAGAAACTCGGGTTTGTGTCTTGGTGTGAAGTTTGAAAGCCCATCATATCCTGTGTATTAACCTAACTCCTAACCAACTTATTAACTTAGATAAAATATAACTAAAAAAGAAGTACGGTAAACTTTCAAACTCTCGTTATAGTAGTTGTATCACTACATTTCATGTTACTTTACTTTGAGAAGCAGTTCAAAGCATAATTTATTTCTTAGAAGATTATTAACTTTTTAAAGGGGTAGCAACAAAACTGTTGCACCCACATTGAGCGTCTAAATATGCCACTCCTCACAAAGTAATTTGGTAAATCAAAGAGAAATGCTAAGGAGCAATCCAAGACTATTCTTGAGAAATGCAATCTTACGACGTCCAAACTTTTGGTATGCGTTTGAAATTATATAGTTCAGTCAGTATAAACTTGATCTAGGTTCTCCTCCTGAGAGGGTGTGAGTGTTGTCATCTCCACCGGCCTATGACTTAGTAAAAGTACTAACCTATTAACCGGTGTTGCAACCTAACAAATGTCTCACCAAAAAAAAAAAAAAGCTTGATTTCAATCAAATAACTTGAAAAACTTTTATGAGATGAAAAGTAACAGAAACTTTAGGGTGTCCAGTGATTTTTGACATCTTAAAATCGCATCTTCTCCAAAGTGGTCTCATCTTGCCGTATCTGGTTTCAACTCAACTCAGTAAAATTTATTGATAATTATCAAAATAGAAAAGAGTATCAGTAAAAAAATAAAAGAATTCGTCATGACTTAATAACTTTTAGGACTTTGCTACTGAGACCGCAAAGGGCCGAGACCACATTGAGACCGCACATGTGATGAGTGGATCTCAAAATTTTTATAAATCTGATTTTATTTTTTTGAGATTCGCTCGGTATGGTCTCAGCCTTTTGCGGTCTCACTAGGATTTCCCTAACGTTTAATAGCTTATTCATTAATGTTTTCAAGGAAGCCATTCAGGTCCAAAAGTCAAAAGGCAAGCAAAATTGGCCTCAGATTGTCTCTGGCGAAACCAGAAAGGGCTCTCGGGGTTCCATACAATGTGCGGCAGCTGGCAGAAAAATGGGGAGAAGTCATTTATTTTCTCCCCATGATTTTTGACTTCTTCCGATTTGATATCTCTCCCGCTTATTCTCACACACTTATCACCACATGTCCATTTGTGTGTGGAGAATTCAAAATCATGGCCCCATGATTTTGAATTCTCCACCACATGTCACCTATTTTATGGAACCCCGAGATAAGCCCTTTCTGCCAGAGGCAAGCCAAGGCCAGCAAAATTAAAAGCCCTAAGAGAGGGTACGACCACGACGCTTGTATGATCCGGCCCAGTTTCTCCGCATCTCTCCCTCCCTGTATAGCACGTGCTGCAAGCACAGCAAATAAAATTAGGATTCAGTCTTCGTATACGGTCTCAAATGATGGCTTGAAGCAATTCTGCTACAAGTTTTAGGGCCTGTTTGGACCCTTTCGCACGGCTGAACAACACAAGCCGCTACAATAGGCTGATGGAGAAAACACACACCACCGGTCCACCATTGCATGGCTGAGCAGTACAAATAGCAATAATAAGTTGATGGAGGAACACCATTATCAAACTCTTATATATTTTGATGGTGCTGAGGAAGTGCATTTGGCATTCAAAAATAGCATCAGCTAATTAAGTTTCAGGATCCTTGCAAATAGCCCCTTAGTTCTTCTTCCTTCTCTGACGGCCGTCTGAAAAAAGTCTTTTGAAAATTTCCCTACTGATATTACAAAAGCATTTGAAGTAGTCAAATTCTTAGGACAGATAAGATCTAATATTCTAATTTCATTAAGTAGAATAATAGATTAGAGGACAACAAACTTTATTGGCGTCCCTCCAAACTATGAATGTTTGGAGACCAAGACCATTCAATGGATCTCATCTAGAAACCCTAGTCAAAAGAGGCTAATCTAATCATGATCCAAACTATACGATAAAAATCAGATTATTTAGAGAGTTTAACTATATGAATAGGAGTTCCAGTTGGATAGATTATTAGAGCAACCCAAAATTATATACCTTTTGATAGGGGTATTTTAGAAAATCTAGGAAAAAGGTTTTAGTTCACAAAAATACCTTTATTTTATATTTGTGACTTCCAAACTACCCCTGCCTATATTGGGTTGCTCCGGTTGTCTTTTTTTTTTTTGAAGAACAATTATCTCTTTAAATGGAGCTCTGGTTCATAGTTAAACTTTTATTTCGATTGCTAGAAAAATAGGGATTGTGTGGTGATATAGCCATTTAATTAGGTTGATTTTTTCGGTAAGAGATATGTTAGGTGAGACCTATTGAATGGTTACTTTAAACATTAAACTGCTAAAAAAATGCAGTCCATTTCTAAGAGGAAAAATAAGGTGTGAAATTCTCTACAGTTATATAACCCACAGGTTGACACATGTCCCTTTTAATACTCCTTAACTTTGGTTAAGATTCATTAACCCTTAGGGTTCAACCATCTGACATTTTTTTTAAAATTATTAACTTTAAAGGTTAAAGTTGTTAACCAGAATTAAAAAAAAAGCTTTTATGCCTTACGAGAATTTCAAGTCGAAAAATAATGTTACAGTTACATTTCTGAAGTTATGACTCTAAATTAAATTAGAATGACGAAACAGGATTGTTGTTTCTCACCCAAATGATTGAGATGGTGCACTTATAACACGGTGGCTTCCAAATCCCAATCTCATGTATGTGCATAGTCTGTACTGATGATGTACATATATATGATGTACATTTTACTCAAACCCTTGTTGTTGACAATGGTAGAGAAAACTATGCGGTTAAGTTTATTAGGTGGGAAGGGGAATTGCATCTTCATCATTTTAGGAGGAAGGGGCTTTTTTCCATTAACATTTTTTTAAGGCGATGATTAAACTCTCGATTGTACCTACTATCCAGAACTGAGCCCCGCCAGATTAAAAATCCAACCTGCCATAATAAAAATCCAATGACACTAAACAAGTAAACATCAAGTGGGCCCTATCATTTCAATGCACGTGCACTTTGGTACCGTTGGATTTTCAATCCGATGGCTCAGCTTAGGAACTATAGAGAGTTTTAAAACACTTTCCGTTTTTATATCAAGCCTTATCAACTCCCGTTCAAGTTCAAGTTCAAGTTCTAGTTCTTGAGTTCTTGAAGTGAGTGATTGTTGATATGCATTAACTAGAACATATACTAACCAAATTAATTGGGATTAGGGTCTGATGCTCACATGTAATGAAAAAATAGGGTTTTGCATATCAATTGCTAGGTTTATCCTTAGTTTGCAAATGTACTGCTATGTAAAACATATTTACAAATTAACGTAGAGTGCTTCTACAAATACACCAATATTTACCGACTATACACCAAACTAAACAAATTACTAGTTATGCACCAAATTAATATTCATTCTTTTATCATCTCTAGCCAATGATCAAGTTGTCTTCTACTTTGAAGACAGACTGATTTATTGAATACTCAAATTAATTACAAAGAGGATTAAGTAGGGTTTAAATAGATAATAATATATAGATAAATATAGAAACTAAATCAAATCATTCCTAATCTAATGCTAATCAAATCACAATCACAATCACAATCTCAATCTCATTCTCATTCTCATTCTAAATTTAAATCTTTTCAATTGTGATGATGATGATGATGAAATGGCGCATCTCACGCATATCATAATCATGCATGTACTCTATTCTCCCTCTCAAACTCATGTAGATTTGAAAATATATATAAGTTTGATACTTGATCAGGAAGGTAGCTTGTTAGTCATTTCAATATCATTGCAGATGAGACTTGTCAATCGTCATCGTTATTGATGTGTTGTATGAAGAAAGAATAATATGAGTCTCAATGGACTAGACCTCAATTGGTTAATGAAATGGGTGGACCTCAAAGGCTTCGGGCCTCAATGGGCCAAATGACCTCTTGGGCAATGAAATGGGTCTCTTTGGGCGAAATTCAAAATGACATCCATGATCGTGCCTATGGTCTCACCAAAGGGCTCATGGGTCTTCAAAATGGTCTCTTTAAGCCTGAAAAGTGGATCTTGATGATCTCTGTGAACATGCCAAAGGAGTCACATGTCCTGATTTGGGCCTCTATGGGCCAAAAAACAATCGAGCCTTGCTCTCTTTCTCTCAACTACACGACAATTTTTTCCTGGATATACCCTTGGAATGACGATGAAGTTGTCGCTAAACCCTCCGGCATTGTCATAGATTTACAACAGCCTCCACATTCCATATACATCTATGGAATTTGAAGTTTTTGTGGACACTAGTAGATAGTGCTCACCGCATGTTGAGCTGTGAGCATCACAATCACAGGGGTACTTAGATTATCATCTCCCAAAAGTCTTCAAACTTGTGTAGCTATAAATCAAGAAAGGCTTGTAGTGATGATAAAGCTTCCATTGATATAGTCACTCCCTTGTGATTTGTAATCATTACATAAGTTGAGAACAACCAGCTTTTCATTATATCCAACTCTTTGATCCTCTGGTCAATCAAACTTTGTGCTTGTTGCTCCTTAAATCTCTAATAATTGGACGGTAGTTTTTTTTTTGGGGTCGAGAAAGACAGCAATAACATGTGTTAGTGGCGAAAATTTGAGGCCCGATGAGTGGCGAAATGTCACCCGTTGGAAAGTCGATTCAAGAGTAAAGGAATCAAAACGAACAAAATATCAAGAAATGGCAGGATCAACCATATTATTGAATACTCAATTTGATTACAAAGAGACTCAAGAGTGTTTAAATAGATAATAATATATAAATAAATATAGAAACTAAATCAAGCTATTCCTAATCTAATGCTAATCAAATTCTAATTAAACCTCAATCACAATCACAATCACAATCTCAATCTCATTTAAATCAAAATCCTTCCAATTGTGGTAATGATAATGATATGGTGCATCTCATCCATATGATCATAACCATACATGTACTCTGTTAGAAGAAACTCAATCCTTAAGAGATATCTAGCAATGGAGGAAGGTCCCACACTTGCAATGGCCTTTGTACTTCTTTGACATCACCGGCAACTCGGTTAGCTATCCTATTGACTCTACCACCACCCTCTTCTTCCTCTCCTCTTTAGTCATCCCCTCTAGTCTTGCTGCATTTAAGAATCTCTCTCTCTCTCTCACAAATTATTTGGGGTTGTCAAATTTTCCATATAGCGGATGATTAAGGAGCATGAAAGAGGGAGCAAGCTGTGAGTGTCAAGGATTAAAGTTGGGTGTTGCTTGAGAGATATCCAACTGAGAGTATCTAGAGCCCTATGTTCTTCTCCTCTTAATTCTTTTTCTTGTTTATTATTTAAATTTGATAAAAAAAAAAAAAAAAAAGGAACACTCAACCCGAGCTAGACCCAAAAATTGTTTTGTGCTGCTAAAAATCCTGTAATTTCTAAGATTTTTTTGGGGAAGGTAGGGAGAGTGTACGGATAGGAAGAAGAGGAGGGTGTAGGAGATGACTGAGAACGAAGGATGAATGTAACACTCCATTTTGTTTATCCAGCAAAAGAGGGGAGGAGAGGAGTGGGAGATGACGAGAAAGGTAGAGATGAAGATGGAATATGGTATACCACCAGAGAATACAAGAGAAGATACATGTGTTTGGTGTCTAACTAGAAATTATTTTAATTTGGCAAACAAAAGTAAATGTTGGTGTGCTCGTAGCACCACTATTAATTTATTTATCAAACTTGAACATATACTAACCAAATTAATTGGGATTACGGTGTCACATGAAGAAAAATGAGGCATTTGTATATTAGCGGCTAGGTTTATCCTAGTTTGCAAATGTATCATTATGTAAAACGAATTAACTCATCATTTGAAATACTTTGGTTAGGCATTTGCTTAAAATTGCTAGTGATTTTTTTTTTTCTCTTTTCCTAACCACTTTTATGTATATCTTATGTGACTTAGGCTCTTCTCTAGTTGGTGCTGGCAAGGGATCGCCAACAACCCCTCCTAAGACACCACATAATCTTGTGTATGCCAATCAAGGTTTGTGCACCCAAACTAATGCCTTGATTAGCACACACAATCTTATGTGATGCCTTGGGAGTGGGTACTAGCAATTTCCTCGTCAGTAACAATTGGAGAAGATCCTGTATCATCTTATTTATAAATAATAATAAAAAAGTACATATTTTTTTTATCTAATAAACATGTACTTAATATAGTGTTGTCCAATGCCCCAAAGTTTACTGATCAATCCTTACGAGACTTAACACATTGTCCCGTTAGCCTAGTGGTAGTGTATCCCCTCACTAGGAGGGAGGTTCGGGATCAATTGTGAATGGGTCACCACCCTTAGCCAAGCTTGTAATGTTATGCCTTCACTATATATAATAAGAGTGTTGCTACGAGCACACCAATATTTATTGTATGGACAACAAATATAGCACTTACTAACTATATACAATTAAAATGTAACAAATTCTACGAGCACACCAAGAGTAAAAAAATACCTATAAAATGTTCAATTATATACTATTCTAAACTTAAAACCATAATCCATGATAATTCATTACCCTTTCGTGGACCCAAACTCAACTAAATCTCTAATAAATTGGTATCGAATGAATTATATATAATTCCTTATATATTGCGCCCCTATTTGTGTGTGAGTTAAAGAGCTTGCAACAAAAATCATAGGAAACTCACATTGAAAGACAAACTACAAAAAATCTAGGCATTAGAGATGGAATCTTTACATCACGAATAATGTGTTTTCCGTACCTAATACCATTATTGACGGAATATTTTTCCATCATTATTTCGTTATGGATGCTAGCGTCACTAATGCCCTTTAGAGATGAAATTTACTATCCGTCATTAATTAGAGACGAAACATTTCCGTCTCTAATGCCTTGGTATGGTCACCTTTAATGTAAGTAATTAGTGACGGAAGTGTCTTTTTGTGACAAAAAACAATCCGTCTCAAATTCTCTATTTGTGACGGAAATCAGACTCTCTAATATATCAATTATGATAGAAATATATCCATATCTAATAGATACGGAAACCAAATCGTCACTAATATTAAATTGTGACGAAACCTATTCCGTTTCTAATATGTCAGTCAGTAAAGCTCTTATTCCACCTCTAATGTCCTATTTTTTCCAAAATTCCACTAGAAACCTGTAACATGTTCAACCTATAACATTCAATCAGTATCCATTAATTCATTCACACAACATGTATTGCAGACTCAGTCTCCTCTATCCTCCTCCTTCTCTAGTGATCTACATCCAGAGCACGAAACTGCGTTGGGAAACACTCAGTCTATTTGTGCGGACATGCCCGTCTACATGTACCGACTCGCCCGTATATAATATACACAACCATCTAGTGTTTTAAAGCAGATATCCAACTTTGTATTTTAAAAAGTTGTACAATGATATTTGTCAAATTTCAAAGGTTTGAGAATTTATTACTTAATACAAAGGAAAACATATTCAAATCAAGCACTATGATGGATGAGGGAAACCTCCAAGCAATTGACACCATAATTGGCCTATTATATAAAGAAGATAACAAACGTAATACAATTCTAGATCATCATCAGGTTTCTTAGAAAATTTGATTAATTATAAATAAAAAAATTGTGTTAGCTTAGAAGACATTTTTAAAAGAGAGCTCGTTCTTAGAAGGAGAACGCTCTTAGAAGGGGTTTGATGGTATGAGTATATTCTCTCAAGAATTTTTTAATTTTTTTAATTTTCATAAATGGTGTCCATCACTGTTTTCATAACCGAATGGGGCATCGAATCGATAGAGTTGCCGGTTCTCGGTTCCACCATGTACTTTTTGTAAAAAAAAAACTAGTTTTTTTTTCCCCCCAATTTCTCCGGTTTTTAAAGAGTTTAGTTTTGAGGGTTCTGGGAACCGGCAAGGGGCGGTTCCCGATTTTTCCAGTTCAATCAGTCGGTCCGGTTTGGTTCTGACTGTCTTTTTGTTAATCAGGGGTAGGGGGTTATAGGTGGGTTAAAACTCAAGGGTGGGCACTCAATGGTTTTGATCCGGCGATAGCCAAACCAAAATCATCCCGTGATGATTTTAGTCCCACATGTGGCCAATAAAAAAGGGGAGAATTTCTCCTCCCTCCCCTTCTTTGACTTCTCTCCATCTCATATCACCCCTCTTTTCATCAGCCCTGTCACCGTTTTGGTCTGGCTATGGCGAGATCAAATCCCATCCCACTACGACTGGGACAAACCCAGGCGTGTCGGTTCTGACTGTCCATTCAGTAAATGTTAAACACTACTGACACTGCATTGTAAAAAAATAAAAAGAAAATAAAATAAATCCAAACGAGACGTATCGGATTATGATACGGACACTGCTCAGTCTCTGCGATCTTCTCGTGAATGTCTACGCAGCCAGGCAACGCTCCTCTGCATCACGACAATGGGCCCAACCCAAGCGTCCTCTCAAGACTCAACTTCAACCGAATTTATTTATTTAAAGAAAGAAGGCTCCCTATCACACCACCGACCCCTATTCTAATGATTTTCAAAATCCAAAGTTAGTTGATCTCCCCAGCGGCCTATCTCCTTGGACTTTCTCTCTCTTTTCTTCTCTCACTCTCTCCTTCAACCCTCCCATCCCTGCTTTTCTTCACTTCTTCGTTTTATGTCTCAGATATGAAGTGCTTTCATTTCTCCAATGGCGATAAGAGTGACGACGACGATGCCCCCGTTTCTAGGGTTTCTAAGGTTTCATGGGCTCGTTCTCTTAGCGTTGCTTCCAGTTGTGTAGATGTTAGGCCGTCTGAGTTCGACTCGGATTCTAGGGACTTCTCGGACTCGGTGGGGCTTCATGGCTGCTTGTCTCAGAGGAGGGCTAATGATCTACGCGTCTTTTCATTCTCCGAGTTGAGATCGGCGACGAGGGGGTTTAGTCGGGCGTTGATGATTGGAGAGGGTGGGTTTGGTTGTGTTTATAGAGCCGTGGTTAGGATTTCTGATGATGATCCTGATTCCAAGATGGATGTTGCTGTCAAACAGTTGAATCGGAACGGATTGCAGGCAATTGCTTTCTTTCCTTTTCATTCTTTTATCCTTAATTCCTTAATTTTTTACTTTTTTAATTTGGTTATCAAATGTTTCTGATTTTCTATTGAGAAATTTTACTTATAACTGTAGGGTAACCAAAACCGCTATACTAAGACCATCTCCAATGGTCCTTGCCAATTCTAAATTTGGCAAGACTAATTGGCACAGGCTGCTCCTATGGTTTGTGTCAATTCCATTTTTTCTAACAAACATTTGTTTGCGAGGGCAAAGCGATATAAAAATCAAATATAGCCATTAGAGGGTAAAATGGTAAAAAAAATTATAATTGTTGGAGGTAAAAATAGTAAAACTCTATATATAGCCATTGGTGGGTAAAATGGTAAAAAAATTATAGCATTTGGAGGGAAAAATAGTAAAACTCCATCAAAAGTCAACGAGTCAAAGGTGTGCCAAAATATAGCATATGCTATATTTTGGTACAATCATTTTCACCCATTGGAGCACAATTTTTTGTTCCAAATGTTATAAATTAGCAATAGAACAAGAAATGGAGCACCATTGGAGAATGCTCTAAGGGGTCAAAATCATGGAATGCTACTTCCCCGTACTCTTTTACTTGAGGATGGATAACTCTTTCACCGTATAAAGTGATAGAGACTTTAAGGTGTTACAAGAGTTTTGATGCCCTAGTATTGTGTTATATTGGGAATGGTCTCAAATTGTCATATGACCTTACGGTTTTCATTTTTTTTTTCTATAAAAATAAAGCTTCTGGGACCATAAAGGTTAACCGAATCTTGCCTTAGAACTAGGGTTGTCAATGAGTTGAGCCATCTCGATTCGTCTTGAAATGAACCGAGTTTGAGTTGGGTATTTGAGCTTGTTGAACTAAGCCGAGCTAAATAATTGAGCTTGTTTGTTAATCAAGCCGAACACAACCAATGAACGGCTTGGCTTGGCTCGGCTCAACTCGATTAATTTTACTGTACTACTTATGATATCTTAATAATATTAGTTATAATTTTTTGTTGGGGTAAAACTTAAAAGGTAACTTCTTTTCAAAATTTACAGACTTTGTATATCATGTTTCTTCAATTAAACTCATGAGAATAACTATAATCAGTTTTTAAGTTTTTTTTTTAAATGAGAATTCGATGGGCATGTTTAACTCTTAGGATTTTTATTTGAATTCATTTTATTAAAATTAGGTTAAAGGAGCCTAAAATAATAGTGCAAGCTTGCGAGCCGGCTCAAGCTCGATTATCTATAGACGAGCCAAGCTTGAGCAGCACCCTGCTCTACTCAACTCAGCTTGTTTACACCCCTACTTAGAACACCCTATTTTAGGGCATAAATAGTTTAGAATTTCTAATTTCAAAATCTTAACTGTTTTGCGAATAGCACCAAATTATTGCAGGGCGTTTTCTATATTTAAATCAGAGCATTTACATAAACTAAGTGATATCATCGATGAAGTGAACATTGAAAAGCAAGTACATTGTGTCCAATAAAAACTCCAAAAATCAAAGTGCAGTAAGGCAGAATATTTTTTCACTAATGGCAAAAGGAAGAGCCAAGTGTTCTACTTTCCGATAATTAGTTATAATTAGTTTTTGCAATCTTCGTTAAGCATGATCTTGAGAAAGGTATTAGACGGCTGGGGTTACCGGGCTTCTTTGGCTGAAGACGAGAGAGGAAGAAAATGATGTGTAGAATTTAATGGTGTGTAGCAGTGCCCTTAAATTTTGGCGTGCTTGTAGCAGTGCCCTTAAATTAACTTATTTGGCTTGTATTTTTCTGTGAAACATTAGCACTTCTGTGCTTATTTTGGATGGTAAACTTGTGGTAAAAATGGATTGCTCCAATCAGAATTCACCCAACATTGGCTTATATTTACTGGAGCAGGAACAGAATCTTGAAATTTATATGGTCCTGTTTTTGGCATTTGCAGTTAGTTCACTCTCTAGTTTTACTGCCTGAGTGCTGAATTTATGGATTGGAAAGGAAACTCTAATTGGTTGAATCTAATAAGTTAATGATTTTGTATCATAAGCATAGCATTAAGTAAATGTAATGCTGAAAGCTTTAAATTGAGTAATAAATAGAACTAATTATGTAGTAGTGAAAATTTCATTTGAAGATAAATAATCAGGTGTCACCCCTAAAATCCATGGAGTGTTGAATCTGCCTCATTTTTTACACATGTACTTATTTTGCCTGATTATAAGATCTGGTGCAATACATCTATCAGTTATAAAGTTTTGATTTCATAATTATATCTTCTGCATATTATGTGGATAAGCATTTCTATACTGTATTCAGTAGTCATAAGTAAATGAGAACTGCTGTAACTGTAATACTTGGACAAATTGACAAGTTGATCGATGGCTCGCTGAAAAGGTCCATTGTCAGACTACTAAGCGCAAAAGGCTAACTGATTCGGCTAGGCTTCAGACTAACTGTTTGCATGACTCAGTTACTTTCCCAAGTTGACAATGGCTTGGGATCATGTCATTTCTTTTGGAAACATCAACCAACTTTCAGTTTTTTTTTTTTTGGTCATTTATTAAGTATTTAATTAAACATGACTTGTCCATGTAGTGGCTTGACTAGTTAATAATTAGTGAATTTTAAAGGTGTGGGCCTTTGCGGACCAGATCCATCGTATCCCATCTCTGAGGGACATGCTAACAGATTTATCATATTTTTTTATTACATGCAAGGTTTTGGAGCACCACTGCGGAAGTCTAGTGTTATGCTTTGATTTTATCTGCAGTGAGTCTAGTGTGATGCTCTGACTTTGTCTAACAGGTTTACTATTTTTCTTTCTAGTATTCAGGGGCACAAGGAATGGACTACTGAAGTGAACTTTTTGGGTGTGGTCAAGCACCCAAATCTCGTGAAATTAGTGGGATATTGTGCTGAAGATGATGAGAGGGGGATTCAACGGCTTCTGGTATATGAACTGATGCGCAATAAAAGCTTGGAGGACCATCTATTAGCTCGGGTACCATCACCTCTCTCATGGGTGATGAGATTAAGAATTGCCCAAGATGCAGCCCGTGGTTTGGCATACCTCCATGAAGAAATGGATTTTCAGGTACTTCTTCCCTTCTCTTACATAAATCAACTTCACTTGTTTGGGTCCCATTTTTCATATGACATAATCGATGGCTCAAAGTTAGGAGCTTACCCCGAACCCAGTTGACCTGGAAGCTGGCCGAGCTGCTGAAGCCCAGTTACATTTTCAGACATCAAACATGGCCAAGACTAGGTGAATTCCAGGACCTGGATTTGTCACATCCATGTCATAATCTCAATGCGGACGCATCTTTGGGACTTGGGATGTTTTCTTGTTAAGTAGAATCTATCTATCTATCTATCTATCTATATATATATATAGAGAGAGAGAGAAAGATGATCCATGAACTCATACCCATATGTTTATACACTTTCGTAGATTAATATAACATTTTCCAAGGTTGGTAGTCTTTAATTTTTCTCAAACTAGCATCTCTATTTCATCCCCTTGACAATGACACTTGCACATTGTTATAAATGAAGGAATCAATCATGGTGTGTGGATACAATATATTGAAGATTATCCTCCAACTTTGTGAGAAGAGAGTCAATCGGATTAAAAGTCAGTTTATTTTCTCAGCTAGAAAAACATATCAACTGATCAAGTAATCTTGAGAGTACTTCATATCTTGTATAGTAACATTCTTAGAAATGCTAATCATTCAGTGGACTCTCTTGCTGAAGAGCGCAATAGAATGTGATTTTATTTCATGAGGAATGTTCTTCCCTAATTCATTTAGTCTCTTAATAAAATTTATTAACTACCTATAGAAAATAGATACCATCTTTCATAAGACTGTTCCCTAGGCATCAACATATACTAAGCGTAATAACGACAAATGTATCAATTCGTTGGGCAAGAAAAATAGTGTCTACACCTGAAACTAGGAGCACGAATGGTTGCACATGGTTGCAAAGTCAAGAAGAATTGTGGTAGATTTGCAGTAATATTAAGAAGATATTGTTAGCAAAAGAATATGACCATAGACCCCTTCATTCTTGCTGTTAAGATGGCGTAACAAGGAGTGAAATTTCCTAGGCCTAAGTAGGAAGATATGTTGAATGAACAAAAAGAAAAAGTCCTCCAAAGAAGCCAGAAGAAGATTCTAAATTGGGGTTTTAAAATGCATTAGGAGATCAAGTCTAGAACCAAAACCTAAAGGTTCAATAAAGGCTCCCATGATCTTTTGAGGACTGCAATGAAGACAGCTTATGCCGCTATGTTCTATTGTAACACGTGAAGCGCTTTACACATGAGATTGTACCTTGGATACCATCTCAAATGATATGTATCAAAGTTAACTATTACCTCATTAGAGGATATGTTGTCTGAAGAAATTAAGCCAGCAAGGAGTGAGTCAAAGTTGAAGGCTATAAAAGGAAAAAAGAAACGGACTGGACAAAGTTAGTGTTAAAGATTTGATAATACATGCTTTAACCAAAGATATGGCACTTGATAGACAGGACTGGCGGGAAAGGATTTATGTTGCCAACCCCAAAATAGTTGGGAACTTGGGGGTTTGGATAAGGAATTGATAAAGATGAAGAAGATCTGATATAATAGGATTATATTGTCAGCGTAAGAGGATTATGTTGTTAGCGTAATACTAAGGGTTCATGATAAACACTGATATGCACCCGTCTATCTCAACAAGTTCTTGATTTACGAGTGGTGCAAGACGTTGAGATGATAAACAAGTTCTTGCTTCCCTTTTCCTAAGGGTTTTTTTGAGCCTCGCTTCTTGCTTTTGCTTTGCTTCTTGTTTTCGCTTCTCGTTCGGGTAACTATGGTTCAAACACTTCCATTTTGCTCTTTCCAAATACTCTAGCAAATGGCTCTCGGAATCATATGCCACATAATGGACTTCAAGTGGCTCAAAGGGCATGTTTTCCAACCCTAAACATTCCATCAAAGTCTTAGGGAAGGCCCAATGCACCCCTAGGGAGTTAAGCATGTCTCTCCATATCCTCCTTATGAAACTATAATGCACAAGTAATTAAGTAAATGGTCCACCACTCCGTCGTCATGTTTGAATAAAAAACATGTATCTGCAAGTCTCCATCCTTGGCTCATTAGGTGGTCTAATGTGAGGATTTTGTCGAGCAGTGTTGTTCCACACTCCACAGGTTTAGTTTGGAAGGAATACCTGACTTCCAGATAACTCTGAACGGGAAGGAGTCAGACTGTAAGAAAGGGTAGAATAGAAGGAGTTGACCGAGAAACTGCCCTTGCTATCCTTATCCCTAGTCTTTTGTCGTCCTCATTGAGATTAGGTTGAACACTCGTTAGGGATTGAAGGAGACCTAGAATTGAAGCAATTTTCTAGTCATTAACATTTCTTCATAACACCGGCTCCTAAATAACTCTAGCAAAAGCGCCTCAAAATATAGTTTGCAACCCTTTTTTTATTGGTAAGAAACTTGGGAAAGGGTCTTGAACCTTGTCTGTTTGTATTTCACCATTAGACTTGACCAACAGAGCAAGATTTTTAGCTTGAAACCATTGCTTCTTGTCTGTGCCACTCATAAATCTCCTTGAAATCAAAGCTTGAAATTCTAAACATCATCCCAAAACCTGATCTCAGTCCCCCTTCCCGCCTAGAAATGAATGTGCTTGAAGAGATTCGGCTTTACCTTCATAATTCCTTCCACAATCCCATGGCTAGACATCACCCTTTTGCTTTCCCGAACATTCTTGTATTGTACTTCCCCTTGGATGACCTTCCTCCAAAAGTACTCCCCCTCTTTGCCAAACCTCCACAAGACCACAACCATTCCTCCAAATCCAAAAGCACCTTGTTCATTTTTTTTTTACTAGTGTCAAATCAACCCCTCCCCCATCCACTTCTTTCTTAGGCCTACTAATTAGATTCCACTCTATCAAATGGTACTTACATCTTCACCACCATTTTAGAAAAATTCCATGGAAGCTAATCAATGTGTTAGCGATAGAAGCCAGGATTGAGAGCAAAGACAAGAAATAAGTAGACATGATGCTAATGCATTATTAATCAAGGTGACCCGTATAGAAATTATACCCGACTTCCAACCCACTACTCTCCCCCTCATCTTCAATCACATGATCCTAAGATGATGGAGCTTTATACCTTGCCCCAAATAGGGAGACCCAAACAGGAAGGAAAGGACTCGATCTTTCAGTCCAATCATCTAGCATGTGGCGATTACTAGCTCCTATGATTTGAGTACACATCAATTCTTGAGAGTCCTCTTGTTGTCCACTACATTCAAATGGGTCTGAGGTTGAATCATATCTTTTTTTTCTTATTTGTTCTTTCAATGCAAAGGGTGAAGGAAAAAAAATATTTCCTTTAAATTCATAACCTCCCCCACCCAAAATTGTTTACTTTCTTTTTGTGAGGTTGATCCTTAGCCTGATGCTGCTTTAAAACATTTGAGAATGCGTCTTAAATAACACAATTGAGAGAGAGAGAGAGAGAGAGAGAGAGAGAGAAAAGCATCACATAGGACTAGCATACCATCATCAAACTATAAGTTGGTAACTAGAGGACCATGCACACTAGCCCTAAAACCTTCAATGACAAACCCTTTTGCTTTCGGATGGGTATACTCAAAGCCTCTGTCATCATGATAAATAAAAAGGGGGGAATGAGCATTTCCTTGTCGAGGGCCCTTTCAAACTACCAAAGAACCTCTCAAGCTATTAAATAAACCAACCGAACATCCATTTTTTAATTAGGACCGAGAAAGAGGCCATATAATAACAAATTTGGGCTTTCGGCTTAGGTTAAACCATAGTTTAGTGTTACTAGAGTGAAGTGAAAGCGAGAAGTAGGAGGCGAAGCTCAAACAATCCTTGGGGAACGAGAAGCAAGAAATGAGATATGGACTCCTCGAGATATGTATTGAGAACTAGGCACCTTAGGTTCCAATCCAACAATACTTGCTTAGGGTCTACAATCTTTCAAGCATTCCATCTAATTGGCCAGGATTGCCTTAGAAACAATTCTTCCTTCCCTTACATTTGCAATTTAAGTTATTTTACTCGTGTCAATATTTCTTGTAGTTAAATAGCAGTCTTGTAATTTTTTTCCCACTTTGGGTATATTAATCTTTCTCCTTTTTTTCATGCAAGACCATAATTGTAAATAATATAATGAAAATTTTGAATTCTTACATATGCCAATTTTATTTCTTGCTTCCTCTTTCATAACATGCATATGCTACATACTTTATTTGCAACCTAAATACTTAAGGTTTGCGGAATATTAACTTAGTGGTACGAGGATTTAAAGGAGTGGAGTAGAGAAATACATGTTAATTGCACCTATAATGGTATTTGGTTATCAGAAAACAGAATTTCCAAAAAACTGTATAACAGATGGTATTCAGATAAGAATCCTATTCCCTTTCTGTCTGAAACCTTGGTGCAGATCTATGCTGCAATCCCATCATAGAGATCTAATGAAAAACAAAGACGACAACATGATTTTTAATTTTTAACAATTTGGTGAATGGAGGCTGAACTGCCTTTTGGTTCTCCCTGAAAATGACCTTCATTTTTTTTTACCCACGTTAAAGAACTTGAAAATAAATTAGAAAGTGAAAAAAAAAATGTGTTCTAGTTCCAAGAGTTATAAGAAAGTCATTCACGCCTACCTGTGCCTGACAGCCTGAGTACAATTAATTGCTCCAACTGAGGCTCCTTGTATGTTCTAATTCTATAGTACTATATCCCTTACTTCCAGGTGCAGTTAAGTTTGCTTTAGTGGGTATGACCTAACACCAGTGACCCAACACCCTTATGCTGAGTCAATGAGGTCATGGGAAGATTAATTCTATTTGCTTCTGGTTTCACTTCTGAAAAGCATCAACACATTGTACTTACTTCCTAATTATGCTCAAAAGGTTCCCATGTGTAGACTGATGCCATTAAATAATAAAACGTGGTCATAAAAAATTGTTATCATGGTCGGAGAGCATTTGTTAGCTGCATTGTTGGGAGCAGGAAATCGTCGATGGGATAAAAAAAATCTTGTTAGGTTCGCTACATTGGACTGGCAAAAACTTTCCCTGAAAAATCTACTTTTCTTATGCATTTCCTAGAAAATAACTAATGCTTGGAACTTACACATTAGTTATTTCTTTAGTTTTCTCTTGAGACTATTATGTGGCAACTAGGTTAGCTTTCTCAATTGTGTGTCGCACTGAAGATTCTGATATCCTTTCATTACTGATGCAGTTAATATTTCGTGATTTTAAAACATCGAACATACTGTTGGATGAGGACTTTAATGCAAAGCTCTCGGACTTTGGACTGGCTAGGCAGGGACCGACTGAAGGACTTGGTCATGTTTCAACATCAGTAAGTTATTAGATTCAGAGTATAAAATATACTTAATGAACTTGTATTTTCTTTATTATCTACAGTAACTAAAATTCGAACTATTCTGTATATGGCTTGAACACTCTGGTAATTTAATTAAATAGGTTGTAATATGCTCCAAGTTTCTCTATCTGGGATTCAATGAGTACTGTAAAATGACAATTACAAAATTAATATCAGGCAAACCTGCAGGGAGTTGGAACACACATTTATGAATCCCTAATAGGAGATTTTCAGGGTGAAATATCAAAATTTTCTACTTTTTTAGGATGATTTTTGAAGGATTTTGAGATCAGTTCAGAAGACAATATGTAGACTGGGTGATTGTGATCATCTAATTATGTTGATTATTGTCCTAGAAGATATCCAAGTTGGACCAGTGGAATGGTGGATTCTGATCCTTTTCATGTGCATTGCGGATCCTGGCATCCTCTTAATTACTGAATTTAAGGTCTATATTGTTCACACTGATGATGAACTCTCTGGTCGGTTTTTCTTATTCGTTCTTTTGGACAGGTAGTGGGTACCGTTGGTTATGCAGCTCCAGAGTACATACAGACCGGAAGGTTGACCGCTAAAAGTGATGTTTGGAGCTATGGGGTGGTTCTCTACGAGCTCATCACAGGAAGGCGATCAGTGGACAGAAACCTACCAAGGAATGAGCAGAAGCTCTTGGAATGGGTGAAACCTTATGTAGCAGACTCCAAGAAATTCCACCTTATAATAGATCCACGACTCGAAGGGCAGTGTTGCATAAAATCGGCTCAGAGGCTTGGCTCCCTGGCTAATAAGTGTCTAATGAAGCAACCCAAATCCCGCCCTAAGATGAGTGAAGTGGTGGAAATGTTGGGACAAATTATCAGTGAGGCATCATTATCGGATGGAGGTGTTCCCCAACCGATTAAAGAAACTGAAGATATGAAGGAAGAAGATGTCACAGAAACTGAATCAACAAAACAAGGGAACAGTTATCTGAGGAGGGTCGTTGATTTCAAAGAAATGGTAATCTTGAGGAACAAATCTGGTGGGAAGTTAGATTTGAGAAATTGGACACCGGGGTTGGTGAGAACATGGTGATAAGCCAGCCAGCTTGTGGGATTGGGAGAGATTGCTGGAAATGGCAAATATATGCCTTGCTCTGTCATCTGTGAAGGATGTGTTTGCCATTGCAAGAACAATTGGGGTCCTGTTTAATCCCCGATTCTTTCTTTGCGAGAGCTCTGTAAATACATGCTGGGAAAGGCTGCATTGTAAGATGCATATATGCCATGCGACCTTTTTCCCATTTAATTTGTTTCACCCTTCCAAAGAATCATTGTTATCTCCTACGTTTTGCTGTAGTTGGATGGTATTGGCCTATAATCATAAGTTTGCTATGTGATTTTTATTTATTTGTCTATGTTTTGCTGTCCTTATTGACATGTTATTACTGTGTGCGCGCGTTAAATCATTCCCTAATTCTATTGTTGTAAATTGCAATAAATTTGATTGTTCGGCCAGGTCAGAATTGAAAAATAATAAGTTTCAAGGGATAGATCCTGATCCGTCGATGTATTATTCCCAGAAATAGTTATTCCATCTGTTACTGACTGGGCATGAGAAAGGCAACAATATGATCTGCTTTCTCAAATGACCAATTAGATATTTCACAATGAAATAAGATGATGTCTAATCAAAAGTTGATTATATTCTATTTACATCCATCAGATCGCATTTACTCCTAATTATCCACCATTGTTGCATTTGAGTATCTGCACAGATGAGTGATTTGATTCTTCGGATTCATGGAGTAATATAAGAGGGGAAACAGGGGAAGAGAGGAGGAAGATGGAACGGAGGCACAAGAATTCTGGAGTGGAAAAGATTTTTAAAAAAGGGGGAAAGAAGACGGGGATGAGGGCAAGGAAAAGCGAAAGAAGATGAAGAGGGTGGGTGAAGATGATTTAAGCATCGAATGTGCAATCAGTTGATCACAAATCATCTAATGAAGCTAAATCTGATCCAGGTCGCAAATGGCGGCAATAACAAGTTATGTAGGGTGAGTCACAGCCGGCCCCTTTCTTTCCTGCCCTTCGTTCTTTTTAACTTAATATCCAATCATAGAGTAATCTACATCCTAGCTATATTAACCATAAGAACTTTGTAACATTTGAAGAAGACAAGTGTAGAAAAAAAGGAGAAAATTTTACGACAAACTAAAGAGTGCAGATGAAAGCAGATAACATAAGCCAACTTTCTTCAGTACTTTGCACAAGACTGCTAGGACAAGGGCCTCCACCTGTAAGATACATACCACCCACAAAGAAAATATTATAAGGTGCATCGTCAATATGAGACTAATTCATAAATCAATCAAAAACAAAAGAAGAGTACATAATTCAATTTTTTTCCAAACTCATTGTGGGTGCAACACGTGACATTGCTACCGCTCAACAAGAAAACAAATTATTCAAAAGGGAGAACTGGTTTGTACCGCTTCTCAAGGAAACAGGTAAAAGAAGGGACACTTGTCACTGCCACAGTGAGCTTGGAAGTCTGCAATGGAGGCTAGAATTTCTCAAACAAACAAAAAAGGTCTTGTTCTGCACCTGATCTTACCTGTGATTTATCTGCTGCGCCTGGGTGACAAGTCAGCAGACCTTGACCTTGATCCAGTTGGTGATACCGAGGTTTGTCCAGGTGATGACCTCCATTGTGCCCGTGTGTCCTCAGAATCATATGTAGATTTTCTGCAACCACATATTTGACAAGAGGCACATACAACCAGCAGAAGGGGCCCACTTAGAAAACGGGCTAAAAACAATCTTTGCCAAATATGCATGTTTTCCACCAAAGAACAGAAGTAACAACATTTCCAAGCTATAAAGGAGATGGCAAATTTAAACTGGCTTGCTAGTGATCACACATAACAGCACCATACCTTTCCACTAATGTTCTGTTTATTTTAATGTAGAATAGGAGAAAACAAATCAATTCCACGGATAATGACATTTTCCACATGCTTGTTTGCACATTAAGTCTTTTGTAAGTAAAATGAGGAACAACTTTTAAGGAAAATGACTTACATTTTAAAAATCCATGTCATTTTTCTTATTTTTATATTTTTTAGCTTATTTTATTCCAAACACAAGTAAGCAACATAGAGAAATGTCCACTTCATTTTTAAGAATGAAACCAAACAATAAAAAATAAGGGGGGAATTCATCTTTTACCGTAAAAACTAAAAGAGCAATAGTCCCCTCGTTGGCCGAGGAGAGGACTATTCCTCCTAGCTCTCACATAGCCGACCCTTCAATTCCCATTAACTCGGGTTATTTTTTTTTAACCCTTCAGTTAATTTTTTTAATATTATTATTCTAAAAACAAGGGTAGATGGGCGAACCCTAAGGGTGGATAAATCTTAACCACAGTTAAATGGGGTTGGAAGGGGGCCACATGGCAAGAAAATGGGAGCCAAGACGCCCCTCCTCGCGTCACCGACCGAGGAGGTGATTATTTTCCAAACTAAAAAGCTTTTACATTGCAAAACCATTTACATGCAAACAAACAGAGCCTAGTTTTCCTATGTTTACGGCTTCCGTGACTCAAGTAGGGATGGAGCCAGGATTTTATTGTAGGAGGCGCACACAATTGTTGATAAATTTGTGTAGAATGATTTGGCGGGTACGAAATATTTTGGGTCTAGAGGATGGGGGTTAGGGGGAATATGGCCCCAAATTTATTTTTTTTTATGACCAAGTCCGTGGGTCATTTCGTCCATATAAGTATTCTTTCTCCTTATTTACGATGGCAGCTATCCCCTTGTCCCATGACTATGCCCCATTAAATAACTGTGTCAAAAATATATTTTGTTTTCAAAAGTTTAGAGGTCACCTTGCTCAATGGCTATGCTCTATTAAATAATATAATATAATTTGTTTTTTCAAAAGTTCAGGGAAGAGTTGCCTCCTTGTCCAATGACTATGTCCTATTAAATAATTAAACAAAATAAAATAAAAGATATTTGTTTTCAAAAGTTCAATGGGGCAAATGCCCATGACTTTGCCTTAGCAAACTATTTATTAAAGGAAACTGAGTGGGGCACTTACCCCCAAGCTATGCATTATAAATAATAATAGTAAAAAAATTGCAAAAGTTTAGGGAGGGCCACCCCAGCCCCCCCCCCGGCTCCGCCCCTAGACTTTAGCGATGCACTTTACACTAAGGATTGCAGTATATATACACAACACTGGAACAAGCAATGCTAATTTAACATAATATAAAAAGCTATGGGATGTTTAAGAATCATCCATCAATACAGGAAATGGAAATACTTTAACTTACTCGCCATAGCCATTGACAGCTAGATTTTTATCAGCATTGCCATAGTCTGGAGAGTATGACCTTCGCATGTGGTTATCATCATCTCTCTCTACTGGAAGATCCCTTGGAGATCTTGGGTTGTCTGCATGCCTTCTCCTTGGGGAAACAGAGTAATCACCTCGCCGCCTTGGGATAGGAGAATGAGATCTGAAAAAATCAACATGTAAATGCATTCATTTGCCTAAGCTGATCCTTATGACAATAATGTAAATTTAAAAGCAATATTGACAGCCTACCTTGAGCGGTATCGACTTCTAGAACCTGAAGGATAACGGGGAGAGCGTGAACGAGATACTGAACGAGACCGGGAATGCCCTGAAACACAATGGATACAGAGAAAGGAGTCATTTCAGAGGTAGAATATTGTTGGTAGATGATTATAATCATTATATACAAAATTATACAACATCCCAGCATAGTAAATAATGAACAACATAGTAATAAAAGCAGTTGACCCTGGGAATCCACCACAAAATCTAAAATAAATGACAGGTAGTCCAAAAGAAAAGATGAGACAAAAAACATCCCTGGCAGCATTTATATACAATGAAACTGACGCCCAACCTCTTGATGGTAACCAAGAGGTATACCACAAGTTAACGAAATTTCATGCTCCCAATTCAACAGTTGGGAAGTTGGGAGCTTTGGAAATGATAGTGGTGCTAACACAATAGTGCCGAATAGAATAAATAAGGAAGTTACCATTTTATACATTAAAAAAAATTAAGCGTTTATTACAAGAAAAAAACTACAACAATTGGATCTCATTTGAAGTTCAACAGGTGCAACATGATTCTTCAACAGGGATAATACAATACACACACACACACACACGTTAAATTTTTTTTTTAAATGGTAAATGTTTTATTTCATAATTCTGTTTCTCATATAACTTCTCATAAATTTCCTGAAAAGTAAGCAATTGAAAAGAAAAATCACAGAAACAGCTTACCGTGATAAGATGATCGCCGTCCTTCATAACCTGAAGGTCCTCTGTACAAAGTAGAATAACCACAAGCAAGTAAGGACTGTTGAAATCGTGTACCATAAACATAGTTCAAGGCAGATTCCCACACTCTGTATAATCATTTGGAGACACAGAATACGGATATTAAGCGTACCTAACCCTGTCTCGGTTGCGCATATCATCAGGCCTTTTCCTGGTTTCCGCAGCAACCACCACAGTTATCTCCCTCCCACAGAAAAGTTGCCTATTCATGTGATACTGAGCCTCTGTGGCATCATAAGGATCAACAAACTGCACAAATGCAAATCCTCGAGGTTCCCTGCATTGAAGATGTACCAAATCTTCATAAGAAGTACTTGAAAAGGAAATAGTAGTGATGATGTGAGGAAACTAACTGCAGGGAAGTTGAAATAAAATATCAGCATACTAAGTTATTGGCCACACTGTCACCACTTAGTATTCCTTCCCTGCCCATCTACAGATCATTTTTGGAGCACTTTCATGGAAGAAGTGCACAGAGTCAACATAAAAGCAGCTAGCAGTCCAGAATAAGTGGCTGACCTTTTCTTTTACAGTCAATTATGAAGGGCAACTTCAAAAAATGCAAGAGACTTGAAAACTCTTCACATGCTTGTAAATATATGAAGCGCTTGAAATCAACCTTGCACCAAACTTAATCTTCTCATGCTGTTCCCCTTCAATTGGTCAGCATTCAATCTTCTTCCTCACCAAACTTCTATTGATGTTTGCATTTCATAATTTCACTTCATAAAAGGATCATTCTTCATTTGAATATTACCCTTGGGGAGATCAATATGCTAGGCAATGCTAAACAGTAGTCCTTCATCATATTAGGGCTTGGGCTTGTTTTAACTTCAAACCAAAACACCCCCTGACAAACCAGTTCAAAAAGTAACTCACTGTAAAAAAAGAAAGCAAAAAAAAAAAAAAAATTATAGCAAGAGCAGATTCTCTCACTAGAAATTGCTTCTCCATTCCCTAGTCACTTAGAAATTGCTCTCCATTCCCTAGCCACTAGTAACTACTTCTCCATCCACTGGTTACTAGAAACTACCTTTTCCATCCCCTAGTCACTAGAAACTACCTTTCCATGCCCTAGTCACATACATAAATATCCCAAGGAGAAAGCAGTAGAGCATGCACCATCCAAAATGAGAGCCACCAACATCAACTTTCACAGTGAGGACATTTTAGACAACTTGAGCAATTTACCTGTATACCTAAGTAGAACTAAAATTGTGCATATGTGTGTGAACATATAATTTCGAAAGAATTATGTTAACAGGAATTAAGCATGTTTAACCTTGAAAAACAATGAACAGGTTAGTGTAAAATGAAAATCAAGATGGAGCAACCACGAAATACATAGGAAGCATCACTACTCCAGCAAGAAAACCTCACCCTGTGTAATAGTCCTTTGGCAGATATACATCCCTTACAGGTCCAAATCTTTCAAATGGAACTCGAAGATCTTCTGGTCTGCAAACAGCACAAAGACATGGTAGAATTAGTTCCATCAACAAAGCAGTAGGACCAGAGGATAAATTCACTTAAATTAAATCACATTTGGGAACAATCTGGGCTACGACCATTTCAAGAGAAAGTTACCTGCAATTCAGAGGAATGTTTCGAACCAAAAGGCTTCCATTATTCTGTTCCCTACGTCCGCCATACCCACGGTTTGCCCTTCGTGGGGGACTTCTTCCTCGATTGCCATATCCCCTCCTCGGAGGACTAGCATACGGTGGACTGTACCTCCGCATTGTAAAGCTGTAACACATTCATTGCCATATTATGTTCTCAGAAATCACCAAAAGAGAAAACAGATTTCACTTCAACAACACTGTTAATAGGAAAAGTACAGGATGTGATAAATTCAAAGATAAGATGTATGTAGGTTTGATCATGGGAGGCATATTAATAAGAGATACAATGTCACAATCCTACTACCGATTAAAAAAAATGTCACAATCCTATTACTAGTCTACTACACATATTGATCTCAAGGGGGGTCTACTGTCCATGTCAGGTTGACCATTGCCCCACCATTGTACCGTAACCACCATCTATAAATGGAATGCGTGCAAGGAAGCAGGATTCACCAAAGAGATACAAGGAAAAAGTAAACCAATCAAATAATAATAGCCATCTATTTTGTTGGATTCTTTCAAGTTTGCTTCTGGAAAAAAAATCTTCCTCGACCTCAGAAAGGTAATCTGAATAATGATTTTTTATCCTAGCTTGAAGCCTTGAAGTATTGAAAGCACCTCCAACTCTAATTTTACCCTTGAATTGGCACTCTCTCCATCACTAGGCGATGCAATACCTAGGAGCTGCTTAAGCGATAGCTAGGCAATCAAAATTTGTTATATTTATTTATTTGATAAACTTAGTTATTGCTGAAAATAAAGATTAAAAACTAGAAATAAAGTACAGATAAGACCAAATTGGGACTATAAATACAAAGGACATAGTTTACTCCGGAATAGTAAAGTAATGAATTCTACATAAACATTAAACAGCAAAATAGCTTAGTGGCTTAGTGCTAAAGAAGAATAAAAAAGTAGGGAGAGAGTAAGAGAATTCAACAAAATTAAGTTAGAGCAGATAAACAAAGCTCACCATAACCTTCCACAGTCTTTTTCTTTCTGTTAGGGGAACCTTATATACTTTTTAACATCATGTAAAATCTGTTATTTTATTTAATTACAGGTCAAGGGCCGCTTTCAAGCATTCAACCCCAATAATCATATTAGACTTTTTCTTGACCTCGACTTTGTATACAACATCCAACTTTACGTAAGTTTTGTATGCCACCTTTGTCACTAGCACTTTAGTCCCTACACAATGATGTCTAGGTGCCACTAGGCGACCACACCTTAACAAGCGATGGCCTAGAGACCTATGAAGGCGCTAGGAATCATAGCCAGGTAGAGCAGTCGTCTAGGAAGCTTATACAGTGTTGTCACTGGTGCTTTAGACCCTAAGCAATCACACCCATGGTTGTTAAATCCTTGTTATTTGCTATTTAAATCCTACGATTTAAATCGAATCTAAGGTAAAACGATTCAAATTGGAGATGAAAATCTTAATTCGGCAAATCACATTTGATTTGCAATTCAAATTATACGATTCGAGCACGAAACTCCTGTAACGGACCGCTGCTTAAAAATATTTTAGTTCTTTCAATTTTCTAAAGGTGCTTTATATATTTTAAGAAAAGAAGAAATGGGAAAGCCCCTGTTACGGACATGCCAAAACCCCTATTTGGGTTTTCTCTCTATGTTGTGAAATGGGAAAAAAAATAAAAGAAATGAGGAACAGGAAAGATGATAGAGTTGGAGAGTTGGACTTTAGGAGGACTTGATAGTTTATTTTATTAGTCTTTTTAAATGTACAAGTCTTTTGATACTTGATCTCATACAATATGATTATTTGAGTTTACTTTTGTTGATTTAACTTTGATGATATTATGATTTACGTTTTGTTTTATGGAGTTCATTTGTGTTTTGTATAGTCTTTCCAATGAAATGTTCATTACTTTTATCAATAGATATGAATGAAATATTTTGGATAATGAGATTATTTCATTTTTCTAATTTATTAAGCATTTTTTAAACAAATTTTTTAAAAAAAAATAGATTCAATCTTACGATTAAGATTTGAATCCTGATTTGATTCGAATCGGTCCTAAAATAATTTTACAATTTTAACACCTTGATCGCGCCTAGGTGCCACTAGGCGATCATGCCTTAAATCCCAGGAATCATAACTAGGCAATGTAGTTGACATAGCATTTGCCTAGGCAACATTTTGATTACACTGACTGGGACTAATTGCTGTAAAATACAGAGATATTTGTAGTGGATGTTTCCATCCAAACAAATATTAGGTACCTCTTGCAATGCCTCTTGATCTTCAAGAATGGAGACAACCTTGAGAATTCACAACTGTGCTTGATCATATTGAGGATAGTCATGGCCATTGCCTTTACACCAATGTTATAAAACCCAAAACAACTATTTATCCAGTCAAAGGGGCGAATTGGTCCAATCTGCCCAGGCGCAGGCAGTCCGAGTTGACTCAGCACAGTAGCAACTCATAGAGTTTCTTCAACTTTTTGTTATCTAGAACAAAATGTATTCATATAGCATCGAGTTCATGAAAATATTCAATTTTGGGCAGTAGTAATGAGTACATCTTCAATTTTCCCACATAAATCATGTACATAAATATATTCCAAAGAAATGGGACTTCTCATATGCATTTATACAGGTTTGGTTTGCATCAATACTATGCTCTTGTGCATTCAGCTATGGGTCACAATGCTTTTTGATCCTGTTACTCTCCTCTTTTCTTAGGTTCATGATCTTGTGAACTCTCTTGCTATTCTGCTTTTGTAGTTCCTTTTTATTAATATTGAGCAATGCTACATCCACTTTCCGGTTGTCCACTCTCTGGTTATCTTTCTTAATTTTATACAAAAAGACAAAATAAAAGTGATGGGACCCACAAAAATGTGTAATATTATTGTCTTCTTGTATGAAAATAAGGGAGAGTGGACAACCGGAAAGTGGACATAGCATTGCTCATTAATATTAATATGCACGCTTGATTACCGATTAAAAAAAACGGAATAACATATAGGAACGAACGAAATATATCTCCAAAAACAAACAACAAAACAATGCAACTCTATCTAACCAAACTATGCAAATGTTCAACAGAAATCAAGACTATTTGTGAGAAAATGAAAATATTGAGGAAATGAAACCATTGTTACCAGAGCGAGAAACAAAAACGAAAAGCAAAGCGAAAGTGAGAAGCGGGAAACGAGACTCAAAAAAACCTTAGGAAACGGGAAACGAGAAATGAGATATAGGTTCCTCATTTCCATTATGTTATTTATGGGTAGTTATACATTTGATTTTAGCTTACATGAGATTTTTGTAAAAGAGTAAGTGCCTTAGGTTTCAAATCGACGATACTTGCTTAGAATCTACATCCTAGGCTATAGATTGTGGTCTACCACATCACTTCACACATTCAGCTCCTTTAACTACTAGATGAGACTTGATGGAAGTGAGCTTCCTAGGAAGAGAGTCTGTTCGAGGAAACGAGCTTCCTAGGAAGCGAGTTTGTCCGAGGAAGCGAGTTTGGGAAACGAACTTCCCACCCTAAGTAACCAAAGCGGTGAGCAGGAGCGGGAGCGGGAGCTAGAGCGGGAGCGGGAGAGCGTCAAATTTTAATTTAGGATATGGTCGAGAGCGCCGGTATATATATAAATAATATATTAATATTTTTTAAAAAATTTAATGTTATATTATTGAACCTTAAAAATTAATGAATCTTAATCACACTTGGTAAAGATTAAAAAAAAAAAAAAAGATTAAAAGACATCGTGTAGGCCTCAGGGTGTGATTGAACTCTTGGAGAGTTCAATCGCAATTGGCAATCAATTATCATCCCCGTAGGTTAAAACAAATCAAGAATAATAAAAAAAGTTGAATATAGAAAAAAGAGGGTTGAAAAAGACTCGTACACTGACACAAGTCACACCACATCAACCATTGATGTAGATTTTTTTTTTTTTTTAAAGACTTTTTATGTCTTTCGGTGGGTTTAACTCAGAAGAAGGATAAAAGTGTAATTTCTACAAACTTCCATTTCACTGTTTATCTTCTCCGTTTTATAAGATACAGTAGTGAAAAAATGGCCGACATCGTGGAGATCGAGCTTTGCGCACTCACCGCACTCTACGAAAATGAAAACCGCAATTTAGGAAAATGGAAACCGAGCTCTCAATACGAATCCGCTCTCAAACCCTGAGAGCGAGGTTTGAGAGCGGGAGTGGGTGGGTAATCAAACGGTTTGGGTTACTAAGTTTCCACCTTGTGCATAGCTTCCCGGCAACTATGAACGAAACACTAGTGATAACAGTGAGGGGGGAAAAGGACAATTGAAATCACATTTTTTTTATCGGTAAAAAAGATGTATATATGAAAAAAGAATGTACACAGGATCACAAGATAGTGGACCAAATACGAACGAAACAAAAATAGAGCTGAAAGGATTCTGACAGACAATAAAAGGAGAAAACAAATTTGTAGAACGAAACAAAAGTAGAGCTGAAAGAAATCTGATAGACAATAAAAGGAGAAAATAGATTTGTAGATTGTCAAAACTCAAAATCTCTTCTAATTGAGCACCATTCTATAAGCAGACGACAAATTCTGAAGCAAATAGTGCCGAGAGAATTGGATGTATCACCAACAACACACCAAGTCCCCTCTTCTTCTTGGAACTCTATCTCCTTCACTTTCTTCCTCTCTACTTGGAATTTTTTTTTTCCAAACCTCCCACTTTCCCATTTAATTTTTATTTTATTTTGATTTAATAGTTTATTTGAATTCGTATTTGCAATTTTGATTTTCGGCATCCCTAATAGCTAATCCGGATTGTTGCTTTTTTTTTTCCTTACAATAACCTTATGATTCACCAAACGCCACACGGTTCATTTCAGGTCTAGTGGTTTAATCCGATTCGTACCAGACCCACCCAGTGTAGTCAAGGCGTCTAGGCGATGCTTAGGCAATTAGCCCCGGCTAGGCGAGGCGACGCCTAGGCGTGGCCTAGGCGATAAATTTAATATAAATATATATATAATTATATATATATCACGTATATATATAACATCCAAAAGACCAAAACTCCACACCTACATTCCACAAAAACATAAAATAAAAAGTCTATTACAATCATTCATCACATAACCAAAGACATGTTAACATAGTGGAGTATTAAACATTTCAAAATCTAGGCAAAATACCCAAATTCGTGTCATTGTCCATGTATAATATTAGGCAGAGCCCCCTACGATTGCCTAGGGGGGTGGCAGGGGGGGCAGCGACGCACGAAGTGCGTCCGCAATCTAGGCCTAATAAGCCTAGATTGGGTCGAAAACGATATTTTTAGTGAAAAAAATTGATATTTTTAGTGAAAAAAAAGATTTAGAATCTTATTACAACTTCATTATATGTTTTTATATTATTGGGAAATTTTGGATTTTTTTAAAGCAAAAAAAAAAAAAAATTTAACTAGGATCGCCCGCCTAGAGGGGCGCCTAGGCGACGCAGGCCTAAAATCACCTAGGCGACGCCTTGACTACACTGGACCCACCGCATTCAAGAGCATCATCAAGTAGTGTTTGAACCGGACTAGAAATGAGCCCAAGACCTGGGTCAACCACCCAGACAAATGAAGTCAGTCCCCTTTTTTAAACACTGATTCACACCCTTAGTGCTATTAAAGACAGCAGTGACTAATGACTATAAACAAATGTACATGAATCCTTTTCCGAATTTCAGATATTTTCTCCAATAACCTTGGGATCTTCTCTTCCAAAAAAAAAAAAACTAATATATAGACACAAATTTATATTGTATTTTGGTGTTTCCAAGCACTGTTACAAATCTCCCGAGAAAAACAGAGTTTAAAACTCCATTTTTATCGCGATATTTTAAAAATCTCGCAAGAAATATAATTTTTTCTTTTTATCCCATATATATCACGAGATTTAGGGTTGGATGGTGTGTCGGCTTGACTAAGTGATCTCATCAAATAGAACCCAAACACCACTATAATACATATAGCTTATTATGTGCATGCTACAAATAAACGGATCCATAAATGGCTTTGGTTTCAAGACACCTTTCTCAATTTTCAGCTCAATCTTTGTTAAATCTCATTTGGAATTAATATACGTGATCATTCTTACTTATCCAAAATAAATAAATATTTGTGATCATTCCAGTTCTTAAATATGATGATCTCTAGTGAATCATTTATTTGGGCAACCCTAAAAAAATCAGAATTCAACAAGTCACTTTCGTCCTAGTATGGGATTTATGTGTCGAGATGCCAAAGTAAAGGTGGATAATTTCTTTATCCCAGCTAATGATACTAAAAAAGTCAGAAAATAGTCCTATTTTTGTGACTAAATTTGGGTTTTCTCCAAGGTGATGGGACTTTCTAAGCAGTCACCATCAATCTTGAGGATGATGTGAAATTGACCTCGATCTCATCCTTCTTTCTTCAGTTTATCGGAAGAGTGAAATAATAGGAACTAGGAAGTATAAAAAAGCTTCTCATGTGCTTTTGTTTGTAAAAACATTTTTTTTTTTTACTTGAGCTCCTTGGTAACCCTAGTCCAACTGGAACCTGATGACTAATTAGAGATGGACTCAATACTGTTTAAAAAAAAGTCTGTGGTAAGACCTGAAAATTATAAGAATCATTCAAAGCAGCCGAGATGGAATCACTTGGAAAGATCCAGCTCCATTTTCTTGGGCTTCTAGGTAGAGGGAATCCATCTGAATCGCAAAGATGGAATCACTAGATAATTCCCTGAATCACAAAGATGGAATTGAAAAGATGGGCTTCTAGAGTTTCTCAACAATGCCCTTAAAAGTACCAAAGATCCATCTAAATCGAAGGCGGGCATCCCTCGTTGTATATTTGGGATTCAATCTCCTCATTTACCAAAAACAGTAAAAATTCCAACCCATTGCTGGAACTAACAACATGATTGGCTACAAACACCAAAAAAAAAAAAAATACATGGAAAATACAGCTCAAAATGTAGTGTATATATATATATATTCAATAAAGGTTTTCCAATCCAGACAGTAAAGATTCAAATCACACAACGTGACATTATAGGCTCCGTTTCGTTATCAGGAAATGCAAGAAAAGAAAGGAAAATAAATTTTCTTTATTATTTTTTTCCTTTTACTTTCCTTATGTTTTCTTGCTAACCAAACGGAGCCTAAGGTAAACCCTAAAAGAAATTCTCATAAATATTCAAACTCAGAAAGCAACGAAACTAAGAACATGAAGAAGACGATCAGAAAAAAGAGGAACCCTAGATCGTACCCGAAAACAAAAAACTGTCAAAGCAGGTCTTTAATAGCGTTCCTGAGAAAAACAGAAAAGGGGATAATTAGGGTTTCTGAGTGCCCTTGAGATTTCAAGACAAAAAAGGAAACCAGACAGTTTAGGATCCGTTAGATTACCTGTGGAACCAGAGCGACAGAGTAATCGAAGCGCTAAGAGAATCAAAGATCTAACTGAAATGCATTCTTACCTCAACCTTCTTTTATAAGAGTGGGAGGTAGCGTTTGGCATGCCCTGGTATCTTTTAATTATTTTCCTCTCAAGTCCCTCATTATAATTACCTCTTTAACCCCCAAAAAAGAGTCCCTCGAATATTTTTATAAAAATAATCACCTCCTCGGCGGTGTTGCGAAGGGAGGCATCTCATCCTCCCTTTTCTCACCACGTGTCCACTTTAACTCTTTTTAACTATGGGTGAAATTCACTAATCCTTAAGATTAAAGTATCTAACCTTATCTTTTTTTAATTACCTACAAGAGTTAAAACTTGATAACCATAGTGCAAAAACAGTTAAAGAGATAGTCCCTCCTCACCCCAAGGAAAGGACTAGGGGTTTTTCCCTTATTGCTTCTTATAGTTTGGCTTTGTTCTCAAAAATACCCATTTTTAAAAATCTTTCTTTGAATGCCCCCACCCACACACATGTGAAGGAGTTTGCAAATGCAAATTTTTTCTATTTTATCCAAATCATTTGAGGGAAAAACATTTGTGTCCCTCGTATTTTTCTCAACCATGAGCTCTTTTCATTCCTTATCAATAATTGAGCTCTGATCAAGAAGAGTTCCCAAGATTTTTATTATTTATCGTTTCGACTAAGATTACCACAAGAGAACTTCTAAACTACTAATCACGACTGTGAGAGAATTCCATTAACGAGGAAAAACACCAATTTTTTAGTTTTTTGTGTTTTTTTTAAATTAAAGAAAAAAAATATTATAATTATGACATTTACAATTTTAAACCTTAAATCTCATGCTAGATGAGTTTACCAAGTTAGAGATAGAGAAAATAGAGAGAGAGAAGATCATAACAATAGGGCACATGTAAAAATACTAGTGGGCATGTCCTATGCAAGAGAGAGAGAGAGCATGTGGAAGAACCCTACTTGGATGCAATGATTGTTCTGTCCTGTCCAAGATAAGATCACTCTCTCATGAAGGCAGTTGCATTGGGAGTGCAATGCTTCCTTTGCTTGGGGGGTAAGCGCTCGGGGCGAAGCAACAGCGGTTCGACTAAGTCTTTTTACGACTGTTAACAAGCATTAATGGCACAGGGAAGAGCCAGGGGGTGAGGAGGGGCCATCCCCCCCCCCCCCCCCCCCCCCCCCCCCCCAATGAAATAGTGGGCCCCACAATTAAAAAAAAATTAGTATACTTGGCTCTCTCCCAAATTTTATTCCCCCCCCCCCCCCCAAACAATTTTTGTTGTGAACCTTCAATTGAGTTCGGTTATGCCCTTTAGGTTGTCACATGTCCCTATTAACACCCCTGAACGATAATTAAAATTCACCCACTCTTAGGGTTCACCTACTTATCCTTAGTTTTTAGAAAAAATATTAAATTTTCTATAACCTTAGGAGTGAGTGAATTTTAACTAGGGTTTGAAAAAAAATTTATATTTTTTTTATAAAACCAAGGATAGGTAGGTGAATCTTAATCATAATTAAGGGGTATTAATAGGGACACATGGTGACCTCAAGGAAGTGAGGTTCAACACCTTCAAATCATTTGAAAACTAGTCAGTAGAGAACGAAGAAAACTAGTCAGTAGAGAACGAAGATCCGAAACTTGATATTTCAGCATGTCAAAAGAGAGAAACTTTGTGGCGCACAAGCAAGCTCAGTCGGCTCTAAACTGTAGTATTTTGCTCCCTTTTCCTGAGGATGTGAGGTTCAACACTAACTCCGACCCGGAGTATGTAAGGGGCCGTTTGGCATCGTTCTCGCGGAACGTTTTCGTGTTCTGGAACGTAGCTGAGTAGCAGAAACGTGTTTGGGTGGGGTTGTTTCTTCGACCAAATAGAGAAACGGAACAACGAGACTCGATTTTTGCGGAACAAAAAAAAGTAACTCCTCGGAACGGCACGAAACTCACACGTTACTTGTTCCCGATAAAATGTAAAAAAGCAACAATGAAGTAGAGATTGGGTGCTAAGAAGGAAACAATGAAGAGAGGAGAACCAGCTCCGGTGAAGAGAGGTGAACCAACTCTGGTGACAATCAACTCCGGTAACAGCTCCGAACAACGACATCGAGGTATTTTCTCTCTCTCTAAAAATGGATGTTAGGTCAAGATATCTCTCTCTGAAAATGGATGTGAAGTCGAGGTCTTCATCAAATAGCAGATCTGTCGATGACAGCGAGATCTTTATCTTCCAAATCTGTCAACGACGAAGAGAGGTGGCGAGATCTTCATCTTCCAGATCTGCCAATGGCGAGATCTTCATCTTCCAGATCTACCGATGGCGAGATCTTCATCTTCCATCTTCCAAATCTGCCAATTTTTTCTCTGGTTCGTTTTTTTTTGGTTCACAGATCAGGAAATAGGAATTCAATGCATGATCTTTGAAGATCTGTGAACTTGATCTTGTTTTTTTTTTTTTGGATTCTCTCATAGATCGAATGAACTTTGTCTTTCCAGAATTGAGATTTTTTTGTTCAGTTATTCTTTGCTTTAATTGGCTTATTACAGCAGGAGCCTCAGAATACTTTTCCATTGCTTTGATTCTAACCGTATCATTTTCTTTGTAGATCAATGGATGTTTTTTTTTTTTTGTTAGTTCCTCTGCTATTGAAAATTTGTTCAGGGCTTCCTCTTACTCTAATCAAGAACTCCTGAGCTTTTATTAGGGAAACATATCCAAATTACATGATAAAGAGCAGGTGTGAATCATGCCTTCTGTGTATTACATCATCTAGATTTCTTGTACCATTTTCAACCATCAGATAATATATCTTTGCTTGTAAATTGAGTGGAAAACCAATGAAGATGGAGGAGTTATTTGGCTGTGAAAATATTTTTATTTTTACTTTTATCCTTTTTGGTGGGTAAATAGGGACTCTAAACAGCCTTGCAGATGCGTTAATCAATTGAGCTAGGGGCTCCAACTTGGGTATGTGTTATTTTTAATTGGATTTGGCATACTAAAAGGATCATCTTAACAAGATTGTGGAATCCATCTAAAATGGGGTAGAAGGCATTACTCTGTTATAGTGTAAGTCCAAAATTCAAAATTGCAGGCCATATGTGCACATATGAATTAGTTTGGCTCAGAAGCCCTTAGATTTTTCAGTTCAGTTCATTTCTGTTCAGCTTCAGACTACTAGATGAAACTCCTTCAATGTAATGGAGGATTTGCTTGTGATAAATGAACTTTGGGCCACCACAGAATGGAGGATTTTTTTTTCATTTCCTTTTCCTCTCTTGTTGATGAATTGTCCTAGATTTTTTTATTTTTTTTAGATGCATATGTTGATTATCCTAATGGTAGTCTCAAGTTTGCATTTCGTAGATCTGAAAGTGGTTGATGTCTAAATTCACATTCATGTGAGATTTTGGAAGCTTTGGTTTTGATTTGGGGTAGTGTTCTGTTTTCCATGTTATGATAGATGGCCATAACGGGTTCTATGTTATGGGATATTTTCTCAAACTTGGGTGCTAGGCAATGCATCGTAGATATGTAAGCTGGGGAAGTAGCTAGAGCAAATTTTATCCATAACTAAATATTAGGTTGAGTTGCTCCCCTAATATTTTCCATCTGATTTGAGCTACTCAAACAGTTTGTAGGATTCACAGACTATCTTAAAGTTTCAATACGTACCAGTTTTTTTTAAAAAACTATTTGTGGTTTCTTCTTTGGGTTTAGTTTAGAGTTTGTATGTAGACAGAAGCACATACATCAGGAGGGATTGTAGCACCTTCTCTCATTCTTTTCTAACTTGTTATATGTATTAAGTATAGAGGTGTATATAGGTTGTGGGATCTGGGGATTGGAGCTCCATTCAATTTGGAGTTCCATTCAGTCCAATAAAGAGAGGGCTGAGGAGTGGTAAGAGCTGCCACCTCATGAACGTGGTTACCCTTATTATTTTTAGAGTCTAGTAGCAATATTGGAAGCAAAAAAATACAAGTTTAACCAGGTGTATGATGTGGAGCAACTCCTTCTGCCTACTTCACCCACTCATTGGACTGAAGGGAGCTCCTAGTTAATCGCTATTTTCACTAGCAATCTTATTTTTTGTTAGATCCCATTTGAAGTTCTGGTGGTTTTGGACATTCCCTCTTTATTGTTAGCATCTTCTTCTTCGGAAGCAAACCTAACATATACATTTTTTTATGGTTTCCACAACAGGAATAACAAAGAAGGGAGGCTATTGGTTGCAGCTCAGGGAATTGATACTAGCTCCAAGTTGAAGCTATCATGGATGAAAGAGAAAATTGCTTGACAATTTTTTTAAGTTCTAACCTTGCATACGAATTTGATATCTCTACTTGAACTGTTGTAACAATCTTCATTAATGCACATGTATGTCTATTCTTTCTTGCATATCAACTGTATGCCCATGAAGAATATCGTGGTTTGGATCAATATAACATGGTGGCAAATAACTAAAAATTAATTAGCCAATAAAGCATGAGTTATTTGTTTCTCCCCAATAGTCGAGTACAGGTTCATATGAAACATGATAAACTTTGGGATATCATAACCCAACACCATCAAATTTAAAACAACAATAATATGTACGAAGCCGATACTGGGCTGGATGAATAGGTAGCATGAAATTTTTGGGTGCATAAATATAAGTGTTATGTGGAAAATGCTCTCAAGTGGGATTTGCTGGTACATTTGAGTGGAAGGAGATAGAAGAGTGATCCTGTTTTTTTTTTTGTCATCCAAACGAGATTCTGTCACTTCTGTTCCCTAGAACAGATTTTGGGTGACTCCATCCAAACGAGTTTTAAGAACAGAATCGTTCCAGAAAAATCAGATTATTCTGGGGAATAGAATCGTTTCTGATCCGGAACGATGCCAAATGGGCCCTAAGTAACCCATCTTATGTAATGAATATCTCTTTCACCATAAAAAAAAGCTATTTACATATTTAGTAAGTTGCTCTCCATTTTAGCTGAATTTGTAGAACAATGTTCCGACCTGATCTCCACTGCAAATGGTTACTCATAACTTTTGCGGAAGTGAACAATTGTTTGCAATTGATCTATTTGGTAAAGTGAGTTTAGCCTTCATTTTGACATTTATTATCAGTCTTTTTTTGGATAGTCGATATCATTTACCTACGTCAGTAGAGTCAGCGGAGCTCTTGCTGCTCGTGCTCGGGGGGGATTGGATCCAAGACCTTCCCCTTGGAAGGCCACACCCCTACCACACACGCAAGAGGCGGGATGTTATTATCAGTCTTATTAGTATGTTCCTGACTCCTCCAATCTTTGAGATAACTTCTATTTAGGAAATCGTATGGGCTTGAAGATACTATTCTATGAAAACAAATATTTAACACTATGCTGTGCTAAGTGATTCGAATATGTATCACTGTGCCACAGGTGATAAAATGAAAGGAAGTTGAATAGGTGAATGGAGCAAGCAAAGGAAGGAGTTTGATCTTAGTTTTTGTTGGAGTAACCCTCGCCTTGCTTTGAGAAGAAGCCCATGCTCTCAAGAAGTCTTCTAAGAATCCAATAATGGATGAAAACACTTCCAATTTTGTCTTTTATTGGAGGAATTCTGTTTATGGATTATCTTTGGCGCTCAAAAAGCTAGCCTTTTGTGTTTGGTCGGGTGAAACCAGCATTGTGACAACCCAACTTCTATCGATATAATTTCTAATGTATGTTATTGGAACAATACAAAAGGGATATAAAATTTGGACAAGCTTAAGTTTGAGAGATCCAATTTGCATGTTTGTCAAAGGAAAGAAAATTGAATGCAATAGGAGATCCAAATTTGCTTGCTTGCCAATAACAAATGGTAGTTATTACGAATTTTTTGCCCTCTGCATTGTCTTTTGTGTTATACATAGTACAGAAGCTGAAAGGGGTAGATAAAAATAAAAAAAAACTGAAAGGGGCAGTTTGGGCTTCTCTATGTCTTTGTTTGCTTAGTTGGGATCAGGTGAAGGAAAGGAATACCATGATGCAAATGACCTTGTTTGTAGTTAACGGGGCATCTACTTGTAGAGTAATGTGATGTGATGATGCCATGGATCGAACATCTTTAAATTTCCTAATCTCTAAGCCCATACTACAGTTGGCTGACGAGTTGTACCTCAACCATAAAATCTCAAACAATTGTAAATGGTGTGTAGATTTTAATGGTTTGCAATCATCAAATATTGGTGTGTATCTAACACCACTTTTTTTAAAAAAAAATTATATCTAAATGTCTCACTACCACTTAACCCATGACCAAATTTTTTGGGCAGAGCATTTACTCTGGCTAAAGCCCGAATAAAAGTTATTTGGGTCTAGTCTAGCCTCTTTGCCAGATGTGTGTCTTCTTTTAACTGCGGTTAAGATTCACTAATTTTTAGGTCTAACCTTATATTTTTAGGAAAAATTATAAAAAACGGTTAAAAGAATTAAATCAACCTAGGTTTTTCCTCTAAAAACCAAGGTTATATTCTTTAACCCCTAAAGAAGCAACGAGTAAGTTATTTAGGCCATCCCCATATAATGCAACCCAAGGTAAGTATTCCCTTTTGTAATGCATAGCACCAAGTGAACAAGAGCCTTGTTATTACCCAAAGGCTCTGTTTATTAGAAATTTGGTGATTTTTTTTTTCTCCCAAATATTTTGTTTTCCATTAAATTTTAAGAAAATTTTGTTTCTTAAAATTGAAGAGAAGATATTTCCACCTCCTACAACTATAGCTAAATTAAATTGGTCAAGCACGAATCTCTCTACTGGTCTAGCTTGAGCTCAAACTCTGCATCTCCATATTCATGTCTCTTTTGATCATATCTCCTATTGATCTACACATTCGAATTCTGAAGTACACCCTTGCTGTTTTCTCATCCCTCCATTGTTGAGCTACTCTTAAACTCATCTTTGAAAACCTATTATGAGGTACAGTCAAGTGGGTTAAATGGATGTTTCATGAAATTCCTATTTTTTAAGTGTAAGGTTTAAATGAATTATTCATGCCATTTGTTTGATGAAATTCGTGTTGAAGGTGTAATTATTGAATGGAAGATGCCTGTCATGTGTTTGATGAACTTCTTTTTAAAAGTCCAAATGGGTTGAGAAAACAAACTTGAACCCAACTCATATTTGCAAAATCTACACACATTATGAATAACAAATGAGTTATTTTCTAATCATTTTTTTAACCATCCAAAAAGCAAACAAAAATATCCTAAAATTTTTTGAGACTTTCTTTTTTCCTTCTAGCCAAACATTAGAAAATAGAAGATTATGCAATATTTTCCAGAAAATATTTGTGTAGAAAAAATATTATTTTCCCCCTCATTTTCCGCATAAACAAATGCAAAGAAAAAACCGAATAAAAAACATGAGCCTTGTTCATCTTCCAGCATCACCAGCAAGGCAGCGACATGCATCATCCTTTTTCTTTCTCCGTCTCCAAAATGAAAGAAACTCAATTGTGCATCCCATGCAGTCATCTTAGTATATAGAAGTCATTCACCACAATTTCAAGTATGGATTCACTTCCAACGACTAGGGGGGGTACCATGTGGGATCGATCATCAGGCGGCAGATTTTCTCCAAATTTTGCAAATGGTGAGAAGTGGGAGTGGAGAGTATGCCGCAGAGAGTGAGCCCATCAGGATCCAGACAGCCTTGGATCTTGGCAGCATCAAGCAACAACTGAAACATTTGATGGAGATTCTAGGTTGTCAGAGCCTGTGAGCAAAGGGCTCTTCTGGAACTCATTTCTTAGCTGTCCACAAGCTGCACTCGCGTCGAGTCCCCGTGTCTGACGGATACTCACAGTTACTTTACGAGACTCAAGAGCAGCCGCAAATGCCATGATCTGCCAAATACAAAAAGTCTTCAGATATTTTATCAATACAACCCCGTATGCTGATAAGGGAGGGTGCATGGTTACTAAATTCTCCGTTGTACTGACAGGTTAATAAAGATGTTTCACTCCTGCAAACTTCTATACAGTGGGCTGATATCATCATGGCTTTTATCCAATAAAAAAGAGTAGAAGAGTTTGTTTATGAAAAATAACAAAAAGCAAATGATCTGTTATACTTCTGAACATAATTCATATATTGGCAGGCATGCAAAATCATGTACACAACATAAATTTGAATTCCGTCATTTAAAAATATGCCAACATATCCAGAAGCAACAAAGATAGACCAAAACCTTTATTCACACTCCAAAATATCAATAAGAATCTTTATTTCAAGGTCCATCCTTTATTTCTTTTTTTCCATTTAACCAGTGATGTTTCAGTTTCAATTAGCCTTCACAATAAATAGTTCTTCCTAAATTTGTCCCCAAACTTCAACTACATATATATATAAAGAATGCAAATAACATAGGATAAGCATAATTGGGGATTAAACACTAACAAAAATTTGTAATTCTGTGGATAAAATACTTTGTTTCCAATGAGTTTCCCTAGTACCCTCTCTAAGATTATTAGGGAGGGTGCTTCGGAGTTCGTTTGCAATCCCCATAACCCCAGCTTTTCCACCCAAAAAAGAATCCAAATATAACTTGAAAAACATTTTCTTGTCATACTGTTGGCATCCAGCGCCTAAACACCACAAATAGATTCTTGTTAATCTGAACTCTACTCAACCTACATTAAAGTACATATAGTGTACACCAGAGAGGTCAAGAGCCATATTATAATGGATTCCATATAAGCTATGTTGCACGGACATGGGTGTTGGTGTCACACTCGATCGGACACCGTGAATTCCACAAGACAAGATCCGAGGACACACATAATATGTTAAGTACTATACTTAAAATATTATATGAATAATACCATACAAGTTAAAAAAATGAAACAAATTAAATATAAAATCAAAATTATTGCAAACAACACCACTTAATGTATTACAAACTACAGTTCATCAACCAATATAAATAAGACATAAATTAAAGCAAATGAGCTAATGAAGTAATGAACATGTATATATTTGATGCTCTTACTGATTAAAAGAAAGAAAAAAGATGAAGTAATGAACATTTATTAATTCTAAATGTTCATGCTAATCTCAAAGATGATTAATTTGAAAGGGGGTTTTGTGGCCTGAATTCAGCCCGTAGACACCTCTCTCTCTCTCTCTCTCTCCTTTTCTATAACAAGGATTGATACCTCCTCCTATTATTTCTCTATTTTTAGTCTATTGAAAAAAAATGAATTGTAACTCTTCTCCACTTTTCCTACGGGCTTCTCTTTTCTGATGAGAGTTGGAAAGAATTAGCCAAAGTTTATACATTTATATGCACTTGTATACAAAACACTAAAAGTTTATGGGTATTGCTTGTGCTTGTGTTCGTGTCCAAATTCGTGTCCACACATTTTGACACGAGACACGCTTGTTGTCTTAAAGAATCCGCACAACAGCACATGGGAGATCTACACTGAAACTCAACCCAGTATTATGATCCCGACCATCCAATTTGTCACCTCTCTTTGAGAGTTGGATTAGATAAATATGACAAATTGTCAAAAGAAAAATTATTAATAAGGAAAATGAGAAAGAAGGCAAACAGTCCCAAAAGATGTCCATATATCAAATGGTAGATCGTGTGTGCGTGTGAATAAAATGATGGGCCAGACGTATATATGCTACATTGCTACTACATAGGTTTTCCTTTCATTTAAATATGACAAACTTATCTCAATGAAAATGAATAGATCTTGGGTTTTCAAACAAGCAAGAAAATGACATACCGCTTTTTTGTATGGACGCCGGAACTCAGACCCTTCTATTGGATTAAAAGGTATGAGGTTCACATGATGACCACGTCCCCACCCATGGAGTAGTTCTGCAAGTTCTACTGCATGCTCCACTCTGTCATTAACTTCAGCTACAAAGAGAAAAATAAATATTAAATGATACTGGTGTCTACATCAATTTTCATGCTGTTAGTTGTTACCCTTCTGTTCCTGAAAAAAAAAAAGATCTTTCAAGTAGGTACTTCAGTACCTAAAAGTGTATACTCAAAGGATACCCTACGGCTGGTTTCAAGGAAGTAATCCTTGCAATCCTTCATAATTGCATCCAAAGGGTAGGATTTCGCACTAGGCACAATTGTTTCCCTTAGTTTCTGGTTTGGAGCATGTAAGCTGATGCAGAAGATAAAGAAAATGAGACCTTCATGAATTGAGGAAACATTTAAAAACATATTAAGGAACCAGATAAATCTCTACTTCATGAACAAAAAGATAATAACCAAATTCCAAACTCATATCACTCCCAAACCCACTCTCCAACAACACAGTAGGCATGGTGAGTACAAAAACACATACAATTACCTCAACAGAGAGGGCTAGGAACAGGAAGAAAGATGACACAAAATGGTTCATTAAACCAAAATATCACCTAAAATAAGATGATTTAAATCAATTCAGGAAAAAAGAAAAGAAAATGGATTTGGATTGATGAAAATTTGTATCACAAGGTTTGCAGAAACAAAAGTTCCCAACTTCGGAGCAGCACTTAAAAGTCAGATTTATGCTACCTCAGAGAGATCAGGCATGCGAAATTTCTTGCTAAACGTGAAAGACAATTCCTGACAGTTCCACCCTTCTTCCCTAACTAATACCAATGCAAAAATGCAAAAACTGGAAGGGCCAGCCTCTCATGCCATCTAAAAATGGGGAGTCAAATACTGCTCCCTTTCTCCATCGAAACAAATAAGATTTGTCGCGAATACAGCACATAAAAAATGTAGCCCTCGATTACTTGGCTTCTGATCAAGCCAGAATTCATAGATTGACATCGTGTAGTAATTGAAAAATGGCACCAATATTCAGCCAAAGAAAAATCAATATTACATTGGCCAGTACACAACGAAGTGTTTAAGATGTCCACAGGATTTGAGAATGCAAGCATTACAGACCATTATTTTCTTATTGAAATAACATACCTGACGGCCAATGTGGACTGAAGCTTATGTGATGCCAACCTTTTAATTGTGTTTGGAACGCCTACAGTGGAAATTGTGATCATTCTTTGCCCAATTTGAACATCCTTCAAACACATGGAAATTTTAACACGTGAGAGTCTCCAGATTCCAAAAGCTTCACGACATTTGTTAAAGCATTTTAACAATAAATGGCAGACAAACTGTTAAGAGACAAGTTATCTTTCAAATTCAGTTCAACAGCCTCCAGTCCAGGTAGATAGTTCAATATTATGTATTAAGTATAACTTGTGTTTTAAAATCTCTGTCTACAGATTCAAAGGAAACAGACATCTCTTGCATTCTGCCAATCTGCCAGTAGACTTTTGGCTTTAGAGTCCGGATCAATTGAGACTTCATGAGAATATCAATCATATGAACCCCCAACTTCTGCCAATCATCCAACACCATGACACTGACAATAAAAGTATTGAGTTCTTAATAAGCTTCTAATGGGTCATCAGCATCAGAAATTAAATGATCCATTAGGACATGCAAGGAATCATGAAAGTATAAAAAATGGCTTTTAGAAATAAGAATTCTGATGTCAGGGGAGTAAGGATGGGATCGTGGTTTTTAATCATCACCTGGGCCATGATCCATGAGAAACTCCGAAAGGTGAAAGAAAACAACAGCCAAGGATGTTGCAAAGAGGTTACTAAGAGACTATGAGTGTGGATAGAGAGCCATCATCAAATGCAAATTCGGACTCCCCTCTAACTCGAATCTCTTCAGCTAATAGAAAATTATATTTGCAACTGGACCCTGATGTGTGGGTATTGTGGTTCGAGAAAATTTTGGGTACCGTGAGGACTCAAATTCGTGGCAATGGATAACATGACTCTGAGATGATTGCTCTGCACCTGGACTTCATTTTCTCTTTTGTTTTTTTGGGAAGGTACTTCATTCTCTCATTGACCATTTCTCTACGGTTACACATAACTACATAAGAGCAAGAGAAAAGCTTCACAAAAAACATGAATTTCATTTTTTATATGGTAGACAACTAAAAGTTTTATTATTGCCTCCACCCAAGACTAATGATGGTCTCAAGTTGATGTGAAATGGCCTTTTCCAGAGAAGTATTGGAAAGCATTTCCATCAGAGACTAATAATCGTCTCAAATTTGACGTGAAGTGGTCTTTTTCAAAGATACAACGAAAAACATGTTCCTGAAATGAACTAAAGGTGAGATTAGCATGATGTTTTCCTTGAAAGGAAGCTCCAAGAGCAAGGTTTGCCACATTCAATTTCTCTGTAGAAATTGAGGGTTTCAAAAAGGCGTTGTAGCAATGTCCTATTACAAAGAGAGTTTACCGATCCAAAAAAAATGTCCTATTACTAAGAGAATCTACAATTGCATAGTCATACTCTAGGTACATTAAGATGACAAAAGTACAGCAGTATGATGCAGAGAACAATTCATGTAGTCAAAATGTCGCCTAGGCCACCGACTCGCCTAGCCAGGACCGGATTGCCTAGATCATGATCTAGGCGAGCACTCACTACATCTTATTGGGTCAGCATTACCTTGAGTGAGATACTTAACAAGTACCATAGCATATAATGCATTGAAATTTGAAAGCAATGAAAGGTTGTCATATTTCATCCTAACATGTAACTTTTTTAGTTTTCTCAGATAAGTTCACATATATATTGACCAAGAAGGGTCAATGGGTTATACGTCATCAATATTCATTTAGTATGCTTTCTTTACTTCAAGCCCTACAATGACTAATTACTTGCATAACATATAGGACATATCAACAAACGTGTTGCACTAAGGCTGACCTGCATCCACTAAGATGCTACCTTATTCAACCATGAGGATCTCACTAAAGATCCTGAACTCGGACTTACACGCCATTTGCAAAGATGTGGTTTATATTAACCTAGAAAGTGGAAGAATCATTAACCATCCACACCATGCTTTGAGGTCTGTCCCAATGCTAAAACAAAATGATAGGGATGGAATGAAATGAATAACCTTGATATAATTATTTGGGCAAATATGGATGTAAAATTCTTTTTGTTCATGGTGCTTTGCTTCTTACCATGGACAACTAAGATACTGAGATGTTTCATGTAAAAATGTCAATAAATAGTTTATAAAAAATAATTCCCTAAAGCCTTGTATCTTTCCATTTTTCTCTAATAAATAATAAGAGGTTGAACAACTTTATGTTGCAAGATCTTGTTCAATTATCGGAAGTAAAGGTTAAATCATCTAATTATATATATATATATATATATATATATATATATATATATACCATTAGAAGGAGATCTATCAGCTAGATGATGTGCATAAAAGGGTTAAAAAATGCACCTTATTCAAGCATCGGTGTGCTTCCAAAACTGATTTTAGGTTCAACATTGGCTCACCCATTCCCATAAACACTACATTTGTCACTCTGTGCTGGAAGAGCTCCTCTATAGCCAAAACCTACATATAAAATTACAATGTTTTTATGCTGAACAAATGAGATTACTTGGTAATGACTTATGAAAAATGAAAGTAAGGGAGATACTGTGTAGATGACCTGCTCAACAATTTCATGCCTCTGAAGGTTCCTTGAGTACCCTCCCTTGCCGGTAGCACAAAATGAGCAACGCAATGGGCAGCCTACCTGGACAATTGAAGCAAAAGAAAAGAAAATCATTGCAAACATTATTTAAAAAAGAAAACGCATCTCCAAAAAATATGTTACTGAGTTATAAAAATATCTTGAATCTCTATGAGATGGAAATCAGTTTCAGCTGATGGAGTCAGAAAATCACACCTGCGATGAGACACAGGCAGTAAGACGGTATGAACCTTTATCATCTTCAACTGGTATGCCAACTGTTTCAACCAATCTGTTGTCCTCCAGTTTTATCAGTATCTGCAAGATCAGTGATGACCAGATGATAATAAGAATCCAGAGAAATCCACCAACAGGAAATAATCTCCAAAGCAAATAGATAAATGACGATTTTTATCAAATCATGTAACAGAGATGGAATGTTTCTAGTTTAGAAATTCATTTAGATTTGTTGGGGCTAGACTACTTAAACCCGTAGTTACCAAATATGCTTCTTTGCAGGAACAATTTCTTGTATCCAAAAAAAGAAGAAATTAACAATACAATGGTTGTAAAGGTAAAAAAGGGTAAAACCATGAATGAAGACAGCTGGTAGCATCAACGGCCCTGATCACATCAAGACTTGTGCACTGATTGATCAATCTGGCCCCAACCTCCACTTTGGATCCGAAGCGAGAAGTACATCCAAAGGCACATTCCCGACTCGACTCCAGCTCGGAGATTTCGTAGTAAAAGAGACCAAGATCATTGAGTTACCTACACAACAATGTGGATCAGCTTGATCCTGAAAGATCCTAATCAAGGCAATTTCCTTCACAAAGAGGAAACCGGATCAACCACCCCACTGGCGTAAATAGAAAGACCTCTATTCTAGAAAGAAGCAGAGAGGAAAAGGTAACTAGTTAACCCTAATCTGTTTCCTATAAATACAGAGGTAAGAAACCAGAGAAAAGGATCCGCATTCTCCCACACTCAAGTTTATTGAGCATCCATTCCTCTAAACCTAAAATTCCCAGTTGTTTCTCTTCTTCTCTATCTCCCTTTATCGTCCCCACATTGACTTGATTGTCGAAGTGCATTTCCAGGTCATCCTGCTCATTTATTCTAGAGGATTAGAGGTGCAGTAGTTGTTCGGAGGTTCACACGTGGCAATTGGCATCAAGGTCATCTAACAGCAGGTATTTTTCCCCTACAGTGGTAAATGAATGTTGGGTCCTTGTTTTTGCTTCTCTCTTTTCATTTTGGGAGGAAGAATATGACAAGAAGTCTTCTGATTACTGATTTATCCACAACTACTTATTTGACACAGGGAATATCATTTTCAATCTTCCACATCCCTGTAGAAGTCAGTCATTTGGCTCTAACCAACTTAAATTTTCCCCAGAGGTCCACTGAATGTTTATTATATCAGCCCCATTCACACTTTCAGAGTCTCATCTTTCTTCCTACCCCAAAACCCCCACCCACAAACACACCACCACCACTTGCTTGCTAGGTCAATACGTCAAGAATCCATCAAATTCACCTAGTAATTGTTCAAACTAATTTAGTTCCAATTGTAACATTCATAGAACTAATACCCTATTGAATCTCTGCTTTACATTAACCATGCTAATGACCACCACCCCAAAAAATAATCCATTTATAAATAGACATGAGATATAATGCAAAAAAAAAAAAAAAAAAACTAACAAAAGCTCCTGACGTAATCCAAGACAGCTCTTTAAGTATCAAGGAAACTTTTTAAGCATTTGTCCCAGGGAAAAATATAGAAGACCTCGCCAAACAACTGCTCATAGCTCCAGGAGGAGGAGCAATGGACCAATCTATGTATGGAAAATGACTTGAAATGCGTTAAAAGAAAATTAAAAACAAAAACCTAAGACTGTCTTAGTAGTGAACCTTGCAATGATAGAATCACTCCATACAACACTTGCATGATAAATATATTAAAAACCATAATACCCAATACCTCATCCCCATACAAAAGGACAACACTTCAAGTTCTACTACCATCTTAGATCGGAGGTGTTGGCCACAGCCAAAACCGCAAATATGTCCATGACGTTAATCACAACCAGTCACTACAAGGACAAAATAAAAGAAAATATAATTATAAAATCAAACAACAAGGATAACAGGCCAAAATTTGGGTCCAAATAATGCCATTTTTTTATAAAGAAAATTAACAGAGTGGAACATCAATCTTTTGGACAAATAAACTAACTCGAAAAATTCCTGGAGGGTGAAGAATATCCCCAAGCCCTCTCTCAAGGAAACTTTTCCTTATAAGACTTATTAATAGCCCTGGCCCATTATTACCCAAATAGTCCTCCATCCTCCATCCATGCCAATATAACTCAGTCGCTCTAAATTTGCTCGTTCATCAAGTTTTGACCAAAAAGAGTTCTTATAATCGGTTGACGATTGTTACATCAATTCCTTATTATGGTTTGGACATCTTCAGCAAAGAAAAATGTGCAAGTTGAGGACTCTAATAGGGCAAATGATTGCTAAAATGACATGGATAGACAATATGAAAAAATTTGATAGTACATTATTTGATGGAAGTCTTACAGTTTGGACATGCTCAGTGAAGACTAAAGACAAATGATGGCACTAGTGAGGAGTGAATAACAACAGGGGTCGAAGCAGGGGTGGAGCCACATGGGGCCCAAGGGGGATGAAGCCCCCGAACAAGCGTTGTTAGCCCCTGCAAGAGAATCCTAGCTTCGCCCCTGGGTAGATTGGTAGAAGGCTCTAAAAGCATACTGACAAAGTTGGGGTTCGGCAATAATTCGGCAGCGGTGAAGTTCGGAAAAAATAAAAAATTAATTAATTAACCGAACAATTTGATTAAAAAATATATAAGATAAGTAGTTTTTTGCTATATTTGATAAAAATAATTCAAAAAATTGGTGAATAATTCGGGAATCCAATAATTCGTGACTAATTCGGCAACTAAAAAATGCGCGAATAATTCACAAATTTTTTTAAAAAACAGAGTTTTCTGTTAAATAGTCTAAAAGGACAAAGGAGGGCAAAAAATGACATGGAATGAGAAAACACAAAAAAATTTGATAGAACATGATTTGACAAAAATTATGGCTTTTAATAGAGTAGAATGGCGTAAGGAGAATTGTAGTGCCAATCCCAAATATTTGGGATAAGGTGCCGATGATGATAATGATATAGAAGCTTAAATCTGAACAAATGTATAAGATCATTTCAAAGGGACACAACTACATTTAACATCATTGTACCTCAACCAACTACATTATGGATGAGTTAACTAAATTCAAATAACGGGATGAACAAACTAGCATGATTAAAATCAAAATAAATCACTAAATGATATTAATCTCTTTACCTTAATAGTGCCATCAGCAGCAGTGACGGCACGGTGAATGGGCGATCTCCCGACCCTCCATCCAGCTTCATGAAGATCATTCCTGAATGCCTGAGGCACTGTTCACCAATAATTATGTCAAATATATAATATTAAATGCCAACAATTCAATAAACAGAAAGGAAAATTTTATTAATTGGATTAAAAATGGAAAAATCCCAAACAGAATAGATGAGAAGACTCACGGTGACTAAAATCACGAATTTCTTTGACCTTTGTCTTGTAAATTAGGTGATGGAGCTGTTTCCCTCTATACTTTTGCTAAAAAAAAAAAATAATAACAACAAAAACAAATTAATTTTACAAATATAATCATTAAAAAAAGTAATATTTCATTATCTTAAATTTCTTTTATTAACCTGATCGAAGTCGATAGCGAGCTGTTGAAGCTCCTGCTCCGACATGCCGAGGAGCACCTGCGAATCCATTTGAGAGACTCGGGAGGGAGAGAGAGAGGGAGCGGAGACGGAGACGGAGACGGAGCGCGAGTGGATGGTGAGGGAGCGGGAGCGTACTGCACGTGCAAGTGGCACCGAGCACACGTGCTGGAGCAGCGCCATCGGAAGCGTCGAGGGAAACCAAGAACACTGAACAGAGAGAAGAGTTGCCCGGAAAATCTCTATGGTTCGCTCCTTCACTACGATGGAGACAAAGGACTAAACCTCACCTTTCAAGGACGATAATATCCTTAGATTTTTATATTCGTCCCGTAAATTTCTGACGTCTGTTTGGTTACAGGTCCAATACAGTGTGGCTAGCGCAAGTTAAACCCAAGTTCTTAGGCTCTTACATATGAGCTGGTTTGTGTTTAGGGCCTCATATGAGGGTACCCAGCCCGGCCCTCAAAAGCCCACGAAAGCGAATTTTTTTTTTTTTTCCATTTTTTCAGTTCAGGTGGACCCAAAAAAAACTAGGTCTGCTAACATACATATATAATTTCATATTTATTTAACTTAAAATAACATATATAATCTTTTTTAACAAAATATTTATTTGAGTATTGTAGTATTTTAACTATCAAATCCCAATCACCCATCATTATCGAGAGACTTTTAATTCAAATTATCTTTATCTACCTTCCTTTTATTTTCTTTGTTCTGCTATCGTCTTTGTCGTCATTTGTCAGCCAGTGATAATTTAAAATTTTTTTGGATAAATATTTAGACAACGAAGTTTTTCTTTATCTTTTTTTTTGAAGCCGAGGCATGACCCATGTCTAGCTTTCACCTTGAGGGTAGGGCTTGGTCCAGACTTGGGCCGAACCCTTACGAGTGAGGGCTTGACTTGGATAGACCCTGACCCAGCCTGGCCCATTGATATCCCTAGTTGTGTTTAGGACCGTCAAACCTTAACCCGCCTGGCTAATCTGACCCGGATCAAATAAATAAATTAGCTAATATTTAAATTATAATAACCTTTAAGCTTAAATTGAAATAAATTGACTCCGACGGGAGCCCCACCCGATTAAAATGTGTTGAGAAATGACCCACAGCTCTATAACATCAACTATCCCAGTAGTGACATGCTGAGCAAACTCGGGTTAATTGACATATCGGCTCAGAAAATTGCAACCGCATTTTTTTTTTTATAGGTGAAAGCACTCTGCTTGGGTAGGAATTTTCTGAGAGGTACCGCTCAAATATTCTCCTGACCCAGATCCATGGTGGTGAAGAACACATGGCCCATAGCAGGGTTTTTTTTTGGTATTAAGCCAAAATTTTTTTTAATGTTGAACACTTGAACTTAGGTTGCCGTGAAAGACGGTCTGCCTTGGATCGGATTGTGGGGTCACTAAACTGAAGTCAGTCAGCAAAAAGCAGCATCCAAACATATGTCCTTATAATGATGCTGCCCAGGCTGCCCTTTGAATCTTCATCCTTATCCTTTCACGGGTTTAACCAAAAAAAAATTAAAATCTTTTCAGGGGGAATGAATTTCCTCTGACCCTCGTCTGACGAAAACCACATCTTGCCCTCGTCCCACATGTTAACGTGTGTCCCTTTTAACATCTTTTAACTGTGGTTAAAATTCACTGACCTTTATGCTATGTTTGGTTACCGAGAAAATTAGTGAAAATATAGAAAAGAAAAGAAAGTTTTAAATTTTTAATACAAATTTTGGTTGTGTATTATCTAATTTTTTTTTTTTTTTTTCCATGTTTTCACTTATTTTCTCAACAATCAAACATAGGGGGTTCATTATATGACCTTAGTTTTTTATAAATATTATTTTAAATTTTTTAATCATAAGAGTTAAAACTTTTAACCAGGGTTTGAAAAGGCAGTTAAAGGGCCTCTATTAGTATGCCAGATAGTTTTGGTCTTGGTCCGGCGAGGGCCAGACCAAATCTGATCCCCCTTCTAGGTAAGCAGATGTTTCAATCCCGCAGTTTTATCCAGCCTAATGCCTGTCTACGTGTCCCTTTTAATATCCTTTTTAAGTGTGGTTAAGTTTAATCAAATTAAAGTTAATTTACTTTTTCCTAGAAAGCATAAATGGATGAATCCTAGGGGTAAATGAATTTTAATCATAGTTAATGGATATTAAAAAATGGTGACATCATTTGATCCGACATAAATCCGATTTGATTAGTTTATATGTATAACAATAATAATATTTATGTAATTTTATAAATATACTATAGTACTAATTATAATTTTTTTATTCTTCTAATTAAAATATCAGTTTTAGATATATTAATGTTAATTAGTCGGATCAGATTTGGATCTTCAATAAGTAATCAAATTTGGATTCAAATTGATAATTTAGAATTCGACGGATCAGGATTCAAATTCTTAATCGGATCGGATTTTGGCAGATCTAATCCAAATTCGATCCGTTTACAGGCCTGGTGATGGCAGGAAAAGAGCCGGAGAGAGGAAGGAGTTTGAAAGATAAATTAAATAGAATTTTTAAAGTAATTTTTTTGGAGACCTTGCAAAAAAAATTAATTTATTTCTAAGAAAGAGTGACGACTGCTGAGACACCTTTCAAAGAAATGTCTTTGCCCCTTTCACGCTTAGTGCTGTCAGATGCAACTGATGTTGGAGGGACCTCTAAAATATAAGAAGGAAAATATCCCCTTTCCACCTTCTCTCCTTTGTTTCTTCTTTTGACTTGGTCCGCTATTGCCTATTGTGGTGCCTACTGTCCCACTTACACCATTGTTTCTCTTTTTTCTCATTCTTTTTTTGGCTTTCAATCATGAATAATGAGTGTTTGGAAATGGAAAACCAACTATCCATAACTTCTACTCAAATGGAGCACACGTCCGAGGCAAAGTCACATCACTTCAACAGGCTTAAGAAAAGTCAAAATCTCAATTTCGTTAAGCCTAAGAACATATTACAATAAACCAATACATCTCAACTGTCAAGAAAGAAAAAACACACACATAAGTAGTGCACCCACACAGTAAGGAAGAAGATACGGAAGAAGAGGAAGATGAAAAAAAGCTAAACTCAACAATGCAAAAGCATTCATCCCTCTGCATTTCTGGATTATATGGTTCTTTTAAGTATTACAAACGTGTCGGGTAAGCCCTAGATTTAATCTCGAGCGTGTTCTGCAAGAAGGTCGATTTTGAATACAATAGCCAAAACAAGATCTGTACAGTAATTGAACATATATAGGTACGGTACATGCCCGAGCTTTTGAGACTGTTCTTCCTCAAACCATCTGGACTATTTTAAACAGAAAGAATAACATCTGCTTCAAATCGGTGTTGAATCCTTTGATCTAAGTATAAAGGGGGGAAGCAGATGGCCTGGGATAAGAAGCGGCATTTCCATTGAAGGCTTCACCTGTGCTTCTTCTGCGAAACTTGGGACCACTACTCGAATTGTTATGATGATTAGGGTGGTGCTTGTCTTGGGCAAATCTCTCCGTGTCTTTGGAGTCTTGAAGCTGCTCCAATGCTGTTACCACCTCATCCATGTTTGGCCTGAATTTGCCTTCTGTGGATAGGCATTGGAGTGCGAGGTAAGTTGCCTTCTGTGCTCCACCCAATGCGTACTGGCCTTCGAGACGGGTGTCCAGAATGCGGAAAATTTTACGTTTATTGGTCATGTAAGGCTTGGCCCATTCCACCAGGTTGTGTTCTCCAGATGGCCGGTTCTTGTCCACTGCTCGTTTGCCAGATAACATTTCAAGGAGAACGACTCCAAAACTATATACATCGCTTTTGGCAGTTAGATGACCTTCACAAGAAGAGAAGCTGAAGATCAGAAATGAGGAATTATTGCTGTTTCTCCCTAGGAATCAAGAGTACATATCTAATTGCAGCCAGATATATTGAATTAGTTAATAATAGCTGCCAAGGCTAATTCGACACAAACTTTTAAGCAGGTGATGTACAGGGTAGAGAGATAAGAGTTCAAATGCTGGACCTTTTTTTCCCACAGGTGAGGGTTGGGTGGAGAGAACAAAAACTAAAAAAAGGAGGATGCCAGGAATAAATCCTATAACAACAAAAAGTAAGTAAAAACGGAGGGTGTCAGAATCATCCTCCACCTATTATCACACTTTTAAAAGTCTTAATTTTTTCGATCAGTAATAACAATTTCAATTTTAAAAGCCTTATTGAAAAAGGCTGAGGCACAAATGAAAAAACACAAAGTGCACAGCAGCCAGATAGGTTCACATGGAAGAAAGAAGAACTGAATAATACCTGTTGCTAGATATTCCGGAGCTGCATACCCATAAGTCCCCATGACCCTAGTAGAGACATGGCTCTTATCACCTGTTGGTCCATCCTTGGCCAATCCAAAATCGGAAAGCTTTGCATTGTAGTTCTGTGATTTTACAATAAAACAAAAGGATGTGATAAAGCCAGTGATATATATTTTTTGCTTGGTACAGAGCCTGTATAAATTTACTAGATGAACTCTTCCAAATGCAACCCTATAATATAAGTGTGAGTAAACTATGCTCCCAGGTTACATACCGAATCGAGCAGGATATTAGAAGTCTTGAAGTCCCGATATATTACTTTTGTTTCAGCACTGTGAAGAAAGGCAAGCCCCTTTGCAGCACCAAGAGCAACCTTCATACGGAGGTTCCAAGAAAGGGGTTGGAAGTAAGAACCCCCTGTTCCAACAACACTTTAACACGTCAACCACTGAATACAAGATTAGGAGTATTGGGATCATAGAATATGTTTCTCCGTGAAGAAAGCGAAAGAAGAACTCAAACACACTATCAGGGGTGAATATAAAGAACTCACTCCTGAACAGATGATTCTCCAAGCTGCCCCGAGGCATGAACTCGTATACCAGAAGCCGGTGCTCATCCTCTAAGCAGTAACCAATCAATTTCACAAGATTAGGATGATACAGTTGTCCCAGATAGTTGACTTCTGCCTGTAGGTCCAGTGGCACCACAAAAAATTAATGGATCTTCCCATCCAAAAGTACTATACTTTACAGCACTCAGAAAGTCATAGATTTCTTAACACTTTCAATTACTAGAATAGTTAGTAAATCCTAATGGTTTTTTTTTTGTTGGTTGGCATGATCAGTAGGCTAGTTCAATCCTAGAAGAGCACTCATGGACAGTTAAATACCGAGAACAGATTTGGTCTGGCCCTTGCTAGACCAAAACCTTCTGGCCTCACTCACAGAGCCCCTTTAACTGCCCTTTCAACCCTGATTAGGAAATTTTAATTCCTGTGGTTATTTTTTTTTCTAAAAACCAAGATTACATGGTTTAACACTGAGGGTTAGTGAATCTTAACCACAGTTAAGGGAAGTTAAAAGGGACAAATGTCGACCTGTGCGATGAGGGCCAATGGATTGGTCTGGCCCTCTTAAGTCCAAATCCCATTCCTTAAATACCCAATGTACACAATATTCTTGTATGTCCAACTGTACCCTACTTAACTACGAAATTTACAAGGATCCCTTATAAAGCTGTGTCAGATGTCCAAAAATGCAGAGAAGCCTGAAAATGGGGGAAATGATACTCACCAGCCATTCCTTGTGACCTTGGAACCCTTCTTGGTTGAGCCTCTTTACAGCGATTACCATGCCGGTCCCAGGCTTTGTAGCTGTAAATGCATGCTCATCAATCCACCCCTTAAAAACTGAACCAAAGCCACCTTCTCCCAACACACTATCAGGACGGAAGTTCCTGGTGGCTGTTTTGAGTTCGCCAAAGCTGAAGCTCTTCAAATTGGATGACTGCAATATCTCACCCTCGCTCCGAGGAGTTAGAGGCACTGACCCAAACGAGGCCTTGCTACTCGAACCACTTAGATAATTTCCATCTTTGCTAACATATTTTGAATCCACTCCTACATAAGCCAATGTGATATGTATATAAATCAAAGTACCAAGCAAGATTGTAAAACTTAATCTCCGATCAAAACATCAAGTTCCACAAAGCATTAACAACATGACATCCTCGTACAAACACTAACAAACCCCACAAATTTCAGTAAATCTCTCTTCTAGAGAATAGAACTTCCAAATTGTGTGCAAAAACTATATCAAAACATCAATCTATATGAAAATTTACAGTAAATCTCAATGTGCACCATAACCGAACCACAAGGTTCAGTAGATCACAATGAAACATATTAAGCAAAAAATCATGACCAGCCAGAAATCTCCAACATGTTGATATCATCGAATTCCATCAAATATGGATCAAGCTACGAAGAAGGCCAGCATTTTCAGCAAATCAAACCTACCTAGAAAGAACAATAAGCAAATTCTCATATAAATCAATTAATATCCAAAGCAAATTCAAAATATGGGAACAAAAATCCAAAATTTTTGGCAAATATAACTTCGACCTATATCCACAAAATCAATTTTTCAGGAAAACAAAAAAACCAACTGAAGATGCAACAGCACCACACTCCAATACTGAAAAGAAAAAGCGGAAATTCGGATGAGGATTGGACGGAGGGAAATACACCCATAATTCAATCAAAACACCCTCAAATTTTCAGTTACAGCAAATTATTAAACTAAAAAAATCAATAAAATCACACATTTTTCACCGAAACCAAACTCGATCTGCTGTAGGCCATAGATTATCAGCAAATTTAAATGAGAACCCTTAACCAAAGAAACAAAATTTCAAAAATCCAGCTCCAGCAGGAATAAAGCAACAAATTTAGCAAGAAAAAGTCACCAAAAGCAAGATTTCAAACAAACACTGCTCAATCGTGCAAACGGAAAAGAAAAAAAACCCGCGAAATGTCAGTACCTGTGTGACCTGGACTCGCAGCCTTGATTCGAATGCTCCAGCAAACCCCCATGGAAAAAAAAAAACTGGCCTTTCTTTCTTCCTTCACCAGCCTCTTCGCTCTATGAAATTACAAGAGCAAGGGTTTCAAGTGCGAAGAACTTGAAAGACGAAGGAGATCCGTGAAACAAAGGCAGATCTGGTGTGATAAGAAAGCTTTTTCTCTGTAAAAAAAATTAGGTGTACCCACAAACAAAACCTCCCCAGTTGATTGCTTTGACTACAGATTCAATAACAAAAACAAGGAAAAAGAAACACAAATCCAACACGAAAAGAACTCCAATCACCTTTTTTTTTTCCTGCAGATGGGACACCGAATTACAGAGACGTCGAATCGATTGCTATTCTTTTCTTTACATTTCTTATGTTTTTTTTTAATTGGATTGTAAGAGAGAGATGAGAAGAGATGAAAAGTGGGTGAGAAAGAACGGGTTTCGCTCTTGTGTTTCTTTTGTTTCTCGGAAGCCCCTTTTAGACTTTCGCGAAGCAGAGACAGTTGACTTGGCCTCAACTTCGTTTCTTTACTGCAACTAGAGAGAGAGAGAGAGAGAGAGAGAGAGGAAATGACATTAATGGCGGGATGGTCCCGCTCAAGCTTATCTTTCTTATATTGTATCTTTCTCTCTCTCTTCTCAGCCTTGGATTATTATCAATGATTATTAAAATTTTAAGCCAGATTTAATTGAATATCTGAAGACTCATTACCATTATCTTTATTCCAAAAAAAAAAAAAGATTATCATTATCTACTACCGGCTTAGCTTGGTTTTAGCTCGGCTTTGACTAAATGGCTGCACTAGTGGGCTTGGGCCTTCAAAATAGGTCCTCAGCTACTACCACACACAAAACAAATAACACATGTTGTATTCCCTCCAGTGACGGTGTGTGTGACGATTAGTCTGTTTCTGGTGTGTACTGAGCAAGTATGTGGTGTGTATCGAATCTGTGCGGTCGTGTGTGTGTTTCATCAAAAAAATCCCTTAAGTCCGGTTAGGCATGATTGTGCGCTCACGTACATAAGGTGTCACACTCTCTCGTCAAAGGGACGGTATCCTTTTCGAGGTGGCACAGGATTCTCTCGAGTTCGACCCCTAGAGGTGGCCACGTGTCTCCTTTGACACCTTTTAACCATGGGGTAAGGTTATCCAACCTTACCCTATGTTTGGTTATCAAGAAAATAAATGAAAACATGGAAAATAAAAAAAAATTAGACGATACATAACCAAAATTTGTATTAGAAATTCAATTATTTTTATTTTTTTTTCATATTTTCATCAATCTTCTCGGCAATCAAACATACCATTAGGGTTCACCCACCCATCCTTATTTTCTTTTTATATATTAATTATTATTTTTTAAATTTAAAAAACTATTTTTAGAGGTTTTTTTAATTTTAAAAAAAAAATTAATATTTTTTTAAAAAAAGCAAGGATGGATGGGTGAACCCTAGGGGTGGGTGAACCTTACCCATGGTTAAGGGGTGTCAAAGGAGACATATAGCGACCTTTAGGGGTTCAAACTCGAGAGAATCCTGTGCCTTTCTAGGCGAATTTTGAGATAGATTCCTTGTGTACTAAGCAAGTGTGTGTGAGTATACCGAGTGTGTGTGTTAGTCTATCATAAATTAAAAAAAAATGTTTAGCATGTTTCTAAGTCTGTGAGGTTGTGTGTGTTTGTATTTCATAAATAAAAAAATGTTTAGCATGTATCTAAGTCGAATACTTGGTTCTCTAATTTTTTTTTTTTTTTTTTTAAAGAGGTATCCGTGCCTCTTAGAGCACCTAACTAATTTCCTCGGATTGTGCATATCCCCTTATACCACACAACCGATTAAGTCAGGATTTTCCTAAAGGGTGGCCAACAAGGGGAAGGGACTCGAACTCAAGACCTCGGCTCTCTAACCTACTAATCATTAGGGTTGTAGCCTTAATTGTACTCTACTACAAATAAAATAAATAAATAAAGGATAAATAAAAACTTTTATAATCATGGCTGAATGAGTCAGTCATGGCCAAATGAAAGGTAAAGATGTAAATGGTTTTAAATTTGGCAAGGTCTTAGCTTATTTTAAGAGGAGTGCTAGTCCAACTCGCCTCAAGAAAACCCCTTAAGACAAAGGACATGTAACCAGGGGCGGAGCAAGATTCTCTTGCAGGGGCTAACAATGGGGTTTGGGGGGCATAGCCTCTAGGGCAATGAAATGAGCCTTTTTGGACCAAATTCAATTGACAGCCATGATTGTGCCTATGGTCCTGCCAAAGGGGTAACATGTCTTCAAAATGGCCACTTTGGACCTGAAAAATGGATCTCGGTGATCTTGCCTCTAGTCTTTGCCAAATGAGTCATAAGTCCTGATATGGGCCTCTACGGTCCAAAAAAAAAACACTCTTTATCTCTCTCTTTTTTTCCTTTTATTTTTCACAATCAACAAACTTATTTTTTTCTTCATATACATCCTTGGAATGGATGAGGTGGCAGCTTCCGGCAAGTTTGCATAGGGAATACGGCGGCAATAACAGTAACTTCAAATTTATTGTCAAAGGAAATGATCGGATCTGTCTTTGACAAATCAAGGTTCTGCCGACGTTGATAGCACCGGCTTAGGACAACATTGATTAGCTGGTATGAGGTAGTGAGTTGATCCTGCTCCATTGCCCATGATCTGACAGAACCGCAGTCCCAGTACCAAACGTGATCTGCTCACCTTCATACCTCTTTTTTTTTTTTTTTTTCTTGTGGCTTGAGGTCTAATTTGGTGGGGAAGCTATTGATAGAAGATATTGGTCGTCTAAGAGTAAGATCCTGTGCCAGAAAGGAATTATAAATTCCACATTCTTAAGCCTGTAACGATATTAGTCGAAGCGCCGTGAAAAGCAAGACAATTGATATAGAGCGGCTGAGGATGATTTCGCTGCTACAGATAACAGTGGGAAACATGCCAAAGGAATAAAGCAAGGTAGAAAATGTAGTGAAATTGAAAGGGAAAAAATAAAAACTCTAGGCCATACGGGTGGCACGACAGCCGCCCGCCGGGAAAAAAATTGTAAACTCAAAATAAAAATAAGAATCAAGGGTTTCATACCCAACGGGCGGTGGCGGTACCACCCGCTGAAAAAGTAGAATTAAAAAAATTTAAAATAGGTGGTGGCTCACCTACTTGATACCATAAAAGGAAACTGAATATTATTGAGAATTCTCAAGATCATTACAAAGAGACCCAATTAGGGTTTATATAGATAATAATATGTAAATAAATATAGAAACTAAATCAGTCTATTCCTAATTTAATACTAATCAAATCCTAATCTCAATCAATCTCATTCTAAATCCAAATTCTTCTAATTGTGATGATGATAATAATATAATGTATCTTATGCATATCTTTTAAAAAAAAAGTCCGTCTATGGGTACTCCCAAATATACTCCCGAATATACTCCCTAATCCTAACCGTTTATAACCAACCACCAACGGCTAGGATTTGAGCTGGCTTATTTTGTCTTTTCTAATGCCACATCAGCTCTAATCCTAATCATTTAATAAATGAGATAAACGGTCATGATTTGGGAGTATATTTGGGAGTACACTTTGGGAGTATCCCTGGACTAAGTCAAAAAAAAAATTTGAGGACCAAGTACTTTGGTCGTTGCATCCGTTTGTGTCCGTTTGTAAAGAGTATATTTTACTCAATAGTTTAAGAGGGGCTAGGGTCCCTGTCCCAGCTACGGTGCCACTATTGATACTGTTGATTTTTTTTTTTTAAATCAAAATTTCAGGAGAGCTTCAGCCCCCTCTGATTCTATGTGGCTCCGCCCTGCATGCAACGTGGATCCATCCCAAGTTTGCGGTTTTCTTGGAGGAGTCGGGTAGCCCTCCCCCTATTTCAATGTGTCATAAAGTCACATGAGTTGTATGGAATTTATTTGGGAGTCTTGATTACTATTTACTATCCCCCTTCAAGGCAGGTCTGAAATAAATACGTGGATAAAACATGTGAATATCAGAAGGAGATCATATCACATAGAAGTAAAGATGGGTTTTGGCTTCACTTCGATATGACTTATGAGAAGGACATTGCGGTCTCAATTTCGCAGATTACCATCATCGATTGGGATTTGATTTTTTTTACCCGTAAACAGCCACCTCTTTTTCCTGGGGAGAAAAAAGAAAACTCTCTTTACGATTCTGTATATTCTCACCCAAAATTATAAAACCTTTTTCTAGTGCAAGTTCCATTCAAGAATAGTTATTAGCTGTTACAAATTCTATGAAATAACCATTATAACTTATTGTATGTATCCAATCAGAGTGTGTAGCACATGTACTTTGTATCATTGTTGGGTTGATGATTACATGTCCATCAGCAATACATCATGTGTTGTGGAATTAAAGAAAACATATAGAAGGTAACAATACATCATGTGGAATTAGGAAAAAATATAGAAGGTAACAGTAGTAATAACATATTGAATGCTTATCTTGCTTATCTCCAATCATAACTATTTCATCAATGGCCTATAACTAAAAGATATGCTTATCTCCAATCCTTTTTCTATTATTTTGTATTTGTGGTTGTAAATGTCTAATGTCATAGTTTGTGGTTTTTATGACCGTCAAATCAAGCTTACCACGAAATCTTGTTGGCTTTATTGAAACTATTTCAGCTAATGAAGCCGATCATTTGATTAAGCATGCTTTATTCAAATGTTCATCTATCCGTGATAGGGCACCCCTCTAACGTGCATAGGCCAAAAAAAATGAGCAGTGCTCAGTGGACCCATGGGACCGTTTCATATCTTATCCCGTGTCCTCGTGTCCCTTTTAACACCCCTTTAACCCTAATTAAGCTTAATTAGGATTTCTATTTTTTTTTTTTTTTGAAAAACCATGGTTGGATTGCTTAACCTTAGGGGTGAGAGAATATTAACCACAGAAGGTAAGTATTTAAAATTGGGGTGTGGACCAATGAGTGCCGGCCATTCCGTTATAAAATGGGAAACCCTGGTATGTTTATTATTTTCCAATTTTTTTTTATAATAATCAAAGGTTATTATTTACCTAATTAAATTTCAATTTGGATGGCTAGAGCATATCTATTACCTAGGAGAAGAAAGACTCATTTATATATGGGGCACTTCTAAGGATATGTTTGGTTGCCGAGAAAATAAGTGAAAACATGGAAATGAAAAGAAAATTCCGAATTTTAAAAATAAATTTCTTTTTTCTTTCGCTTATTTTCTCGGCAACCAAAACATAGGGTTGTATTGACATTATTTCCAAATGCTTCATTTTTTTTTTTTTTGTTAAAGAGGTAATCTAAACACACATCAGGAGATCGAATCACAGCCAATCGCGATTGAATTTAGGGAGAGTTCAATCGCTCCCATAGGTCAACATGTGTCCCCTTTAATCCCTATTAACCGTGATTAAGATTCTCCAACCCTTATTGTTCAATAATTTAAACTTAGTTTCTTAAAAATATATTTAACTCTGGTTAACAATTTTTAACTCTTAGAGTTAATATTTTTGTAACAATTTTTCCAAAAAACTAAGGTAAGATTATTGAACCCTAACCCCATGTTTGGTTGCCAAGAAAATAAGTGAAAACATGGAAAATAAAAGAAAATGAGACAAAACATAACTAAGAGTTGTATAAAAATTCTGAAATTTTCTTTTATTTTCCATATTTTTACCTATTTTCTCAACAGCCAAACATAGCATAAGGGTTAAAGAATCTTAACCACGGTTAATAGAGGTTAAAGGGGACACATGTTGAGTTATGAAAGCGATTGAATTCTCCCTGAATTCAATCTTGATTGACTGTGATTCGATCTCCACATCAAACGTAAGGTAATTAACAAAGTAAGTAACCGCTTAGAGTGCTATAAGGTTCCAAATGCTTCCTTCGCCAAAGACAATATGAACCCAGACTACATGGTTTAAGACTTTAGGCATGCACTTGGATATCGGATATGGTTTGGATTCACATTCTTCTCAAGTCATGTTTATATCAATGGCATTGGTCTGAAGTTTCTAATAGACCATGGTTCATACATAAAGACAAATGGTATCAAGAGGTTATAATGGTCTTTTTCTTAGTGTGTGAATAGAACTTTAAGAGTAGGGTAGCCGCATTTGCCCTGTGTTTACTGGTTAGGCTTAAAGGGCACTCCGCCAAATCCTATTCAAGCGGAGCCTCATATTTATACTGACACATGGTATCGAGAGGTTATAATGGTCTTTTCATTTTGTGTGTGAATAGAACTTTAAGAGAAGGGTAGCCGCATTTGCCCTGTGTTTACTGTTTAGGCTTAAAGGGCACTCCGCGGCGCCAAATCTTTTTCAAGCCGAGCCATATTTATACACTAAATTATATACCGGATCTTTTCCGGAATGGATTTTCCCAATGTACCCGTGGGCCGTGACACAAAGAATACCTTATGTATGACGTGTTATCTCAAGGAAGGCTGACGTAATTCAAAAATCATTTGATCCAGAAGTAGGACCTTTTCTTTTCTATTCTTAGACCATGGCTGCATATTCAAGCCGAGCTCAACTTGAACTTGTTCAAGCTCTTGAGCTTAATTCATTAATTTTGTTTTTTTTAAAATATGGTATGTTATTATAAGTAATTTTTTTTTAAAATTATTATTTCATAATATATATTATAATATTCAAGTTGAGCCGAGCCTCAATTGAATGAGTTAAATAAAATGGGGCTTGGCTCGAGCTCGGCTTGCACATAGTTTAAAGTTTGAATAAAAGCTGCTCATACTGAAACCAGCGATTATCCATGTCATTCCATCATATGTTATGAATTGTTTCAAACTCCCAAGTAAACCGACCAACAAGGTGGTAACTGCAACCGCTAGATTTTGGTGGAGTCAAACTGGTGAGAGAAAGATCAATTGGCTACACTTAGAATAATCTGTGTAAGCCTCAAAGCAAAGGTCGGTTGGGGATGCGTGGCATACATGCTTTTAACATGACTTTACTAGTCAAGCAATGGTGGAGGATTTAACCATTCCCAACTCTTTGGACAAAGAGGATCAAGGAAATCTATTTCTTAGACCTGGATTTCTTTATTAGCAAAAGTAGGTGGAAGACGCAGCTTGTTAGACGGTCATCCTCTCGTAAAGCAGGGGTTGAGATGACAAATTGGATCCAGTGAATCAGTGAAGGTATAACATGATCCATGGGTCCCGAATCAATCGAGTTTCTGCCCAATAATCCCCTCGACGGGTACATTATATTCGGATATGCGAGTGTCCGCTCTTATAGATCCGGACATGGCAGAATGGAGCCTCCTGCGACTTCGGCAGATGTTCCATATGGATTCAGTGCAAGAAATCAAGAAATTTCCGATAAGGCATTTGGGTGTGCCCGATAAGTTTGTTTGACACTACACCACGAATGATATTTTAAAGTCAAGTCTGCATCTCACCCCGCACAGACTCTTTTAGAGAGTAGCAGGCCAGCCTCGAATACATCTCAATTCCGGGGGGATGCCTCTCACTGGAACAAGATATGAAAAATCCCGATTTCTACCAAAATCTAGATGCTGATTTAGCGGATTTGCCACAATTTTAAACACCGTGTCCACAAACTTGACAAGGAGGCACATTTAGGTTGATGAAATTTGTTCGCTTTACAGGTTGGAGCCCAAAATTGTCATCCATATGTTTTTGATGTTATCTTGGGCTAAAAAAGTCTAGTTTGGCTCTTATATGTTGTTAAGGCTTCCTAAGACAACCCCGGGTTCCTTCTCCAAGTGGTGGACTAGATGGTCTAATCACAAGTTTTGAAAATGGAATAAGTGGAGTGGAAATCCATATGAGCTTGGTTATCTGGAGCATCTGGAAGCTCTTCAAGGGTGAGAAACTAGACCCCACTACAGCAGTCCAGTATTCAAACCACTTTGCAGCAGAGATCCTCTCCGTCGGAGAGCTGAGAAGAGCGCTTAACTCCTCCTACCCATCGAGCTTTATTACGACCCCTATCGAAGTGCGGCATCCACCGGACTTCTCATGGATCACGGTTAGTGTAGATGGAGTAACCCTGTCTTCGGGATCAGCTGCAGGGGCAAGTATGGTAGCACGTAGGGTCTGTACCTTGATCTTGCCGCAATCCCCCTACATGGGGGATCTGCTCTCATGGCTGAAGTAATGACCGTTCAAATGAGACTATCTTCCAACTCTCTCTAGACAATGGGATAATGTTAGAAACAAATTGGATTATAAAGTGGTGGTGGATAACCAAAACATAGTCAATTCTCTTATCCCTTTGGAAATCCGTGCTATCATCCAAGACATCAACAGGCTCCGCAATAGGTTTCGGAATTTGATATTCCTTCATGTTAAGTTACATGTTAAGCGTGAGCTCAACATTGAGGCGCATATGTAAGCCCAAGCAGCCTTGAATTTAAGCATCCTTCTTCCTTCATTCGAGGATGTTCGGATCAATGCGAACCCACTTCCGGGTGATTTAATGACCTCTCCTCATTAATGAAATATCTTCTTACCAAAAAAAATTCTTGATCGAGCCAAAAAAACTTAGCTTGATCCGGTCAAGCCAGCTCCGCTTGAATACACCCTTAGTCTAGACTATTAATCTTATTGGAGTGTTTGCCCCATATGCAAATTTGAAAATTTTCAAACTCTCATTGTGGGTGCTACAACTGTCATTGCTACTCCTTCAACATGTAAATATATATTTTTTTAAATAAGAAAGTTATGGTTTCAACCAATTCTAAAAATAATTGAGAAAAGTAATAAAAGTTTGAAAGTTTGTGTATAGTGCTAGCATTTCTCTTTGCCTTATAATATCTTAGACCATGAAACAATTCAACATACCATAGTTGTAAAAATCAATCATTCCCCTTCCACGAGTTCGAATCATAGCCAATTGCGATTGAAGAGTTTAATCAAACACATAGGCAGTAGATGTCCCTTTTAACTCCTATTAACTCTTATTAAAATACATTAATCTTTGAGGTTCAACAATATAACCTTGGTTTTAAGAAAAAATATTTTTAAAATATCAACCTTCAGGATTAAAACTTCTTAACCAAAGTTAAATATATTTTTTCGAAAATAAAGATTATATTGTTAAACTCAAGCATTATTGAATCTTAATCACAATTAACAAAGGCTAAAAGAGACACGTGTTGGCCTATGGGTGCGATTGAACTCTCCCTGAATTCAATCGCAATTGGCCATGATTTGTTCTCACACTTCCCTGATTGTTCCTAGTAGTTGAAAGTGTCTCATTTGAAAACTTAGGTTCGAGTTTGTGGTGAGACAATTGAAAAGTTCTCAATTTACTAACCTACTGACATATTTAAAACTTTTGAGAGTAAACCATCATAGTTAAATGATGTCAGTGTACCCAAAAAAAATAAAAAAAAATTCCCTTATACCAAAAGAATAAGAGACTTCAAATCTTTTGCGATTGTTTCATTCGGTTACTATTATAAAATATAGCACATCTCATATCACGAATACAAATTGAACAACACAAGTGGCTAGCTTTAATCGTAAGGGCCCCATAACAACAATTAAAAGGACATGTATAAGCATGGCATACAATTGGACACAGCATAACGACATAACTATAGAGAATCCCGAGTTGAAAAAATCCAACCAAGTTGACCGTTGGCTACTTAGACCTCCCTAGTGGGGCCATCCAAAAAATTGGACAAAGCCAAGTGGTGTATACTACCTCCACGAGACATGACTTAGAGCCACAGTTTTAAGAAGACGAGTGGCCGAGGTTGCGCCAAATGCTCGCAAACTGTGACGTCCAGGCTTTTATTGACTCTCACTCGACAGCTTCTTGAAAAGTACAACCCAAGGATTTTGCTAGACCAGCCACAAATCCTCCAACGATACAATTGGTGTACTGTAAATGTCATTTATTCTCTAACATTTAATTTTTTAATCATTAAAATAATAAAACATCTCCACATGTTAGGCCTATCTTGGAGCTCATACTCTTAATAATTAAATTAAAATATAAAAAGGATACGAGCACAACAATATTTGCTTAGACCAGTTAGTATACTAGAAGTTATAATTACTGACTATCTACAAATCATATAGAGGAGGCTGTTGATCTAGGATGCTTGGATTAGAATAAATTGGACTGAAGAAACAAATAATATTATCTTTGCGCACCTTATATTTTAAGGAGCGTAATTTTCCGAACCATTATCAAAGTTGCTATTGTAATGTATTGTTTAAAAACTAATAATGAGGCATACGACAAGCCGACTACAATTAATTGACTTTGTGAAATATTCCGAAAATAGACGGTTTTAATGGTCAACTTTTAGTTTTAAGTTGAAACTTAACTATTTTTATTAATTTTTTTATGTTCTTACTTTTGGGGGGTATTTCAGATTTTGCACTTCAATTAAGAAACTCTAATTTCAGGGTGGTTAATTAAGTGTTGTATACACACCAGGGCTTTGTCCCAATGGTTGGGGGGATGTACCAGGTTCCATTCTTGAGAGGGTAGGAATTTGTATATACTCTCCACCCATCCACTAACTAAACAGATACTAACACCTAACCGGTGTTGCGGCCTAAACGTATATCTCGAACCAAAAAAATTAAATTAAATTAAATTAAGTGTTTTATTAAGTTTTAGATTTTACTCTTTTATGAAACATTACTATTTGGGGCAAGTTCGGTTTTGACGGAATTAGAGTCGAATTGGAGGTCAACATCTTTTATTTAAGCTATGGTTGTAAAAAAAAAAATCTTCTAGCATTATTATTAATTAAATTTCGTTTCTTATTAGAGAGTTTTTCCTTGTAATTTTTTTTTATTGGGTTTAAGATATACGTTTAGGCCGCAATGCCGGTTAGGTGTTAACGAATGTTCAGTTTGTGGGTGGGTAGAGAGTATATACAAACTCTCATCCTCTAGGGAATGGAACCGGATACCTCCCCCTAAAGCAGGGGATAAACTACCACTGAGACAAAGCCCAGGTGTATTTTCCTTGTAGATTCATGAGGGATATTCTTATAAGAAAATAGGTGATAATATTCTCCTTATTTTCTACACACTTCAGTTTTGTTAATTGGTATCACAATGATGTTTCTTCTTGATTCGATGCCTTTAGTAATGAATTGGGTCATGTACAATGATTCTTTTGACAGTGATCCAATCAATAAATACATAACAGTGACAGCATTCTAGTCCTTTCAATGGGATAATCAACTATCAATGTAGAAGATGCAAACAACGATTATTGGGCTGGCCAATGCCTTAAAGCGTATGATTAAGGGGTTCGTAGTAATTGAACGGCTTGTGTGTGAAGGTGAATCTAGCAATGAAGAGATTAATGAGATGATAAGGTGCTGCTAGGCAAGATCGAAACTACCAGCTCAAGACAGATCTTCCTGTTTCAGTAACCAGCTTCAAATTGAGAACTTTCTTTATTGGCTTGTTGAGGTTGAGAGATTTTTCAATATTCCAAGGCCAGTAAGGTAAAGTTGGTGGCATATGAACTTAAAAATAGGGGTTGAGCGTGGTGGGAGCAACTACAACTTTCACAAACGCGGCAAATGAAGGCACTGCTGCACCGATACAAACATGTCAAAGAATGATGCAATTGATGCGAGTGCGATTCCTACCAGTAAACTATGATCATTTGTTATTTCAGCAATATTAGAATTACCATTAACTTGCATGAGCGGTAGGGGTGTGGCCTTCCAAGAGGAAGGTCTGGTATCTATTCCCCCGGTACGACCAGCAAGAGCTCCACTGCCCAAGCTAACTACTGGCCGTAAATGATAACCACCACCCAATAATGCCATCAAGGAAGTCGTCCTTTAAAGGATTCTAGAAGAGATTTACTGCTTATTGACTTGACTAAGACAAAAGCACAGTAATAATGAGGTTCACAGGGCAGACTACACATGACAAATCAAAATAAGATCTTAGATTCAACATGTTTGGACCCGGAAGTTTTGAGAAAAAAAGAAAAAAATTATCTTATAAGATTAATAGGAGCGTATCACTTCAAAGAGGGGGTTGTAGCCCCTTTAAATTTTGAGAAAAATATATTCTTTACAAATGGACACAAACAAAGGCAATGACCCCGAACCCTCATTGTTAGCTCCCCTCGCAAGTGTATCTCTTCACAATTAGATATAATCAATTAAATTTGAATTTAGGATTTGATTAGGTATGATTAGATTATGATTATCTTTGATAGATCTTTCTATACTAGGAGTCTTGGTATGAAACATCTATTTAAACCCTTTATAGGATCATTGTAAATCATTCAAGAATTCTCAATAAATCAATTTCTCTTTATCAACCTCTTGAGAGAGGTCCACAGCAGGGATACACCGTATCTCATTGACGGAGGAAAAATCATGTTCAAGTGCAAGCCAAGCCACATGGAGGTGCGACCAATACCAAGGGGAGTCAAATCCTCTACGGTATCACCCCCCTAGAGGTCGTCAAGTGTCTCCTTTGACACCCCTTAAACGTGGGTAAGGTTCACCCACCTATCCTTCCTTGGTTTTTTTTTTTAAAAAAATATTAATTCTTTTTTTAAAATTAAAAAACTGTTTTTAGAGTTTTTTTTTTTAATATCAAAAACAGTTTTTTAATTTAAAAAAAGAATTTATAGTAAAAAAAAAAAAAACAAAGGATGGGTGGGTGAACCTTACCCACGGTTAAGGGGTGTCAAAGAAGACACATGGCGAGCTCTAGGGGTGATAGCCGGATTTGCCAAATCCGGTTATCACCGTAGATGATTTGGCTCCAAACCAAGGATACAAGCAAGTACCCGCATGCACCTCCCCAGCCACCTTAGTGCTATCACTGCGGCCAACATACTAACTAACCCATTATTGGAGAATATTATGTAGTTGTGAAATATGGTGTGATGAGATACACTGGATCTCATCATGTATATATATATATATATTTATTTATTTTGAATTTGAATTTGATTAGGTAAAATAGATTTGATTGAAGTTTTGTTTCTATTTTAAATTTAATCAATCTTTATATAAATCCTATAAGGGCTATTGTAGAGATCATCCGATCTATTGAATAAATCATTTTTTTATTAAATAAATCATTTGAATATGATAGAAAAATAGATATATGGATAGATTGGATGATCTTTCAATGGATGATCTCTACAATGAACCTTGTAGGGTTTATATAAAGATAGATTAAATTTAAAATAGAATCAAAACCCCAATCAAATCTATCTTATTTAATCCAATCAAATTCAAAATCACATATATAATGAGATACGGTGTATCTTATCACACCATATTACACGACTACATATTATTCTTCAATAACCATGACCCATAACAACAATCCAATCTCGCAAGATATTGTCCCCGATACCTCATAATCAATGACTTTGCAAATGGAAATTAGTGGGAAACGCTGTATTAGGCTGAGTGATCTGTGTAAGAGGGTATCAAAACATTTTTTATACGGTTATTTTGACCGTTAGACATGCTATATCTAAGGATGGGAGAAGAAAATTACGCCTTTGTTTGATGGATGAGCTGTACAAACTTCAAAGCCTCGTGACTGTTGACTTTTCATATGTAAAGTTAGGTTAGAGGTTAGAGAGAGAAAGAGGGTAAAAAAAAAGATTATTAGATTATTGGCAGAGGAGGAGGAGGACTCTTGTTTGGCAATCTTTGACTCTTATTACGTCCATCCATTCTTCTCCCTTCTATTCTCATTTCATCATTATGTATACAAATACAATATATGATTTAAGAAGCGTTGTTATACATAGTCTCTGCACAGATAGCACATTCTTATTTTATATTGATCGAGAGCCGTTTGTCATATGATCAATCACCTACTTCCGATGACCCCCATCGACAGCCCCAATTTATACAAAATAACATTGTGACCGACATTTGTTTCATATCCGAAAACCGTCTAATTCATGATAGAGAGAGAGATGCTACAAGTACCCATGACCCACCCATGTGCCTCTCTCTCTCTCTCATGGCCAGATTGAGTCAAAGTCAAACAGATAAGGTCAAAAGAACAGTCATGGAAATAAATAATAGATAATTCGGGTATAAATATATTTTTCAGTTTTAAGTTGGATTTTGTCTCTACGTCAATGTGCCTAACTAAAATATTTATTTATTTCATTTCCTCAACTATAATGTTCCATTACTTTTCCGGGTAGGAAGGAAACGCAGAGCCAAGCTGACCCACGCAGAGGCTGGGACAAGGACCACCTGCAATATGGTCGTATGGATGAGGATAGCCACCTCCCTCCTCCCATTTTGTCAACCTATCAAGTTGATTACTAGTATGAATCTCACTCTCTCTGCGGTTCATGTATCAGGCCTAGATACATATTTTAGAAGACACCCGGTTGCCCGTGCTATCACTCAGATGCAGATTCTTTTGGCTGCGCCGGTACACGCCGGTTTTAACCTAAGTAATGAGAGCATAATGGAGGAGCTGCAATGATTACTTTTTAAACTATAAGAAAGAATTGATAAAATCATTCATTAATCAAATTTATAGTCACAAAAAACAAGATAACTATTGATATGTGTTGATGATGGTTATTGAAAAGCTTGACTTGTGAAATTTTGAATTTAAGAACGTTGTTCATAATTCAATAAAATAATGACACGTGGCTCAATGAACGTTCTAACATATTATACATACTAAAATCCTTTTTTGAGATTGGGTTAACAGAATTCCATGTTTATCTGATAATGATGATTTTGGTCATTAATGATCAATGATTTTAAGCTCTTATGCTTTTAGTTCATAAAAAGGATTTTGCTCATTAATGACAATTTTACCCTTATGTCACTGATGAAAGTTGAAACTCTTGCGCCTTTAACGCTATTGACACAGATTCAGGTCCTAACGCCTTTGGATATTGTTTCAGGCTCTAACGCCTTCGGATATCATTTCAAGCTCTAACGCCTTTGGATACTATTTCGAGCTCTAACGCCTTTGAATGCTATTTCAGGCTTTTAATGCCTTTGATGTTGATTCAAGCTTCAACGCCTTCGGATATTCTATATGGCTTCAGTGCCTCTTTTTGGCTTTCAACGCCTTTCTCATGATGATGGGCGTGGTATGGATTAGTACCCTCCTTGTATACCTTTCTGATGACTTCTGCCAGAAAGGAGATTTGTTTTGTCAGGGGTAAACGGTATGGATTGGTACCTCCCCGTGGGAATGAGTGTGGGTGTTTCCCCTCATTACCTATTCCAGTGAAGCATGGATTACTTCCTGGGCTGACAGTCAGGGAGAAAGCATTGAGGATGAATTTTTTCTCAGTTTCTCTTAAGGCTTGACGGGATGGGTGTCTTCGTCCAACACCTACGATTTCCCTACTGAACTTGAGATAAGGGGTGGGTGTCTTCGTCCAACACCTACGATTTCCCTATTGGACTTGAGATAAGGGATGGGTGTCTTCGTCCAGCACCTACGCTTTCCCTATTGGACTTGAGATGATTATTAGATGATTATTATCATTATTATTATTATTATTATTGCTATCATGATTATTACTTTAGAGGAGTGTTGCTGTCTGAACACTAATATATTACCTCAGTAGGACAGTACACCATGAAAGCGTATGACCCGCTTTCACGATGTAGTTACCAATTGCTTTTGGGGGAGGATGATGAGTTGTGGTTTGGAGGGCTTAGATATAATTTGTTAAAAGATGGATATTGTGAATACCGCTTTTAACCTTTGAAGAATATATCTGAAAGCTTTGGTCATAAAAGCTTAAAGGAGGTATGGTGACAAAACGCCTTTATCCTGATGGAATCCAATATTTTTCTCTCTAAAAGTCGGTTACAAAAACGGTTATGACAGTTGTACAAGTTAGTTACGATTTTTTGTTAATCACCTATAAATAGAGGTGACTCCTCCTTGTTGAAAGAGAGATTTTTCTAATTCCGAGAAGATTTCCTAAAAAAATCAGATTTCCAATCAAAATTTACAGAGAGAGAAAGTAAAGGATTCATCAAGGAAAAGCATTCTGTCACCACTGTTCTTCATTGTTCTTTCTTCTCTCCCTCTGAATCATTTCCTTCTTTTTCTCATTTTCTTTCTTGCGATCTCTGAATCATTTCTCCCAAAAATAACTCAATTTAGAACCGTCTGGATATTGGATTTAGGCTAGATTGAGGTTGCAGTAAACCCCATTTATTCAAGAATCAAAACACCCCTTTACAATATGTTAAATGAATATTTCCAAATTCCATTAAAAGATCATAAATAATTAACAAACCTTATAAAAATCTTGTACCTGATAAAGAAAAATGACATTTTAAGTTGGTTGGGAGGCTTGGGAGTGAGAGCCACATTTGAGAGCGGGAGCAAGTAACAGGTTGGGAGAGGTTTGGGTTACTAAACTGTTAATACCTTGTTTACCAAAAAAAAAACTGTTAATACCTTTGTTACAAGTTAATATCACAAGTGCAGGAAATAATTCTGCAGACTCCAGTGGAGTCCCACTTTCAATCCTGCATGTTGTAATAAGGCCCGCCCACTTCTACAAAATGACCTTGATTGCTTTGTGAAATATCAATATATGCTGTATAACATTCTACATAAGTTTATCTATAATAATAAATCACATTTTTTCGAGGCGAAGGTCAAATCTTTGGCTCAGAAATTACATAAAGGGCCGCCAAACAAAAGCCCATCGATCATCTTACACATTTTTACCCTAGGAGTTGAATTTTTTCACTTTTAGGTAGGGGTGTAAACGTGTCGAGTCAAGCCGAGCCAAGTGCTACTCAAGCTCGGCTCGTGACATATATATGCTAGTTTAAGCTCGTCTCAAGCTCAATTCGAGCCCTCAAATGCTAGCTTGAGCTCGGCTTGTCTATAGATAATCGAGCTTGAACTAGCTCGTGAGCTTGCATTATTATTTTAAGCTCATTAAAGTTACCTTTTAAGTTTTACTTCAACAAAAAATTATATTTAAATTTCTTAACTTTTATGTGAAAACCTATTATTATTATTAGGGTATTATAAATAGTACAATAAAATTAATCGAGTTGATCTGAGCCTAGCCGAGCCGCCCGTTGCTTGTGTTCAGCTTGATTAACAAATGAGCTCAATCATTTAACCCAACCTAACGAGCTCAAATACCCAACTCAAGCTTGGCTCATTGACAGCCCTACTAGAAAGCATAAATAAAGGGTGGAATAGGTGAAAAGAAAATCCCAAGGAGAGCTTTGTATTAATTTGAGGCAGTTAAAGTCTGTCTTCAAGATCTCTAGCAGTAACCAAACATCCCCAAAATGTACTTTCACCAGTCCACATAACCCGAAAAAGAAAAAGTTATCATGAGGTTTAAGTTCAGAATGAGAATTTAAGACATGAAACTGGGAAAAAAAGGATTCTCAGATTATTTATAGTTGGAATCCTGCTAGTTAATACCCAGTTCCAGGCACCAATCATACTACAAAAGCATCAATCAATATCTTAAAAAGTATCAGGAAGAAGCTACAGAGACTGGGTGGCATTCATGTCCAAACAAAAGCTCCCAAATCTATCCCACCCATACCTGATTCCAGGCTTAAGCACTCTTCTTTACTGTGGAAGATTTGATAGATTCCAGGCTTAAGAACTCTTCTTCACTGTGGAAGATTTGATAATGTCGATGAATTCCGGCTGATAAAAGAAAAGTGCAAAATAAGGGGGAGAGAGGTGACAAACCAAATAAAGTGTCCTACCAGTCATTGCATTGCAAACTATCATTACAGTCTATGGTTAGATCAGCTTCACCACTGATAAAAGCAAATAATAAATAAAATATGTTCGCATAACAGTGGTCCCAAGGTTCCATAGTTCTCAGCAAGCACTAAAGTGGTGTAAGTTTTAACATTTTAGAAGTGTAACCATGTGTCATTGTCACACATGGACAAGGTAATAGACACAGTAACCCCAACATAACCGAAAATAGATACATCCATATAATTACAGAGTGGAAGATATTATCAGTTACCAGAAGTAATAACCAAGGAGTACATAATTGCGTATATATAACTCTACCAACAAAAATAAATTAAGATGATATTTAGTTTCTGGTACAAGTGCCCAACATGGGCGTCTGACAAGGGCACAGACAATTTTTTTTTGGAAAATGGAGTGTCCTTGTTAAGTTAGCATGGTCCCATGGACAGATTCTGTTCCCTACCATGTAGTAAACTTGGGAACGAAACATTACATTCAATCACCAAAAATCCAACTTACTTCCTGAGCCTGAGCAGGAGTTGCAACCTTTCCAGTCCCAATTGCCCACATGGGCTCGTAGGCCAAAACAACATCAGCCCAATTTGATATTCGATCTGCAAGAGAAAAGAATTAAGGAAATAGTCATAACATGGCAAATCAATACAGTTCTAGAACTTAAAAAATGGGGAGCACATATCTAATAGCCGTACAGGTCATCCGAACACACTCAATACATATAAATATGGGATATGATCTCCATAAATTATTGAAAAAGGTACACACCATCACCAACCTGGTGATCTTGTATTGGTCAACCTCCCTTAATTAGCGGATGTCAACCAATATTAATTGGTCCAACTCAAAATTGGGATCCACGAGGGCCAATATTTATCCGACTCCAAAATTATAATTTTTTTGTTGTTGCAAGAGATCATTCCACCACAGATATATATATATATGGGAAATGACTGCCTTAGAGCATTCCTAGCAACCTCACCAAAATAACCAAAGGTTATTTTGGTGAGCCAAAACACTAAAAAATGCCAAAATGGGTCCCCAGCAGCCTCAGCAAAACTCATCAAAATAAAGATTTCCGTTTGGTGAGTGTACAGTACTCAACTTGGTGAGTACTGTACACTCACCAAAGCTAAATATTTCTCTCCCTTCCTTTATTGTGGTCCCACACAAATAATAAAATAAGATTTCTCTCTCTCCCTTCCTTTATTGTGGTCCCACACAAATAATAAAATAAGATTTCTCTCTCTCCCTTCCTTTATTGTGGTCCCACACAAATAATAAAATAATGTTTCTCTCTCCCTTCCTTTTTTGTTTCCCATACAAATAATAAAATAATATTTCTCTCCCTTCTTTTTTTGTTAAACTGGTGAGGCTGCTGGGAGTGTTTTTAAAAACGTGGATAGCCGAAATAGAAAAGGTGAGTTTTGGCTATTTTGGTGAGTAAAATTTGGTGAGGCTGCTATGAATGCTCTTACTATAGGGAGATGAAGAACATATTCCCTTGGCGAAAATTAGAAAGTCAAGCATTTCTTCCGTGGGAATGAGATCATTCCATGTACATACAAACACACAAGCATGTAGATATGGTGTGGGAGCTAACACATTTAACATACTTAAGGCTCTATTCTTTTGGTGGAACTTTAAGGTGGAACTTTTAGAGTTCCGGAACTCTTATTGTTTACGTCTGTTCTTTTGGTATATAGCTGAAACTTTTTTGTTCCATAAGAGGAAAAAGTTCCACAAATATGGAACTTTTAAGTTCCACCCAGAAGTTTGGACATTTTAAGTTCCACATTTGTAGACCTTCTAATTAGAGGGGAGCCCTGTAAAAACTTGAGTATTCTCTCGACTCACCTTCTGTTCGAAGGCAAATAAATGATATTCTCGAAGAAAAACAAGAAAGCTGCAACTGGTCTTCGATCAATCTCTAACTAATCTCTGATCAAGCTCCGATCAAGACCAAGCTCTCATCAAGTATGTTCTCCAACTCCCGATTTTCTTAGGGTTTCGATCATTCCGTTGGAGCAGATTTTGATTTTTTATTCTTAGGGCTTTGATCTTCATTGTTCATATCCATATATCAATAGAATATTTTGGATGAATCTCGTATCGGATTTCAATTGTTTTGACATTCTTAGATAGTGAATCTCATCAATTTTTGGTTTGGTTGAATCTCATATCTGATTTTAATTGTTTTGACATTCTTAGATAGTGAATCTCATCAATTTTGGTGAAAATCTACACATTTTTATCAAGACTGAAATCTGTTGTTCTTTCTGTAAATGGATGTACCATAGGATTCTGATTTTAATTGCTTGTTCTGCTTGGTTGATATGTATGCAAATACAATTTTGGAAGATGGTATTGTCCGGAAAGTGTTTGATGAAATGATTCATAGAAGCCCAGTGACTTGGATGACTCTGGTTGTTGAATGACATTTAACACTAATTAAAAGTAAAAGTAAAAAATTAAATTAATTTAAATAAAGGGTGTAGACACCCAATTTAGCACGCCCCAATGACCTTTTTCGCTCCAAGTATCGAATGGTGAACTCAATAAAGAGATCTGAACTCCAAGGTATCCGTGGCTAAGACCAAAGCTAAAGCTCACTTTCCAATCCAAGCCCAAACCAATTCAAGGCCCATGAAGGGCCTCCTTTTTTTTTGTTGAAAAAAAGCCCAGCGCCTTTTAAAAGGGCGCAACCCCATTTTGAGTTCAAATTTGATCATGCGCCTTTTGAAAGAGCACAATCCAATTTTTAGTGAAATTTTAATTCGCGCCTTTTAAAAAGGCGCGATTAGGAAAACCCTAATTTTGGATTATGATTAAGCGTGCCATTAACCTTAGCACGCACTCAAGGAAGAGAAACCTAATTTCGCCGTTTTAAAGGGCGCGAACACAATTTTTCCAATATTTTATTCTGCCCAGGCCAATCACCTTGAGCCACCTCACCAGGGTTTCCGGGAACATTTAGTCCCACATCGGCCACAAGAGTGAAAACCCTAATTTTCACCTCTATAAAAGGCCTCCACCCCCCACACACTTGCTTCATCCGGAAAAATCTAGGAAAGACCTTGAGAGGAAAAACTTTGGAAATCCACAACTTCTACCATTGAGAAAAACCCTTGACTTGGGATCTCTACATTTTGAAAATCATCTTGGAAAACCCTCAACCTTTGGAAACCCTAGTGGAGAAGAGAGTAAGATCTCACACCCTAGCCTCAGAGTTCGGATCTATTTCATGTTTTCATCTTTAGGTGCTTGGAGCGCGGGATTATTGGAGGGAATCAAAAGGTATGCAACATTCACCATTTCATTCTACTTCTACCTATCCAAGTTCTCTTCCCTCACTTTCTCATAATAGTCCAGAGATTTCCCTCCAAACGGTCGTGAGGAAGAGGAAATCCGGGTGAAGGAAAGAGTTGGAAGAGGAGATCTTCGATTTCTCTTTAATTATTATTTTCTTTTATTAAAATAAATTAGTTTTTCCATTTTCCACCAAAGTAGGCACGACCCCTCTCGAATTGATCGAGGAGAGTGTGGCCATCACCGATTTAGGGAAAATGGAGCTTTCACCTCTCAAGTAAAGAGAGTTCTTCCCGATTCGGTCGAGGGAAAATTCCAATCTCAAAATTAAAAAAAAGCCAGTAGAGAGAAAATCACCCCGATTCGGTCGAGGAGGGGTGAATTTCCAATCTCGAAATAAAAATAAAAAATAAAAAGAAAGAAAATAATTGTTTAAATTAAATTAACAGAGGAATATTAAAAGGTAACCGTCGTTCGATGGATGAAGAGGGGTGCCTGACACCTTCCCCAACTCATAAGAGAATCCCCGAACCCAATTTCGGTTCTTGAATCAAGGGTTTTTATCGTGGGTGACCAATCACACCCATAATCTTGGTTGGTAGCGACTTTAAAGATCTCGACTTCTCATTAGTACGAAAAATACTAATGTGGGGAGGAGATTGACCCGGGCCGGCTAACGCACAGAGGGTACTGCAGAAATTAATAAAATCAAGTTAAATTAGAAGTCCAAATGACTTAGAAGCCATTTGGACTACTTTGATTTCTGGGTATTGCAGAAAAGGTCATGTATCTCACTGTTATTATCATGTAAGGATGCTCAAAGTCATTGATGCTTGGAATATCTGTCGAACTTATTTGGATCTAAGTTGACATTGCACTTGGTTTAGGATTAGCTCTGACAAATTTACCTGCAAAGATGTGTAAGAACTAATAAATTCTTATCATCTTAAAGTCATTGATTTTTTTCCATGGTAGTCATTGGTCTCAAGTTTGAATATGGGTATATAATTTTCTCTTGAGATGAGGTTGAATTTCCAAATGAGGTTCTTACTTTATGTCTGTTGGTCTGGATTTGATTGTTTTGACTTTTGCCATTGTAAATATTTTATTATTTTTCTTTTTTTATGGTCCACTTTGTTTCAAATTAGCACAATGGGTATTTCATTTGGGTCTGATGAGATTTGTAATTTCAGATGGTTTTTATTACTTTATGTTTTGTAGTTTTTTTTTTCTTTTTCATTTAGGTATTTAGTTCTCTTCTCATTTTTTATTATGATATTTCTGATGGTTTCAAATCTGATTCTATGAGTGCCTCATTATCTTTGTTGTGATGAGGTTGTTTTCCCAAATGGGGTTCTCACTTTATATCTTTTAGTTTATTTTGTAGTTTCTTTCATGTATTTAGTTGTCTCTTCGTGTTTCTAATCATGGTCCTTGTTGCTGTCAAATCTAGCTCTAGCGATTTGGTTTAAGTTTACCTCCTTTCCTTGTGATGAGACTCTCAACTGTAACAAATTCAGACATCTGCAGCAGTGACCCACTCCGATGAACCTCTTTGAAGCAGGAAATCCTCCCATCCTTGCTATCTTAGCCCAACACCTATCTATAATACTTGTAGGTTGTGGATCCAAATGTCAATACACGGTTCCGATCTTAATTCTTATTCATGCTAATAATCTCAACCATGATGGGGTTTTAGGAATTCATTGGGTTGACCCAGCTATAGAGATCTCAAACACCCAACTATTAGAGAAGGAATAAGAAACAGCTTGACAAAAGCCACTAGCTTAAACCATTCTTCAGCTACTCGGTAATTCTTGGACCTTATTTTTGAGATTCGCTTACACCTGATGCCCGAAACAGCAATGGTGCAGATTAAAAAGAAATGCTGCAACTGCTATGGTTTTTTTCCATTTTAATTTCATATTTCCTAAATTCAAAATTTCCTCTCACGGGCTATTGGACTACATCCAAGGAAAGAACAAGTAAAATGAAGTGATAGAGATGAATAGCTAGTGTATAATCTATAGCAAATTTCCTTAGTAATTGCCAGATTTCTCCAAGAAATTATATGTGCTTCATCACGTAAACATATTGCTTTTTATGTCGGTCTTGATTCATTTAGTGAGCATTAGGAAAATGACGAGATATTTAGATTTCCTTGATATTTTAAATGCTTACGATTGGTCAGAGTGATTAGCACAAGATTTTCCATTCTTTTCTTTGCTTTGCAGTCACATTGTCATTGTCGCCAAAAGCATCCTCCGGATAACCAGGATACACATTACCTTCACATCTCCTCTTGTCAGGTAATGCATCTAACACTTCTAGGTGTAGAGACATGCAATTATAGATAAAGAATGTTATCACTTAGTTCACTATATCTTATTGATTTTTTTTTTTTTTTTAATCTATAACTCATCTCATCACTTAGTTCCCATTTTGATTCGTTAATAATATCTAACTTTTAGACGCGTTTGTTATCAGAAAAGAATGGACGACCTTTCTGATAACAACTCAAGAAGAAGGATGTTGTTAATTTCTGCAGCAACCATAATAATCTTTGCTGCTGTGCAAAAACATACGAAGAAGAACATTGTGTCTCAATTATACGGCTAGACGACCAAGACTAGTCATAGATGATTGCAGGCGTGAGTTTATCCATAGGTTGTTGAATGACGACAACCATAATACCCATAACCAACTACGTCTGAATCAACCAACCTTCTTTAAACTTGTGGAAGTTTTAAAGGTGAAGGGTCTTTGTTCGACCCAGAATGTCGATGTGGAGGAGCAAGTAGCAATGTTCCTATATGTTATAGGTCAAAATGTGAGACTAAGAGTGGTTGCCTTCAATTTTAGCCACTCTGTGTCCATTGTTCATCGTCACTTCACCACTGTACTAAGGGCTATCACAAGAAATTACGTGAAACAACCAGGCCCAAATGACATGCTACAGAATAGCATCCTCAATAGATCGTTTGGACACTACTTTGAGGTATTAACACAATAGGTAGTTATTTTTTTACCAGTTGGATACACTTTGAGTAATGTGCATTGACTTTGAGTGTATTATTAACATATGTCAGGATTGTGTTGGAGCTATTGATGGTTCATACATCCCTGCAATGGTAGCAATTGAAGATCAACCTAGATATCAAACCAGGAAGGGGAGAATTACTCAAAATGTAATGGCAGCTGTAAATTTTGATATGAAATTCACATATGTATTGGCCGGATGGGAAGGATTTGCTAGGGATCCCAAAGTATTACGGGCGGCCGTGAGAGATGTGCCTAGTAAGCTAGCTATCCCAACTGGTAAATAAGCATTTGATTTTAACAATTAGAATAAACTGATATGACCATAATTTATTGTGCATTATCTTTTTGTAGGTAAATATTACTTAGTAGATGCCGGATATGGACATTATCCAGGATTTCTTGCAACTTATCGTGGTACAAGGTACCACCGATCTCAAACTCGTGGACACATGCCTGCGAATGCTCAAGAGTTGTTTAGCTATCGACATTCGTCGTTGCGCAACGTTATAGAACGCGCATTCGGGTTGATAAAGAAACGGTGGGCTATTTTGAGAACTGAACCATTCTTTGATATTAAAGTTCAAGTGAGGGTGGTCAATGTGTGTTGTATACTTCATAACTTTATTATGACCGTAGATCCTTCTGATTTACTTGAAAATGAAAGTTATGAAGAAGAAGAGCTTGAGACTAATGAGATGACAGGAAATGAAAACATAGCGAGTTTGGAGATGAGTAATGCATGGACAACAAAGAGGGACAAATTAGCTACACTTATGTGGAATGATTATGTTAGTTAACTTTTTATTGAAGTAAGGTAATTTTGTTAAACTTTGATTATTTCTTTTGCTTAAATGTTGCATATACTATGTTATTTATGTTGAATGAATTAGTGACTAGTGGTAGACTATAAGGAGAAAGATGACGCTTAGCATTTTTCTCTTTCCGTTTATGGATTAAACTTTCATGGTTATTTATTTGTTTTTAGTAGCTTTCGGAATACTAATATTCAATAGTAAGTTATATTTGATATTGGTATTTTATCATGAAGACTATTTTTTTCTTTTTGTTTTACAAAAGTTCTACCCAATGATGTTCCATGTCAAAAGAACAGTGAATTTCAAAGTTCTGGATTTTTCGCTCAAAAAGTTCCACACCAAAAGAACAACGAACTTAAAAAGTCCGGAACATTTAAAGTTCTGGACTTTTATTGTTCCGAATCATTAATGTTCCGGACTTTTGAAAGTTCCACTAAAAGAACGGAGCCTAAATGGATTTGCAATCAAGCAAGAAGAAGAAAGGAACAAGACTATTTATCTTATATAGGTAAAGGCAAAGCTACATTTTTGAAGCGGGAGAGATGTTAACTTCCACATAGACAAAAGCCTCTAGCTTTAATTCTAAATAATTCTCTTCCAAATTCATGCAGGCAGCAGGAGCATAACTAGAGATAATGAAACCACACAGTTTAACAATGACGTTTTTTTTTTCATCTCAGAAAGGTGAAATATCTTCTAGTATTTTCTTTTCTGTATCAATGGTATCAAGATATAATATCAACTAAAGATCAAAGAACAACACAGTAGGCTAAGATATAGATTTTTCTACCCATTAAAAAGATAAATCAGGCCATATGATTTTTTTAAAAAAATTTATTTTATGAGCGACGGTAAGTTGTATTGATATTAAAAAAAAGGTGCTTAACAAAATGAGCAGGGGAATGGGACTTCAAACCTTCAAGGAGAAATAAATATTCATCAATCTCATTGTCTCTAAGGTTTCTATGGAACACTGAATGCCATTCAACTCCTTTAGTCTATCTGACAATAAACTTACTAATCATTGCTCCTTTGGAGGTTGCAATTCTGTGTAGGGAAGGATACACTTCCAAAAATTTCCTGACTGCACTCCAGTCATCCTCTTATAACCTGATCCTATTACCCCTACATGCCACAAAGTTGGTCTGCACCAAGAAAAACTCTTGAACCTTCATAATCACTTTATAGGCCCAAATCCTATTGGAAATTAATGCTCTCCTTGGATCTCAGTTAGAGATAGCAATGCCGAACTTAGACTCAACTACCCTTCACCACAACACCCTACTCTCGAAACCAAAGCGCCACAACCATTTTCTCAACAAGGCATATTTAATAATGCTTAAATCTTCAAACCAAGGCCACTACACCCTTTGTGTCGGCAAACCTTATCTCACTTGACCAATTGAAATCTTCTTCTATTTTTCCAACCTCTGTTGCCTTCTATGAGAACCTTTATAAGGAATGACATCCCTTCAGGCCAAAACTTGGACTCCACTTAACGTTCTCTCCAATGAGCAGAGAGAGGATCTTGAAAAACCATTTGAAGAGTCCAAAATCCTTAATGATGTAAAGAGCATGAAAGAAGACAAAGCCCGGATGGTTTCTCCATTGAGTTCTTCAAAGTATGCTGGGACATCGTGAGCTCAGACCTTGTGACTTTAGTGAGAGCCTTCCATGAGTTGGGTACCTTTGAGTCTTTGACAAAGTATTGAACTGTTCCTTCATTGCTCTAGTCCCCAAGTTTGAAGTTTCCCACAACCTCAATCACTTCCGGCCTATCAGCTTAGTGGTTAGTGTATACAAAATACTAGCAAAGGTCTTATCAACCAGGTTAAAGTTTGTAATGGCCTTTATTATCTCAACCCCACAAGGAGCTTTTGTAGGAGGTCGGCAAATCCTAGATGGCATCATGATAGCTAATAAATGTGTGGATGAGATAATCCGATCGAGAAATCCATGGATACTTAGCAAAGTAGACCCAACGAAAACTTTTGAATCATGTAAACTGGGAATTCCTAGATTATATGATGAATTTCGAGATCTGCTGGAGGAAATGGATGAAACTTGCTACGCTTCAATCTCTTTGTCCTCGTAAATGGATCACCCACATGGTTCTTCAGGAGCTCAAGAGGTCTGAGGAAAGGAGACCCCCTCTCTCCTTTCCATTTTATCATAGTAACCGAGGTCCTCAACAGAATGATCTCAAGGGCGGCAAAGTCAGTCATCATAGGATTTCCAATAGGGAGGGGCGATCTATCAATATCTCACCTGTAATTTTCTGACGACACACTAATTTTGTGTGACACCTCCTACAGTTAGTTACTTCATCTGAGATTCCTTATCAGGTGTTTTGAGGCAGTATCTGGGCTAAAGATCAATCTCTCAAAGATCGAACTCTTAGGGGTCGGTGATGTTCCTCATCTTCCAAAGCTAGCATCAATGCTAGGGATTGATCTTTGAGAACTCTTGGGGGTCGGTGGATAAAAGGCTAGAATGCCTCCAAAAGAACTTCCTCTGGAACGAAAAAGTGGTTAATCGCAATACCATCTCGTTGATTACAAAACAGTATGCCTCCCAATCGAAATGGGCAGCTTGAGCATTCACCCTCTTTCCCTAACCAACAAGACCCTCCTAGGAAAATGATTTTGGAGGTTCGGAACAAAACGAGTCTTTGGAGGACAGTGAATCAGTGATATTGTCAAAATATGGAGAGATTTCCAACTAGGAACCTTCTGCAATCAAGAGGCCTCACAGAGTTGGTAAATGTAAGGGCATCATGAAAAGGTGGGAGTCTTTCTCTAAAAACATCAGTTTCCTAGTGGGTAGAGGAAATGAGGTGAGGTTCTGGTTGGAAAAATGGTGTGGGACCACCACACTTCACAATGACTATAGGTTGCTTTGGTCCTTAGTGGTGGATAAACTTTCCTCAGTAAAATCCAATGTTGAGTACCTCTCAAACTCTAGAGTCTGGTGTCCCCGTTTCAGGCAAACCTTAGTGATTGGGAGATTGAAAGCCTCCTTCACCTTTTAGCCAAACTCCATTCAGTCGCTACTTTCCCCACCCTCAGGGATGTTCGCCTGTGGTAGTGCGACAACAAAGGCCAGTTCTCAGTGAAATCCTTTTATCAAGCTCTGCTTCCTAACCCATGTCTCTATTTCCCATGTAGATAGGTCTAGAAGAAGGATCTGCCTCCAAAGGTATCTTTTTTTTTTCTATGAGAACAAGATTCTAACATGTGACCACCTAATGTGTAAGGGTGGATGATGGCTAATGGTTGTTTTTTGTGCCTAGACTCTAAGGAGTCATTCAATCGTCCCCTACTGCATTGCCCTTCTACCTCAAAGGTCTGGAGTTATTTCCTCTCTCGTCTGGGAATCAGCTGGGTCTTTCCCTAATCTTTTCGGGACTTCTTATCTTATCAGTTCTCGATACAACTGAGGAAGAGGGTTTCGAAGGTAGTTCATTGTTACTTGCATCGATCTCGTGGTCCTTATGAAAAGAAAGGAATTTAAGGGTATTCGAGGGATCTCTTTCCTCCCCTTCCAAAACTTGCTTCATGGTGAGTCGACTACTGTTGCAATGGTGCTCCATTCACGAGGGCTTTGACATAGTATACTTGTATTCTCTATTGTAATTTCAATTAGTTTCTTTTAATTTTTTCAGCTTTCTTTCATTTGTGTTACTTCAGTTTTTAGATAGCATCCTTTGGCTTGGGTTCACTATCCTGTGAACCCTTGCCCTTTTGTACTCTTTCTCTTTTCATATTATAATACAAATATTTCTATTATTGATCACCAAAAAAAAACTCTTTGCAGCTTCTCTAATCTCTTAGATATTGAGGTCGGTATCCTCAACATGGAAATGCCAAGAAAGTTTTGTATATGAGAATTATTCTCTCACCAAGGAATAGGAATTTCTTCCAAGTTCCAACCTGCAAGTCTTCTCTCCACCCTCTCGATGACTGATCCCAAAATTTTTGCCAAAGGTCTTGAAAGGAGAGGGAAGCCTATGTATATGGAAGGGAATTTGATCTACGAACAGTCCAAATCACGAGCACAATCCACAAAAAAGGTTTTCTTTGTCGACACCTACCCCAATGAGCGTGCTTTTAGAAAGGTTAAGTCGGACACCAAAAACTGCCTCAAAGAACCTAAGAATCTGCTTGATGTTCCTCACATGCTTCCTAGAAGTGTCCACAAATAAGAGAGTATAATTTGCATATCGTAAGTTAGAAATCATTGGACCCTCTCCCTACATGGAAACCCTCCATGCAGCCAAGCTCTTCCACTTTTGTCATCATCTTTCTAAAAGCCTCAACAACAACAATGAAAAATAAAGGAGAAAGTGGACATACTTTTTGGACCCCTCACAAACTATGGAAGTAACCAGCAAGGGATTCATTCACAAAGTTGCATCGATCACAAAGTTGGGCTGAAGTTTGAACATGAACTCAAATGCTAAATATAAAGCAAATAGAAAGCTTAAACAAATAATTTCGTTCCACGTTTAAAATAACATGGCAACGGGCACTCATAAATGAAACCTGATCACATATTAAAGATATACAACAACTAGCAATGTCTACGGTTGTGTACCCAAGATTAAAAAAAAGAATTGTCGTGATGAGTAATTTGCGACCAACACATAGTGAACAGACTCTCTCAAATACAGAAAATCCACACCTAAATCACTTAAAAAGTATAAACCAAGCTTAGGAAAAAACAACCCACAAAACAATCAAGTGGGCTGAACTCATTGGATGGTGGCTAACGGTGTGGAACCAAGAATTGGACTAACCACCGATAAAAATGCTTCCCTAGAATCCAAAGTAGATATAGAACTTTCATCACCAACTTTGAAAAGTTTACAAAACTGCACAACTTGCTAGTAAAGAATGTACCTGCAATTGCTTTTCTTTGCGCAGCAACGACAACCATGGTTTTTTTTTTTTCATGGTTCAAGCCTTGAGAAATCGCATATTCAATTTTATCTCCAACAAACTGCAATGACATGCATAATAGAGGATATGCAGTAAATATATAACAGACACGATATTCATTATGAATATGAGAAGCATTTGCAAAGCATATAAATAAATATAAGCAGACACTCCTATGCCAATGCGACACAGATTACCTACCTCATTTGATTCATTTAACATATGTCTTCTTTCAGAATGACCAAGAATGACCCAAGGAATGACCAAATTGAGAAGCATCTCCGCACTGTGCCAACAAGAGTTATCTTCAAGATTTTGCATGGAAAACAATAACTGCATATTACATCATTCCGTTTATTAAAAAAAAAAAACAACAATGAGACTGAGGCAAAGAAAGTAGACAACAAGAACCAGTAACAATGAAGCCTGGAATTAATCAAATCACATCATTATTAAAGATTGTACAAAATTAAAATAAATATCAAAATATTCCAAATTACAGACTACTTATCAGTCTTATTATCATTAGAAGCCTTTTTCCTTTTCTCTTTATCCTCTTTTGGTGGGAAAGCTACGATCGAAAGTGCTATGGTGTAACAACTGTAGGCTTGATCCCATAGCAGCATAGTGAACTATTTTGGGGGGGAAAGTGGGGACCCCAGCATACTAGCAGACCCAAGCCTGGTAGTTTCTGAAGAAAATATTTATTGAAGTATTTTTTTTATTGAAATATTTTAATATGAAGATAGCAGCATTTTTTCAAATTCAACATGAAGGAAACGTTTGGTAAATCTTAAATGAAGTTAACAAGTCACTTTATAACAAGAAGCTTGTTTAGTATAGCCATTTTTTTTCAGAATAAAAATAGAACTTATTAATGGGAATAAATTAATGAGGCAACTAGGATCTTAAATGGAAAGGCCATTTATGCATTTAATAAAATTAATGGGGAAAACAAAGTCTAATTTTAGAGCCGTTTTGACGGAATGGGCTTTTTAAGTACTTTTAACAAAGTAACTCTAGGATCACTTTTTATTTGAGAGCCTTAACCACTTTTACTTATTAGTTATTACTTATTTGCATTTACCCAACACCCTTATTTGCAAAAAAGTACTTTTTAGTAGAGTTGTCAAATGATCCCCAATCCTTCTCAAACCCTGCAATACCCACAACAACTTTTCCATCCATGCCTCCATGTCCAAGCAAACACTCCCGAGTCCCGACTCCACTTCACCCATAGTAAAAAAGTTCTTTGATTTTTTCAAGAAGTCTTCAAATAATATCAAACTTTATTTGTCAAAAGTTTAATTCACAAAGTAATCACGACTTTATGAAAAAAGTGAATTATTCACTTTTTAAAACATCACGAATAAATGTCTAATATATGAAATACATTTGCATATTATTTTTCATAATTAGGAATCTTGCTTTTTATTTTTTACATCTTGCTCGACTTTTTCCCCTTTGCCAATTTTTGCCATTTTTTCTGAAATTTTCCTTAGCTATATAATTATGAAACTCCGACTTGATGACTATGAAATCATCATTATATTCATGTAATAAGGACAATAGTCATGCTTCTCTACTTTTTTATTTATGTAGACTGCAGTCATATGCTCCTCTACCCGTGAATCTAAATACTCTACGGTTGAAAATCTAATATTTGTAAAAATATATAGGCTAGGTGAGGATGAATGTCTAAGTCCTTGCATGGTTCAAAATATCGGTACCCATGAGTATTGATAAGACGATTTTAGGATACGTATCGGTTGGATATGCGCCGACATGCAAAAAAAAATTAAAATATGCTTGGATACGCAAGGAAAAACTAAAATGTCTTGCATAAAACTTGTTTTTAATGCAAATATAAGCTAAAAGCAAACTAAATAAAATCTCCGAACTACATTTATAACCATAAATATGAGATTTAAAAATTTTATAAGTTACAAAAGTCGAGCAAATAAAAAGGTATGAAAACACATACCATAATTGTAGAGACCTGAATCTACTTTTATGCCAAAAAACGGAACCTCCGATCGATCGATTGGAAATCACCCCTCATCAATTGGATACAATTAAGAAATATGTGCAAGATAATGTGCACACACCAATCGATCGCACTGTAAGCTCCGATCGTTCGGACACTGCTCAAAAAATACTAGACATACTATACAAGCTCGGATCAATTGCACTGTAAATTCCGATCGATCAGACAAAACAGTAAAGTTCCGATCGATTGCTCATAAGTTCCGATCAATCGGAACGCGCGCACATAATTTTTTAAAATAGTGCAGATTTTAAGGTTTTAACCCTCCCACATTATCAATAGACCTTGGATTTGGGGATTTAGGGTTTCTAAAGAACCTAAACTCAATTTTGAAAGAAAAGAGGAAGAAACTAAAGTTCATGAAACTAAACGTATGCATGTAATGATGTTCACATGAAAACAAAACAATGGTGAGTCATGAAAAAAAGAAGAAAAATAAGATAAAAAGAGAGAGAAAAGAACGATAAGATATTAATGAGACTTCCGCACTTTGATTTATGCATGACACTTGTTTAGAATTTCTATGATGAACCTGTTCATATTAATGATTGCGATAAACAACAATGTATATGTTATGTTGATGTTTCGGATATTGCTAGTCAAGAGTTTATATTCATTGAGCCGCTTGTTGCTCAACCGTTATGTTTTCATTTCGGCAAGTTTGGGTTTTGAGACAGTAGTGGAGCGTGGGTGAAGAAGAAGAAGAAGAAGAAGAAGGAGGAGGAGGAGGAGCAGGAGGAGCAGGAGCAGGAGCAGAAGCAGAAGCAGAAGCAGAAGCAGAAGCAGAAGGTGACTTCCCCGAGGAGGGAATGCGGGACTTAGACCGATTTCCTTATTACTAGGTAATAGATGTTAAGATTGATACTTGATACTATTTTGATGATTTTAGGTTTACTTTTATGTTAGGAATCATGTTTGGAGGATTCGGATATTGCAAACTCGGTTATTAGTTTGATTAACATAGAAGTTATTTGGTTGCATGTAAATATTGAATAAATTTTTATGTTCATATTTTAGTATTGTCTTGCATACAATAAGGTAAATTTCAGGATAAGCAGTGTCCCAGGCCTAAAATTCCATTTTAGCCTAGATGAGATTTTGGGGCCCGACGATAATCACCTAGCCAAGTATAGGCAATACAATCTAAATATGAAAACTCTACATTCAATAAAATACATAAGAAAGTTTGACTTTAGAACCATAAAATAAATGACATATTATACAAGCTCAATATTGCATTGAACTACGTGCTGACTCGAACACTGGGGCCTCAAAAATGAATATAGTGATACGTGATAAGTATGCTAGACATGAGTACAATACGCCAACTCATGTAAATGTGGTATGTGGCATGCTACATCTGTATGTACGTCTACTGTTGATTGGCATCTGGAGCATACACTATCCCAATCAAATGCAAACCCGAGAACTGTGGAATAAATTTCACTCGATGCCTAGTACTGAGCATCATGTCCATAAGCTCCAGATAAGTGAGGCTATGCATCATGGCCATAACCATATGAGGACGAAGATGTACTCTCGTATCCATAGCCACTACCACGATGACTACACTCGTCAACATTGACTCTATCCATCTCATGTATCATATCATCCATGTCTCATGGCTACCCATACTCACTTGCACTTCCAGTCTGTCGTCCATCTTGTTGCCCACCACCACGCCATCGTTACTCGAGTGTTAACTTTCATGGCCACGGGAGGGCATACGCACATCATGACTAGTGTGTTGGGTTACATGGTCATAGTATGGAGTAGTTGTCTTAGGCTTAAAAATTGATTAGAGAAGAAAAAATTTGAAAGAATGGGTTTTATGAGTGTTTTGCAACACTCACATTCAAATGCTTTGGTCTTATAATGTGTTGATTGATACTAAAACAATATCAGTACAATGTCGGTGAGTATAGGACCAATACTCATCGATCCTCCGTATTTTTATTAGTTTCCTGTGCTAGTGATTCAGTATGCCCCAAAATCAATACGTATTGGGTCGATACGCGCCAATATTTAAAACCATGAGTTCTTGAGATGAAAATGTTAGCCAAAATCGATTTTAGTCGAAGAAGAAAAAATCATTATATTTTATGTGATAAAGACTACAACATGTCCTTTTATATCTTCTGAATCTCAATACCTTAACATTATCCAGGGAATATGAAAACCCGGATATTTAAATAACAAATTTAAAAATATAAGGATTCCCGTAATACTATGTAAATGTTGGGTAGTTATTCAGTGGTTTGTAAGATTAGCTAAATATGTAATAATTTGAGATCAAATTGTTTAAGATGTTCCAGAGTTCCAGTTCAAAAACCTTTTCGTCAAACAAATTGCTAAAGACAATTACAGAAAGCTACAACAGTTCCTCTTCACTAATAGTGCATTCAAACACTTGTTCAACATTATATAATACATAGCCTCACTGCTAATTAGGATCTGAAAAATAAGGGTAACTGATGCAGGACAATGCATCAGTAACACTTCTAAGTAACAAGCGTAAATTAAATATAAACTAAAAAAAATAGAACATAGTAAAAATATTCATTCTCGAATAAGAAACCTAAGCTCCCACTGAAGTGGATGACCTAGTTCAAGACACAATGGGAAGAGGAGAAAAATACAACCGGTCAAAAAGAAAAAAAAGGAGGAGAAAATACTCTATATCTTGTAATAACCAGCAACATTGGCAACCATCGATAATATAATAACAAAAATACAAGCGACGGTCCTATCTAGGATAGCTTTTTTTACGAAGAGACCAGAATTGATAATTTATCAATACAGTTTCAAAGGAGAGGTCGACAGGATTAGAGTCCAAGGACTGTTATGGGATAGAGATAATTAGAATTAGATCAAACATACCTAACCTCGCCAGTGAACGCACCACCTTTCCTCACCCCAACAGTTTTGTGCTGTGACATGAAAATCAGACCGCAATATACTTTTTACCACAGGAAGAAACACATATGGAGGGCTAACCACAACCTCTGCAATAACACATTTGCACCACATCAACAACTTGAAGACTCAAGGTATCAAACCTATAGAGGCACATCATCAAGACACGTGTGAGGAATCTGGAGAGATTATGGCAGAGATCGCACCATGATTACAGTGTGTGCTAGTTTGATCATGTAGCACCAAATCATCATGCCTTGATGATTGTTGAGTGTCATCATTATTGCTCTCGGATGAGTCAATAGTTGTGTAAGGTGATCCTTTGAATAATGGAGATGCATTTTGTGAAGTAGGTGTTGCATCCGTTTCAATGCCTGGAAACCACTCAACAAAAGATGTTATATCAACATTAGAATTGGTGGCGGTAAATAAGCATCCAGGATTTCGAAAGGGAAAAGTAGTCTCATCAAAGACCACATGGCGGGAAATATAAATGCGACCTGTTGGTGGATAAAGGCAACGATACCCCTTGTACTGAGTACTATACCCAAGAAATATGCATGGTAGTGATTGAGGATCAAACTTCGTTTTTGTGTAATCCCGCAAATATGGAAAACACCGTGAACCGAATACTCGAAAGGATCCATAATCAGGTTTTTTTCCAATCAATCTCTCATAAGGTGACTGCATGTCCAACACACGAGTAGGAAGTCGATTTATCAACCATACGGCTGTGCTGAAAACTTCAACCCAAAAACTTTTGGGTACTCCTCCATGAAATAACATCTTCAGACCGAGTTCAGTCACATTCCTATGTTTTCTTTCTGCCAAACCGTTTTGCTCAGGTGTATTCGGACATGACATTTGGTGATGAATGCCATTATCAACCAAGTATGATAAAAATCTTTTATCATTGAACTCACCTCCTCCATCTGATTGGAATATACAAATCTGCTTACCAAATTGAGTTTGAATAAATTTATGAAAGTCAATAAAGCATTGCATGAATCAGATTTGTTGTTCAAGGGAAAAATTCATGTAAACCTTGTACATTCATCAATAAACACCACATAGTACTTGAACCTTAGAACAGATAAAACAGGGGCTGGGCCCCATAAGTCACAATGGACCTTAGCAAAAATTTATCAAAAATCAAGAAGGGCAAGCGTCATGCCTTAGCCATTTGACAACTGCCACACATATTCGCAGCTTTATTCCCTGTACTACTAAAGATGATTTATTCTTCCGTAGATAATCGACAACCTGCATGTGAGGGTGACCTAACCGCTGGTGCCAGATGTTGTCGCTCACTGTTCTAAATCGGTTTGAGAAAAGGGCCACTCCATCTTTTGGCTTTAAAGCATATAAGTCACCGCTCCTACATCCGTTCGCTATTACTGACTTTGTGTCCCTGTTTTTTTATCACAAATCCACTCGATGAGAACTCAAAGACGTATGGTTGTTCAGATGTTAATTGACTAACAGAAATTAAGTTCTTTTTTATCTCTGGAACAACCAACACGTTATCCAACTTCAAGTTATTATTACCAACATCAATATTTGTAGAACCAACATGAGTAATATCTATAGAATCACCATTTCCAACCATTGCTTTTTCTGAACCATGATATTGAACAAAGGATTCAAGCTTACCGGGATCCGCAGTCATATGAGCACTAGCACCAGTGTCAGGGAACCAAGCATTATCCTGGTTATCAGAGATGGACAATGCTGCCAGGGCCTGTGGGATGTCATCAGATTGATAGGTTTGATTAAACCTATGCCAACAACGAAGAGCTGTATGGTTTGTCTTATTACAAATCTGGCACAAGGCTCCCTTTTCATTCTCTGGAGGAATTGGTTGTTGCTGATTGGCTTGATCAGGCTTTTCAAAAGATCCTCCTTGTTGGACATTATGAAATCTTACATTTCAATTTGATGATTGGCCAGCTTGAGCAAAGCCAAGACCATTAGATGTGAACGTTTCCTGCTGTTGTTTCCCTCTCTTATTGAAGTTCTTGTTCCCTCCTAGTCGTTGGTCCATGAAGGCAACATTATGGTTTGTCATCATATTTCCTTCTGTAGAATGCATGTTCCTAATTGTTTCATGGCTCTGAAGGAGAGGGACGACTTCATTATAGGAGGGTGTGGGGGGTTTCAACATGATTGTTACAAAAGACTCATAGCCCAATCCAAGCCCAGTGAGAAGTGAAAACACATTATTTCTGTCGCTTACAGACTTCCTGCAAGGTCATCACATATTCCTTTGAAACTCCAAATATAATTAGTAAGGGAGGATGTTCCCTTACAATGCATTCGAAGTTTTTGTTCCAAGTAAAATTCCCGTTCTTGGGATTCTTGAGCAAAGGAATCAAGTAGAGCTTTCCATACCTCTGCGGTGGTGTTAAGTCCAACCAGTGTTCAAGAACTCGAAAACTCGACTCGACTCGGAAGTTTGCCAGGTCGAGTAACTCGGATACCTCGAAAAAAACTCGACTCGGCCGACTCGGAAATATATATATATGTATATATATATATTTTATATTGTACATTTGTACAGCATAGATAAAAAAAATTTAACATTTCAACAAGTATCATCAAATAACTAGCATTATTAAAGTTAAACAACCCCAAACTAAACATAATATTCTCAAAAAAATACCAAAATCCAACATTATAATGATAGAATGAATCAATCATAATTTCATTCATACATTATAAATTTAGAATGCTGTTAATTTCAGTTGCAGCTTTGCAGGACAATTATTCACTAACATTACAATTTAATGTGTTGCAGGGATTAGAATTTAGATGCTTACCTAATTAAAAAGCTTGAAGCAAGGAAAATGGGTCACAAGAATGCTGCCTGAAGTCATGATTTAACATTAAAAAAAATCAGCATTTAAATTAAGGAAAAAAAATCAGGATGTATTTAAAAAAAAAAAAAAAAAGGGTCACAACTGCAACAGCTGCAACGGATTGCATAAAAGGGAGATTGGAGAAGGATGGCATAAAAGGGAGAAGGTTGCCTGCATTCACAATTTGGAGAACTCCCAAAAAAAAAGGGTTTCAAATAAATCCCAAAAAAGGTTACTGCATTCACGATTTGGAGAAACCCCCCCCCCAACCCCCCCCCCCCCCCCAACAAAAACAAAGGGTTTCAAAGAAACCCCAAAAAAAAGGAAAGGGGTCTCAGGAAAAACATGGGAGAGAAACCAAAAAGAAAGAAAAAAAAAAGGGGTCAAAATCAACATACCGTAAGCTTGCGGTGACGACGGCGGCTTCTCCTCCTCCTCCTCCTCCTTCTTCTTGGACAAACATGGGAGAGAAACCAAAAAGAATGAAAAAAAATACCCCAAGAACAAAAAGGGGTTGCAGAAAAAAAAAAAAAGGGTCAAAATCAACATACCGTAAGCTTGCGGTGACAACGGCGGCGGATGGCAGCAGATTCAGATTCCGGGAGCGGCTCTTCTTCTTCTTCTTCTTCTTCTCCTTCTCCTTCTCCTTCTTCTGTGCGTTTTCAGCCCTAACGCGATCTCATCGTGTTTAAAGGGTTTTTTTTTAAAAAAAAAAAATTACATCTGTATCCTTTAACAACTTGGGCGAGTTTGGTCGGATCATAAACCCGAGTCGAATCGCCTTGACTCGCCCGAGTTTTCCTCATTTTGTTCCCACCAAGTTTTTGAGCCGATCCGAATCGAAAACCCACCCAGTCGAGTTGACTCGGGCGAGTTCCGAGTCGACTCGGCGAGTTTTTGTACTATGAGTTCAACAACCAGCCCGAGTACCATGATTTAAAATATCGATACATATCGACCGATACGGGCTGATACGTATCCTGTTTGGAGCTACCCAATACACTGGTACGCTGAAAAAAAAAACTCCGTATCAGGCCGAGACGGGATTGATACAAGCCTGATATGGGGGATTTTTCAATTAATTTTTTTTTCTCTTTCTATTTACAATAGGATCCACAACACAAACCCGATACGCAGAACTTATTTATATAAAATATTATTTAAATAAATGATTTTGAATTAATATTACTTTCATTTAATTAGGATATTAATATGCAAATGAGATTATCCCCCATTTGAATTCAATAAAAATTATCATGATCTAAATTCCTGAAGAATAAAAAGTCAACTTTTCAATTCAAGAACACAATCCTCTTTTAGCACCTTTTAGGGATTGAGTCAAAATTTCAACTATTAAATGATAAGGTATTTCTCAAATATCAAAATTTCATAAATTCTATCTTGTCAAAAATTACCAAAACCCAAAAGTTTAGCAAATAAAGTCTCATATTTTAGTCTAAAAAAATATTTTTCATCTACAAGGTTAAAAAGTCAACTAATAGTGTAACAGTTCAGCATAGAAAGACTTACATTAAGCTAAAATTTATGGTTGTAATTCAATACATTCTTATTTAACTCATTGAATGTAAGGTTTTAGTGCCTATTATTTTTCTTATACTTAGCTAAGTGAGTATGGTTTGTATTTTCATATCTTTTTATCAGCACAAAATGCACGCCTATTTTAACTTATAAAATTCTTAACTCTCATATGTATGGTTATAAACATAGTTAGAGACCTTCATTTAGTTTGTTAATAGCTTATATTTGTATTAAAAAATGTTTTATGCAAGGTATCCAAGCATTTCTTAGCGTATCTTGAATTTTTTCCGCCGTATCCATCCGATACGTCAATACATATCCTGTTTGGGACTTAACGATACGACACCCGATACCGATAATTTGAACCATGCCGAGTACTTCCTCTGACAATGTACAGGTGATCCATCCGCGAAGAAGACGATCCGATCTCCTCCACATTGTAAAATCTGGATTCACAATCACACTGCTAGCAACATCTTCAGTTGAGAGTGTGCGGTATTGGCGTACTGCTCTGATTCTGAAAAGCCTCCATCTAAGAACCCTAGCATGTCTTGGGATTCAATGAGACCCATCACTTGAGTCTTCCAGAGGAGAAAGTTTGATTGTGTTAACTTAATAGACACAAAGTTTCCCACATTTAGTGAGAAAGGGTATGGATATTTTGAGGACACTGTTGCGGAAGCCATTGGTGGCTCTGATACCATAATTGAATTTTAAAAACGAAGTGTTTTCCTCAAAACTCTTCCAAACTCAATGAGTTATGAGAGTGATTTTCTTATTATTTAAAAACTTGCGTATACAGCTACATGGGTACAGTTTCCTCATCTCAATGAAAACTCTCTCTACAACTAAGGAAGAATAGATACAATAATATTCAACTGAAGATAAAGATCATATCTACTCTGGTAGAGTCTTACACGAGACTTCCTCTGTGTTGCTTGGTGTGATATGTGGTGACTCTCCAGATTCCCCACAAGTGTCTTGATGATGTGCCTCCAGATGACCCACCATCCTCAACTATTATTGAATCCACTGAAGTTATATCATCACCTACTCAAAAGTGTTGCACCATCATCTCATGGCCATCCCATGGTAACCCGACTACAGAAAGGGATTGTAAAGCCGAATCCCAAATATTTCTTGGCTGCCATTAATGTACCTACTGAACCCAAGTCCGTCAAATTAGCATTGAAACACTCTGGATGGAACGCTGCAATGCAAGAAAAAATCATGGCACTCCATCAAAATGAAACTTGGGAGCTGGTTCCCCGTTCATCCAATATAAATGTTGTTGGTTGTAAATGGGTGTTCAAAACAAAATTGCACTCGACTGGATCTCTTGAGCAACTAAAGGAACGGCTCATTGCCAAAGGATTCAATCAAATTCCTGGTATAGACTTTTCTTAAACATTTTCTCCTGTTGTAAAACCAACAACTATTAGAGTGGTCCTAACGGTAGACTTGGCTCATAACTGGGACATTCGTTAGTTGAATGTCAAAAATGTTTTTCTACATGGGCGTATTATCGAACCAATCTTTATGGAGCAACATCCTGGATTCAAAGATCCAGACCATCCAACCTACGTTTGCAAACTGAAACAAGCCCTGTATGGACTTTGTCAGGCCCCACAAGCCTGGTTTGATCGCTTCAATACATTTTTGCTATCTATAGGGTTCTTTTGTAGTGTGGCCAATTCCTCTCTATTTATTTGTCATAGTACACGTGGCACCATCCTTTTGCTACTTTATGTCGACGACATAATCCTCACTGAAGATAATTCAACCTTCCTCACATGCTTCATAGAATGTCTCAGTACAAAATTTTTCATGAAGGATTTGGGGTCTCTGCATTACTTCTTAGGTGTGGAGGTCCAAAGTTTTCAAGGTGGCTTGTTTCTCAATCAGACTAAGTACGACTAAGTACGCATATGAGCTATTGGACCAGGCCCAGATGAAAGATTGCAAGTCAATTTCCACTCCAATGGTAGCTACGATGCGACCTCTTGCAATTGATGAACTTTATTCGGATCCTCAATTTTATCGCAGTATTGTAGGCGGACTACAATACCTCACTTTCACTAGGCCGGACATCACGTACAGTGTTAACTATGTTTACCAGCACATGCAAAATCCCACTAAATTTCATTATCAACTTGTCAAGCGAATACTCAGGTACATTAATGGGACAATTGATCATGGCTTACGCCTTCTCTCACAAAATCCTTTGGTGGTGTATGGATATTCAAATGCTGATTGGGCGGGATGTCCAATCACTCGACAATCAACAACTGGGTACTGTATCTATCTTGGTGGTAATTGCATTTCGTAGAGTGCCAAAAAGCAACCAACAGTGGCAAGATCAAGTCCAGAGGCGGAATATCGGGCTCTTGCATCGACCAACGCTGAACTTACTTGGATATCCTTCATTCTACGTGATGTTGGTCTACACTTGTCTCAACCTCCTACATTATTTTGTGACAATGTGTCAGCCCTCTATATGACAATCAATCCCGTGTTTCATGCCAGGACAAAACATATTGAGATTGATTACCACTTTATTCGGGAGAAAGTAGCCCTGGGATCACTAGTCACCCGTTTCGTCTCTTCTAATAATCAAGTGGCAGACATCTTCACTAAGCCTCTACCACGACAAGCATTTCGTACATTACGAGCCAAACTGGGTCTTTGGCCCTCACCTCGACCCTGTTTGAGGGGAAGTATAGAGGCACATCATCAAGACACGTGTGGGGAATCTGGAGAGTCACCACATATCACACCAAGCACATGCAACACAGGAGAAGTCTCGTGTAGGACTCTACCAGATTAGATATGATCCTTATTTTCAGTTTAATATTTATTGTATCTATCCTTCCTTAGTTGTATGGAGAGTTTCCATTGGGATGAGGAAACTGTACTCATGTACCTGTATACGTAAGTCTTTAAATAATGAGAAAACCACTCTCATAACTCATTGAGTTTGGAAGAGTTTTGAAGAAAACACTTCTTTTTTAAAATTCATTTAAAACCAACTTAGCATACCAGAAAAGGAAGTGGGATTTTTTATGTACGAAGCGTAGAATATTGCTCAAGTACAGAAATTGAAAGGAAATTTATTGAGGTATAAATTCTGGATCACCAACTTCAAATGTTTTGGAATTTTCGAAATTTACAGAAGCTGAAGGTAGACCACAGAACTCGTTTTAACTAAAAACTAGAGTGACCAAATGACAATATGAACTTCAGGAAGTCTGCCAAATACCACACAATAGAAATATAAATTTTTTGCCCACTGCATAAGAATTAGGAACCAAAATGAGCTAAAATTCAGATTTGCTTGTTCTGAGTTTGGGAACTTACACTTTGCACCTTGGTAGTAGAGGAGGGGGCAGCAGAAAAGTTATGCACAGTAAGATCATACCATGCATAAGTGACCATTTCTACTCAATTCTTGTATTTCTTTCACGAAATTTCAAGTTCTCAGTGTTTTCTAAGAAAACAAATAAAAATATAAATTTTCTATGAACGGTACCGAAACACATAGGCGGTGGATGTCACCCACCATTAAATATAAGATTGTACATAGTTCCGCAAAAAAATGCAATTGAATCCACTTACCCACAGCATCTTCGGAGGGTACTTCAGCTTCATTCAATATGGAGACGATCTTCTTCACCTCCTCACTGGTTCCATTCTGCATGGATAATCAGTTTTAAAAAATAACACATTCTATATTTTCACATAATATAGAAATGAAGCACTCAGAAATTCATTTTGTATTCATCTATATAAAGTGTCCGAAGTTACTAAAAAAATATAAAGTGTTTGGTGCTGCACCTGTAAGTAGAAATACAATGCTCCAATCACAGTCCACGCATCGAAAACGGACCTCTAATTTCATATTTCCAACCAACTGACGGATTATGGAGGCTCTAGAGCTATTAAACATTATGAGTACATTCAAAAAAGTTATTTTTATCCAAATCCGGATAGACGACTTATCTTTAAATTCGAAATCTCCAAGAGAGTACAAATTACTCAGATGACATCAATCGTAACCCTAGTTCCAGTGAATAGTTACTGTGAGATCGTATAACAGCAACAGAAATCAACATCCACATAATGAATCCACCAATCAAAACCATTACGTTCGAATCGAGGCTCGAGACTGATCTCAGTAATAACAATCCAACTGATTTTAAAAACTTATAATTTGGGGGAAAAAAAATTGAAAACTGAAAACTGAAAACTGAGAGCCGAGGTAAACAGATCTAATGATCGGAAAATGAGAACTCGTGAAAGCTAGAGGAAAACATAAATCAGAGACTTACGCATTTCCAGTTACCGTCGACGAACAATTTTCTCCCCATTTTTCACGACAAAATAGAGCTCTCGTTTGGATTTTGGCGAGTGACAGTATTTTATTCGGAATCAAATCGTCTGTGATATTTCCTGTGGCCTTCACCGGGCCTCGGATTGTCTCTGGCGAAGCCTCGGGTTCCCTACATTGTGCGACAGTTGGCATAAAAAAATGGAGAAATCATTTCATTTTCTCCCCCCCCCCCGATTATGACTTCTCCCCACTTATATCTCTTCCTCTTATTCTCTCGTACTTATGTGTCCCAAGATTTTGACTTCTCCACCACTTCTTGTCCCATATTCTATGGAACTCGGAGACAAGCCCTCTCTGGCTTCGCCAGAGATAATCGGAAGCCCCTTCACCGAGTCTCCATAGATGAAAGATGAGGGCCTCATATTGTCTCTGGCAAAGCCCGAAAACCCTTGTGTTGGGCAACCTAGAATATGGGACAAGTGGTGGAGAAGTCAAAATCATAGAGCCCATGATTTTGACATTTCCAAACACTACATGACACATGGCGATAAGATGGTGAGATAAAAGGAGAGAGATATCAAGTAGGGAGAAGTCAAAATCATGGGAAGAAAATGAAATGACTTATCCCTCTTTTAATCACCACATGTCCCTATTTTAAGTTGCCCGAGAGGGTTTTCTGGATTCGACGGAGATAATCTGAGGCCCAAGATGGGGCTAAAACGTGGAAATCTTTCATTATTTTAATAGTTTAAAAGGGCCTTGGATTGTCTCTGGCGATCCAGAAAGGTGGTCTCGAGCAACCACAAAATAGGGGAATTGTGGCGATATAAAAGGAAAAAGTCATTCCATTTTCTCCCCATGATTTTGACTTTCTCTCCTCTTGATATCTCTTCTCCTTTATCTCACTACTTTATTGGTGTGTGTCAAATAATGTGTGGAGAAGTCAAAAATCATAGGACCTATGAAAGAATTTTCCATCCACATGTCCCATATTTTGTGGTTGCGTGAGAGGAGCCTTTCTCGCCAGAGAGCCCCCGATGCCTTTTAAAGAAAATGTTGGATATTTGTAGGGCCTCAGATTGTCTCTGGTGAAGCCAGAAAGCCCTTCTCTCAGGCAACCATAAAATAGGGGACAAGTGGTGGAGAAGTCAAAATCATGGGCCCCATGATTTTGACTTCTCCACACAGGACATGGCACATGGTGATAAGGTGGTGAGATAAAGGGGGAGAGATATCAAGTGGGAAGAAGTCAAAATCAAGGGGAGAAAATGTTTTAACTTCTCCCATTTTTATTGCCACATGTCCCCTATTATATGGTTGCTCGAGAGGGCTTTCTGGCTTGGCCAGAGACAATCCAAGGCCCATTTGTAGGGACTAGTTGCGTCTTTGGAAGATTTGTGATGGGCTAGCAAAATCCATGAAATATATGCAAATTGTTTCTGCTTCAGGCTTATGTAATTGTAGAATTGCCAGTTGGGCTAATAAACCCTAGATTCGTCGAATTTGCAGAAATTGAATATGATCCTTATCTATCTCCAACGGAGGCCTCTAATATGTTCTTCAAGTTCATACGCCAACTTTAGAAATTTTCCCCCTTGGGAGCATTTACGTTAGATTTGAATTTTGATACTTCATTTATTCGTTACTTTATGTATATTAAAAAAAAAAGATTGTTCCATTCGAACTTGGAATTTTCAGGTCGAGTTTCTGGTAGAAGATGAGATGGTGGCGATTAGTACCTATCTATCCTATGTTTTTCTTTGTTGATTATACACTTGATGTAAGATGAATCGACATGATGTTTGGTTAGATATATTGACAGGGTGATTTTGGTCGTCCTTTCCGTCCACAAATAGCTACAGAAGTCCCGCTGCATTGGCTTTGGTGCACAATTTGACTTCCACTGTGAGTTCTCTTTATTAGATACTTTGTCAGCTGCACTGTTCGGATATGTGCCTAAATGATTCTTATGTTCGTTGTAGTTTTTAAATCTGAAAATGAAGAAACACTCGTATTAACAAATTCATTAAAGAAGTAGCCCATGGGATTATTTCCAGTTGCGTTTGATTTAACGAGTCTAACACATCACTAATTCTCTGTGTCTGTAACTCATCTCTGTATCAGAGCTGTATTAGAGTTCTTCTCTGTAAAGGACTATTTCATACACATTACACACACATTTCTTTTCTACCTTTCCTATTCCATCCCATAGATTTCACTATTTATCTCCAATTACAATCATCATGGCTTCTTTGTCATTTCTATGCCTTATCTGTTTTAGCTCAAAAATGAATCTGCATTGGAAGTGAATATCGTGTGCCCATTCGTTGTGAGAACCTTACAGGCTTTCTTTAAGCACGATTGTCCGCTGATGATACAACAACCAGATACAATGGCTGATAGACAGCCACAATTAGGAGATCATGGGCCAAGAATAAGTATTTAATTTTTTTTTACTTAATTGTTTACCAGAGTAGTCAAAAGGTAAAAGTACGACGATGATGAGTAGTTTGAGTAATTACCAGCATAAATTTATCAGAATGAAGCTAGCGATGGCAAAAAAGTTTGATGAAATAATTAGGAGATAAATACTGAAATTTGGTGGTTCAGTACTGAAATTTACAAAAGAACAAAATTAATTAGCTACGTCCCATAGCTAAAAAATCTATCACATTTTAATTTTTTGTTCATCACTACACCCCGTCATTGGCTTCCTTCTTCTCGTATTTAATTAATTTATAAAGTAAGTACTGAAATTTAACAGAATGAAGCGTAGTGATGGCAAAAAGTTTGTTACTTTTAGTCTAGGCCATGAACGGATGCGTCACTTATTCACTTACATAGTTATTTTGAAGTGATGTGAGAGGATCCTATTCCTATAGGAAAAGTTCATGTGTAGTGAACTTTTAACTGTGGTCATCCTGGATTTGAGGAGAGATGTGAGAATTTCCTATAGGAAGAGTTCATATGTGTATGTGAACTTTTATGTGTGGTCATCCTGGATCATAATTACAAAGTCGGGGTTTGGGAATAATTCGGCAATTGTTAAGTACGGAAAAATTCGAAAAAATCGGGAAAACTTCGGAGAAAAAACGGAGAAAAAATTTATGATTATAAAAGTTAGTAACGACACTAATTAATATATCTAATAATTTTGTGAGATAATATATAAAAAAGAGTAATTATAATCAATAATAATAAGTTCATAACATCATTTTAACATCAAATTCATTCCATCAAGACATTAAATTTCATTAAAACATTAATTATCAAGATTAAAAACAAGACTAAAATACATATATTAATAAAACCACTCATTTATATTCATTAATCCCTCAAAAGAGCATCAAAGTCGTCAATATTTGCATAATCTTCATTCCCAAAAATTAAGTTTCAAGATTATTCGTTTTTTTTTTTTCCTATTATTTGTTTTAAACGGGTTTAAAACTATAATATGTATTTTATTCAAAAAAGGGGGTTTAAACGCCGTTTTCTACGATAAAGTATTAATGCGCGTTTTAAACGAGTTTTTTTTTTAAAAAAAAACACAGTTTTTTGTGACTATGTCCTAGATTAGAGAAGTCATATTTTGGGTGAGGAATAATGGATTTGGCTGGTAGTAGGATTTACTAGTTTACAAAACTGATGAAGTTATACCAGACTATAATGTAATAATTCTGCAAAGCAATTGCAGACTTTGCAAGAGGTATCTTTTATGGTGCTAGCTGAGTTGTGCAGTGTAACCAAGTTTTTAAAGCTCAGGATTTATCTGACAGAGCAACTGTCAGAGTTACTTTTAGCTTAAAGTTTGACCTTTATGATGTGGGCACTTTATCGGATCCATCTGAAAAAATCTATATTGTTGTTGTCATTGTTATCATTCTTAATTATGGCAGTTACTTGTCATACAGTCATATGCAACTGGACTCTACTTGTTTGGCGCCTATCTTAAGTGATGAAAAGAGTGCTCTCTCCAGTCTCCACTGACCAGAAATTTCTCGGTCTAATAATTCTTTTTGATTACAGCAAGATCTTTGGCGATGGTAAAGCTATTATTTGGGTTCAGTTACAACATGGGTGGTCATCTTTCCTAATCACCTTCGTGTCTGCACCAGCAACGGTAATTTCGACAGGCTTGTGAGGAAGGTACTTATATTCTTACCTTTCTGACAGAATCCTTCCCTAGGCCTTGCTCATTGTTTACCTGTGAGGGCTGCCTTGGCTCTCGAGTTAATCACACACTCAGAGGAATGTTTTTTAATGAGCTCGAAGATTGACTTAGAAAAAAAAGCGATAATAGGGGATGTTGGTTGCACTGGGTTTCCTTATAACTAACATGGCCTTCTTTGTTTTTTTCTTTTTCTATCCATTTAGTTTAATTGGTACATGTGTAAATACATCTGTAAATATGCAGTTCCAAGTGTTGCTGCCTTCACCATGTTTGATGTTGAGAAATATCTTGGTTGGAGTCCTTGTAGTTACCTCTCGTAGTTTTAATTCATTGTAATCTTATCTTGATAAAAAAAAAAAAACTTTTTCCACAAACTACGATAAGAGGCCTACACTTCAAGTGCAAGTTTGAAGTGTAGTCTGTAGAGAGGTTTCTTGGCTAAATAGTGAAACCAGTTTCACCATTGTTTGGAGAAGGCCATAACCAGCCATTGCAAAGTTCCTTAAGGCTCCCTTCTTTTGGTAGGACATTTAAAGTGTAGAACTTCAATTGTTTCATGCCTAATTTTAGTTGATGTCTAGAACTATTTTATTCCATAGAGTACAAAAGCTCTACAAATATGGAGCTTTCATGTTCTACCAAAATTTTGGATTTTTTAAGTTCCATAGACGTGGAACTTCTAATTAAATTGAACTCAATAAATCTGAGATACCATCAACTAAAAGGGTTAGAAACCCTCTCACCTCTCTTCCCATACTCTTGCCTCTTATTTTAAACCATTAATGTTCCGGACTTTTAAAAGTTCTGTCAAAAGAACAGAGCCTAAATGATTCTGAATGATGACATTTGAATGTTGTGATTTTGATCCTCATATTGTTTAGATCTAAATTATACAAAGATAGTCTGCATGTGATTTATCAATATGTGCATGCTTGCAAACCCAGTCCAAGTTCAGCTTTCATTTCCTGAAAGCAATGATGTTGCTTCATGGTTTCAGCTATTGTACTCGCATACTGCAGTCCATTTCTGTTCCCATCATTTCCAGTTTAAAATGGTCTTTCTTACCATGAGATTCCTCTAATGTCTGTATTGGTGCTTTCAAACACCTACACAGGAAGTTGCGTGTCTAATACCGGGAAGGATGGACTAAGTACAATTTTCAATGGACTAATTACAAATTTTCAATAGTTAATCAAAAGAAATTCACGGGTCTTTGCCTATCATATCGTTAACACGTCTTCATCTTAATGCTTGCTGGCTGGTTTAATAAAACAAGCACGTGTCTAAGGTCCGGAAGGTTGGACTAGTTACAACTTAGTGGTCAATTACGAGGTCTGTATTCCACATTATTACCACATGTTTTCATCTTAATCTATTAAATAAATCTGATGGAATCTGCCTACCGCCCATCTTATAGCCCCTTTAAACGAAAAAAGAAAAGAAAACACCATAAACTAAAGTGCAATGTTCCATCAAATAAATCTGGTGGAATCTGCCTACTGCCCATCTTTTAGTCCCTTTAAACGAAAAAAGAAAAGAAAACACCATAAACAAAAGTGCAGTGATGTCATAGCCCCAATGCTACTTTTTTATTCATTTAAATTATAACAGTGTAATGGGTAAATTTCGTAAAAACCTAAGTGTGGTAACAACGAGCTCGTCCTCAGTGTGGTGTTATCGTTTGAGCTCATTTCCGTCGTCTCCTCGGCAACGGGCTCGTGGACGTATGAACGACGAGAGCGTGGTCTCGTGAACGACGATCACGTCTTCACTCTGACGACGGACCCGTGGTCTTGTGAACGACGATCACGTCTTCACTCTGACGACGGACCCGTGGTCTCGTGAACGACGATCACGTCTTCATTCTGACGACGGACCCGTGGTCTTATGAACGACGATCACGTCTTCACTCTGACGACGGACCCGTGGTCTTGTGAACGACAATCACGTCTTCACTCTGACGACGGACCCGTGGTCTTGTGAACGACGATCACGTCTTCACTCTGACGACGGACCCGTGGTCTCGTGAACGACGATCACGTCTTCATTCTGACGACATACCCGTCGTCTTATTGTCCACGATCGCGTATCCTAAACACGTAATGAGATCTGGCGTTGCTGCCCAGTCGCCTGGGACTGATCCTACCTCTACGATGGTAGGTGGGTAACATTGTCTTGGCATTAAATGGCATTTAATGCTGCATTTAATGCCAGTCACCTCGGACGAGTTCCTACTCTTTGCCTGCTCTTTTTGTGTGCAGATGCGCGTGCAGTACGAATGACCAGAAGATCTATCTAAAATGATTACTGAAGTACACATCAGGGATTCGAGGTATGCATGGACATCAATGGGTGCCTATGGCCATGGCAAGGGTGGTCTATATAACCCTGTGTAAAACAGTGTAAGAGGGGACGAAAAAATTGGGAGAGCTAAGACCTTCGAACTCTCTATTATGTTCTTGCTGTTCATCATCTCCTACACCTACTGACTTAATCATCGGAGTGCAGGTCAGGGTATCACACCCTCCACTCCAGTCTTCTACCAGCTAATCAGAACTTGGGAGGAGCTGCTGCTGACGCGTGTCCTTTCGGTAATTTCCCCTCACAAAATTGGCGCCGTCTGTGGGAAATTTTTTTTCTTAAGTCGAAACCACCCTTCGCTCACACCACCTCTCGGTCAGCATGGCAAACCAAACTCCCCAGTCTTTCATCGAGCACCAGCCCCCTCAAGCCTTTTCATGCACCCCTTCCACCATGCAAACACTCGCATCAGGCCCACCTTCTGGACAACCAGAAAGGCCCATGACCACATCTGATCCCATCCTGCTACTATTACAACAACAACAGGCCACTCTGGCCCAAGTAGTCAGCCAGCAACAGTCACTGCAGGAGCGGCTAGATGCTTTGGAGCACGGAAACTTGGAGATCGATGACGAATCTCCTAGAGGGGGCTCTGCAGCTCGTAAACTCAATTTCCCTTCTTCTCCTCCCCCCAGAGGAACGGCCCCGATCTCGCCATCTGCACCAGAGAATCTGGAGAGGAGATTCACTCTCACTCCTTCTGCTGACGAAGCTACCCGCCCCCGTTCTCTTGATGCTCATGCTGAACGTCGAGATCTCCCCGTCAGCGACAGCGGGTTGAAGACGGGTTTGACTCTCAAAGACGTGGAAGCCTTGATTAACGCTCGAGTCAGAGGAACGACAGGTGGAGCCTCTCTCGATCAGTATGCTCAGAAGTACAAGGACGAGGAGGAGACGTCCCCTTTCTCCAAGGAAATCGTTGAATCTTATACCCCGTCAAAGTTCACGGTGCCTAATTTTGTTAAGTTCGATGGGAGGAGGGATCCTATTGACCACCTGACCGACTTCAAAAATGCCATGGCTGTCCGTAACCCGGATGACAATCTCCTCTGCAAAGCCTTCCCTAGCAGCCTGACTGGAGCGGCTGCAAGATGGTTCCGTAATCTCCCCGCGGGGTCGATTAGGTGCATGGCTGATCTCCGGTCAGTTTTTATTGACCAGTACATCATCAACAAGAAAAAGAAAGCTGGTGCAGATTCCCTCTTCGCCATGAGAATGAAGTCGGCGGAGTCTCTTAGAGATTTTATTCAACGGTTTACCGATGAAGTCTCTAATATCGACAAGATTGAGGACTGCACTTGCATAGCGGCCTTCAAGAACGCCATACCCAAGAGTTCCAAACTCTACGAGTCTCTTGCCCTTGACTGTCCGATCAAGATGGACGAGCTGATAGTCCGTGCCTCTAAGTACGGAAGGATGGAGGAAGATATTGCGGCAACAACGAGGCCTAGAGCACGAGGAGTAGACGCTGTGGAATGGGGAAGCAGACCCTCCTCAAAGAGAGGGAAGAGATCGAAGTATGAATCATCATCCAGTGACGAGGAACCACGCAGACGCATACGACAAGAAAAAGTTGTGTACGTTGAACGACAAGGAGGATCGAATCGACTCTCGCTGGGAATCCGCCAAGATGCAGACTCGTCAAGGAGAACGGATCTACGGTCCAATCTCCGGCGGAGGGACGACCGTGCCTATCGAGGACGGGAGGAATCCGGGCATTACAAGGAGAGGGAAAATCGAGCAACAGAAAGACGTCCTTTTGCGTCTCGTGGTGGTCAAGTTAACTTCACAGCAAGCCCAGCGACGATCATGAAGACGATGGAAGACGAACCATATTTCGAATGGCCAGCACGGACCGTTCGTGATGTCACTACGGGACCCAGGGCACACGAATATTGTCAATACCACAAGTGCCATGGGCATCTCACGAATCGTTGTCGCATCCTGAGAGAATACTTGGAAAGATTAGTCCGTGAGGGCTATCTGGGAGAATACGTGGATTCTGGAAGAAAAGAGGGGCATATAACGGAGCCATCCACTCGGCCTCACGAGGGAGAGCCATCTGGTCAAATGAACCGAGGTGGAGAAGCTCCGAAAGGAGTCATAAACGTCATCCATCGCGCTCGAGCACCGGAAGTCGACGTTGAGCAGCAGTATCGAGCGAAAGCAAGGAAGTTATCGCACGTGGCAGAAGTTTACCAAGTGCGGTCGACGACGAAGGAAGTCGAGCAGGCCCTAATGTTCACTGACCAAGACATGGCAACTGTAGTCAGACCTCACTACGATGCTCTTGTCCTGTCCATGAGAATTGGCGATTTCGACATCAGACGAGTGCTCGTAGACCCTGGGAGTGGAGCAGATATCCTGTACCTCCATGCTTTCACGAAGATGGAGTTGGATCCAGCGGTTCTTGTACCCGCACAGACCCCCTTGGTAGGATTCGAAGGAAGTTCGATGCAACCCCTGGGCGAAGTCGTCTTACCGGTCAGAGCTGGACCTATCACCTTGTCCACCCGATTCTCCATTATCGATGCGCCGTCCCCATACAATGCTATCCTGGGGCGATGGTGGACTCACGAAATGAGAGCTGTTCCGTCTTCTTATTACCAGGTATTGAAATTCCCCACACCGGATGGACCGCGTGAAATAAGAGGAGACCAACTGGCATCGCAGAAGTGTGATTATACCTCTCCCAACCCGCTCAAATAGCAATTACAGGTCGGATCCGTGGAAGAGGAGAGCGCGGGTGAATCGCTGGTAAACCATTCTGTTGAACCCACGAAGCTTGTCAACCTCGGGACGGAGAACGAGCCGAGAATGCTACAGATCGGGACTTGTCTGACTGCAGATGAAGAGCGGGAACTGGTAAATTTTCTGAGGAAGAATCTCGACGTTTTCGCTTGGTCACATGAAGACATGACGGGTATCCGTCCTGAGATCATCTGTCACCATCTCAACGTGGATCCCGTGGTCAATCCAGTTAAACAGAAACCTCGTAGACTCGCTCCGGCGTATCATGAGGCCGTCAATGAAGAAATCGACAAGTTAATTCGGCACGGGTTCATTCGTGAAGTCCAATATCCGGAGTGGATAGCCAATGTGGTAGCTGTTCCTAAGAAGAACGGAAAAGTCAGGGTCTGCATCGATTTCACCAATGTTAATAGAGCTTGCCCGAAAGACTTCTTCCCGGTTCCCAGAATCGACAGACTAATCACAGCGACCGCGGGTCACGAGATGTTGAGTTTCATGGACGGGTATTCAGGTTATAATCAAATCCTCTTAGCGGGGGACGATCAAGAGAAAACGGCCTTCATAACGGAGCGTGGCCTGTTTTGTTACCGGGTCATGCCCTTTGGCCTGAAGAATGCCGGAGCCACTTACCAACGATTGATGAATCTGATGTTTGGACCCTTGCTCGGCAAATCGGTGGAGGTGTACATTGACGATATCGTTGTGAAAAGCCGAACTCGGGTCTCTCTTGTGACTGACCTAGCGGAGCCGTTCTCTATTTTACGTACTTTCAATCTGAAGTTAAATCCTGAGAAATGTACATTCGGCGTCGCCTCGGGCAAATTCCTCGGCTATCTCGTCAGCCAACGGGGCATTGAAGCAAATCCCGCGCAGATCCGTGCTCTGATAGATATGCCGGAACCGAAAACAAGGAAAGAAGTTCAAAAACTGACGGGACGTATCGCAGCTCTCAACCGGTTCATATCAAAGTCCTCTGATCGATGCAGACCTTTGTTCGAATTGCTGAGAAAGGATTCCGTCTTCAGATGGACCGAGGAGTGTTCCCAATCTTTCGCCGCCTTGAAGACGTATTTAGGCTCCGCACCGATCCTCTCTGTACCTGAATCTGGTGAAGTACTGTACCTCTATCTCTCCGTCTCGGAACGAGCCATTGGTTCCGTGTTGCTCAGAAATCACGACGGCGTAGAGAAGCCTGTTTATTTCGTCAGCAAAACATTCCACAAGGCAGAATCCAACTACAGCAGAGTGGAAAAGGTATGCCTGGCTCTTGTCTTTTCCGCTGAGAAGTTACGTCCTTATTTTCAGGCACACACCATCGTCGTCTTCACCACGTACCCTTTGAAAATTGTGTTGGGACGACCTGAAACCGCGGGACGCATGTCAAAATGGGCCGTGGCGCTGAGCGAGTTCGATATCCAATATCAGGCCCGAACCGCAGAAAAGGGGCAAGCCGTTGCAAGCTTCTTAGCCGATTTCCCCGTGGAGGAGGCCGAAACTTCAGCGGAGCCCGACCGTCACGAACTCCCAGACGACGCGGAGGCGGATTCCATTGTAGGAACAGGGACTGGGAACGAAACGAAACTGACGGCGTGGTGCGATTGGCTCTTGTATGTTGACGGGTCGTCTAATATCAGTGGTTCGGGACTAGGTGCTGTTCTTGTCAGCCCTGATCATGTTAAAGTGCAGAAGTTGACGCGCCTTGGTTATGCTGCCTCCAATAATGAAGCTGAATATGAGGCGTTAATCCTTGGGTTGCAGAGTGCCCGAGAATTGGGAGTTTCTAAACTCCGGGTGTTCTGTGATTCACAGCTCGTGGTGAACCAAGTCAACGGTATCTATGAATGTCGGGATGAACGGATGAAGCGCTACGCTGCATTTTTACAAGAGCAACGGAGGGCCTTTGATGTTCTCGAGATCAAACATGTCAGAAGGGACGATAACAGGCATGCCGATGCATTGGCCTACCTCGCCTCGATGATGCAAACCGATGAGCCCAAAACGATCCTCATAGAATATCAAGAATACCCCTCCATTGAATTGCAAACGCAACGCACGGTGTTGTCTGTAAGTCAAGTGCCGAGCTGGATGACGGGCATATTTACCTATTTGAAGAATGGAATTCTCCCTTCTGATGCAAAGGAAGCAAGACGAATACAATATAAAGCTCCCCGTTACACCCTTGTGGACGGAGAACTGTATCGCAAATCCTTTGGAGGACCTCTTTTGAGATGCGTGCATCCGGAAGATGTAGAGAGAATTTTGGCCGAGCTCCACGAGGGGATTTGCGGCATCCATTCAGGAGGACGGACTATCGCTCATCGTGCTCTGGGGCAAGGATATTTTTGGCCTTACATGCAAGCTGACGCACAGAAATACGTACAAAAATGCAGCCAGTGTCAGCGGCATGCGAGGTTGATTCATGCTCCCGCTCAAGAACTCAACATCGTATCTCAACCTTGGCCTTTCGCTCGTTGGGGACTTGACATCGTGGGACCTTTCCCCAAAGCTCCCGGTAATTTAATTTTTCTGCTCGTGGCCACGGATTACTTCTCCCGGTGGATCGAAGCTGTTCCCCTGGCGCGTATTAGAGAACAAGAAGTGAAGAAATTCTTGTGGGAGCACATTATCTGTAGATTCGGCATCCCGCAATCCATCATTTCTGACAACGGGAAGCAATTCACAGGAAAGCTTATCGCCGACTTTTGCCAGGAGTTGAAAATCAGGCACATCTTCTCTTCTCCTTATTATCCTCAAGGGAATGGCCTTGCCGAAGCAGCCAACAAGAATATTTTGAATGCCCTCAAGAGAAGATTGGAAGATTCCAAGGGAAAGTGGACCAGCGAGTTGCACAATGCGTTATGGGGATACCGAACAACACCACGGAGCCCTACGAACGAGACCCCGTTCTCTTTAGCATACGGGGTGGAAGCTGTTATTCCCACTGAAGTCTTTCTGCCAACAACACGTTCACGGAAGAAACACGGAGAGGAAAATAAAAATGTCGAGTTAATGGCTATTCACTTAGATTTACTGGAAGAAAAACGGGAAGACGCCAGCATTCAGATGAAACGCTATCAACAACAATTACGAAAGGCATATAACAAGAAAGTACGGGAAAGGACGCTTCAGGTCGGAGACCTCGTTCTCCGAAAAGTCTTCCAAAATACACGAGAAATCAACAGCGGAAAGCTGGGTCCCAATTGGGAAGGGCCATATATCGTGGACCGTGTCGGGAGTCCCGGGGTGTACTACCTTAAAGACTTACAAGGTAATGTAATTCAAAAATCGTGGAACATTATGAATTTAAAACAATTTTTCCAGTAAAGTTATGTTATGAATTACCACGAGTTAATTTTTCAAATAACAATACGTTGTAAAACATTCTGGACAAATTACCACGACGGGTACATTTCACTCACCACGGGACACGGGCGGCTCACACAAAGGAATTGCCATCTGAGCATCACGGCGGCTTATACTAATGGAATGTCCTCTGAACATGGTGTCCCACCACGAGTTATCACGGCGAGCACATTTCGTACGAACAGGGTACTCACCACGGGACACAGGTGGCTCATAAAAGGAATTGCCATCTGAGCATACCGGTGGCTTATACTAATGGAATGTCCTCTGAGCATGGTGTCCCACCACGAGTCACCATAAGTTCGTCTTTACGAAATGGACTTGTTGCCAAATTACGTCCGTAGTGTCAAACCGCTTCTTTAACGACCCGTTGTTAAAAGTGATGTGATTTATTTTTATTGTGAGATTTATACTCAATCACGAGTTAGTGATTTATCTTTATTTTTATTGTGAGATTTATACTCAATCACGAGTTAATTTTGTGCCATGTCTTATTTGAACGAGGCAATTATTCTAGACCAATCGATTGCAACACGGTGATCACAAAAGAAATTTTCTATTAACATAAGATGAACGGGAGTACAGCCGATACAAAATTGAGAAGTAAGAGATGGAAAGGAGGAAGGATCAGTCTTCGGCAACGTCGACGATCACGACAGCGTCATCGGGAACGGTCAAGACGTCGTCAGCAGCAGCAGCAGGGTTGGCAGAGGCGATTTCCGCAGGAGCCTCGCGCAGGACGGGAGATGGTCCAAGAGAAGACGAGAGTTGCCCCCCTCCTTGTACTTCGGGTTCTTCGCCAGGCGAGATCTCCAAGCCCACAGCCTCGGAACGAGTGGCCTCGTCCTTCGACTGTTGGGGAGACTCTACCAGTCGTCCGGACTCTCGGAGTTCATTCATAAGCTCTCTCTCCGTCTCGACCCGGTCTTCAGTTATCAGTCGCTCCATCTCCGTCTGGAAGTGAGCTCGGAGAGACTCCGTTAAAGCCTCCTTGGCGGCTTCAACCTCCTTGTCCCTCGCAGCCATGACGGCCTCGAGTTGTTCGGCCAATGCTGCTTTTTCAGCTTCTAACTTCTCCAGCTGCTGACGAAGAGAATTCACGACCTCGTCCATCTCACTAATCCTGAGGACGGATCTCTCGGCCTGTTCCACGGCCGCCTTCTCTCCTTCCATCGCCTTACGGGCCTCGTCCCGAGCTTTGTCCCGCTGTTTCACAGCCGAGGCAATTGTGCCTTTGGCGGTCCGAAGATCCGCTTTGACAGACATCAGCTCGTGATTCAGCCGTTTCATGTCCTCGGCTCCCCTCTTCTCCAGGTCAAGGACCTTGTCCCTCAGTCCGTTGGAGGTACGCCTGTTCTCGGCGGTAACCTCGTACATCCCGGCAAGCATGTTGCCCAGCTACAAAAGAAGAGAAAGAAAAATGGTAAAAAAAAAAAAAAAAAAAAAAAAAAAAAAAAAAACGCGCAGAGAAGAGAGCATACCGTGGCAACAGCTCGGCTCGCAGCACTGAACATCCCCATCCAGTGCAGGTCCCTTGTTGCGGCCATATCCGCCGGGAGTCTCATCGCCAACATCATGGATGTGGCGATAGAGTCGTGCTCCATCGCAGAATGGGCAACGGTAGGACGGGTGTACCCTCTAGGGAAGACGGGATTCCAGAATTCGGCGGGCCCCCCCCTGGCAATCCTCTCTCGAGGAGGGGCAGAAGACGAAGCCACATTTGCGGCTGGGGAAGGAGCAGAGGCCGGGACGATCTCCGGGGCAACAGTCTCTGCCACGGAAGACGGAGCGAGCACAACCTCCGTGGGAGAGCCGCTACTGACGATTGGAGACTCCTCCACGGGGGCACCACTCCCCTCGCCAACCGTTGCTACTTGAGTAGGTGGCGCCTCGGCAGATGCGCGCTCTCGGACCCGCCGATCATGCTCAGCTTCTCGCCGAGCCTTCTTCGCCGATATAGCCTTGAGAGCTTCAGCTCTCTCCCTTTTCTCCGCCCTCTTCTCCGCCGAAGATAAACGGGAAGGGCGAGGAGGACGAGTCAAGGCCGGAGCCTGTGAGGATCGCGGAGAAGGTTGGTCTGCCATTTCTTCTTCTTCTCCAAGAGCAGCTGCCTGTTCGAGCGGTCTCTTTGCCGACGGACGAGCTTGCCGACGAGATTTTTTGGATTTAGTCCCTACTGTTGCAGCGGGCTCTTTCTCTCGAGTCGAGGACGGTCTCCAGGTAACGTAGGCGTCCCCTTTATCGTCGCGAACTCTCCGGAGCTCGTACTCTTCTTCCGCGGACAAATCAGGGAAATGTACCTTTGAAGCCTCTGCAGGAAAAGGAAGATATCATTAGCCATGTGGCAAGAACATGTTATCAAAAAAAAAAACCGGCGACGGAAAAAGAATAAATAATAGCAGACCTGAGGTAAATTCGTGGGGAACAGGACGGGCAGTCTCTGCCCTCCAAGCACCGGAGACCACGAAGGGCATCTCCTTCCAACCCCGTTCCACGTCGGGGAGGTGTGCGACGATGTCGGGAACTTTGAGTTTTTGTCTCCAAGTGAAGAACGTCTTCTCTCCCTCCTTCACAACCCCGGGACACTTCACGGCGAAGCGGAAGTGGAAAACGTGCCTGGCTTCCACGTTATACCCGTCTCTGTTGAACTTGTCCATCAGAGACATGTACTTGTAGAACTTCGGGTGCATCTGCCCCGGGGCAATTTGAAGGGCGGACAGGACGGAATCCGTGACGGGAGAGAGGGGAAATCGAAGTCCAGCCTCGAACTGAGCGAGGTAGACGATTGTGCAAGAAGAACGATGGTCGGGAAGAACGTCTTCTTCTCCGAAATGGAGGTGGACGTGAGAAGGTATTTGGAAAAGAGTTCTGTAGTGGTCAAGTGCGTACTTAACCACTGGTCTGGTTTTGGATGTGGAAGCGCCGGTGATAACACCGTGAGGGGCACTGCCTGAGCAACTAGCCTCATCGGCACTGTCTATCCTAACTATTTCGGTAGACATGATTACAAGCAAAGAGAAAAAGAAATTTAGGGAAGACAACTACAGAATAAAAAAGAAAGAAGAAGTTCTTACCGAAACTGGATTTAGGAAGCAAGGGGAGGCACGACCGGAGAAGGAGGAAAACCAGAACAGCAAATCGTCGGTAAGGAGAAATTCCGGCAGAGTAACGGGATGCAAAGATTCAAGTGAAGAAGAAGTACCAGGTCTTCGGTACTTATAGGCCAGACCATGATTCTGAGGACGATAATGACCTCAATCTGTATCGTACGCGTGTCCACGCATACAGACAGTCCGAAGGTCAGGATGGTCTTTTGACCAAATTAAGTAACCGTCGGGAAACACGAAGCGTCCGGAAGATAATGATGACAGCCTGCCAGGCATTTATGAGGTATGACGTTTCGGCACGCGCAATACAGCTGGCACGACGCTACGCCTTCGCGTACAGAGTATGTGACCTATCATCATTCTGAGGTGAGCTGTATCTTCTCCTCCAACGTTTCGCTATATTTATGACACTCTGAACCACGTTCAAAGTATCATAAAGGGGCAATTTGTAATGGGTAAATTTCGTAAAAACCTAAGTGTGGTAACAACGAGCTCGTCCTCAGTGTGGTGTTATCGTTTGAGCTCATTTCCGTCGTCTCCTCGGCAACGGGCTCGTGGACGTATGAACGACGAGAGCGTGGTCTCGTGAACGACGATCACGTCTTCACTCTGACGACGGACCCGTGGTCTTGTGAACGACGATCACGTCTTCACTCTGACGACGGACCCGTGGTCTCGTGAACGACGATCACGTCTTCATTCTGACGACGGACCCGTGGTCTTATGAACGACGATCACGTCTTCACTCTGACGACGGACCCGTGGTCTTGTGAACGACAATCACGTCTTCACTCTGACGACGGACCCGTGGTCTTGTGAACGACGATCACGTCTTCACTCTGACGACGGACCCGTGGTCTCGTGAACGACGATCACGTCTTCATTCTGACGACATACCCGTCGTCTTATTGTCCACGATCGCGTATCCTAAACACGTAATGAGATCTGGCGTTGCTGCCCAGTCGCCTGGGACTGATCCTACCTCTACGATGGTAGGTGGGTAACATTGTCTTGGCATTAAATGGCATTTAATGCCAGTCACCTCGGACGAGTTCCTACTCTTTGCCTGCTCTTTTTGTGTGCAGATGCGCGTGCAGTACGAATGACCAGAAGATCTATCTAAAATGATTACTGAAGTACACATCAGGGATTCGAGGTATGCATGGACATCAATGGGTGCCTATGGCCATGGCAAGGGTGGTCTATATAACCCTGTGTAAAACAGTGTAAGAGGGGACGAAAAAATTGGGAGAGCTAAGACCTTCGAACTCTCTATTATGTTCTTGCTGTTCATCATCTCCTACACCTACTGACTTAATCATCGGAGTGCAGGTCAGGGTATCACACCCTCCACTCCAGTCTTCTACCAGCTAATCAGAACTTGGGAGGAGCTGCTGCTGACGCGTGTCCTTTCGGTAATTTCCCCTCACAAACAGTTTCCAGACCGTTACATTTGGAGACCCATTTCGATTTTGATATCACAGTGCCAGGGCTGCCACATCCTTAATATTACAGGAACAAAATGCTTCTCCAAGATGATCCCAAACCAATGTCCTCCTGGAGCTCCAATCTTAAATTTAATTAAGCTAGCACTAAGAATATAATATCACTCAGATGAATAATTCCTCTCAACAGTTTCTCAGTGTTCTTTTCTCATTCATGTGTGCCAATTGTCTTTCCTTCCCACTGATAATCAATTAATTGGAAACCATCTTGTTTGTTTGTGTGGAGAAGTATGGATAGGAAGAGAGAACACTGTTAGCATATTTAATAATAAGACAGGTAAGTGGAGAAAGCAACATAACATGCCTCATGCTCCTTCCCTAGTCCCCACCCTAAAGAATTGGGCTCTTAAAAGTAGTTTTTTGATTCCATTTTTTGGGTAGGTCCTCTAAAATTTAGTTAGTTCGATTGGTATATAATAACCTAACTTGGCATTTCTGTCGTTTTTCCCTTGTGGTAGCTACTCGCTAAAAGCTTAGGGCCCATCTGTAAGGTAGTCGTCTCTCATTATTTGGTTGTTTTCTAGCCAGAATGCTTTTTTTTAGTTATAATATACTAGCCTTGTTTAGCAATAGAACCACCCTATATACTTCGATTATTCTGGCCATTATTAAATCCCCTTGTAATTTTTGAATAAAAGACATTTGCTGGAACTACACTTATACAATGTTGATATCGTGTAGCTACTAAGTTAGGTATTTCAGTTTACCAAAAAAAAAAAGTTAGGTATTTCAGGAAAATTTGATGGGCATGTGGACAGGCCTGACCTTGCGCTTAATGTAGTTATATTCGTTGGATATTTATATATAATACATTTTTCTTTGTCACGAAAAACAACTTAATCACACAATTCTTTTTCCTTCTAAAACCTAATTTGTACCTGCAGTTGCGCCGTTGGCTCAATGCATTTGTTTTGGCATGCCGGTGGAGGGGGTCAATTATGAACATCAACTGAGGACCAAGTCATGGCCAAAGTTTTGCTATCTGTAAGTTGAATTGGGCAATTCAAATTTTATCTTTTTAATTCTTTACGTATTTAAATTTGCATTGGATCACTTCTTCGCTATCAAACAAATAAATGATATTATATCCTTAAATTAGGCCTCAATTATGTAGTCTTGATTACCATAATCACAACAAAATTATTTTATTTTATTTTATTTCACATAGAATAAAATATTATGTGATATTCTGGCTCTTTAAAGACTGGAATGATAGATCAGGATTTGTGAATAATCAAGTCAGAATATGGCATTGCTGTAGACTTAATTATTGATCTACTTGCAACAAGAACGAGTATATCATTGCCTTGTACCGAAAAGACCTTATTATTTTAAAAAAAAATTAACTATGAACTGGAGCACCGGTTGAACAGTCAACCAGTACCAAAAAAATGCCTTGCGCAGTGGTAGTTTGGTAATTACGGACACATATAATAATTTTTTTAATACATATTTTTTTTCATAAATACCCCTTAAGGCATTTTCTAATTGCTTCGGTTGATTGTTCAACCCGAGCTCCTGCTTATAGTTAATCTAAAAAAAAAAAAAAAAATTCTAACTTCTCAATCTAGTGAAAATTCTGTGAAATGGTTAATATCTGTTCTTTTTTTTTTTTTTTTAATGAGAGAGACCATTTACCTATATTAGTAGAGTCAAACGGTCAGAAGTCAGGTGGGATTAGATTCCTAGACCTCCTATATAGAAGGCCACACCCCTACCACTCTCGCAAGAGGCGGGGGTGTGGTTAGTATCTGTTCTAAAAGTCAGCAAACGGGTGGATTTGTCAACTATCACATTCCTAGTAAATGATCTATCCGATCATGTGGTAGAAAACCCACACTAACCATAGAGCATTATTGCTTCCCGTGGTATTGAAAGTTGGAACGTTGAATTGAACTCGCGACCGCAGTTAATATCCTCCCCCATTCAAAGAACGCCATTGGTTCGTCAAAAGCCACCGAACTCCGATTCCCCGTGACCATCTGTTTTTAATGGATGGCTGAGGAGTGGGGTCCACTCCAGTGATGGTATGAAAACGCGTATATTGTATGCGAATCTCGTCAATTCCTCTTATAGTGTGGGTCTTAGCGTCCACGTAAGATGAGGGCCATGCCGTGTCTCTCACGTCATCTCCTTTTCGAGCAATGAGACCGTTTACTTTCTTACTCTTTCCCGACCAACCTTTGCTTGCTCCCCAAGCCAGATATCCTATTGCCCTCCTGATTTTTCCATTATACCATCGTCTTTGGTCCTAAATGACAAATTTATCCGTTTATGTAGTTAATATTTTTTTTCCCACGGAAATGCTATAGCTAAAATCTCTTCGACATTAATCTAAATCGTCTTAAATGATGCTGGTAAGGACAAGTATGCTATTTTACCTAATAACTTTGAGAACGGTATAAATTAGTTTCTTCATTTTGGTTTTTATTTATTTTCTCGCCTGTTGAAGGGTAGCAACACTAGGCACCCCCCCCCCCCCCCCCCCCCCCCCCCCCCCCCCCCACAAAGAGACTAGTACTCTAAAAAAAAAAAAAATTTGAATTCTGCGTTTGGAGTCCTAGCACTCAATAGAGTATGAATTCTTTAGACTTCAAAATTTCTCAACTCTCACGGTGGTAGTAACTCATGGCATTGCTACCTCTTCAATAAGTTATAAAAATAAATTTCAAATAAGATAAGTTTTATTTTGCACTAGTTCTCAAGGTAATATGAAGATGTAGTAACACATATTGTTACTAACGTGTGACTTTGAAAGTGTAAGATTGAGACTAGCATTTCTCTTCTTTTTTTTTTGCAGTGTAGTCAAAATATCTAGGTGATAGGGGTGTCCTAAGCGAGACTAGGCGATGTCTAGGTGTTGCTTAAGCGATCAAAATTTATTTATTTTGTTTATACTATATAATATTATATAAGAATTAAAGAGTATCTGCCTAGATCATGATCTAGGCAATAGGGGTCCTGGTTAGGTGAGGCTGTAGCCTAGGCGAAATTTTGACTACACTGCTTTTTTTGGTATCAAAAAACGGTTTGATTATAATCCCAGTTAGCGTTTATTAATGGTGTAGAGTGTTGAGTCGCTTGACTGACAAGCTGGGCTAAACATGGTGAACCTATAATTACCACATCTCAACTCAAGAAATTGAACCCTAATCATCTGACATTTTTTTTTGTCTCAAATGGAATCCAATTTATTGAAGAAGCACTGATCATTGATCATCGACACAGGGATACACACATTGCTACTAGCATAGGTAGGTGGTGGGTCAAGTATTTAACTATTTCATTTGAGTTTTATAATATTTTTTTTGTCAATTTCACTTTCTTTTAGGAAAAGACGTGTTATTGTCTTCTTCACACCCCTTGCGCTTGTGGTGGGGTGTGGCTTCTTTGTTGAGGGAGGTTTGAGGATCACGAGTCTGTAAGAGCTCCAATCTCCTAAGCTAACCACTAACTTTAGTTAAATGATCTAAAAGGAAAAAAACTCCTTTAAACTAACACTCTGTCTATTCAGAAAGAGATTGTTGCTTGGTATTATCTTTTTTATTATTATTAAGCAAATACGTGGATATAATGTTGAGCCCTTCTCCTAGTATTTCTACACAACACAATCACAGCCTTCTACTTAGTCTGATTTTCTGGGATATGGCCCTTTAGAGAGGTAACCATTTATTGAACGGTTTGATCTCCGGGTACTGGAGGTAAGGTCTATTGTGGATGATCAAACTACCATCACGGGATCATTTTCTCTTTTAGTAACTAACCAAGAAACCAACGAATGTACCCTGCTTTCTGTCCAGGTTCAAAACGTCTCATTGCCTCCAGATCCTCGATTAGTTAAAGGCTTATATGGTCATTAGGTAAATAGGATGAGGTATTATCGTCATTAAAATAAATTTACCGTTTTTTTGGGTTCAAAATGTACTTTTGGTAGTTCAGTTCAGGTATTATTTATTTGAATTTCCTTTTCCGTTGCTTTCGCCTTTCGTCCTTTGGGCTGCGGCAGGCGATTTTCAATGGATCAAAAATAGACTAAATAGTCCTAACAACACCGCGGAAAAGAATAAATTAGGGTTCGGTCTTCACCTTCTATGCTTTTCTTTGATTCCCGCTCGGCAAAATTCAAGAATATGGGTTTCTGAGATTCGAATTCCCATCTCGAATTCGTTCCAAGAAACTCTGTTGGTGGTTTGTTTCTCGGATTCTTTCATTGGGTTGTTAATCATTTTTCTTAAGAAGTGATTTAATCTTTTATCTTTTAGGGCTTCTGGTATTCAAAACAATCGTTTCCTTCTATTCTTCATGTTGGTTTGTCGAAACAGATTTTCCTCCTGAGAAATCGAGATCAATGCTTTCGAGATAATGAAAATTTCATACTGAATTATGATTTTCCATGCTTGTAACGGTCGATTTTGGGTTTGAATCAAGGAGTTCTCATTATTGTTTTGATTCCACGGTTCAGTAAAGCTGGGAACGTGGGGGTTTGAGCGCCGGGCTGTCGTCGCCCCGGCTGAAGGCGAGGACCTTAATGGAGGCGGAATGAATTGCCACATTTGCGCCGTAGCCGGAGATTTATTGGTCAGACTGGCTGGTGGTGGGGGTCAGTTCGTTGGACCGATCGGTGGTTTCAGTCATGAAAGCGAGCATGACTTGGCGGTTATGGTGAGCGACTTCTTGGAGAATGGAAGTGGTGGGGCAGACTCTAGGTGTAGCAGCGACAGCGATTCTGGTTTCTCTGATCTCGCCCATCTTTCCGAGAAGATTTTGGTTAGTATTTCTCTCTTTCTCTCTAGGATTTCATATCTTCTCTCTTTATGGAAATTATAAATTAACCATGAAGGGTTTTCCTATTTTTGAACGTTTAGATTACAAGATTTCTCTCTAATATTTCAATTAGTTTTTTTGATGTAGTTTTCTGGTAATCTGACGTTTTATTGCTTCTAATCAGTTGCTCTTACATTTTTTTTTGTCTTGTACAATTTCTATCTTATCTGATATATATATATATATAATCTTAAGAATTCCTCCAAGCATGGTTCTTAGAATTTATTGATTCTTAGTGAATGGCTTAATGTTTGTTGGTGGGAATGTAAAGAAGTTCCCCTCTATTTATATGAAGGGTTAACCTAAGAGTGGGGGAAAATCTTCTGATTACCAACCACCGATCAAAAAAAAAAAAAACTTCCGACCAATGACTTCCGACCACCAAATCTCTTGTATACTAAGACCTGCAGACTTTGGAAAAGGGTTCTCGCAACTCATACATAATTCTGTTGTGTTCTTTTCTCCAATTTAGGGTTTTTCTCATATTAATAAGCTATTTTATATAGATGCTTATTAATGAGTAAAAGGGGCCAACCTTGAATTATGGCAACCGAACTAGATGAAAAAGTGGAATGCTTAATCTCATCGAATTCCTTGAGTAATGCTGACCATAAGGTTAATAATATCAAGATATTGTTGCTCACCGGTTGAAAGGACTCAAATTTGTCTTCAAAGATTCGACGACTCCTTTCTTTTCAAATGCTCCAACAGACTGTGAAAGCGATCGTCTTCCATTATATCTGACATCGCTTCCCAAAGAGCCAGTTCTTCGTTCTTGAATGAAAACTTTGTGTGGTTTCTGGAGTAACCCAATGCTAAAGTGACGAAAAATTAATGTCAATTCCTGTTTGAGAGCTTGTAGAGTACTACAAGAAGGTTATCCACAAATATGCATTATGTATTTGAAAAACAGTTAGGCAGTATCAAGAACCTTTCTCATGATAAATGATTTGAAGAGGTGCATATGGTTCAATATAGTGGACCACGACTAATACTATTTAAAATGGTTCGATTCAGGACATCCTTGGAGTTTGTGAGAAATGTCATTAGGTTGATAGGCAGATATCAATTAGTACCTAAGGCCTAAGCAGGTAACTTGGAGATGATGACGATGATGGTTTTGATGATTTTAATTTTTAACCGAGTGTCTGTATGATGTTCTTATCACATGTTGAGAGTTGCAAAAATCAATGTTTAGTAAAGGAAAGTAGGGAAAAAGTTTTCACTCCAGAGAATCCCGCAGAATTTCTTCTTAAATGTTAGATCACTCTTTGGGAGTCCTCTGTTTGGTCAATGCGTACCTTCTCCAAGAATTGGGGGTTTTGTTTGCTATTTATTTATCTCATACTTAGGGATGAAGGACAGTTTTTTATAGTTAGGTAATCTCGAATACACTCTGGTAATGCTGGGGTTGTCTAGTATAATGGTATTGCAGCTATTGGGATTTGGAACTTAGATGCTCTACCTCTCGAAAGAGTGCACCTTGTAACTGTCTTAGTTTATTTGTCCACTTGGTGAGTAATAGGTTTAGAGGCATAATGTGGATAATCTCTTACAGCAAACAATTATCTAAACATGCTTGAAATATTAGACATTTGACGAGGTTAGATTGTACCATTTTATTCTAGGTGAGCATTGGCCATAATATGTCCATGGTTAGCGATTGTCTGGCTCATCAAATGGTTGAAATATTGGCCATTTGAGAAGGATGTTATGCAAAATCATTTCAAATAGGAATGATCTATCTTGCCCTTTTGACCCTCCAGACCTTATACAAGAATATCCTAGTAATTTTAGGTAGCTCTTTTAGACCTTAATGAAACACAATATCTATTCCTTTATGTGGTTCTTTTTCTGTTGATAGGTCAATATATATTGGCGCAAGTTTGATCTCGTAAAGCCCACCTAAGCATGAAATAATAATGGCTGAACTATTAGAAGATTATTAAAGTCTATCTTGTTGTACAAGAGTCAGCTCTCCTTATGCGACATTGTTCACATATTTAAAGAAGTCAATAGTGTACCCAAATACATGTCTTCTATTTGTAATTGTGCAGAGGAGGAAGTCTCCTTATATGCCCAGAGTTACCTTATAGGCCCAGAGTTACCTGATGCTGTCACTTGCAAAATCAGATGCTAGTGATTGTTCTTACCTTAGATTTTATAAGTTTGTAATCAATTTAGTCTAGTAGGGGTAGCCTAACCCCACCTTCCACCCCCTAGGGGAAAAAATTATAATTTGTATTTGAGCTGGCTGAAGAAACTTGTTAAATGGCCATCCATCTGGGTAAATGGAGTCTTTTTTTATATTATGTATGTGAGAGGTAATGGGATAGATCCGATCCGATCCGAGTCTACAACCTGGGGTGTAAATGTTGATCTTGAGAAAGCATCGTTGGATTGGAACTTAAGGCACCTAATTCTCCACATATATCTCATGTAAGGCAAAATCTAAGATATGGATGACCATGCTAGTATAATGGGAGTAAAGCTCCCATATCTCATTTCTTGCTTCTTATTTTTTAAGGATATTTTTATTCTCGCTTCCCGCTTCTCTCTCTGGTAACTAAGGTTTCAAGATCATGTATTGATCATAGGTTGGACTGTGTGTTTTCTTTCACAGCTCAACAAGAAAATAGATAGTTACTGAATTATTTAAAGGCTTATAAAATCAAAGGTTCCAAGGTCAACAACTAAATTAGCTGGGTATGGGTATGGGGCCACGAGTGTTGCATATAGGTTCCGGTCCAAGTCTTGGGCATCAATGATTAGCGTAGAGGGTACTAGGACATGGTTATTTGATTTATATTATGATATTTCTTTTTCAGATAAGTGGTTAAAATTGTAATATTTGCAGTATTATATATTATAAGATTTTGATTTATATTATATATATATAAAGTAGCATGTATGCTATGGACAAAACAATAAAGACGAATGTCAGTCTTAACTTTGATGGGTTTTCCTCAAAGGAAATTAATTCTCATCCGAAGTAGGCTTGTCCATAAGTTTCAACTTCAAATAAATAAAAAAATCATTTAGAGGGGTCAAAGGATGTTGGGGCTTTAAAAATATTTTTATTATTCTTCCAAAAAGAGTGCAGCCTAACTTAGAGTCAACTGGGTAAAAATAAAAGCACAACTTCCGATATGTGCTGGAAAGAGCTGATGCATGTGATTCAGTGGGTGCATGTTCTAATTAGTGGGTTGTCAAACCACCAAATATGAAGGATGAAAAGTTGGGTAGGATTTGGTGGATCCTACACAAACCTTGTTTTATGTGTTGACAATTAACATGGGTACTATAGGACATAGGGGCCCGGATATCACATCTCCCCAGATATCACATCTCTACTGTTCGAAAAAGAAAGAATGTCTACTATAGTGTGGTATGGCATTGATAGTGTAACGAGAGTATGCATTGGTCATGGGCATTTTACCCAAAATGACGTATCTGGGCATTAATTTCCTTTTATTGAAAATTTAATCTCTATTTAATGTGCATGGATGGGCCAAATGGCTGCCACTGCTCTCAGGTTTTATGATTATGCCACCATTTATCAAGTGCTTGCATTATCTGCATTTGGGTTCTGGATATGGGATGGTTCTGCATTCTGTGTTTGTCTTAGACTGAATGATTTTCTCCAGGTACCAATAAAAAAAATGATATTCTCTAAGTCCTCTGTGCATCTAAAACCTTTTCTTTTATTTTTTTTGGTGAGGGATTCGTCTTATGAACTGTTAAAATGGCCAACATGTGCAAGGGTTTGTGATGGATTGAACTTGCATTATATTTGACAATTGGACAGTAATGAATCTGCTCTGCTAGGTGGTTATGAACTTCCTATATAATACCTGGTCCTCTTTTTTTATTAGTACATTTGAATATAAGGAGTTTCTAAATGGCCTCATTTGCTGAGTATCTTTCTTTCTGCAGTTTTATAAGCACAAGATGGATTCGTATGAGAGTGACTTGTTGTCAATGGTACATTCCCTTATACTTTCTATCAATGAGACGGACCTTCGCTCTATCAAGTCAGGCCCATGCAACGCCAGCTGTATCAGGTTTTCTCTGGTAAAGCTCCTGAGGTCTTCTGGTTATGATGCTGCTGTATGTGCTTCAAAGTGGCAGAGTTGTGGCAAGGTCCCTGGAGGTATGACAGCATATTCATTAACCCTGAATTGTCATCTCTTATTATTTTATTAGCTTTGATCTCTTTTTTTGTAAAAAAAATAAATTTATCATCTTAAGGGCAGAGTATGAGGATTTCTTCTACTTTCTGAAGGGTAGGAAGAAACCATCCTCCCGCTACCTGTGCCATACACATTTCATGTACAGTAGGGTCAGGACCAATCAAATAATGTTTGATGGGTCCTGCCTGGAAGTTCTTGATGAGCAATATCTGATGATCCTAACTATCAGAACAATATGCAAATTTTGGGACAGTCAATAATGACATCCAAAAGAAAGAATAAGTTTGGAGGAAGAAGGGTTATTAGTTCTGACCAACTTTGGCATAAGAGATATCCTTGTTGGTACTCACGAGATGATGTTGACTGCACTCTGTTGAGTTGAGCCACAATTTATCTCTCAGTGAGGGACAGCCCATACCTGTCTTGACTTCAGAATTCTTCCTTAACAATATTAAAGAAGCAATGTATCTCTCAGTGAGGGACAGCCCATACCTGTCTTGATTTCAGAATTCTTTCTTAACAATACCAAAGAAGCAATTTAGCTTCAATTCCAACCATTCTAACACTTATATTTTTTGTATAATTAAGGTGATCATGAATACATCGATGTGGTTACTCACAATCCCGGATGCCCTGAACGTTTGATCATTGATATCGACTTCCGAAGCCACTTTGAAATAGCAAGAGCTGTTAAGTCCTACGATGCAATATTAAATTCTCTTCCTGTAGTTTACGTGGGTTCTCTGCCCAAGCTGAAACAGTTCCTTCAAGTTATGGTGGAAGCTGCAAGATCTTCTCTCAAGCAAAACTCGATGCCTCTTCCTCCATGGAGGTCTCTTGCATATTTGAAAGCCAAGTGGCATTCTGCATACCAGAGAATGCCTCATCAGGATGGAATGAGTATCAATGGCACCAGTTCTTCTGCTCATAGGCAGTGCATTGGACATTTAAGGAGGCTAAAATCTTCTCTCCAATGTGAAATGGGAGTGGAACGTTTATTGAAGCCCATAAACAATGATAATAATCGGAGGCTGAAGCTTGAGCGGCCGAGGCATTCCTCGTTTAGGGCACTATAAACACATTCATTGTGACCCGGGACAGATAAATGACCGTGTCAGAGGCTTCTTATTCTTGTTCACGAAAAAAAAAAAAGAAAATAAGGCAGAGCTAGAAAGCGGTAGTGTTCATATAGTCAATACCAATAACAAGCCATATTTTGGTAGAGACGTTTTGATCTCATGATTGAAACTTGGATTTCACATTTCTCTTCAATTTTTGTGCACCAGCAGAAAGCAAGGAGGTTAGCTTTGTGGACAGTCGTGGGTTCTCTGTATCTTTGAAACAGTGTTTTAAAAAGCGTGCGAGGCTTACGCCTCGAGGCTCACCTCGGGGCGAGACTTAAGGAAAACGCCTTGAGGCTCAACCATGAGGCTTAAACCCCATGAGGCTCACCTGAGGCACATGCCTCATGTCATGAAACTCGCTTTATGTCTATGGCGTACGTCTCATATATTAATAAAATTAGATTTCTGATCACAACTGACTTAAATTTCCTTTTTTTATTCATTATTTGTTTCAACTAATTTATATAGTATTTCCTATCTGTACGAGTGTGCCTACACGAACACATAATGTACACAAATTGAAATATATATATATGTGTGTGTGTGTATCTTTCTATATATATGTGTGTATATATACTATAATCTTTCAATAACTTTTTGAATCTTTTTGTAATTTTTCTTATTTTTTATTTATTTGTTAAAATGTGAGAGAATGAAGTTTTCTTGTGAGGCTTTTGCCTTGCGCCTCGAGGCTTACGCCTCACGCATTTGGAGGTCCTAACGACTCACCTCACGCCTTAAAGTTTTAAAACATTGTTTTGAAATTGCCCAGGTTCGAATCAGTTAGTACTTGCTTGACCAGGATGCATCATTCTATTAGTTGTATTTTTTTTCGGGTGTCATCTTGAGGAATTCCTTGCATCTTATTTGTGGGCATAGGAATTTCTTATTATTTTGAAATGTTTGTTTTCCTCGTAAATTTCAAGTTGCATATTTTTCAGCACTACAAAAGTCTGCTTGGATGATGTCAATTTTTCCCTTTTGGTAGACATAATCCATAATCGTAAAATGTTGGTTTTGGTATTACACAGCAATTTGTTTTTCTGTTCTTTCTGCATCTCACTAAAACTCCTGGAAAAAAATTGTAGAACTGATGAACTACCTTACTAACCACCGGTGATTGTGTAGCTGATAGTTTTGGTATCATGAAAGGATTTAATGTGGTTGTCTCATGAGCATTATTACAAATCTTGTTCTCAGGTTTTTGTCGGCTAAAGTTTTTCTTAGAAGATTTTAAAATCTGATTTTTTTTTTTGGTATTTCTCGCCTAAGGTGGCGTTTGGTATCACTAGTCTAAAAAGAAGTGTTTATTTGAAAATTATGTTTAATTGGCCTTAAGATTGTTAAGTTGAAGGTTAGTTGCATGTCTACATTTTCTAGATTTTAAGGGTAAAAACTTCTACATTAAAAAGTAGCTATGGAGCTACTTTTTGAATAAGTGCTTTCCATCCTTAAAATCTCTAAAATGTAAACATGCAATTAACTTTCAACTTAACAATCTTAAGTCTAACTAAGCATAATTTTCAAATAAGTACTTTTTTTTAGACTAGTGTTACCAAACACCACCTAAATCTTGGCAATGATTAAAAAAATATATTTAAATTACAGAAAATAGTAATTAATATCATCAAATTATAAATTCATCAAACCAACAACATTGTGTATTTCTTATGATATTTTTTAAATCTCGTGATATATACATGATAAAAAGAGAAAATTATATTTATTGCGAGATTTTAAAATATGAGATAAAAATAGAGTTTTAAACTTTAAATATTTTTCTCTTGGAAGAAATTAGGTATTTCTCGGGAGTTTGTAACAGCACTCATGAGCTACCAAATCAAGCCTCATTACTTGTTCATAACATCCTCTTATGGCAACGGCAATGGGGATAGGATCTGATTGCATTTTTTTTCCAAACAGTGGGGAAAAAATACCTGTTATGATACCATTGAAAACATTTTCCGACCTACAAGAACACTTTGAAGTCAGCATAAGAAATACGGGAGAAGAATAGCAAGAGAGGAGAAAGGCTGATCTGAAGTCCGATCGAGATTAGGGTTAAAAGTTGGATCCCTTTCTCTCCTCCACAACCAGTCTTATTTATAGATTTGGCAGGCAATAGGGTTGGTTAGTTGTCTTGCCATTCCAATGCCTCAATGGAGAGCTTTCCCATGCTGCCATGCACTTTTATCTACATGGCAGGGATTGAGGAGTATGTTTCCAATTATGATTAGGTCGACATTCAGTGCTTCCAGTTTAGTAAGAGAGGATTGTGACCTTGTACGAGATCCTTGGAATTGGGTGTTAACCCCTCTCTATTTGGGAACTTTCTAAAATGGACTGAATGGTGGTATTGTAGCTCGGAGGATCTCATCACGATGGAAAAGTCAATGGCATGGCTAATAGCTGGGGTCGGATAGTGGGATATTGTGATTGAGTTGGTGGTAGAATCCTCTTGACTGAGCTAATGGTCAGGTCGAGAGGATAAGGGTTGCTTAGTCACCCGGCTACAAATTAACTAAGTGTTGGCAGGTCGTTTTAGTACAATGCAATGCTGTTACATGTCTCAAGTGTGTGGTCATGTATGTGGTGAAAACTTTGATAGATAGATTGATGTGGTCATTTGATGGCGTTACGTACTTGTTACATACTTGCATTCAATCAGGATCAATGATAGGTTGCGTGGTCATGAATGTGTGCTGACTGCTGATAGGTTTCTTATTTGTCTTTTGCTGATTAGGCTTGGAGCTCATCGTCTGGTTAGTCACTTCGTTGTAATTAGCTATAGAATGATTTTCTCTTTTTGATATCTTAAGCCCTGTATTTGGTGGGGTAGTTGTGGGAGAACACTCTGATTTACCTGCGTCTACAGAACAACACAAACCGTAGATGCTGTTTATCTTCTTAAGGGAGCAATTTGAACTAGGGGTGGCAATGGGCCCAAATTTGGGCTTTAATACTTTGTAAATGTGTCAGATTTTGGACCGGGTCTATTAAAAAATCACCAAAATTTAAGCTTAAACCCCACCTAAGGCTGTAAACGGATCCTATTACTTATTCCAGAATCTAATCCGATCCGAATCCGATTACTTATTCAAGATTCGAATCCATCCGATTAACATTAATATATTTAAAAATTAATATTTTAATTAAAAAAATTATGATTAGTACCCTAGTATATTTGTAAAATTATATAAATATTATTATTGTTATATATAATCTAATCAAATCGGATTTTAATCGCATCGGATCACTATAAATCCAAATCCGATTCGATTATAATCGGATTCAAGATTTGGATCCATATCCGATCCGATGGATCTATAATAGGATTAGGATCCCGTCTAATTAGATTCGGATCAAATCAAGATCCAATCCATTGACAGCCTTACCTCACCCATTACCACCCTAAATTTGAACTCTCAGCTCTTTGTAATTGAAGGGCAAGGAAAAATTCTCACTTTAGTGTCCTCCACACCAATGGAGGGATATTAATTATCACAAGTCACAACTCTAGGGGGTAATTGCTTACAATTCAAATCACCCCTAGAAAATGACACTTGAATTTTTTTTAATGAGTTTATTTGTGCAATCGATTAAAGCAAGCCTTGTTGGTTAGTTACTTTAAAGCAGTTTACACACGATGACCACAAAACTTTATTAAGAGGCCTGACAATCGCTTCTTGAAGATAGTTGGAGCCTCCCGTTTGTGCAAGGGAAAATAACAACTCTATCTCCAGGATTCAACCTAGCTAGGAATCGATCCGTTCCTCTACAGATCTGCACTATCTGGTATGAACTGTACTTTAACCTCCCTATAGAATGCCCACAGATTATTATTAATCCAATTAAAGTCTTAGTTATCCCTTTATAAGGACAACAAATGGTTACACCAAATGTATAAACCAAGATAGTCTATCACAAGTGATTGTCAAGTAGAATTATTCTCTAGGAGCGATTCGGACACAGTTCCAGAATTGGATCTGTATGGATTCTGAAAATCAGATTCTGAGAATTTTGGAATCATTTCCGAAGAGACACACTGTTTGGAAACAGCTTGTCAATGGACTTTATTTGGTAACAGTGCCCAAGGGTTGTTATATTGCTACACTGACCGAGTTCTCATTCTGTTATCTGTTCTTGGTAAATCCGGACAGTGTTTTGTTTGGTTACGGAGCGATCCTCAACCGGCCAGGCTAAGCATCAGTTCAGAGAATCGATTGATTCGAATGGACTAGTCGAATACCGAAAATTGGCTATCTCTGATCTGTCTTTCTAGGTTGAGTAGTCTCCAATCTTGAGATGGACTTCAGATCTCCAATGGAGGTCTGAATCTTCTTCTCTGGTTCGGGCTCTCTTTCTAGGCTCAATCTGGTAGAGGCCTGATACGAATTCTCACTTGTACAGAACTCTCTTTTTCATCCTTACCTTATATAGGTGAGGGCTAGGCCTTGGGAGCCACTTGGGCTTCCTAACCGACTCACTTAATGAGTCTCTTGGGTTTCCCCAATTGACCCATTCAATAGCACCAGGTTCGAACCTGGACGCACACTCATAATCCGTAACGGATCACGGAAACTGAACCACCATCTCAATCCTAATCAGATCTCCACCGTTGATCTGACTTCTAATCTTAAAAAGATTAGGCGACTCAAGCGATGATGCAAAGTGTAAAGTGCGCCTTATAGCGCCTATAGCCCTGCACGTGTCGCACTCAGTGCGATGCACCTCGTTAGTGCACCCACACTTGGTGTATGAGCACACACAAGAGAACAATCTCTATGGAGAAGAGATTACTTAAAGTGGTTTAAAGTCTCATAAATATCTGATGTGAGACTAATAAAAGTCACAACAGTTTTCTTTTGAAAACATGGTTTTTATAACTAAAACCACTAGTGTTAAAAACACTATTTTAAATCTTACCAAATGGTTTTCTTCCAAATCATTTAAACTCTTTTATTGTTTTATTAAAACCAATTTAAAAATCTGTTTTGATAAATCAAAATCAACAGGCTTCGAGAGTAAAAGAAAGTTTAGGCCTGTTGAGTAAAAGAAAGTAAAGTGTGATATTTTGAAGGCAGGACAAACTGATGAGGAAACTTCATTTTTAGGGTTTCATGGCAACCCCGATGGCTGTAGGTATGGGGACGGGAGATACTCGTATACCAGATTCTCCAGATCCATCCTCTTCTCATATTCAACCTCTTTCTTATGCCAAAGTTCTTGCTAACGGACAAAGATCAGATGATCTCTTGCTCCATTCTAAGGATTTGCGGCTTGATCATATAAAGGATGTGAAGAAGCCTTTCATCTATAAGGGTGAACCTGAGCTAATATTCTCATCTGAAGAACTGGTTAGGTCTTCCTCTCCTTTCTTATTGCTAAATGCTCTTATGGCCACCCATCTATCGAGGCTTTAAAGGAGTTTAGCCAAAAAAACTTTCATACCAAGTTAGAGTTCCCTATTGGAATCCTTGATGTGTGGCATTATCTTCTTCGTTTCGAAGAGGAATCTAATTATCTTTTGTGTTGGATGAAAGATTATTGTTACGTTGCTAACAAACTAGGTAGGTTCTTAAAGTGGACTCCATTATTCTTATCAGGTCCAGAACCTTCGGTGGTTCTTATTTAGATAACCCTCCCTGGACTCTCATTAAACTTAATCAATCCAAACTATCTCTCTGCTATTGGAAACTTAGTTGGAAAAGTTCTCTTAGTTGATGGTCCAACTAGATCATTCTCCAGGCCTAGTCTGACTAGAATCTGCATGGAAGTGGATTTGAGAAAAGTAAAACTTCATCGGTTTTGGTTGGGGTTGGGATCAACAGGTAGATGGCAGAAAATTCTATATGAGAAGGATCCTTCCTTTTGCTCAATCTATCAAAAGTTGTGACACAACGATGATTTATGCAAGATGGGCAAACGAAAGAATGAATCTCCTCTGTTGAAGGCTGATGCTAATCCTTCAAGCTTTAAGAATGATAAACTAGCAACTCAAATTACTAGAGAACTGGAGAATGAGCGAGGAAAAAAACCAGAATCCTCAAAACAATGGGTTGTTAAAGCATTTAAACATTGTGATGCCGTTATGGATTTAGAGAAAAATCCTGAAAGAAGCAAAACTGATCGTACTACTGATATTTCGATAAAAACTCTTCTTGTGTATCCTACGGATGATACAATAATAGTAGCCTAGGAATCGGATCTGGTTGTGTTAGATTATAATCAAAAGGAAAATGGGTATGAAAATTTCAGTGATATTGCTGAGAAAAGCATGCCTAAATTTTCATCCGGAAGTTTATCTATTCAAGGTAAGACCTCTCCTACTCATCCAAATAAACTTCAAAATTATGGTGTTCACAGTATTTCGTTCCATGTAGAGGCTAACTTTGCAGGTATACATCCAAACTCAAGCTAAGAAACATGGAAATCTCTGAGAATATTGATCTTGCTAATGCCCTGAAGACACATTTTAGTGCAGATGAAGATCATTGCATGAAAGATAACAACAAATGAATTATCCAACAAAAAGTTATCATTCCAAATTAACAAGATTGTTATTTAGATTTCAGGCCCACCTCAGATATGGAAGTGGACTTAGGCGACTCAGTTCTTCCTCTATCAGAAATTGATCAAAGTGTCGATTGTGATAAGAGTCTAAACTCCCCCTCCCCATATCAGAACTCTTTTGAGGATCATTTTTTATTGGACAAATTGAAGGATACTTTAGGTTTTGAAGGAGAGATGATCATGAATCCTTTTCTGGCTGAACACCAAAGCTTGTTTAATGCCTTACTAATAATAAAACCTAGATGTGTATTCAAGTAGAAGGAGTTTGCCCAACCTAAGGAGATTATTCAAGGCGAGTCAAAATGTCTCTCTAAATCCAGACCAGCCAAAGATTTAGAGGTAAAAAATGGGACAGAAGCTTGTGTAGATGTCTCTAGGAGTCAAAATTTTGAAGGTCAATGGGAGATTAAGCTTCCTAGTGGACTTGGTAATCAAGAACAAGTTCAAGATGATATTTTTATAGAAGAATTCGAAGAAGAAGACGATTTTCAACTAGTGACATCAAAGAGAAATAAGAAGAAGAAGAAAACATCAACAATTGATTCTTCTTAAGGAAGACCAAAGAGAGAGATTAAAAAACCAACTCGATTTAAGGAGTAGTTTTACTCTTGTGAGCATGAGATCTTCCTACCCAATTTCACAATTATATGTTTTGACTTGAGTCGCCACCTATTCATTCTTAGGGATAGGTCCCGGGTATTTGTTTGTTTGGATAAGGCAAATGGTCTAATCAGAGTTAGGGTAAGTGGTTCGATTAAGCCCTGAGGAAGGTGTTAGGCACCCCAAGACCCCTGTTTTATAACGGTTACCTACTCCCTAAACTTAAGCCAATTATAATCTCAAAGTTTAATTAGAATGTCCAAAGTTTTTAAGTGAGTGCTAATCCAAGAAAAATAGAAAGCTAGATGGTTAGGGTCGAACCCGAGTTGGGTTGCCTACGTACTCACATGGTGAGATCAGACCGAGCGTAGTTCTGGCACATGAGCTCGTGCCGAGGCTAGGGGGTAGTGTGTGTGTGTGCATAGGGTGGTCAAAGGGTCTGGCCTAGAAGACTATGGTTTAGTTGACTGGGGAGGTCAAGTGCACAAGGGGTAAGTCTAACCGCGGTTAGAGGAGATTTAACTATGGTTAGGTGAGCTAACCAAAGCTAAAGAGATCCTACAAGTCTCTTTTTGGTTTTTTGTATTTTTATATTTTTTTGGGATTTTGGAGATATTTGAATGTTTTTGGTATTTTGGTTATATTTGCATGTTTTTGGTATTTTGATTATATTTGAATGTTTTTTGGTATTTTGAGATTTTATTATGTTTTTGGTATTTTGAGCTTTTATCATGTTTTTTTGGATTTTCATATAGGTAGGGTTTTGAAAAACTTAGCTAAAGTCATATTTAATCCAAGAGTTTGGCTAAAAGATTATATTTTAAGACGTAAAGAGGGATGTGCCTTATGAATGTAAATGGTCTATTGTCAACACATATTTTGTTGAATTGGTGTTGATAATATATCAAATATCATTGTCTTTGGTATGAGACATTTTTAAGAATGTCCTCTTTAAGTCCTTAAACTATAATTTATTTTAAGTCCTTAAACCATCACCTACCCATTCAACATAGAACATGAAGGAAAAATAAAGAAATGAAAGAAAATGAAAACTCATCCTCTCCCTTTTAAGGTGGTTCATTTACACCATTATTAATGATGTAATGTTGCTCTAAAGAATGTTAGGGAGGGGATGAGCTTTCACAAAAAATTCTAGAAAGAGGACTAGAATCTCAAAAAAGAAACAAAATGAAAAAGAGAGGTATAGCTTTAGCTTTCACTCTCTATGGGCCTACCCATATCCACATTTGTGGGTACATAAAAAAGAAAAAATATGTACAAGAAAAAAAGGAACATCTCTTTGTTTTTGATATGGGGTCCCTCTACACCATTAGATTGATGTAGAGAGGCCCAACTATGCTTGAGAAATGAGAGATCAAGAAGAGAGAACCAAATAAATAAAAAATAAAAAAGAAGAGAAGATGAAAGAAGGAGTGCCTACTCCTCCAAGAATTCTCCTTCAATGCTCCAAGGGGTAGGGTTTTAGAATCCACAAAGGAAGAGAGTTAGCAAAGAACTCTAAGCTTTTAATCTTACAATTCTTTCCAAACTCTAAACCTTAGTTTCTTCTCCCTTCTTCAAACTCAAGAGAAATACAAGTGGGTGAGAACCTTCTAGGGGTCTTGAGGGCTGGATCTAAGGGGCTAAGAGATTGGTATTTATAAGAAAATTAAGAGGTTGAGTTGTGTCTTTTACATGAGGGATAAATGGAGCTAGTGGGTAAAGACTTGAGTGTTGTAAGGTGAGTTGATAGATTGAGTGTTGTAAGGAGTGTAAGAGAGTGTAAGAGAGTTGGTGGGTTGAGTGAACTATGAGTTATATGAGTATGAGTTGTAGGATATAGGGTGTAAGAGAGTTGGTGGGTTGAGTGAACTATGAGTTATATAGGTATGGGTTGATGTAAGAGAGGTGTAAGAGAGTTGGTGGGTTGAGTGAACTATGGGTTATATAGGTATGGGTTGTAGGATATAGGGTAGGTGGATATGGATATGTGGATTAGGTCTTATGGATCATGGGTTATTAGTAGATGGGTCATGGGTTATGATTATTGGACTTTGACTATGACATTTGGGCTTGGGCTATGGAAATAGGCTTTGGCTTAGGTAATTGGGTGATTGGGTATTTGGGCTTGACTACTTGGGTTGGGTAATAAAATTAGGTAATTGGGTTTGATTGAGTTGTCTAGGTATAAGTTTGGTCAAATGGGCTTGGGCCTTGGGTATACCTAGGGCTTACTAAGGTTAGGCTAGGGCTACCTAGGGTTAAGCTTAGGGTTAACTAGGGTCTTAACTAGGGTTTAGTCCTATGGTTAAGGGTTTACCTAGGGTTTGGAACTAGGGTTGATCTAGGGTTTGGACCATAGCTAAATTAATTAACCACGGTTAAGGGGGTGTAAAAATAGGGTGCTGACAGCTGCCCCTCTTTGTCGGAGAATGCCAGGTTGGAAATTGAACGACAAAGACTAGAATCATCGTATTTTTACACCAGAGCACGCAAGGTAGAGTGAGGTGATGGTCGATCTCACAACCGCTTCACCGAAGATAGATGAGATGAAGGTCGATCACATAACCGTTTCACCGAGGATAGATGAGGTGAGGGTCGATCACATAACCGTTCACCGAAGATAGATGAGGTGAAGGTTGATCACGCGACCATTTCATCGGAAATGAGGTGAAGGTTGATCGCACAACCATCTACCGGAGATGAATCAAAGCAATGATGGGTGCAGGATTAGCGTCACTGGAGGCTGTAAACGACACCCGGTCACACAACCGCATCCGCATACCTCTTGATTAGTGAGCTAGTAGAGCAAGAAGTACTTCACTGAAGGCCGCAACTGACATCTGGTCACTCGACTGTGACAGTATACTCCTTGATTAGTGAGCTAATTGAGCGAAAAGAACTTCAGTGGAGATCGCAACTGACACCCGATCACACGATTGTGACAGTATACTCCTTGATTAGTGAAGGGGAAGCGAAGTCACAGAAAACTGTCCGATTGTCCGAGAATGATAAATGAAGGTAAAGACAGCCGTCCGACTGCTTCACCTGAGGTGGAATGCAACGTTGTAGACAACCGCCCGACTGCTTCACCTGGTAGCAAGCCAAGATTGTGTAGACAACCGCCCGATTGTCTCACTGAAGAGGAATGCAACACAGTGCAGACAACGGCCCCATTGTCTGACTGGATAACAAGATAAAGAGGGTAAAGACAGCCGCCCGACTGCTTCACCTGGTAGCAAGCCAAGATTGTGTAGACAACCGCCCGATTGTCTCACTGAAGGGGAATGCAACACAACACAGACAACGGCCCCATTATCTGACTGGGTTGCAAGATAAAAAGGGTAAAGACAGCCGCCCGACTGCTTCACCTGGTAGCAAGCCAACATAGTATAGACAACCGTTTGATTGTCTCACTGAAGGGGAACGCAACACAGCACAAACAACGGCCCCATTGTCTGACTGGATAGCGGACTAAGGAGGGTGAAGATAGCCATCCGACTGCTTCACCTGGAGAGATTTGAATAGGTTGCTGATAAGAATAAGCAAGAGTTATAGAGAGTATGACAATGAGTTTGAAAATTCGAATGAATTGGATATGAGGGAGCGAGAGTTGTGACCCTGAGCCATTGCATGTATCTTTGCCTCTCTGTATATATCTGACCTGCCGAACTGGATTGCCCCCAGCTCAGATGGTCCAATTGTTGGTACTTGCCCCCCAGGGTGTACTGATCTTTTTTAAACATCTGTGACATCCAGGATAGTCTACTGACTTTGCCTTGCCATGGTTCCAGTGTTTTCCTTGCACCAGCGAGAGTGAACAGTCGACTTTGAGCTGACTCTACTGGGGAATGGACTTTGACTGATTATGAATTCACACGACTTGATAAAAGACTGATGGATTGACTGACAGGTGATGCGAACAACTTAAAAAGATTGATGGACTGACTGACTAGTGGTTTGACGGTAGACTGACGGTTGACCAGCAGACTGTTTATAATGAAATTGACCACTTGTATGTGTGTCTGAGATTGCCTGCAGTGGGAGACCTAGCTAGGTTCCTTTGCCTTCAGGTAACATTGATGAAGCTGTGGTTGATCATCTTTAAAATAGATCTGCATCTGTTCCTGATTGATTGATACTCGCACTTGTATTAATTATGCTTCTCTATTTTGCTCCCGAGTTTCTCAGCTTCTCACCACGACTAGGTTGCACATTTTGATTTTTATCCCTTTTTTGCCCCTGGGTCTTTTCAGGTTTTTACCAGGACTGGGTTCACGTAATTTTTGCTCAATAGTATGATTGATGATTCCTTATTATGCCCGTGAAATTTGATTTATCCCTTTTTTGCCCCTGGACCCTTTCGGGTTTTCACCAAGACTGGGTACAAAAGTTTGCATCTTCTCATCTGTTCTTGAACCTTTCTCCAATAATTCTCCAGTCTTCTCTCATCATCGCTTATCGAACAATGAGGACGAATGCTTTTGAACGTTAATGCTCAATTCCTTTCAAAGATCAATGAGGGCTTAATGTTTCGGACGAAACATGGTTTGGCTAGAAACGAGATATGGCTCAAATTTACTGTTTCAGCAAGGGTAGGGCACCCTATGATACTTGTTCAGTGTCGGGGTGGAACCAGCTTCTGTATGCCTTGTCCTTTGGTGAAGCTTTGTTTCTTTGTTGGCCAAGTACTTTTTTTTTTTTTCTTTTTTTTTGTTTTTGTTTTTTTTTTTTGTTTTGTGCATGATTGTCTTGTATTGTTGGTATGAGCATGGGATTTTCCAACCCACTTTCACAATTATATGTTTTGACTTGAGTCGCCACCTATTCATTCTTAGGGATAGGTCCCGGGTATTTGTTTGTTTGGATAAGGCAAATGGTCTTTACAGAGTTAGGGTAAGCGGTTCGATTAAGTCCTGGGGAAGGTATTAGGCACCCCAAGACCTCCGTTTTATAACGGTTACCTACTCCCTAAACTTAAGCCAATTATAATCTCAAAGTTTAATTGAAATGTCCAAAGTTTTTAAGTGAGTGCTAATCCAAGAAAAATAAAAAGCTAGATGGCTAGGGTCGAACCCGAGTTGAGTTGCCTACGTACTCACATGGTGAGATCAGACCGAGCGTAGTTCTGGCACATGAGCCCGTGCCGAGGCTAGGGGGAGTGTGTGTGTGCATAGGATGGTCAAAGGGTCTAGCCTAGAAGGCTATGGTTTAGTTGACCGGGGAGGTCAAGTGCACAAGTGTTAAGTCTAACCGCGGTTAGAGGGTATTTATCCATGGTTAGATGAGCTAACCAAAGCTAAGGAGGTCCTACAAGTCTCTTTTTGGTCTTTTTGTATTTTTTATATTTTTTGAGATTTTTGGGGATATTTGAATGTTTTTTATATTTTGGTTATATTTGAATGTTTTTGGTGTTTTGAGATTTTGTCATGTTTTTGGTATTTTGAGATTTTATCATGTTTTTGAATTTTCATATAGGTAAGGTTTTGACAAACTTAACTAAAGTCAAATTTAGTCCAAGAGTTTGGCTAAAAGATTATAGTTTAAGACATAAAGAGGGATGTGCCTTATGAATAGTAAATGGTCTATTACTAACACCTATTTTGTTGGATTGATGTTGATAATAGATCAAATACCATTGTCTTTAGTATGAAACATTTTTAAGAATGTCCTCTTTAAGTCCTTACACCATCATTTATCTTATGTCCTTAAACCATCACCTACCCATTCAACATAGAACATGAAGGAAAAATAAAGAAATGAAAGAAAATGAAAACTCATCCTCTCCCTTTTAAGGTGGTTCATTTACACCATTATTAATGATGTAATGTTGCTCTAAAGAATGTTAGGGAGGGGATGAGCTTTCACAAAAAATTCTAGAAAGAGGACTAGAATCTCAAAAGAAAACAAAATGAAAAAAGAGAGGTATAACTTTAGCTTCCACTCTCTATGGGCCTACCCATATCCACACTTGTGGGTACATAAAAAAGAAGAAAATATGTACATGGAAAGGAAAAGAAAAAATGAGCATCTCTTTGCCTTTGATATGGGGTCCCTCTATACCATTAGATTGGTGTAGAGAGGCCCAACTATGCTTGAGAAATGAGAGATCAAGAAGAGAGAACCAAATAAAAAAAAGATAAAAAAGAAGAGAAAATGAAAGAAGGAGTGCCTACTTCTCCAAGAATTCTCCTTCAATGCTCCAAGGGGTAGAGTTTTAGAATCCACAAAGGAAGAGAGTTAGTGAAGAACTCTAAGCTTTTAGTCTTAGAATTCTTTCCAAACTCTAAATCTTAGTTTCTTCTCACTTCTTCAAACTCAAGAGAAACACAAGTGGGTGAGAACCTTCTAGGGGTCTTGAGAGATGGATCTAAGGGGCTAAGAGATTGATATTTATAGGAAAACTAAGAGGTTGGGTTGTGTCTTTTACATGGGGGATAAAAGGAGCTAGTGGATAAAGACTTGAGTGTTGTAAGGTGAGTTGATAGATTGAGTGTTGTAAGGAGTGTAAGAGAGTTGGTGGGTTGAGTGAACTATGAGTTATATGAGTATGGGTTGTAGGACATAGGGTGTAAGAGAGGTGTAAGAGAGTTGGTGGATTGAGTGAACTATGAGTTATATGAGTATGAGTTGTAGGATATATGGTGTAAGAGAGTTGGTGGGTTGAGTGAACTATGAGTTATATAGGTATGGGTTGATGTAAGAGAGGTGTAAGAGAGTTGGTGGGTTGAGTGAACTATGGGTTATATGGGTATGGGTTGTAGGATATAGGATAGATGGATATGGATATGTGGATTAGGTCTTATGGATCATGGGTTATTAGTAGATGGGTCATGGGTTATGATTATTGGACTTTGACTATGACATTTGGGCTTGGGCTATGGAAATAGGCTTTGGCTTAGGCAATTGGGTGATTGGGTATTTGGGCTTGACTACTTGGGTTGGGTAATAAAATTAGGTAATTGGGTTTGATTGAGTTGTTTGGGTACAAGTTTGGCCAAATGGGCTTGGGCCTTGGGTAAACCTTGGAGCATTTGAAGAAGTGGGAAGAGGAATAGGGGGTGCAAAAATAGGGTGCTTACAGTTGGCATTTGCTGTATTATGACCGAACCTGATTTCAGGCTGCCTACGTACCCAAATAGGGATCAGGTCATGACGTAGTTCGGCTAAAAAGCCACTCTGTTGTTGTTTTTTACTGGTTGTTCCTCTTGTATTGTTCTTTTGACTTTCACGGGGTGCCCATGTGTGGATTTTGAAAGAAGGACTATTAGGCTCAAAGGTCTAACTAGTGGATATATATAGCATGGGTAAGCGAGGTATAGTGAGGTTTATCAAAAGATGGTCTCTTATCATTTCCTTAATTGGTCAAGAGCATGTACGTTCATTGCATCATTCTCCTTGGGATTTGACGGCTCAAAGAGGTCTTCGTTGCCCCTGTATTGTTCTTGTCTTAATTCGTTCAATGTTGGAGGAGTACTTGTTGATTTGAACATTACGCCTTTCGCTGAAAGATCACTTTCCGTTATCAAATTGTCCCTTATGGGCATTAGAAACTAGTTCAGTTCCCAATTAAGCATCTCAGAGCACAATAGAAATTTGATTTAAAAGTGTCATTTCATTAAATTGCATAAAAGGGTGAACAGACTCGATGTAAAGCAAAATGACGCAAAAGGCCACAGGCCACTTGACTGACTTGGACTGGACGACATGACTGACACTGGCTGACAGGCCGACTGCAAGACATTGATAATAAAATGAAGCAAAGACACGACAAACATAGAGTTTGCTCAAAATTCGACTGTAAGGGCTTCTGGCTGATGCGCCTTAATTCCCAGGAGTAGCATGATTAGGCAGAGGGACTTGGGTGATGTCGGTGTTCCCTGGTGCAAAGCAAATTGCTTCTGTCTCCAATAGGTCCTGGACAGCATGCCTTAGGTCATAGCACCGATCTGTAGGATGCCCCGGTGATTGATGATATCCACAGTGCTGCTCCGGCCTGTATCCCTTTGGAAGGTTAACTGGTGGAGGCTGAGGCTCCTTCAGTGTAATAAGCTTCTTGCCCAACAGAAATGGGAGGAGTGCCGACAAAGAATACGGGATTGGTGTGAACGCCCGATTTTTCCTTTGTTCAAATGTCATCTGGTGGGAGAGGAGTTTTTCCTGGTTCTGTTGAGCTTGCTGAGGCTGTCGAGCCTGCTGGGGCTGCCGAGGTTGTTGGGGAAAGTTAGGGACCCGTATGGCCGCGACCATTTGTCCATCATTTTCTTTCCTTCTATTATCTTTTCTTGGAGGCAGGGGAGCACGGGAAGAGGATGCACATTTCGAACCCTGGAACATATCGAATGCCCCTATGTCATCCATTGTTGCTTCAATCCGGGCACCACATTTGGCCATAGTACTGAAGTCAGAGATCGGTTGTGCGGCCAGGAGTGTCTTAAGTGGATGCTTAAGAGTACGGAGGAAAGTGGTCACTTGCTCCTCCTCGGGTAAAGGAGTGCTCATTTTTCCGGCCATTTCTCTCCACCGAACAGAGTATTCAATGAAGGTCTCGTTATCCTTCTGGGACATCTTTTCCAAATCTATCATCTGCGGGACTAGATCGACGTTATAGGAGTACTTGGCCAAAAATGTCTCACAGAGACCCTCCCAAGTTCTAACTTTGTTTGGATCCACCTTAGTGAACCATTGTAGGGCTGCCCCTTTCAAGCTTTTCTGAAACAGTTGCACCAATAACTTGTCATCATGTTCCAACTGGAACAGTTCTCCACGGTAAACCCTTAAATGCATTTCGGGACAACCCTTCCCATTATACTTCTCAAAGTCAGGTATCTTAAAATCGCGGGGCAGTTGAATCCCTGGGTGCATGCACATGTCCTTGAAATCATTTGATTTACGGGTTCCCTGAGATGTCTTGACTAGCTCTTCTAACTTCTCAATTCTTTCTCTGTAGGCATCAGGGATCTGGGCCGAACTGGAAGATATATGAGCGGACCCGGTATGGGGTTCAGCACCAGCTCTGGTTTCCTCCTCCTCAAACTGGTCAATGATGGGAGGTGTGATGTGGGGTATAGGTTGTGGTTGAACAGGTGGAGGTGGTATGCCGAAAGTGAAGTCGGGTTGTGGTTGGACGGGTGGTGGAGGGATATTGAGGGTATGCAGTTGTGGAGGTTGAACAGGTAGTGGGGTGTTGATAACAGGCGGTGGGATATGGTTGGTGACATGTGGTGGATTAGCTTGTGATGGGCCTGGCACATCGGCCGGTCGAGAATTTGAGGAGGAGAGAGCATGTGTTATGGCCCGCATAAAATCATGCACAATGTTTTTCAGTTCTTCTATATTTTGGGCATTCTCAGCTATTTTTGCCTCAAGATTTAGGGCTTGTGCTTGTTGTGATGTCGGTGTGTCAGGGTCAGTCTCTTGGCCATCCCGAGGGTCCATGCTACAATCGGTTGATCAAGTATCAACTGGTTTTGCTTTTCAAATACGTGCTTGACTCAGGGTCTGCTCCTGAAATAATTGAAATGTACGGAGTAAGAATCGAAATAAGTAAGATTGGGGGAAGACTAGAAAGCATGTAGATGACCTAATAGGGTCTAATTGACATAGGGACAATGCCCCTAGTTTGGAAGTTTGGAATGACATGCAAGAGAGAGGATTTTTTTTTTTGATTTTTTTTTGTTTTTTATTATTATTTTTTTTATTGGGTGTGACAAGGCATATGTGATCCGATAGGGCATACGGACAGAAGTCCGACATGCATTAACCCGAGTTGTTGGGAACCGTGGACCTATCAGGTCAAAGGTATAGGTGGGTCCGGTGAAGACCTATTTACCTGGGATTTGAACCCCATATGCTATGTCAAGAGGTAGGGTATAGTGTATTTTATTACAAGCACAACAAAAGGCTCAGTACATGCCCCTTGTATGAGTGTTTATTTGGACAGAGTGCCCTGATGAGCAACCATGATTGAGGGGACAGGTATATGTTATAAGCAGGTTAGGGTTTACAGTATCCCTCCAGGTGGGCTGCTTATAGAATATACCATAACCTAGTCTATATGTATGCATGCAGGGGTAATACAAGGGTGTTCCTAAAAGCATAGGGGTCACTTAACACCGTATATGCAACTCCCTAAAAAGAGACGATTGGTGTAAGCGGGAGCATTCAGAACCGTTTCCTGAGGATAGTCACCTAACAGGCAAAGTTCCGCGGACCTCCAAGACTGTTAAGCCCCTGTCACTGAAGATAGTCATCCAGCAACCGTGTGCGTAATAAGCCTGTCTAATGGGTATTAGGTTGTTACACTAGTATGCTATGCATGAAATGCACTGTACAAGGAACATCCCCAAAAGTATAAAGAATCGGTACTTAATTAAATACTTAGGTATTTTAATTAATTTTGAGATCATTTGGCTTAAATTTAAGTTTCGGCTTGAACCTCATCCCCAGCGGAGTCGCCAGAGCTGTGAGCATGGGATCTTCCTACCCAATTTCACAATTATATGTTTTGACTTGAGTCGCCACCTATTCATTCTTAGGGATAGGTCCCGGGTATTTGTTTGTTTGGATAAGGCAAATGGTCTAATCAGAGTTAGGGTAAGTGGTTTGATTAAGCCCTGAGGAAGGTGTTAGGCACCCCAAGACCGCCGTTTTATAACGGTTACCTACTCCCTAAACTTAAGCCAATTATAATCTCAAAGTTTAATTAGAATGTCCAAAGTTTTTAAGTGAGTGCTAATCCAAGAAAAATAGAAAGCTAGATGGTTAGGGTCGAACCCGAGTTGGGTTGCCTACATACTCACATGGTGAGATCAGACCGAGCGTAGTTCTGACACATGAGCCCGTGCCGAGGCTAGGGGGTAGTGTGTGTGTGCATAGGGTAGTCAAAGGGTCTGGCCTAGAAGGCTATGGTTTAGTTGACCGGGGAGGTCAAGTGCACAAGGGGTAAGTCTAACCACGGTTAGAGGAGATTTAACTATAGTTAGGTGAGCTAACCAAAGCTAAAGAGATCCTACAAGTCTCTTTTTGGTTTTTTGTATTTTTATATTTTTTTGGGATTTTGGAGATATTTGAATGTTTTTGGTATTTTGGTTATATTTGCATGTTTTTGGTATTTTGATTATATTTGAATGTTTTTTGGTATTTTGAGATTTTATTATGTTTTTGATATTTTGAGCTTTTATCATGTTTTTTTGGATTTTCAATAGGTAGGGTTTTGAAAAACTTAGCTAAAGTCACATTTAATCCAAGAGTTTGGCTAAAAGATTATATTTTAAGACGTAAAGAGGGATGTGGCTTATGAATGTAAATGGTCTATTGCCAACACCTATTTTGTTGAATTGGTGTTGATAATAGATCAAATATCATTATCTTTGGTATGAGACATTTTTAAGAATGTCCTCTTTAAGTCCTTAAACTATTATTTATTTTAAGTCCTTAAACCATCACCTACCCATTCAACATAGAACATGAAGGAAAAATAAAGAAATGAAAGAAAATGAAAACTCATCTTCTCCCTTTTAAGGTGGTTCATTTACACCATTATTAATGATGTAATGTTGCTCTAAAGAATGTTAGGGAGATGATGAGCTTTCACAAAAAATTCTAGAAAAATGACTAGAATCTCAAAAAAGAAACAAAATGAAAAAGGGAGGAATAGCTTTAGCTTTCACTCTATATGGACCTACCCATATCCACATTTGTGGGTACATAAAAAAGAAAAAATATGTACAAGAAAAAAAGGAACATCTCTTTGTTTTTGATATAGGGTCCCTCTACACCATTAGATTGATGTAGAGAGACCCAACTATGCTTGAGAAATGAGAGATCAAGAAGAGAGAACCAAATAAAATAAAATAAAAAAGAAGAGAAGATGAAAGAAGGAGTGCCTACTCCTCCAAGAATTCTCCTTCAATGCTCCAAGGGATAGGGTTTTAGAATCCACAAAGGAAGAGAGTTAGCAAAGAACTCTAAGCTTTTAATCTTACAATTCTTTCCAAACTCTAAACCTTAGATTCTTCTCCCTTCTTCAAACTCAAGAGAAATACTAGTGGGTGAGAACCTTCTAGGGGTCTTGAGGGATGGATCTAAGGGGTTAAGGGATTGGTATTTATAGGAAAATTAAGAGGTTGAGTTGTGTCTTTTACATGAGGGATAAAAGGAGCTAGTGGGTAAAGACTTGAGTGTTGTAAGGTGAGTTGATAGATTGAGTGTTGTAAGGAGTGTAAGAGAGTTGGTGAGTTGAGTGAACTATGAGTTATATGAGTATGAGTTGTAGGATATAGGGTGTAAGAGAGTTGGTGGGTTGAGTGAACTATGAGTTATATAGGTATGGGTTGATGTAAGAGAGTTGGTGGGTTGAGTGAACTATGGGTTATATGGGTATGGGTTGTAGGATATAGGGTAGGTGGATATGGATATGTGGATTAGGTCTTATGGATCATGGGTTATTAGTAGATGGGTCATGGGTTATGATTATTGGACTTTGACTATGACATTTGGGCTTGGACTATGGAAATAGGCTTTGGCTTAGGCAATTGGGTGATTGGGTATTTGGGCTTGACTACTTGGGTTGGGTAATAAAATTAGGTAATTGGGTTTGATTGAGTTGTCTAGGTATAAGTTTGGTCAAATGTGCTTGGGCCTTGGGTATACCTAGGGCTTACTAAGGTTAGGCTAGGGCTCCCTAGGGTTTGAGTTTAGGACTACCTAGGGTTAAGCTTAGGGTTAACTAGGGTCTTAACTAGGGTTTAGTCCTATGGTTAAGGGTTTACCTAGGGTTTGGAACTAGGGTTGATCTAGGGTTTGGACCATAACTAAATTAATTAACCACGGTTAAGGGGGTGTAAAAATAGGGTGCTGACAACTCTTTAGTAATGTAAGAGCTGTTCTTAATTAAGTCTTATGTAATTGTGTTCTAAAAAAAAGGCGATCTACTAGGGGCATTGGATTACCTCTGACGGATGGTACAAAAATGATATCGGGCATCCACAAATCATCCAACATGTGGTGATAAAAGGTGAGAGAAGTCATTGCATCTTCTCATGTTTTTGACTTCTCCCCACTTGATATCTCTCTTCCTTCCACATGTCATATGATGTGTGGATGCCCTATGCATTTTTATGGCATCCGTCAGAGGTAATCTGATGCCATCTACAGTGCTCTTCATTTCATACTTGGATTCATGTTTTGGGAATTGAATTTATTTTTTTTGGTTGTAGAAATTTAGTTCATTTCATTCTCTATGAAATTTGAAGACAAAACACTTTAGAGAAGAACACAATTTGAGGTGTCCAAGCGCGCAGATTTGAATCGGGCCGAATTACTTTTATGAGGAAGAAAGCTCGTGAATCCAGGCCTGACTCAATTATTGAGTCCCGAATCGTACCAAATGGGGCAGGATCCGAATGGAATAGTCAGATAGGTCACACCTGTAATTTCCAGCTGCTCATTAGCCGGTTGAGATGAACCCAATCTGATGTATGGCTTGATCAAAATCATTCCAACCATCTGATGTCTAAGCCAGGCCTGTTGAATGGTGGGCCACTGGGCCCAAGTTCTCTAATAGCTACGAGCTGACGACTCTGTCAGTGATCTTTTGGAAACTGGGAAGTTTCCCTCTCAGCAAACCAAGTCAGAGAGAGAGAGAGTGTGTGAGGGGTGGTAAATGAAGTATATATAACGAGAGATCAAATCACAACCGATCACGATTGAACTTGGGGAACCTACAGGTCAACCTTTATTAACCCTAAGGTTCAACAATCTTATCTTAATTTTTAGAAAAAAATATCATAAAATTTTAACCCTAGGGTTAAGAAATTTGCAGTTAATGAATTTTAATTTTTTTTTCTTCTAAAAACCAAGGTTAAGTTGTTGAACCTTAAGAGGCAATAAATTTGTACTACAGTTAATAAAAGTTAAAAGAAACATACGCTGACATGTGGATACAATTGAACTCTCCCAGTTCAATCGTGATTGGGTGTGATTCGTTCTCGTATAAGGAAGGGTGCGATTTCAACCCCTCACCGATCCCAATATTATTCTCTGCTGGGGTTTTCGTTGTACAATCCCACCACATGCCCACTCTCAAGAAAAAGTAAATACTGAGAGATTTTTACTTTGCAGAAGAGAGCAGAGACACAAGGATCTCCCTCGATTTTACAGAATGCCTGATATGTCGTCTCACTATTTTCCATTCCCGGAATACCCTCATGCTCGTGGGGTTCTTATTTTTTAAGAGCAGGAACCATCACAATCCCCAATGTTCCATACACTAAAATACCAACTCTCCTAAAGCTCCAAACTCTCCTCAAGCTCCAAACATAAAATATTACCAAATAAGACGTGTCCTTTCCCTTGAGGGAGATCTTGAAATCTAGTCCTAGTAGTTTCCCTCGATGAAGTTGAAAATAAAACTCTTATCTCGTCCATCTTGTTCTTACCCTTTTGATACGGTTGTCAATCATCTTGTTTTTCCTTGCTTTCTAACTAATCAAGCTTTTTACCCAAAAAAAAAAAAAAAATTTGAAAATAAGACTCGTTCAAAATTTACCAACCATAACATGTAACAACAAAATAACGAGTTTCTAAACACATTTAAGAAAAATTGTCATTCCATGACTTAGGGTATACATCATTATAGTTGAACCTCTCGTTCTAAATATGAGGAGTGCTAGTCCTACTCTCGCCAACCTCTACTCTCACTATCTACCATCCAACTATCCACTTTATTACAAGTAAAGCATTTTTTTCACAAAAGAGTAGACAAGCGGTTGGTAGAGAGTAAGAGTATGAGTTGACTGAGAGTAGGGTTAGCATTCTTACCTAAATATTTAGAGACTAGAACATGAATCTACTTTACTAGTGCACATGACTATTTATTATTCATATTCATGTTATAGGATTTGGTGAGGCTCTTACATCATCTCTTGACTTTTTGCAACCCTAATTTATCTAAGTTTGGGATTAGCAATGTAGCCAAAAGAATAGTGCATTAATTAGGCCATACAATAGAACCAAAAGTGTAAGAATTTGGTACACCTCCCTGCTTGCTTGAGCATGCAATAGGATTGTACTCTGGTGGGTGGATTTAATTTCAAGTATGTTATAATCTGGAAATTGATATGCATAACAATCTACAAACCTAACCAATATTTCTTAAATAAATGATGGTAAAGCCACGACTATATAACAAAGGACTGAATGGGGTTATTGTATTTTGTTTCAGAAATAAGCGGAAGCAAGAAAAGGTGGTGAGGACCACCGGGGAGAGAAAACGACGTAACATATCGCTGACATCTGATGAGGTACAGAGGTCGAGTCTCTTTCGACTCATCTCCTAGTGCCGCGAAACCCGGACTGCAGTCCCCTGCCCGGATGGGTGCTCGGGCCCACCATCAACGTCCTCACTGTTCCTCCGTTTCTTTTCGCTAATCATAATCATGACGGGTCAAGATCCTCCCTCCGTACTCTCCCCCCGCTCCGACTCCGTTCCCGAACCACCGGACCCTGAGAGCAAATCTTCTACTTGCATTTAACACCAATTTTAGTGTTTGAATTTCACTATCTCCAATAAAAAGGCGCCACGTATTAGATCCCCATGCTCTGTGGTTGGAAAAAGGGTCTTATTCTATTTGAACGGATGGTGATTGAAATTAGCACAAGTTGATAAGTTATAATCACAATACATTCAGCATATTATCAAAAGGAAAATAGTCACCGACATGAGGAGGGGCGTCTCGGCTCCCATTTTCTTGCCATGTGTCCTCCTTCTAACCCATTTAACTGTGGTTAAGATTCATCCATCTTTAGGGTTCACCCATCTACCCTTGATTTAAAAAAAAAAAAAATTAATTAAAGGATTAAAGAAAACTAACTTGAGTTAATGGAAGTTGAAGGGTCAGCCATATGAGAGCGAGGAGGCATAGTCCCCTCCTCGGCCGACGAGGGGACTATTGCTCTTATAAAAAATATAGAATTATTCCCAAACCCTTTTCTCTTCTATCGTCACTTCGTCACGACAAGGCAGAAAAATAAAATTGTTATGAGAAATCATTTGCTAGGGAAAGGAAACCAAAGATTCCGGAAAATAATAAAAATAGATTAATGTCCCAAAACAGTATCTTATTCTCTCTCTCTCAGTTAATGATGCGAATTTTCTTCAAAACCATATTCATAATTACATATTTTCTCATATAATTTTGTTATTTGCGTGCAACCCTATAAATAAAACATTTCTTTAATAAATCCCTTATCTGTTATATTTTATGAAAATATCAATTTTGTCCCTTAAAAAAAACAGGTACGTAATTACGTGAAACAAAGGGAAGAGAAGGGAAGGGTCTTCTTCGGCGGATCTCTCTTGTTATCCATCCTCTTGTTCTTGTTTAGTTCCCTTCGTTTTGAAAATTGTTTTTATTTCTACATATGTTTCTTTCTCACTTCATCACTTTCTTCAGTTTCTTTCAATTTCTTAGTGATAATAAGTGATGACATTCTACCTAAATAATAGAGATAGGTGATAAATAAGAAAATACTAAAGAGGGATTTTGACCGAACACTATAGATGAACCAATCCAATAAATACACTTATAACAAGTGATTTCTAGTAGAATCGGAAAGTATTAAGCACAAGCAAGAGACGCAGTGACACTCTTGGAAGTATCAAGGAAATGCTATTAATGGAACATGCAGGTATAGTAAGACTTATTGTTTTTTTTGTTGTCCTTCGTAAGTAAGGGTTATAAAAATATACAATCAAGATAGATCACTCTCTCTCCCATCTCCCATTTAATCTAATTCTTACCATCTCCTCATCAGTGTTTTCAAGATCAGACCAAGCGTCAAATCGGTCGAATGGTCGGTTCTCGGTTTCATTGTTTCGATCGATCCAGTTCAACAGTGTCCTTTTATTAATAAATAATTTTTTTTTTTTCTTTTTTCCGTGACCGGTTCTATCGGTTTTTATCCAGTTTTCCGATTGAACTAATCGGATCTGGCTGGTTTTGTCGATTCTACCGATTTTTACTATTGTCCAATTTTGAGGGTTTTCAGAATCAGCGACATGGCTACTCTCGGTTTTACTGGTTCAACGGGTCCGATCCGGTCCGATTTTAATAACTGGTGAGAACGACTGTTTGGGACAAGTGACTCTATTGAGCAAAATCGTATTCATTCCAATCGGTTATTTGTAGAGGAGTCCGCATGAACTATGTTAACAATTTTAGATGCTTTAACTTTAAGGTTTATTTAACCACAGCTAAAAATATAAAAAACGTTGAATCACCTCCTCTAACCGAGGAGTTTCCTTTCTTAAAAATACGCTGGATCTTTATCATACGCCGTTACCGTTGACAAACACGCGCTCAACTATGTGAGAGTGAGAGAACCAAAAACTGCGAAATGACCGAAGGTGGCGCATTTTAGGCACTGCAATCGAGCGGACGCCACTAGATCAGTGCGCGCTCTCCTCTCCTGCTCTGTTTTATTTGCAAATTTTCTCCGTGGCAGTTGGCACCACCAGCTTACGATAGCACATTCCCTTAGAGACGTCAGCAGCGAGCTTGAATCTCGACCGTTTTCTTTTTTTATTTCTTCCCATTCGCGTGCCCTCCTTTTCCGCCACTGTCAGATCACTTTCTCCATCTTGAAAAAGTAAAAATCCCTTAATCCTGTCCCTCTTTTTTACATCTCTGAAGATCTCTCTATCTCTCTCTAGCCTGGGATTTCTCTCTTTCTAGGGTTTGTATCTCTTCTAACAGTTTTGATTCGGTTTTACTCTCTAACTTCTCTGGTTTTTGAAGATTTTGAATAGGAGATGCGTCCAAGAAGAAGAAGCTCGCTTTTGAATAGTTAGAGCAATGTAAGCGATTTCTTCCATCTTCAATTCAAACTTTGCTTTCGGAACTATTAATTAGTACAGTAGTAGTAATAACTGTGGTAATTATCGTCTTTGATATCTTCAAGAGGACTGAGTTAATAATATGAGTTTCTTTTGGAGAATTTACGATTTTGTGCGTTTGAAGAAAAAGTTGGATCTTAGATATGCTCTTCTTGTTGAGGATTTTCTTCTTCTTTTTCATTTGTAATTTATCTGTATTGTTATTTTGTTAATGGAGATTTGGTTGCAGAGTTATAGAGCTCAGTATCCATCAGATCGTTTTATTTTCATGGAAAACTGAAGACTCTAATTTTTTGTTTTTGTTTTTTTGGCTCTGGTTGAGAAAGCCTTCGTTTGCTCTCTCAATTTATCTGCAGAACTCTTTTGGAAGAGTTCCTCTAAAATACCTCTGCTTCTCTGACTAAAATCCCTCAATTTCTCTGGTACTTTTCGATGAAATCTACTCAAAACATATAACAGGTTTCGGATCAGTGTGCAGAAGCTCTATAAACACAAAAAGGCTTCCCTTAATGCGGTAGATTTTCAATTCACTAACTTGAATACCTCTCTTATCCTCTATCCAAGAAACCATCTGAATCACCTGTAGTTCAAGGTATTGGTAATGAAATAGTTTGGAACATCTAAAACGTATCTTGAACTTCATCAGGATGGTCTGCTTGGATGTTAGTTCTTCTTAGTGCTAAACCATAATGTTCACGGATCCTATAATATATACTCTGCTTTTATTTATGGATTTTGAAATACAACTCTGCTGGTAGAACTTCTCACGTTGAATCTTTGTTATGTAACTTATGTTCCTCCTAAGACTAATCACTAAACCATCTTGAAAGCTTACTGTTCAAAATTTTCCTGATAAAAATTAGAAGGAATTTCAAAAGCTATTGAGAAACTTATTATTCATATTGGCTGCAGGGTTGAACAAGACTGGAAATTTTTTAGGTGTATTAAGTTGGTTGTTGCCTTTGCTTATAATATAAGGTTCCTTGGAAAAAATTGTAGGGTTCACATCTCTAAATGTATTCCAGAGTTATCCCATCAACCGTATAGCTGTATGTCAGCTCTCTGTTCATACGAAGTTTGATACTATAATCCTTTTGCTGTACTTAATCGGATTCTGAGCTAAAAACTAGGGAGTTCAATTAAGGTGAAGCAGGGTTAGGAACAACGAATCTCTTTATCATAAAGAGATCCATTTTACAAGTTCGTTATTATGGGTAGTTCCTACAAAGGATCAGACGAATGACATATACAATACTTGAATTCTCAATGTAGATGCTACATGGTTGGTTCTCATCCTTCAAAGACTACAAGTGTAATAGGAGCATCTGTTGATAAAAATTCTTTACTCTGTGCATTCCCCCCCCCCCCCCCCCCCCCCCCCAAAAAAAAAAAAAAAGCTATTATAATTTTTTTGAATTTGGTAGTATTTAAGTTTGGTTTTACTTTAGATTCCTCTACATTCTTTATCAATTACAAGTCCTTTGACGTTCCTATATAAAAATAATTTAGATAAGGGACGGAACATCTATGAGAATAAGACAATATGAACATAGGATGCTTCTTTCAATTCTAATAGAACAGTGAAAGTTTGAAACTGTTTAACATTATGAAACTCTATGTTTCCAATCATAGTTACCAAGTTCTCCGATTTTTTCAAAAAATCCCTAATAATACCCAACTTTTTGGTCGAACGATTAATTCCCCAATAAATATCTAAAATATGAAATATCTTTGTTTGTTATTTTCATAATTAGTAATCTTATTTCATATTTTTTCATTTCTTACCCGGAATTTTCCCGATTTATTTATGAATTTTCCCGATTTTTTCAAACTTTTCCCTAGACAAATAATTCCCGAACCTCGACTTGGTAACTATGTTTCCAATGAGTTATATGAGATAAATGTATGGTACATTCTCAGTGAAATGGGCTTTGAGAGTTTGACTTAGGTGATAAGTCGTTTTCTATCGGAATGTGCTTGATTTATAGAATTTAGATCATAGCCTTGAATTGAACAGACCAGTAGTGTTAGACCTGCCTTCTGAATGCAATTTCAGATTTATGTTCAGTCTTTATGGTATGGATTTATATTCTGATTTCAAATGTGAAATGTCCATGTGTAATTGGTGATCCAAATGGTTGACTTGATGGCCTTCAATCATACATTTCAGTTTCAAACTTTGGCTACTGTCTGACCTTGAGAGGTGCAATAGGGAAAGCTAGACTCATCATAATATTTCTTTGCTTGTACAGTATCAATCGTTCAGAAGCAAAGATGGGAGAAAATAAAAAGGTGGGACTCCTGATTGTTCTTGATTGACCGACTTAAAATTTGTGTAGTAAAAGGAATCCATTGAACCCCATTGGAGTCCAGCAGATAGACTGATTTCCGTAGTCTCGGTCCACTGAATAGACTAATTCTCTGTAAGACACATAAGCTGTTAAGTCACACACAAACACATGAAGGCCAGTACTAGAAGTGTTTAACACACAAAATAGTGATGAATTAGCCGATATTGTAGTATTTGTTGTTAAATTACTTTCTTTATAGTGGATGATGGAACACAAGAGTTTGTTGTTCTGCCATTCCCCCTCTCTTGGTAAGACTTTCTTAAATACTAGACACAAATTCCTTTAATCGTTTATCTTTTACTTGCCATTATCTCCTCATTTGTGACCCATCTGGTCTTTTACCCTGCCCAAACTTAATTCAAGAAATATTCTGTTTCTTAAGATGCATTCTGAACTGAGTAACATATCCTTTTTAACTTCAAGCAGTCTGATATTTTGGCATCCACCTAACTTTAGATACATTATGAAGAATCAGAGTTCGAGGCAATGGGCAGTGGTGTTTGCAATTGGAAATGAAGGAGAGGCAGCGCTGGAGAGCTGAAGAGGACGCCTTGTTACGTGACTACGTGAAACAATATGGCCCGAGGGAGTGGAACCTCGTATCCCAGCGCATGAACAAACCTCTTGACAGAGATGCCAAATCTTGCTTAGAAAGGTGGAAGAATTACCTGAAGCCTGGCATCAAGAAAGGATCACTCACCGAGGAAGAGCAGCGCCTTGTCGTCCGCCTTCAGGCCAAACACGGAAACAAGTGGAAAAAGATCGCAGCTGAGGTCCCGGGTCGTACTGCTAAGAGATTAGGGAAGTGGTGGGAAGTGTTCAAGGAGAAGCAACAGAGGGAACAGAAGGAGAACACCAAGGCTGTTGACCCAATCGAAGTGGGCAAGTACGATCGCATTCTTGAGACGTTTGCAGAGAAGCTTGTAAAAGAGCGCTCAACCCCACCATTCCTCATGGCCACCACAAATGGGGGCTTCCTTCACTCTGACCCACCCGCTCCCCCATCAGCTTCGCTTCCTCCATGGCTGTCCAGTTCCAATGGCACACCCACAGTAAGGACGCCCTCCCCTTCTGTGGCCTTGACTCTCTCACACTCATCTGCTACACCGGCTCCTTCCATCCCATGGCTGCAGCCTGAAAGAGGAGCAGATAGTTCCTCTCTTGCCTTGGGCAGTTTGCCGCTGCAAGGGGCTGCTTCTACAGTTGGAGATAGCCTAATGGTTTCAGAGCTTGCAGAATGCTGCAGAGAGTTGGAGGAGGGGCACCAGGCTTGGGCAGCACATAAGAAGGAAGCTTCCTGGAGATTAAGAAGGGTTGAACTGCAGCTGGAATCGGAGAAGGCGTGCCGGAAGAGGGAAAAGATGGAGGAGATAGAGTCAAAGGTGAGGAACCTTAGGGAAGAGCAGTGGGCGACTCTGGAGAGGATTGAAGCGGAATACAGGGAACAGTTAGCAGGCCTGAGGAGAGATGCTGAAGCTAAAGAGCAGAAGTTGGCTGAGCAGTGGACTGCCAAGCACTTGCGGCTTACTAAATTTCTTGAGCAGACGGGGTGCCGGCCCCGGCTTGCCGAGCCTAATGGTAGGTGAGAATGACCAGTAATTTGCAGTTGCAGAGGTTGGAACAGGTCTATGTTACTTGGATCCTGAGTTCTTACTTCTTTTAAACCTTATTCTACTCTGATCTTTTCTTTGTTTTGATCGTTGGTGATCTAGTGTGCATTCTCTTGATATATCTGTCATAGGTATCTCTTCCCATCTACTTCTCTTTCGCTCCTGTTCCCTCTCTTAGCATGGACGGATGTGTAGGGGGAGCACACACTATTATGCATTTGATTCATAGCGGCATAATGTAATTATATTATCATATTTTTCAATTTTCCTCAACTTTTATATAGAACAAGGGATGATCAAGTCTGCTGCTTCTGCAACTGCTGTGTTTAAAGATTGCAGGTGGAAATTTCAGGTCTTGACTAAAAGGCGGTCGACTCTAGTAAGTAATATCTTGCGTGTTGACGTTGGAGCTCATGCCTTTGAATATATATATACACAAGTTCTTGGGCATTCATCGATGATGTTATTTCAGATATTAATTGGTAGATGCCAGTCAGCAAGGGCTAGATCAGGCACAGAAAAGAGAAGGACAAGCTGGAACCCTGTCCTCCAAACCCAGAAAAGAAATTTGAATTTTGTGTCTGATTTTTATGCAGCACATGCCTCACTATTGCCTTTAATGGCAGTTCAGTTACAATCCTTCAATGATCGAATCCTATCGAGTGTTAGACATTGGCCATCCTATCGAGTGTTAAGACATTGTCCGTGACTTTAGAGGCTCTCCTATTGTTCATATCGATGATTATGTGTGCAGGGCGACATCAACATAGGGGGATTAGTACTCTTCATCCAATAGGTCTCATAAAGAGTGTATCCTTCACGGTCTAGTGATTGAATTCTCCATTACTATTTAAAAACTGAGAATTGATTCACCTGAATCAATTACATTCCCCACACTGATACTGACTATACTCTTCCCATACTACCAAAAAACTGTGAATTGATTAACCTGAATCAGTTACATTCCCCTTAGTATCGATTCCCAGATTGGAGAGAATCAAGTACTCAAATTTTGGAATAAGTTGTCCCAATGCATGAACTATTCTGTTTTCATAAAATCATTCTCCTAATTTTCATGAATCGTTTCAACACAAATCTCAAATTTCAGCCTATCTGGATTGCTGAATTTCAAAGCATCTAAACAATCCTGATTAGCTGGGGTTAGTATCTGTTCAGGGGTGAGCAAAAATAAATAAACATAAGTAACCATCTAACTTTTGGAATTCTGTGAGATATACATGATCTTAGGGATAAATATCCCAACTATTGTTACCATGTATGATGCCAGTGCAGCCCTATTATCTTCTATATAACTACACAATGATCAAATACCCAGTAAATTTATGGTTGATGAACTAAACAAATTAGATTCATGTATTACATGAATCAGGTTATTTGGTTAGATCTTGTTGCAGCAAATAGAATACCCTAGTTTAGTGAATCAGTGTAACAAATTATTCAAAACTTAATGGTGGATTGGATCTAATGAGTTGGATCCACTAGCCAACCCGGGCATCTAAGTCGAGCCCAATTCGAACAGAACTGCAACCTTGCAGCTCTGGTAATATTACAGTATGACACATTAGCATGGTAAAATAAAATACTGTAATATGGTAGTTTAAGGCTAATTATATCACCACCACTAGGCAACAAAGAAGTCAAATTATTCACTGATCAACATAATCCCATGCTGTTTGATGCTGTGAGGTTCAATGACTTTAGGCATCATGTTCATGGTAGGCTATTGCCCAAGGCCATCAATCTCATCACCTTTATTTGGTTTGTTCATAGTTCAGTTGCACACCAATATTTATTCTACAAACAAATCAACTAGGTCATGACCTGGACTGGCCTGGCTTGGCTGGACACTTGAACTGCTTCCCCCTTCTAATTTTTTCCCCTTTGAAACTCCTTTTCCTTTGCTGGCATTGCCTGCAAAACCAATGATCTCAGATAAGAAAATAAGAGCAAAAAGAAAGAACACAGAGGATGGAACTGATCAGAAAACCATGAAAACTACCATAAAAGGTGTTGGATGAGCTTGAAGCTAGCAATAATGGAAACTTTGAGTTGAAATAAAAACTGTGTGGGTAGAAACTGATATACCTTTGGAATTTGGTGCAAAACCTTTGCTGGGGATGGAGTCAAATATTGCACCCCATTGTGGCATAATGGGTTCCGGAAGGATTTGTTCACCTACAAAAGGGCTCTGTGTATCTTCTTCGGGACCAGTATGAACCCTAATGACTGTTGAACATAGCAATGACATAAAACTTGAATCAGAAAATAGAAACTAAGCGTGGATAGATTAAAAATACCTTTGGAATTAGGTGCATTACCATTGATGGGGATAGGATTGAGTGTTACACCCCATTGGGGCATGATAGGTACTTCCTGAACCATTTGATCATCCACCAAAGGGCTCCTTGTATCTTTTTCAGGACCAGTAAGAGCCTTACTGATATTTGCTGGTGGGTTGGCCAAATCAACGCTCAAATTGGTAATCTTCTGCACGCCAGAATTGTTTCTCTTCCGAGACCCAGAACTAAGTGAAGACTACAAAAGCAAAACATTTATATACAGTTAAAGATAATAGATCCTGTTTGATCTTCCATAGGAAAATAAGTTAATTCCCCAACTCACAGTATAGGGAGTTTCTGGTTTGAACTCCTTATGTTTAGGCACATGTTTTTTAGTGGTTCCTGTTTTCATGAATAGATGAATGGACTTCAGTGATCGGAACGGTTGGCACGTTACTGGCTCGTAGTAAAACTGCACAATAAGATAAACATTTTTCATTTTTCTTTCACTCAGTACTATGTACTTTCATAAAAATAACCTCGAAGGAAAAACAGAAGCACTTTTACCACTTTTACTAATAACAAATGCACTCAATGAATGTAGTTCAGATTTTAGAACAGAGAAGAATAACAGAACCAAAGTTATAAGTTCTTTCTTTCCATACAATGAATCATATAAAACTGCATTTGTATACTAGTTTCTCAAGATATCTGTAGATTTCTGTTTTACTGCAATAATTAGCATATGTAAAATGGACACTTCAAAACATTGCGATGAATTACCGTATGAGATGTCCAATCAAATCAGGCAGTTCAAAAGATCAACCAGGTGTAGGTCACTGGGGGGGATTATCCAGAATTCAAACTGGATATAAATCTGTCTGCCAGAAATGGGTAAAACTGGTAACTAGTTAGGGTTTTGGGAAAATTACTTGAGCTATGGGTATAAGAGTATTCACTAGGATTTCCAGAGAAGAAAATACCCATGAAAGCAAGTTACAAATCACCAACTGGATAATAATTGCTAAACATAAAACTGTTTTCACATGCAATTGTATTTACTTTCCCCTTCTTGTGTTTTGTTTCAAATATGATACAAATACTGAATAGAAGCTACACACACACACACACACACACAATGGTTTCTTTGAATGAAAAATTGTCGGTCTTCATAAAAAGAATCAGGAAATGTGGATCTTAACTCTATGCAACAATTATCAATCTCAGTGAAGATATGTGTTGAAGATGTATCTGCCAAAATTTTAAGTACTTCAATTACCAAAACACAAAGCATACATACCAAGCAATAAGGTTTCACTATAGAGAAGAGAGAAGAAGTAAAGCTTTATTAATAAAAGGAATAAAAAAAAACAGCCACACTTCTTCTATTTTTGTTTTCACCTCTTTCACTATATATATAGGACAAAACTCTTACTTTAGATAAGATAAGATAAGAGAAGATAAGATAAGGACAAAGTAAAGATAAAGATAAAGTAAAGATAAAGACTCCTAAAAGATAATTACAAAAGACTCTTATCAAGATAAACTATTTTAACCCTATAAAGACTCCTAAAAGATAATTACAAAAGACTCTTATCAAGATAAACTATTTTAACTCTATCCAACTAGACTCTACTTATCTTGTGGATAAGTTAGAGTTTGGTAATGAATCTTAACACTCCCCCTCAACGCCAAATCTCTACTAATGACGTCAAGTGCATCTCTGAACTTTGTAAATTTTGACGAACAAAGCCCTTTCGTGAATATGTCCGCCAACTGCTCATTTGTATTAACTGGCATAAGAACAATTTCTCCTCGAAGCACTTTTTCTCGAATAAAATGATGATGAACTTCAACATGCTTCGTTCTAGTGTGAAATACTGAATTTTCTGCCAGTCGAATTGCGCTTTCATTGTCGCAATATAGTTTGATATCATAATTTGTGGTTTGATGCAAATCAAACATTAACTGCATTAACCACGCACTTTCTTACACTGCCATAGCTGCAGCCCGATATTTTGCTTCCGTTGTTGACAAAGACACAGTTGGTTGTCTTTTGCTGCACCAAGAAATAGCACCCGAACCAAGACTAAACATATAGCCTGTAGTTGATCTTCGAGTCGAGAGATCACCTGCGTAGTCTGCATCACAGTATCCTACAATTTTGCATTCGACTGCTCTTCCATACCAAACACCATGATCTATTGTTCCTTTTATATATCTTAGAACTCTTCGAACAATCTCAAGATGTGGCTTTCTTGGACTATGCATAAATCTGCTCACGACCCCTACTGCTTGAGAGATATCAGGACGAGTTAGAGTTAAGTAGATCAAACTTCCCACTAACTGTCTGTACATGTAAGAATCTTCAAGTTCTTCAACTTCATTTATACGAACTTTAGTGTTGACATCCATCGGCGTAACCATCGGTTTGCAATCAAACATTCCAAACCGCTTCAACAGGTCACTAGAATATTTTTGTTGACATAAAAATATTCCATATTTATTTCGATCTATCTCAAGTCCGAGAAAGTGCTTCAGCTCTCCAAGTTCCTTCATCTGAAATCGAATTCCAAGATTCATGCGGATTCTTTTAATTTCTTCTAGATCATCTCCAGTAATAATCAAATCATCAACATAGACTAGCACAACTGCAACTTTGTCTGTTATAAATTTTACAAACAAACTTGAATCAGTTGGGGCTAGAATATAACCACTGATTGTGAGAAACTTAGCAATCTTTCTATACCATGCTCTCGGAGCCTGCTTTAACCCATATAGAGTCTTTCTCAATTTGCAAACATATTGAGGATAATGAGGATTTTCAAATCCCTTGGGTTGCTCCATATAGATTTCCCGATCTATTTCACCATGAAGAAATGCATTCTTCACATCCATTTGCCACAACCTCAAATCCTTACTAGCAGCGATAGCAATCAGAACCCGTACTGTTGTTATCTTAGCCACAGGATTGAAAGTCTCATCATAGTCTATTCCATACTGTTGTGAAAAACTCCGGGCAACTAATCGAGCCTTGAATTGCTCCACTGAACCATCTGCTCGGGTCTTGATCTTATATACCCATTTGCAAGAAATAGGTTTTACATCATCTAGTTTTGGCATTAGATTCCAAGTCTCATTCTGCTTTAAGGCTTGAATCTCATCTGCCATAGCTTCCTCCCATTCAGGAACCCCTCGAGCTTCTTCAAATGACTTTGGTTCTTCAATCACCAAATCTTTGCCAATCATTACTTGCGCTAGATCTGCATTCACATTCTTCAGTTTCGCCTTTTCAGTTGCATACTTTGGATTTGGCTTTGGTACTCGTTGTGACCTCCTTAAGACATGCTCATCTTCTTGTTCAAACTCTTCAAGTTGTGAAGACCGATTTTCTTCTAAAACAGACTGTTGATAAGTTCCAGTTTTCCAAGGGCTTGCACTAGATGTCATCTGTGACACATCTTCATCAATCTGTACAATTGGTTCAAGTGTCTTCTGATTGGAAGTCTCCTCTTCTAGTTCCTCTTCAAACTTTTGATCAACTAGAAGATCGACATGATTGACCGACCACCATGATGATGACTCATCGAACACAACGTTTCTCGACACATGTACTCGATCTGAAGTTGGATCAATATACCTCCAGCCTTTCCTTTCCGAATCGTATCCCACAAAGATACATCAGATCGCCTTCTTATCAAACTTGCTACGAAGATGGTTAGACACAAATACATAACATACACAACCAAATACTCGAAAGTGACTTACTGTAGCCTTCATCTCATACAGCTTCTGGAAGGGTGAAAGGCACTCGAGTTTTGGTTGTGGGAGGCGATTAATAACATGATTTGCAGTCATCATGCATTCAGCCCAAAAACGAGCTGACACATTTTTCGAATGTAACAGGCTCCTGCATGTCTCGGCTAGATGCCTATTCTTCCTCTCCGAGACCCCATTCTGTTGTGGTGTATAGGGACAAGTCAGTTGTCTTCGGATACCATGCTCTTGTAGATACTTGTTGAACTCTTCTGAAGTATACTCTCCCCCGTTATCCGATCTTAGACATGTTATTTTATGTCCAAGCTCATTTTTCACCTTACTCTTAAGATCCTTGAATTTGTTGAGTACTTCCCCTTTCTCCTTTAGGAAGTAAATCCAAGTGTATCGTGAGTAATCGTCGATGAATGTAAGCATGTATTTCATACCTCCAAGTGAAACATCTTTCACTGGACCGAACACATCTGAATGCACCAATTCAAGAGGTTTCTTGGCTTAAAACTTCGACTCAGTATAGGGAAGCTAATGTGCCTTGCCATACTGACATCCTGCACATACTGAATCATCTCGGATCTCCAGATCAGGAAGCCCTTTCAACATGTTCTTGTTCATCATAGCCTTTAACTTGACAAATCCAACATGAGCAAGCCGAGCATGCCACAAATCAGTTGTTTCACTCTTTCGAGTCTTGTCTACATAAGCAGTCTCAGCTGACATAACATAGACGGATTCAATTCTTTTGCCTTGCATGATGGGAGTACCTTCGATCTGCATCTCTTTGTAGATCTTCACATCATCGAGTCCGAACACTACGGTGTTTCCAGATGTCGCCAATTGAGAGACAGACACCAGGTTCTTCTTCATCATTGGGACATGGTATACGCCTTGAAGCATGGTTGAATCCTCACTTCCTTTTGGTATACATACAGCACTGCCTACATGAGTGATTGGCAGCTTCGCATTATTTGCTGTCACTACTACTCGTTGGCCATTATATTATTTCTTTGAAAGAAACTTTTGATCATCTCTAGTCATGTGATTTGAGCAACCTGAATCAACTATCCAATCAGTAGAATAGTCTATTCGATTATTATTGCTCGTAGGCATGGTAACTGTAGTAGTCAATCCGAGTGCATCGGATTGTTCTTCAGTGATTGACAAATAAACACTCCACTCCTCTTCCTCACCATCAATCTTCTGTAGTAGGTCTTCTGAAGTTGCTGCATTACCTTCATCTTTCTTCTTCTTGGGTGCTCGACAATTTCTAGCAAAGTGACCTGGCTTGCCGCAATTATAGCACGTTCTGGTTCTAGGATCCTGAGAATCATGTTCCTTGAAACCATCCTCGCTTTTCCTTGAATTCGAGTTCGATTGATACTTCGAGTTCTTTTGTTTTCTCCTGTCATTAAAAGACTTTTTACTTTTACCAGTGTACAAGGCTTCTTCTTTCTCATTCGTAGAAAGACCAGCCATCTGCTTTGCTAGACTCTCCTGGTTTGCTAGAAGGCTTTCAAGCTCCAAGAGTGTTGGTTGAGTCGGCCATCTATGAATTGCTGTTATGAACCCATGATACTCAGGCTTTAGACCTTGAATGATAATTCTTCTCATACTAGCATCTATAATTTTCGACTCATCATCAAGTTGCGATATCTCAAGACAGATTCCTTTTACTTTCATAAAGTATTGAGAAATCGACATGCTTCCTTGAGATACCGAACTGATCTCGTTTTCCAGCAATTACAACCTTGCATCATTAGATCTGGTGAAAAGTGTGGATATCGCATCCCACGCTTCATTCGGAGGCTTGGCCTCTCGAATATGTTCGAGCAATTCTTTCTGAATTGTAGCTTTCAACACGAACAAAGCTTTGCCTGCCCTTATCTTCCACTTCCTTAATTTCTCAGCATTCTCTTCAGTTTTGGGTGGTGCGATGATATCTTCGCCATTCATTACCTCCCAAAGATCTTGGCCTTGTAAATACGATTCCAAACAGGATCTCCAATACTCATAGTTAGTATTGTTCAACTTCTCTATACCGCTTACAGAATTTGCATGCTTCATTGATCTGAGTTGGCGAATACAAGGTATTTGATGAGATCTTCAGACTCACCGTTTTGAGGTCTTCACGCCCGTTCCCTGAACCAAGCTCTGATACCACTTGTTGAAGATGTATCCGCCAAAATTTTAAGTACTTCAATTACCAAAGCACAAAGCATACATACCAAGCAACAAGGTTTCACTATAGAGAAGAGAGAAGTAAAGCTTTATTAATAAAAGGAATAAAAAAAAACAGCCACACTTCTTCTATTTTTGTTTTCACCTCTTTCACTATATATATAGGGCAAAACTCTTACTTTAGATAAGATAAGATAAGAGAAGATAAGATAATGACAAAGTAAAGATAAAGATAAAGTAAAGATAAAGACTCCTAAAAGATAACTACAAAAGACTCTTATCAAGATAAACTATTTTAACCCCATAAAGACTCCTAAAAGATAATTACAAAAGACTCTTATCAAGATAAACTATTTTAACTCTATCCAACTAGACTCTACTTATCTTGTGGATAAGTTAGAGTTTGGTGATGAATCTTAACAATATGTTCCTACATCTTAGTGACTACGAAGATATTGAAATATTAATCTCTAGAAAGGAATGCTTGACAGTCCCCAAATGAGAAACATCAATTACATGCCATATTTATCATAGTCGAACAACAAAATAAACTATGTTACCAATTTAATACTTAACAGCTTTAATAAAATATAGTAATTTTATGTACAAAAATACTTGAACAGATTGAGCAAGATAACCATATTTATCCTATCTTTTCTTGTTTTCTGTGTTCTTTTGTGGTTTGGGAGATGAATGGAGGAGGGGACGATTATCTTGCTAGATGTATGCTTCTGTTGTTGACTTTCCCCCCATCCAGCATTCCCGAGTGAATCGGACAAGAGGCTGACTCTATGGGGTGTAAATAACTCCAGTTGTAATTACTGTTTTCTTTTTGTATATATATAATATATATAAGGAAAAGCTACGACAGATGCAACCTATTTGCAAAATTTCTACTGGACAGGGAATTTAATAAACTTGTCAATTAATCTCAAGAAAGTTGTAGAGGGGACACTAAAGAAACTCAATATGTGGTTTAACTACATCCATCAATAAGCAAGTGATTAGCTGACTAAAACAAGCATACAACGAAGATTAAGGTGTCAAGCAGAGATAAAAAGGTCTCATGCAGATTTCTACTAGCGGCAAACACATGAGAATTTTCGATCCCCAAATGTTTTGAGGGAGAATATTAGAGAATATAGTAAGAGCACTGCAACAAAATGAATGAGAGACTATAAATCATGGGTGCTGCTAGGCGCAGACTACTATTTACTACTGAAACACCAATACCTAATAAAATGTTACTTAAACAAAAATAAAAAATAAAAAGATAAAAATATCCTTTATAATCTTCCTTTTGTCTCCCATTAAAAAAAACCTGTAACACAACGGGCTATCCATAATGTTTAGAGAAAAAATTTAAAAGGTCTGAATAATCACATTGGACAACTCAGTTTTCCCTTCTTTCACTGCTTCTATCCTCTCCGTTGGCTCCTGTTTCCAAAAATTCTTACCCCAAAATCCCCCATCGACCTAACTTTCTCTCATGCTTCATCTGAATGTTTTCTTTTAGTGGGATTAAGCCATCACACAACTTTGAAATCTAAGTCTGATTAGAGGTATTCGAGTAATCTGAACTTCAAAAATTAAACTTCTAACTTTCAAATCAGAAAAATCTCCTATTTAAAGCTCCAAACCTCCAAATTCCTCTCCAAATCTTTGCAATTGTCAATCCGAACTTCTATAGATAATTTTTTTGCTCGCATTGACGAACCAAACCCCCAAATTAGCAAAAAAATCCTGTCAATAACCATGTTTTATTTCAGGTTATTTTGTTGGAGATGAAGGAAGAAGACAATGGAATTCTTGTCTTTTTAATTTATCTCTTATAAAATTAATATTTTTTTAATGTATTGGTGTTTCATCAGTAAAGAATGGTGTGGGCCTAGCAGCACCCTAAATCATTCAAGTGTTTCTCCTCACAATATTAGATTAGCTTCAATCAATAATAGATTAGATTTTATTCGTCAAGGGCCTAGTTGGTGTACTAGGCGAGGTCTGTACAAGACAATTACAAAAACTTAATAAAGATTACGATGTCTCTATGTTAAGACTCATATGTATTAGGGAAATAATTATATAATATCTATGAGATACACACGATCTCATAGATAATCTTGAATTAGTATCTTTAGTGTATTAGGACTATCTTTAATATTGTGTTTCCAAGTTATGAGTTTTGGGTTATTTATTTAAACCCTCTATGGGTCATTGTAATCCATCCAAACTATTCAATAAATCAGAATTTTTCTACATGGTATCAGAGTCACCGACCCTTTGGTGATCTCTTAGCTCTTGTTTTTCTTTTTCCAACGGGCGGTTCCGCCACCACCTGCCGGCTGTCAAACTTTTGATTATTTTTTGTTTTAAATAAAATTCTACCATCATCCTCTATACTTACCACCCCAGGATCATACTCACACCCATGAATCTTCCTGTTTCTTATCATTTATTGAGTCTCTATATGATTCAATGACGAGCCATTGAAATTATCCAAATTTATTAATAAATCTTTTTTCCATCAGACACTTATGCGAAGAAGTTTTCTATGTTATAGCATCCGTGAAGAATAGGAGAACCAACTATTTTCCTAGTCAACAAGTCTGCTTTGATAATTGGTCTAGCTAAGTTTCTTGGATCTTTCAATTCAATGGTTTAACCTCTCCTTTCTTTATCCTAATCATATGAGATCTTAGTCATTTTATCTAAATCTTTGCAAAGTAGTTTCTGAGGTTTCCGATGCAGGCTACTTCAGTGGAATGGAAACAACTACCCCTACTAAAAAAAGTCAACAAGGAAGAAAGTCACCCGAAACCAATTCTGGGGCCCCGGGTTTTAATGGGGATTTTCCTTTGATTGACGGCTTATCTACCGATCCTGAATGCAGGCTTGGCTTGAGAGGCAATTCTAACCTAACCACGAGGTTGTGGGAAGCACCTGTGTCAATCATGCTATTGTTCAGCACTTTTTCCAAGATCCTTAATGATAGGCATAGCGATGGAGGTTTCACCGGGACGTTCTTTACTATTTATGTGTGTGTCGGCACTAGGCTCTCCAGTTGAGGCTCATGAGTATGATAGGTGGTTACCAGAGCTAAGAAGTATGCCAGCCCTAAGAGCAATTAAGTTCCACTCTTACCTTAGTTCCATGATTATAATAATTTGGTAAAGCACATACCCACAATGACATTTTTATCTTGGGGAAGTTATGAATCCTTCAAATCATTCTGTGATTACTAATAGATTTCTTTGTAGATGTTTCACTAACCCTGTTACTGTTGTTCTTTTAATTGTATAGTGAACAGGTTGTTTTTATTTCACAAAAAAAGGGAAAATAAATAATTCTACGGAATGAATAGATCAGTCAAGAAACAGTTTTACACCATGCTTGATTTGCGTTCTCAAAAAAGGACATAGATGGAGATAGATTTTTTTGGTTAAGTAAATGAAGACAGCTAATTATTTACAATATCATAGGATCACAAAGTGAATGCCATCTTCTTCCATTCTGCAGGAATGCGTCGTCAGAAGTCCATACACATGATTGGTTTTACTTCAAAGGTGCTTCTCAAAATCTGTGTGTATTTAACCATCATAATCAGGTGACATTCCTTTATTACCAACCTAATGGATATGCCAATGCTTATCTAATATCCTATATGCTACAATTACTGTAGCATCTTCTAGTAAATAACTGATATTAAGTTAGAATAAGATGAGATAATGACTATAAAATAAAACTTGAAACTAAATAGATACCTACGACATCTCCAAAGATTTTGTAACACGAGCAATTTTGTAATTGCATGTACTGGTAATATGTTTCAAAATCCTCTTATGGCCTTTTGGAAGAAAAACTTTGGTAAAACCCTCTTAACTATGAACCTCGCCATCCAATTTTGATTGAGGTTCTTTCTAACATGTCATGGTCCTGCGGCCTAAACCCGGCCACCTTACCAAGAAATCAGTATCAGCATTGTGCTATACTACCATTATTTATTAGTGCCCGACTTGTAAGATTTTTTTTGAATTAGAATCCACTGAAATTTTTTCGATTTGATGGCTGGGCATCACTCTTTTACAAATCAAAGATGGCCACATATAATTTAACCCAATGGTGTCCATGGTACAGGTTGGATGTTGGATTATAAATGTCTGATCAGTGTTTTGTCTTAGGGTTATAAGCTGGTAAAATTATCCAAAACCGGAATTTCAACACAAGAGTCTGTTATGGAAGTTACTAATCATTGGATCTCACTGACCGTTAAAAGTTTACGGATCCGTATCCGACATACCTAGTATCCATTCTGCACATAACTGTCTAGGTTTGAAATTCTAGTATCAAACTTTATGCTTACTTAATTTTGTTAAAACATTATAACTTCTAAGCAAATAGAAAAAGATAAACAAAAGGAACCCCAGTAGAAATGTTCCTTGCAGTAGATTTGTTAAGTGTTTCATGCTCTTATTATTATCAGTCATAGATTGATTCGATTCAATTTTCATTGATCAAAGAGATATCCCATCACAGAATTTGATCTATCTATCGCCATTCTAATGATCTTGTGATGCTTTCCATATTGATGGAGTTTAATCTCTAGAAAAGACCCCAATTGTAACCCTATAACATTTTTTTCATATAAATAAAAGTTTATTTCATGATTTCAAGGAGTTTGGCTGTACACAAGTAGCTACAAATATCTGTAATCATTCATGTCATTAGAAAATTTCATTTAAATCAAAATTGCAAAGCCAATACTCTAGTAACACTACAGTTCCAGAAATGAATAGTAAGAAATAGTAACTAGCCCCTAGAATCATTAAAAAGCTCTAACATTCCCAAGAAATAGTAGAACATGCAAAATTCAAAACCTAGCTTTAAGAACTGCATGTAGAAGTTTTAAGACTACCCATTCTGTTCTCCCCGCGAATCTACCCCATTCACGGATTCTCTCCTCGACGTGCCAACCATTTGGAAGCTGGTAAATTACGGGGATATCCTTCTCATAACATGTCTTCCTCTGGTCTTCGGTTGGCCTACATTCCTGTATCATCTGCTTCAGTAGATCCATTTCCTTCTTTGATTGTGGATGATCCACTGTCATCGCTTCTCCTTCATCATCTGAGGAGACGGCCACAATCTCTAGTTCCATCCTCTGTGAGAGAGAGAGAGAGAGAGAGATTAGGGTTATCAAGGTGGTGAAAGGAGGTGTTTCTTGTTGTTCATCATCTCTGAAGAGATAGAGAGAGCAATAGAAAGAGATAGAAAATTAGGGCATCAGACAAATCTCGGGTATTACGATGAGTTGCATCTCTTCCTGCATGCACCGGTGTGAGTGCCGCGTGCACGTCAGCAAGGCTGGGATGGAGAAATGAAATTAATTGCGGTTGCTATAATTAGACCGTTTTATTCGTTGTCCAGATTACGGCTAGCTTTATTTGGTCCAGATTTTTATTACAGAGATTTAATAGGGATTTGGGCTGGCAATACTTATGAGAGTTTGTCATAGCCTTAGAGAGACAGTGTGATACAAGTTTCCTAATCGCTGGACCAAAATTTCCTTCTTGGGAGATTGTTAATAGAGCTTTTTTTTTTTTTTCAGATAAAATAAAAGTAAAAGGCCAATGCTAGTCACACTCCCCTTCGGCCTTGGATTGTCTCGGGGTTCCATAGAATAGGTGACAAGTGATGGAGAAGTCAAAATCATGTGGACCATGATTTTGACTTCTCGACCTATAATAAGACATGTGGCGATAAGTGTCTGAGAATAAGGGTACTGAGAGATATCGAATGGGGAGAAGTTAAAATTATAGGGAGAAATTGAAATGACTTCTCCCCATGTTTACACCAAATGTCGCACAATGTATGGAATCCCGAGAGCCCTTTCTGGCTTCGCTACAAACAATCCGATTCCCTCTCCTTCTTGTGGACTGCTTTTATGCGCAACAAGATAAGGTTTTTTTTTTGGCCAGTCTTTGTGGGTCACAATAAAATCCTTAGTTTTCTTGCCCCCTTTGGGGAGAGTGCTAGTGTGGCTAGGAAAATCAAAAGAAAATCCTTGGTACAATCTTGTTTAGGGTTTTACTGGACAATATATACATTCTATCATCACATGCCAATATGCCATGATATATAATAAAGACAGTTGTGAATGGCTATTTTGTTTTGTCAATCTTTTCAACGTTCTATTCCAGGCGCTTTTCAACCAATTGAATGCCAGAAATTTGGCAAAAGAATACCTCTGGTGGATGCGAGAGAAAGGTACTTGGAGATGGTTCTAGATTCCTAAATGAGTCCAGAGTGTGATTCTTTTTAAAAGGACTTGTCTTTTAGACATCAATGGTTTAGGATAGGTTTCCTGCCCGCGAGGTGACAAACTTGGTGTAGACCTATAAATCCCTAGAAGAGTTTGACGGCCAATCAGGATCCCGGGGTTGGGTGGGAATAGTAGGCTATCTGTCCTTTAATTCCTCACTCGACTCAATAAAATAGGTAAGAATGTATGCCACCATTAAATCCTCCTTTTGTCCAATAGTAACAAATGGTGCCTCAACAGGTTGACATCCGATCCAACTTAATAGTAAGCGATCCACCAAAAGCAACCAAAATATTCCTTGGTGAATCGGGCACATACGGCTTAACTGACAGAATAAAACAAAAAGAGAAAGAGAGAAAGAATGCTACTTGAAGCTACTTCAATGCTTGACCTTGACGTTGCCCACTGATAATAGTTAACTACGGCTTAATTGACTATACTACTTCCACTACACTAGCAAACTACACTCTCATTGGACTTAACCCCCGCCTTAGCCCGGCGCAAGGGCACCCACAAACCATGGGACGTGTGGCCTTTTTTTTTTTAAGGGAGAAGTCATTTCACTTTCTCTCTTGATTTTGACTTCTCCCCAACTGACAGCTTTTTCCCTTAAAAACGCCACACGTCCCATGGTTTGTGGATGCCCTAGCTTGAACCCTGCTCGGGCATCCACCAGAGGGTTAGCGTGGTGGAGCTCCTGCAACTTGTCACCCAGGATTAGATCCCAGACCTCCCATCTAAGAGGCCCCCACCATATTCTGCTTTCTTACCCAAGGAGGAATGCTAGCCCTACTCTCGGTCAACCCCTAGTCTCAACCTCCACTAACCACCCGTTCATTGGATAATGATTAAATCACGCTCTCACCAAAATAATGGACAATGGTTGATGAGGCTGGGAGTAAGGAGTTGATTGAGAGTGCGAGTAAGGCTAGTACACCTCCTTCCCATCTACCAATCCTTACTATCGACGAGGTGGGCCACCTCTGGTATTGGTCATACCCAAAAATCCACATTGATCTGATGGTCTCAAAGTCATGATTATGCTACAAAAGCATCATAAGTTTCCAATTAGTGTTCCTTTTAGGCCGGCAGGGTCCATCGATCAGGTGGCTCTGGATGCTCAATTCTCCTAATATTTCAGTCTAGTGAGTGCCTCATCATGACGATCAATCCAATCCCGTCAAACCTCTGGTGACTCTCTGATTGATTCTAAACTAAAAGTCAAACCATTTAGGTGTTCCAGATTCTCAATTTAATCTAAACCATCAATGATTAAATATCAGAAGGTATAAGAAATATTGAAAACTCAAAACAACACCCTATCATATCATAGAAATATTCAAGCAAACATCCACCACATACAGTAGTTGTCTTGCATCGTCCACACCACTCACACTATACTAGTAGAGAAAGCCTCACAAACTTGCTGCAATACTAAGCACACTCAAAGATATATCTATTTCTTCCAGGGGCGGTCTAGTTTATAACGCACTGGCACTTCCATCAATTGGTCGTCAATGCCCGACGCGTCAGACGGTGCAATAGGAGGGGATTCCAAGTCTTTTGCATTGGGTGCATCAGGTGGTGCAACTGGAGGGGATTCCAAGGACTTGTTCTTCATGTCAACATCACCTGTAAACATAGGGAACCTTAGATAACAGAAAAAGGAGTGTGAATATGACATATGAAGAACATGTAAATGTGAATCATCGACCCGGCCCAACCGGTGAATATAGTCCAAAAATACAATGGTGGGAGGGTTAAACCTATGAATATTTATATTTAGAAAAAAGAAATGCATAGATTAAACAGTTTCTGAGTATTCTTTCAGAATGATTCTTAGCTACTTAGAGAAGGCCCACCAATTGTGAATTGTGAATTGTGAGGATGAATTTGTGGACTCCTTTTAAGAAAGCTCATGTACACTGTGGAGCTTCCCAAATTAAGGCTTTATTTGAGTTTGCAATTATATCAAGAAAGAACTTAATCCACATTAGAAACACTTGAGTACTGTAGGCAGAATGATAATACCATTTGGCGGTGTTGATGTTTTGGTATGCCAGACGGGTTCCCTTTTCTTCACAACTAATGGGATCCATGGGTCTCTTTTTGCCTTATCAATGCAAACCCTTTTAACTTTCTCCTGTCGATTAACATGATCAAAACTTTGTAGGTTGCTCTTCTTTCTCTTCGGGGTTTCCTGAGATGCAGATCCTTTTCTATGTGAAGCCAAACCCCGAGAACACGACTGTCCCTTATCGGGTGGCGCCGAACTCTTAGGGAACTTTCTTCTTACATTTGGAGCCAAATTCCGAGAAGACTTTGCGTTTCCCTTTGGAGCAGAGCTCTTAGAAGGTTCTCCTTTTTCATAAGTAGGCAAACTCTGAGAAGATTATAAATCATCATAATAGAATTGTTATAAATTTGACATATGACAGACTGATTCACACTGATCATCAATACAACAGGGATTTACTTTCCAACTTACCGTAACATCGTGATCTGACTTGCTCTTCATTGTTTTAGGCTTTGGAAGCTCTTGAGTTTCAATATATCTTTTGAGGGACACCATTGATTTGAAAATGTAGTCTGTATCCGAATGGTAGTAGTACTGCACATGTTTCTTACCATCAGTAAGTGATTCCATGGGAACCATTTTGAAGGAACAAGAGATGATAAGAAACTAACTACTCCAATATATCAAGGGAAAACAAAAAAATAGTGATATTCATGCTTCGTGATTTTATAAATAAGAATATGATAAAAATATAAAGTAGGTTCACTAATTATTTTATTAATTTGACGTCACTTTTGTACATCGACGGAAACTTTATGTATAATTTAGTAGTAATTAATGAAAATCGAATTCTTCTTTCATGTCGGATTTCGGATCCAATGCCATGCAATCTGTCCTTAAAGCATAATATGGAAAGAATCAACTAGAAGTGGAACCTCAACTCCTGAGTCCGATATGGAGAATTACTAATTACTCAATCTAACCGTTAAACGGACAAAGAGATTCGGCATGTTTGTTACAGTAATGCAGTTAGTTGTACTTAATTCAAAGTTATCCTCTGATAACACTAATTAAGCTTAACATTCTAATATACATTTCAACTCTTCTTGCACATAGTGAACAAGAAAGAGGGAAGACTGCTAGGTTTTTTTATGAACATATGTAAACACAACCCTATAAAGGTTTATTTAAGTAGATAAGTCTAAGTATCATGCTCATGAATCCAAAGGAAGCTCAATTATCCATTATCACAAAAATAAAATTAATAAATTAAACCCAACACAAACTCACGAGCACATACAATCAAATTAGTCAGTGATCATAACCAACTGGTGCCTTTCCATTTTCATGAAGTTAAATATCAAGTATTTATTGGAAATGAAAACCAAACAGCATTTCCTTAAATTTTAATCAAACTTTCTGTTATCACCTTAATAGCATTAGCATGACATGCAGCTCTTAATTTGATATCAAAATTGCAGAAAACTATGCCCTTGTATTCCAACATTTCAAAAGATAGATAAAAGAGGAAATAACAGAACAAACATCTAAACTTATAAACAAAGAAGCACGTTCAGCAAATCTATGTTTCCAAACCAAAAATTATAAACAGTTAGATGAGATCCAGAGAGGAAGCCAAGAAATTTACCCAATCCAGTTTCCCGACATATTTGCCAGATTCACGCCGCCTCGAATGCGCAAGCCAACTTCCCCTCTTGTTGGAGGTTGACGTGATGGCTGGAATCTCCTTGCTCGTTGGGGCTACATCCAACTGTTGCGGTAGCACCATGGCTTGTAGTTGGTGTGCAACAGGCAACTGCTTTTGCACAACTTCTTCTGACGGCGCTATGGACAACTGCTGCCACGGTGCCATAGCTTCTTCTGGCGGTGACTGTTGCTCAGGCACTACTTCATTGTTACAGTTGATAACATTATTAGAAATGTTAGCCTCTTGGGTTTGGCTCAGATCCTCCATTTCCTCACAATCGAAACCTGAAATGAACGCTACTAACTCTGGGCTTAGACCTGCCATCCCTTTCGAAGAGGATGGCGTTTGATTCTCGGTTGCCATTTCCATCAAGTCATCTTCCAAGATGTAATCAGTCACGTCGAGATCGAACTCCCGCCCAGGATTCAATGGTGAATTGTTCTGTGTGGAACCATTGTTAGTCATCATTTCTGAAGAAATAGAGAGAACAATAGAAAGATTGAGACGGGCTATCAGGGTGGTTTTAGTTTCAGTTTCTGCTCTCTTATATAGAAAATTAGGGCTAGGGCATCAGACAAATCTCGGGTATTACGATGAGTTGCCTCTCTTCCTGCATGCCGGTATGAGTGCCGCATGCACGTCAGCAGGGCTGGGATGGAGAAATGAATTTAATTGCGGTTACTATAATTAGACCGTTATATTCGTAATTGTCCATATTACGGCTAGCTTTATTTGGTCCGGATTTTTATTACAGAGATTTACGGCTAAGCTTTATTTGGTCCAGATTTTATTACAGAGATTTAATAGGGATTTGGGCCGGCAATACTTAGAGACTTTGTCATAGCCTTAGAGAGACCGTGGGATACAAGTTTCCTAATCGTTGGATCAAAATTTCCTTCTTGGGAGATTCATAATAGAGCTTTGTTTTTTCAGATAAAATAAAAGTCAAAAGGCCAATGCTAGTCCCACTCTCCTTTTTCTTGTGCACTCTGCCCTTTTATTGCCCCTAAAGGGGAGAGTGCAAGTGTGGCCAGCAAAATCAATAGAAAATCCTTGGAACAATCTTATTTTAGGGTTTTACTAGACAATATATACATTCTACCATCACATGCCATGATGTATAGTAAAGATAGTTGTGGAAGGCTAATTTTTTTTTCAATCTTTTCAACGTTCCATTCCAGGCCTTTCAACCAATTGAATGCCAGAATTTTTTTCTCTTCGGAGATCCATAACTAAGTGAAGGCTACAAAAGCAAAACATTTATATACAGTTAAAGATAATAAATCCTGTTTGATCTTCAATAAGAAAATAAGTTAATTCCCCAACTCACTGTATAGGGAGTTTCTGGTTTGAACTCCTTTTGTGTAGGCACATATTTTTTTTTGATCATTCCTGTTTTCATGAATAGTTGAACGGACTTCAGTGATCGGAACGGTTGGCACGTTACTGGCTCGTAGTAAAACTGCACAATAAGATAAAACATTTTTCATTTTTCTTCACTCAGTACTATGCACTTTCATAGAAATAACTTTGAAGGAAAAACAGAAGAACTATTACTACTTTTACCAATAACAAATGCACTCAATGATTGTGGTTCAGATTCAGAACAGAGAAGAATAACAGAACCAAAGTTCTAATTTCTTTCCTTCCATACAATCAATCATATAAAACTTTATTTGTATAATAAGTTCTCAAGAAATCTGTACATTTCTGTTTTACTGAAATAATTAGCATATGTAAAATGGACACTTCAAATATTTTTTAATGAATTATAAAAAAATAATCCGTGTGAGAAGTAAAATCAAATCAAGCAGTTCAAAAGATCAACCTGGTGTAGGTCACCGGGGGGGGATTATCCAGAATTCAAACTGGATATAAATATGCAAAATTAACTGGTAACTAATTAGGTTTTTGGTGTTGGTTTTGATGGAGTAGCAAACTGGAAAATTTCTTGATGCTATGGGTATAAGAGCATTCACAAGAATTTCCAGAGAAGAAAATAACCCTGAAAGCAAGTTACAAGTCACCAACTGGATAATAATTGCTAAACATAAAACAGTTTTCACTTGCAATTGTATTTACTTTCCCCATCTTGTGTTTTGTTTAAAATATGATGCAGATATTGTTATTATAAGAGGAAAAAAAATACTGAATGGAAGCTACATACATAGACACACACACAATGGTTTCTTTGAATAAAAAACTCAACATCAAGTTCCGAGACATTATATAGTTTGACGGTTTGACATAGGTGAACAAATAAACCAAGAAATTATATTTGCTATTAGAACTGTCAGTCTGCATAAAAAGAACCAGGAAATGTGGATCTTAACTGTTGTGTTAGGTGTCTAGTATTCTATATAACAATGCAGGGGAAGTACTATTGACCCACACTGACGGGATTGTAGAGGGGTGTCCCCCTGCTAGGAGTCCGAGGGGACATCCCTGGATCCCACCCGACCCCAATAAGTTGTATGGGATATATATTCTCAGTTAGAAAGGAATCAGGGTTACACAAGGAGAAATCACTGTAACAGATTGTATTCTTTTTCTTTGAATAATAGTAAGTGGCAAGGCTCATCCGTGGACGTAGGCACAACGCCAAACCACGTATTGGTTTGATTTGATTTCCTTTTTATTCCTTTTATTTCCAACATTAATCCATTTAAGTGAATATATGTTAGTACATCTTAGTGACTACGAAGATAGTGAAACCTAATCTCTAGAAAGGAATGCTTGACAGTCCCCAAATGAGAAACATCAATTACATGAAATATTTATCATACTTGAACAACAAAAGGAATTATGTTGCCAATTTAAAACTTAACAGCTTTAAGAAATAGTAGTTTGATGTCAAAATACTTAAACAGTGAGCAAAATAACCATATTTGTTCTATCTTTACTTGTTTTCTGTGTTCTTTTGTGGTTCGGGAAATGAACTGAGGAGGGGGGAGGGGATGATTATCTGGCTAGATGTGTGCTTCTGATGATGATTTTTCCCCATCCAGATGCATTTCCGAGTGAATTGGACCGTCTACACTAAACCTTATATTGTATCATTAGAAGGCCACAAAAGTAAAAGAGTTTGAATTTTGTGAAGGTTTTCAATACCTTCTCTATTAATTGTATTCATATATATAGAGATCACACTTGGATTACATGGAGGCTTATCCTTATGATAAAGATGGAGCTGTTACAGCATATTCAAATATACAAACAGAAGGATAAGGTTTGGGTATCCTTAATCCCTATCTATGAGGAGATAAATTGGGAGAGCCATGTGTATCATTGGGAGAGGTGTGTGTATCCTCTAACATTCCCCCACAAGATGATGACTGGTAAGGCAGCAACTTGGACCGTAAATATCGAAAGTGTGGGCCAGGAACGGTTTTGGTAAAGACATCAGCCATTTGATCCTTTGTTGGCACAAAATATATTTGCAAATCACCTTGGACTACTTTCTCCCAAATGAAATGGTAGTCTATCTCAATGTGTTTGCTACGGGCATGAAAAACTGGGTTTGCTGCCATGTAGCTTGCACTAACGTTGTCGCATAAGATACGAGTAGGTGATTTTAGAGGTAAGCCAATGTCATTAAGCAACTATCGAATCCACATTGTGTCAGCACAAGTAACAGCAAGGGCTCGGTATTCCGCTTCAGCAGTAGATCTGGAAACAGTAGGTTGTTTCTTGCTTCCCCATGAGATTAAGTTAGGACCGAGATACACACAATAACCAGTAGTTGATCTTCGATTGTCTGGACAACCAGCCCAATCAGCATCAGAGTAGGCTTGGAGGTCAAACGAAGAGGCTAGGCTGAGATGAAGACCAAATCCGACGGAACCTTTGAGGTAGTGAAGAATACGTTTTACTGCTATCATATGAGAGGATAGTGGGCGATGCATGAACTGGCAAGCCTGGTTGACTACAAATGCTATGTCTGGTCGAGATAGAGTCAGATATTGAAGTGCTCCAACAAGTTGGCGATAGGTAGTTGGATCATCTAGAGGATTGCTAGTATAGGAAGAGAGTTTTGAACCAGAGGCTATTGGAGTGAAACCAGGTTTGCAACCAAGCATATGCGAGCGTTCTAGAAACTCAAGTGTGTATTTGGTCTGACTTAGATGAAGGCTTGAGGAAGAATGATTTGCCTCCATGCCGAGGAAATAGTGAAGATTGCCAAGATCCTTCATGTCAAAGGCCGAATGTAGTGTGTCAATAAACAAGTTGATTGAAGCAGTGGAAGACCCGGTGAGAATGATGTCATCAACATAGAGGAGCAAAATAATCGTTCCTTGAGAAGAATTGTGAGTAAACATTGAAGTATCAGATTGACCGCATTTGAACCCATATTCTAGTAAGAAGGAACTGAATTTTTCGAACTACACCCAGGGCGCCTGTTTCAATACCTTCTCTATTAATTGTATTCATAAATATAGAGATCACATTTGGATTACATGGAGGCTTATCCTTATGATAAGGATGAAGCTGTTACAGCATATTCAAATATACAAACAAAAGGATAAGGTTTGGGTATCCTTAATCCCTATCTATGAGGAGATAACTTGGGAGAGCCGTGTGTATCATTGGGAGAGGCGTGTGTATCCTCTAACAAAAAGCAGTTGTTTATATCGCACTCTTCTTATTTTCTATAGACGGTATATAACCAATAGAGCTTGTGTCATTTCCATATTTTTTAGAATCTTTCACTGCCTGCTTATTTTTCTAATTCTTTTTGGTAGTAAACTAAAATGCATTAATCTCCAAAGGTTCGGTTATGGCACTGGGCTATCCATCTCACAAACGAATAGCGCCAGACCAAGAAGGAAAGCTACGGCAGATGCAATTGTTCACAAAATTTCTAATGGACAGGGAAGGTAATAAACTTGTCAATTAATCCTAAGATCTCAACGAGAAAGTTGTAGAGTGGACACTTCTGTGAAGCAGTTTTCTATGTTACTGCATCCCTGAAGAATATGAGAACCAACTATTCCTAGAGCTAGCCAACAAGTTTGCTCCGATACTTGATCTTTCAATGGTTTAACCCCTCCTTTCTCTATCCTAATCATATGAGATCTAAATCTTCACAAAGTAGTTTCCAAGCTAAATAGTATGCCAGCCCTAAGAGCATTTAAGTTCCACTCTTACCTTAGTTCCATGCTCATAAGAATTTGGTGAAGCATATATATACCGACAACGATTTTTTATCTAGGGGAAGTTATGAATCCTTCATATTATTCTATGATTACCAATAGGTTTCTTTATAGACGTTTCACTAACTCTGTTACTGTTGTTCTCTTGATTGTACAGTGAACAGGTTTTTTTTTTTTTTTAAAAGGAAAATAAAATAATTCTACCGAATGAATGGATTCAACAAACAGTTTTACACCATTCTTGATATGCCTTCTCCAAAAAGGACAAAGATCAAGACAAATTTTTTTGGTTAAGTTAATGAAGATAATTGAATTACAATAACATAGGATCAATAAGTGAATGCGATCTTCTTCCATTATGCAGGAATGCGTACGTCGTCAGTAGTCCATACACATGATTGGTTTTGCTTCAAAGGTGCTTCTCAAAATCTGTGTATTTAACCATCATAATCAGGTGACATTCCTTAATTATCAACCTTATGGATATGCCAAGGCGTCTCTAATATCCTATATGCTTCAAAAATTAGCTCTCCATGCCTACAATTACTGTAGCATCTTTTAGTAAATAACTGATATTAAGTTAGAATAAGATAAGATAATAACTATAAAATAAAATTTGAAACTAAATAGATACCTACGACATCTACCTAGATTTTTAATACGAGCAATTTTGTAACAGCATGTACTGGTATTATGTTTCATAATCCTCTTATGGCTTGGAAGAAGAACTTTGGTAAAACCCTCTTAACTATGAATGTCTCGCCATCCAATTGGGATTGAAGTTCTTTCTAACATGTCATGGTTTTGCCTAAACCCACTTTACCAAGAAATCAGTATCAGCATTGTTCTATACTACCATTATTTATTAGTGTCCGACTCGTAAGATTTTGTAGAATTAGAATCCGGCCACTGATAATTTGTTGATTTGATGGCTGGACATCACTCTTTTACAAATCAAAGATGGCTACATATAATTTAAACCAATGGGTTTCATGGTACAGGTTGGATGTCGGATTATAAATGCCAAGTGTTTTGCCTTAGGGTTATAAGCTGCTAATTATCCAAAACTAGAATTTCAACACAACAGTCTGTTATGGTAGTCACTAATCATTGGATCTCGCTGACTGTTGAAAGTTTAAGTATCCGACATACCTAGTATCCATTCTGCACTTAACATCGCTAGATTTGAAATTCTAGTATGAAACTTTATGCTTAATAAATTTTGTTGAAACATTTTAACTCCTAAGCAAATAGAAAAAGATGAACAAAAGTAACCCCAGTAGAAATGTTCCTTGCAGTAGATTTGTTTAGTGTTTCTTGCTCTTATTCTCATCAGTTGTAGCTTGATTCGATTCAATTTTCATTGATCACAGAAGAGATGACCCCATCACAGAACTTGATCTGTTTATCGCCATTCTAATCTTGTGATGCTTTCCATATTCATGGAGTTTAATCTCTAGCAAATACCCAAATGTAACCCTACAGCCTTTCTTCATCTAAATAAAAGTTTATTTCATGATTTGAAGAAGTTTGGCTGTACACTAGTAGCTACAAATATCTGTAATTATTCATGTCATTAGAAATTTTCATTTGAATCAAAACTGCAAAGCCAATACTCTACTAACACTATAACTCAGTAGGAAACAGTAACTAGCCCCTAGAATCACTTAAAAGCTATAACATTCCCAAGAAATAGTAGAACATGCAAAATCCAAGACCTAGCTTTAAGAACTGCATGCAGAAGTTTTAAGATTACCCATTCTGTCCTCCCTGCGAATCTGCCCCATTCACGGATCCTCTCCTCGACGTGCCAACCATTTGGAAGCTGGTAAATAACGGGGATTTCCATCTCATAACATGTCTTTCTCTGGTCTCCGGTTGGCCTACATTCCTTTATCATCTGCTTCAGTAGATCCATTTCCTTCTGTGATTGTGGCTGATCCACTGTCATCGCTTCTCTTTCATCATCTGAGGAGACAGCCACAATCTCTAATTCCATCCTCTGTGTGTGCGTGAGAGAGAGAGAGATTAGGGTTATCAAGGTGGTGAAAGGAGGTGTTACTTGTTGTTCATCATCTCTCTTTTATACGCAAAATGAAAAATTTGGAGAGAGTTGCCATTTACTTTACAGAAGATCAGCCGTTGGATTCAATGATATCTGCGGTGAAAGGAGGTGTTTCTTGTTTCTTGTTGTTGATGGCAATTTCTCTCTCCAGCAAGATGCGGAGAAAAAGAAATTAAATGCGTTGCCATATTTAGACCGTTATGGTAGTTGTACAAGAGTCGGTGAAACGGCGTTCAGAACAGGAATGTCGATTCGGTAGTGCTACAGTACACACCGAACAATATTCTGTTCTCTTACCCAACGAGGAATGCTAGCCCTACCCTCTCTCAACCTCTACTTAGGGCTGTCAACTGATCGGATTTGGACCGGATCTGCCTAGATCCGAATCCGATCCAATTAAGAATCCAATCGATCCGAATCCGATTATATTTTAAGATCCGGATCCGATCCGATCCGATTCCAATTCCGATTAAGGTCAATTTTTTTTTTTTAAAAAAAGAAAAACTCTATTTTAATAATATAAAAATCTAATATTACCTTAATTAACTCTAATTAATGTTAATTTTTTAAAAATTAATACTTTATCCATAAAAAATCTATTTAATATATTTAAAATGATTTTTAAAGGTTAATATAATCGGATGGGATCATCTTATATCCGGATCCGATCCGGTTATAATCTGATTCCACCGATCCAATCCGACAGATCACATATAGGGTCCAAAGTCCAGCTAATCGGATCGGATCCAGATCAGATCCGGATCATGATCCGATCCATTGACAGTCCTACCTCTACTAACCACTGGTTCATTATGCGGCCTTGGATTGTCTCTGGTGAAGCCAGAAAGGGCTCTCAGGGTTCCATACATTGTGCGACAGTTGGCGTAAAAATGGGGAGAAGTCATTTCTTTTTCTCCCAATAATTTTGACTTCTCCCCATTTGATATCTCTCACTCTTATTCTCTCACACTTATTGCCACATGTCTTATTATTGATGAAGAAGTCAAAATCATGGGCCCCATGATTTTGACTTCTCCACCACTTGTCACCTATTCTATGGAACCCTGAGACAAGCCCTTTCTGGCTTCATCAGATACAATCCAAGGCCTCATTATGCAATGATAATTAAGTCAAGCTCTCACCAAAATATGGACAGTGGTTGGTGGAGGGTGAAAGCAAGGGATTGATTTATTAAGGCTAGCACACCTCCTTACCCATTTATCAATCCTTACCGATTACCATCGACAAGGTGGGCCAACTCTGGGACAGTGGTATTGGTCATAGCCCAAAATCCACATTGAGCTGATGGTCTCAAAGATTGTGCTACAAAAGCATTATATTTTGACTTGAAATTCTCTCAAGTTAAAGTGTCTCGAACAATATGTAGTTATAAATTATTCAGAATATAATTAATGAAAGTATTAAAGAAACTAAAACAATAAAGAACTCACAGAATTTGCAGAACTGCAAAATAATGAAAATGAATGAAAAATCCGAGCCTTGTATATCACAGTTTCCTTAAGACAAATTTACTCCCTCTCGGTACTCAAGGTTGACGAGTAATCATCTACCAAGATAGAACGGATTACAGTTAAGAAGAAGTAGTACTCCAATCTTCAAAACTCAGCGAACTCGACCAATGTTTGTACTCGAACTTCAATGATAAAGAGAGAGATAAAGAGACCCTTGTGTTTGTTCGAACAGAGATGACTTTCCTGAAGAGACACAAAAACGGATAGAAAATTCAGTTATTGAAACACCAACGGACACCTAAGCCCAAAACCCATATCCATACCCATATCCTTGCCCACACATTGCCTATTTTCCGGGTCAAGCAGGTCACACTCTGGGTTTCTTTGTCAGGTCAATTCTCATTCACCAACATATGGTAAATCCCTTATTGGGTCAATTTTCCAACACAATACTCCTTAAAAGACCGACTAGATGAGTTGCGGAAGAACAATTTACATATTAAAGACACCTAACATTATAACCAGAATCCAAGCAGTTTAGTTGTGCCACTTAGATGGCCGCGTGTCCCTTTTGACACCCTTTAACTGTGGTTAAGATTCATTCACTTATCCTTGGTTTTTAAAAAAGGTATTAAAATATTTCAATCTAGGGGTGTCCATGGCGATTTCAGTCTAGGGGTATCAATATTAAAAAATTAAGATCTTTTTTCCAAAAACCAAGGATAGGTGGGTGAATCCTAAGAGTGGTGAATCTTAACCACAATTAAGGGATGTCAAAATGGACACATGACGACCTCAGTGGCATAACCAGACTCCAAAATCCTTGTGCGGTTATAATTGGAGAGAATTTCAGGTCACATTTTTTTAATCCAAGTTTCCGATAAGTGTTCCTTTTAGGTCGGCAGGGTCCATCAATCAAGTGACTCTGGATACTATATTATCCTAATTTCGGTCTAGTGAGTATTTGATCAGACCCGCTTTGGGTATTTGACCTGTTTTGTCTCTTATATTGTAACCTTAGGTATATAAGAAGTTTTTTTTAGGTTGCGATGAAAGGGTTTTTTTAGGGCTGTAATCTCCCTTGTTCTTAGTGGGTTTTCTCGCCAGTTTCGCTCGTGAATGTACCGAACCACATATATCGTTGTTTTCATTGTGTGATTGGTTGCATTCTCTTTCTTTATTTCTCTTAGATTTGTTGGACTGATTATAAATATTATATTATTATTTTCCTAACATAATATTTCCCTAATAATGCCATGAAGCATTTAAATGAAAATTGCAAACTTCATTTTTTGTTGTAAGGATAACTTCACACCAGAATCAACTTTAATAGTAATGACAACTAACTATCAAACAGAGAGAATTTAACTTTTTTTTTTGAGTTGATCACTTCAGTTGTGCTCAGTTCCTCTACGGCGCGGCACATACACCCGAGCCCATAAATGCTTGCGATTTACCACAAATTTGGCCTTTGATTCACCATTGAGAATTCTGGAGATGGTTGATGTGGAGGTGAAGATTATGCGTCCATACTGAGGTTCTATGCCTAGTGGTGTGCGTTCAATCAGGACATCATCCACCACATTGCCCCATCTTGATGTGAAGAATTCTAAAATTTCTAGGCGAGAAAATGGATAGCCATTGGAGAACGTTAGAAACATTGACCTCTTCTCTTCAGGGGCAAGCTCTCCGGGGGAGAAAGGTCTTGCCTGAGGATTCAGGGATGAATTCCCCAGACTACCTTGGATTGAACTTTCAGCATGATCACTTGAATTCGCCAAACTACAGGTTATGCCTTCTGTACTGGAGCTTATACCCACTGGATGTTTTGTCAGGTCATCGATCTCAATAGCCGCAGTCTCACCAAATATATCATTGCACACAGTGTTCATGACATGTGTGACGCGGTTAAGCACAAAGTGACGGTTATAATAGAAAAATCTTCGACTTATCGGTTCACCAAATAGCCCAGCCAAAATTGGAGTGTCATTTACACCTGTTGGCACTATGGCATTGGGTCCAATGCAGTTGAGACATGCCACAGCTTCATTGAATAGGGCTTCAACTGTTCGTTCGTCTCTGGAGAAGATGGTCCGGATGAGGTCATAGTATCCAATTTCCTCCATAACGAGCCATAGGGCTATCGCCATCTTAGCAAACCTGGATTCTTTGCCCATATGGCCAACCAATCGGTTAAATAGTTTCCTTTCCAGGGTGTGAAAGAGAAGCAAATCCACGAGACCGATGCTCGACATCTCTCAGTAGTGTTCAAAATTTAGGACAACTAATGCTCCAACACCAAAACTCAGTAGTATTGAAAAATTAGTCACACAACTAATTTCCTAATTGAAGAAAAGCCTCACAATTTCCAAAAGGAAAAGAGAGAAAAACCTCAATCCTACTTTTAAAAACAAATCGAGACTATGCAAAACCAATTAGAAACACTTACAAAGAACATGATCTATGTTTCACCATGTCTACCGTCCCTGAGTAACGGATCCTTTGCTCCCCCAACAAACCAACAATGCAGCAACCTCCCCTGCAAGCCCAAAATGGTTGACTCCCTAGGCTGCAGCAATGAAACCTCTATCCTTTCAGTCCCATTGCTTGAGCTATCCTTGTTAAAGCTCAACTGTGCACTTATGTAATGCACTGGACTATTGAAGCGACTAAAAATGTATATATTATTATCATACTAAGTTTGGACTGTTTTGTTAGTTGTCAATACGTTAGAGATGAACTGCATTTGTGAGAGTGAGATAAGAGGGATATTGATACTTATTGTAGAGAGGGATTTTACTGTATGGTGTATCTCACCATCATATTCTATTTCCATCATGGTTCAATGTACTAGTTCATTCATTTGGCCCCAATTGGTGATAGCCCGGGAAACAACCTCAATCAGATCCTGAAATTCAACAGCAAGAAAGGCATTGATCAATTTCCATTTTGATGGATAAGTTGTAGCCATTGGCATAGTATCATTTAAGTTAGAAATGCCAATTAAGTCCTCAAATTCTAAGCAATTGCCTCCAAAAGTTGAATGTAAACCTATTATCATGTCTGTTAATACTACCTCAGGCATCCTCTGTAGAAGCATTCTAGAAGTTTTGTATTCAACTAATCAGCTATTACATGTTAATGGTTCGGATACGCGACAATGATATAATAGTTACAAAAGATGGCGTATTTACAGCCGACAATACGGTGAACTGGATGAAGAATTGTTGACATAACAACTTATGGTTGGCCATGTTCCTTAAAAAGATACTTTTGAGAAATGATGAGCACTACTAAAGTGGCTATTATTACCATTAATCCATATATGGATCTATATGCTCGAAATGGAACTGGAAATTCCAGAATAGGGGCCAGGTATACCACCATAATGAAACTGCACTTTACTTCCATTATTCGGATAGGATTTCTGTTAGATTTGTCGGAGTCTTAACTTTGGTCCAACAACTCTTCTACAATGCTCACCCCCATTGGGCAAAAATACCATCCAATAAATTGAAAATTTTCAAGAGATTCGTCCCAAACAATTGAGAAATTAATTGGCCATGATATCCCAATTTGGTTTAGTTCCACATGAAAAGTTGGAGAATGCTTCCTCCCATTCTCACCCTAAATACCCCCATCTTCAACCCATTTCAGAAACCTTAAAAGCTTTGAGCAACCCCAAGCCTTTGAGGAGCTAGGGCATATATTGTTAGGCACCTATTAGACTGAAAAGTTTCCCTTCTAGCTCTTTAGCCTTGCCTTTAGCCTCATTTTCTTTCACTCCCTTAAGCATGTTGGAACCCCTTTAGATCAGTAAGAATCCACTAAGTTAGACCACCCTTTCCTCTCCAAGCTTGGAGGAAGAAGAAGGAGAAGAAGGGAAAGAAGAAAGGTAAGGAGCAACTTTTGCTAGGATAAGAAAACCTACCATTCTCCCGACGTAGTATGGACTCCCTTTGATGAGTTTAGCTGATGTGGGGATGCCTTTTGAAAGTAAGAAAGGGAGGAACCTCTTAGGTTTAGAACTCCTTATTTTCTTAGTTTTTATGTATAAATCTTATTAGGTAAAACCACAAACCTCTCTCCTAAATTTACTTTGGACCTCCTTCACAAGTCAACAGCTTGATTATCAATAAGTTGTTAAGTGTCACCTTCCATCTTGAAACTGTTGTGATATTAGTTGTGCAACAGTGTCTTTACAAATAGGATCTCATGCATCTTCAAATCAAAGAAATTGAATTGGTCATACAGTAAGAATACTTTCACCCTTACCCGGTGAGAGCCATATATATAATGTATGCTATACAGACAACATCCATCTTCACAGTCCATCAGAGTACATACGAAAATAAACCAGAAAAATAATTAATAATATGCTTAAGTTATTCTATTAAATACATTAAAAAAAAAAAACTCTGGTCCATTTTTTATTTAAGTTTATTCTCGAAGAGCTAGACCCCGAGCAGAAAACAATAACAGTAATTAAAAAGGTGCATGGAAACCCTATTACACGATTCTCTTCCAAGATTCGTGTCTTCTTCATGGGCTAGCACATCAACCTTTACCTGAAAATTAATAACAAGATCTCAGATCAAAAAACAAGGGGAGAAATGAAGCAATATATAGGACAAACTTGACACCGCATTGCTCATTGATTACTGTCCATTGGTTCAGTACTGTATAAACACAAGCCTTTAAATTCACCAATCTCTATTCTTAAATTGGTGGCCTAGTTTCTTAGATGGGATTTTGTGGAACAATCAAAGTAATTTTAGAATCTCAGCCTTCCGATGTAGGTCTAAAACTTGGACAGTTAAAGGGAGAATATTAGTATGTGGAGGAATTCATATATCGGTTAATTGGTTAGAGGTGTCCATTCTGTGTAATTTTTAGTTGTAGGAAGAATGAAGATATAGTTGAGAGTTGTTGGCAAATAGTAATTATGGTGCAGGAAGTAAATAAGTTTTACTCAGAAAGATAAACAGTCATCCAATGGAGCGAGAAGTATAGTCACCCAACTTATCATAATCTTATCCTCAGTCCTCGATTGTTACAATGCCAAATTTGTCCCAACAGTACTCAGTAACTGCTTGCCTCGATCGAACGGTATTGATACCCTGTAGGATCCTAGTAAAACTGCAGCACAGCAATGATCATTGCCATGTTCTCTTACTAATATCAAATATAAACCATATAATAAATCAGAAGAAAAAACAGAGAGGATATTCAATTTAGAGTTCTCAGCTTTTCCCAATGGATCACAAAGGTTCATTTATCTCTGGGCTTTAAACTACTGGTCTGATTTTACCTTATGTCACTATTTAGCAGGTACTAACAAATACTTCAAATTTTTTACTCAGGTGCGATAGAAGTACTCGCAATTACATTGAACATTTTACATTCGTGAAATAAGACCTTTGGCAGTAAAATCAATTCAAGTTATTGAAAAATGACATAATTTAGTAAATAATATTTGAAAGCCACACAAGTGGGGTTAATTTTCCAGAATTGTGTCGAGATATAAAAATACAAATTACGAATATTGTTACCAATGATGTGCTAGGTCTCTGTCTATGTGTGTGTATGTGTGTGTGACTCGCAGCTAAGATTGTATGAAGTCATTTAAGTTATGATGGCAGCTGCGCTGCATGACGAACTAGATAGTAGATAGTTAAATGCTTGATGCCCAAGATGTCAAAAATTTAGCAGCCTAGACTTGCCGAGTAGGAACTGCCATTGAAAGAAAGATAGAAATTACAAACAGAATAAAAACTAAAACATTAAGAACAATTTTAACTAGTAAAATTATCTGCTATTATTTTGTGCTTTTAGTATATAGCTCTCATATCCTTATGAATAGAAAAATGATATCCCATTAACATATTAATATATTCTGATGAACAACTCATGGTATCAAGTTTTGAGGTACATACCCAGAGCGCAAATGGATAGGATGAAAGAAATATTAGAAGAAAACTGATAATTAGGTTACATATGGAAATTCAAGAAAATGTTTAATTAATTGCTACCATGGTAGTTATCCTCTACGCCAAGAAAAATCCTCAAACTCCAAGTCTAGTAGGTAACTGAAAAAAATGGGGTTTTTAATATCCCCTCAAGAATACAATAATATGTTCCTAGTCGGCAATGAATGGGATTTCCATCATCATGAATCCCGATCACTGTTTCTTCATTTCAATCAAATTATCAAAGATTAAGAAGCTCTGCTCCACATATATCTAACCCCTTTTCATCAGAAATCTTCATACAAATCAAAATTGCAACTTTAAAACCACCATTAGCAACTGTCAAAAAAATGGAAGAACAAGATAGAGTTCTTACCCTATCAACCATATTCCTGTAGGACGGGCTCTTTCCTCCGCCAACCAACCAGGAAGCAACCAGTTATACTCCGAAGAAGACATGTCATAGAATGTCGAAGAAAGTACTTTCTCCAGTTTTTCGCAGCCTCCCTCGTCTCTTCCGCTTCAGCCGCTGCTGCAACACAAACAAAGCTGACATCGTCAACTGCGATATTGGGGTAATTTTCCTTTCAGCATTACCACAATTGGCCTCTCATCGGAACCACTCGGCCTATCGGCGGCACCGGCGGACTCCGGAAATGAAAAGCCCTCTTCATTAACATATAATATCTTTGGAGGTAAGGGGCTCCGGTTGGTATCCGGCAACAGCCCAGACGGTTCACCGGGCATTTTGACTTCTTGTGGTTCTCTGCATTCCATGACTGACTCACTGAAGATAGAGAGAAGAAAAGATATGGAGTTCGTTCCAACTGCCACTAGAGTACCTTATGCAGTAGTTTTCTTGGGCTTGCCTTTGCGGTTCTCTGACATGAATTGAAAACGAGGGGAAATTAAGACCGGTGATCTTCTCCACTTGTAACCGGTTTTTGGCAAAACCGGTTACGCCCCTCTCGTCATTGCATGTCCCTTTTTACACTCCTTAGCCGTGGTTAAGATTCACCTACTCCTAAGGTTCACCCACCTATCTTTGGTTTTTAGAAAAAATATTTTTAAAAAATTAACCCTAGGATTTAGTAAATTTTAACCATCGTTAACTTAATTTTTTATTATTTTTTCCTAAAAACCAAGAATAGTTGAGTGAATGTTAGGGGTGATTGAATCTTAATCATAGTTAAGGGGTGTCAAAATAGACACCTCAGGACGTAACGGTTTTGGCAAAACCGGTTAAAACCGGAGAAGAATAGGACTCGGAAATTAAATGCACGTACTAACTTTAGACAGTTATTTTAGTGTGGATGCACGAGAGTCGAGAATGATCTCGAGATGATTGCAATAATGATTGCGTTTTGGCGATATTGGGATTTTGTGAGCGTGAGAGGAGGGGTTGCGAGATTACATGTGTTTAAATTATGGTGTGTCGCACTATACCGTATATTTCTACTATGATGCATTCGATGCACTTTCTTGTTGATCTAGACCGTTCAACAGGTGGTTTCCGAAAGCAAAAATTGATCAATGTGGTCACTTGCTTTTGGATGATGATATTGATTGGCTGTGTGTTTGATCATAGATTGCTAGACAAGCAGTTTAGAGGTGTTTGATGGGGAAGTGAAGCCTACCAGATGTCCATCAATCCGAAGACGGGAATCATGGCAAACGGGCAAATTTGGATTGGGTGAATCCATCATGATGGACATGAGGTCCATGATAACTTTTCTCTCCTACTTTTTTTGTTAGTTAATTTGGATAGCAAGCGGGGAGTGGTATAAAAAGGCCAAGTATCGAAATGGGCGTAATAAACTTAGTAAGTATGTTACTATATTTTTTAATGATTTTTTTATAAAGTTAATATAGTAATATACTAATAAATTATGTATTTTAAATTTTAAATATATAAAAATATATTTAATACTATATACAAAAATATATAAAAATACTGGAAACAAGTCAAATTTCGGACCCGAAATTTTGGAATAATATTTTATTATTAAATGAGATTTCGGCGAGATGTCACCTGAAATTCTGAAATTTCAAAAAATTTCGTTTCAAGGTGGATTTCCGAAATCCACGAAAATTTTGAAATTTTAAGCCTTAGTGTAGCTTGGAGGGTGTTGTACGTGCCCCCGAGGGAATAGTCAAGTGCTCTAAGAGGCTTTGATACCCTAGTTTCCCAGGAAAAAAAAAAAGACCTACACGTACCAGCTTTAAACCGTATTGTTATACCAAAAAAAATAAAATAAAGAAAAGTCCTAATTACTCTCTCTCTCTCTCTCTCACACACAGAGAGAGAGAGAGAGAGAGAGAGAGTACAAAGGATTATTCTCTTTCAAATTTGGACAAATGATGGTAACCCTCCATTTAAAGACTCTTTTCCAAGTCACTATAAGGTGATACACAAAAAATGCGAGAGGCATCCGGTGAAGTTCAGTTGGAGGGGAGACCCCTGGAAATGCACCAACTCTGCATGGTGGTATGAAATGGTAGACTTCCTCATGGTCTACCATGCCAGGAGGGCCCACTCACCGATTCCTCTTACCAGAAAAGGGCAAAAAAAAAAAAAAACGAGATGCATGGTATAGTGTCATGGCCTATCCTAGGTTCCCAATAGAAAAACCCTTCAAGCAAACATTAGCTTGACTGGATGACAAGCTATTCTTAGAGTAGTTTGACCGTCTTTAGTTCTAGGCCACTGAGCTTGTTATTTTCGGCAGTCCAAAGAAAACCAACTGTTTGGAACTTTGAATAGGATCCGATCAGCTTATTTGGATCATAATGGTCTAGGAAATATTTCAGATGAATCCCATTGATGCATGGGACAGTCTGAATTTATAAGAGTCTGTATCCATGAGGAGATAGGATCACAACCAATTGCAATTGAATTCAATACGCGGCTCATGTGGATTGGATGAACTAAAAAAAACAGGAAATTCAATTTTTGATTTTTTTTTTCCTCTTTCAATCAACATGCATGTGCCACATTTCAATTGAGTTCTCCTGAATTCAATTGCAATTGGCTGTGATCTTGTCTCATCCTTGAGACCCCATCGTTTCCTTTGCTAACTTTTGTGGCCTCTACAAACTTCTTAGCCGGAATGTTGTTGTCTTTAATTATCGATGGCCTTAAAATTTGTTATGAATGCACATGGAGTGTGATTCTAAGACCTTGGTGGATCATTAATTTCAATGAAGGAAAACCTCCCCCTGGACCACATGGTATCTTTGGTTGGACTTAAGGAGACATTCAAAATTTTCTTCTCCCAGATTCATTCTGAGGAATATATCTAGTTGAAATTTCTTCCATAAAGTAGGTTGTTTTCTATCAAATATTAATGTGTAACCAGTCTTTGATACCTCATATTCCTTGTTTAGCTTTTTCTAAGGGTAAGGCCTCTATGTGACCCTCCCCCCCTTACGTATAATGGTCTTTTGATATTAAAATCAAATCAGTATGGGTCTTGGAAAACCCCCATCCCTTCTGGTTGGTTTTCTTTCTAAGAAAAATAGATTGAAAAATGATGACGGTGATTGCTGCCTAATTCCACGGTGATGGAGTGAGGGAAACAACTACTATATGTGTGAGGCGATAGAGCATGGCTCATGCGTGCTGCAAGTGGTTGTGCAGCCATGGTGAACACCCTAAACAAGAGGGAAGCGCAGGCCTTGATGATAAGCAGGAGGAAAAATATAAAAACAAAAATTTCACACTTGACGGGTGGTACGATTCCTCCCGTTAGAAAGACAGTCAATAAGAGGCATACAAGTATTGAACCATCGGCTAAGATGCCATGTTAGAATAAAAAAATTATCAATGATCTACAATGACCCTGGACAGGGTTTATAATATATATATATATATATATACACTAAGAGTTCTAATTAGTATCTTTCCCTATATATATATATACTAAGAGTAACTTTGGTAATCACTCGTAGCTAATTAGAACTCTGTTTATATTTTTCCGCAGATTGTATTTTCCCAAATGTGTTATGCTAATCTTTTATAGTTTATTTTATAGGATTGGGAAATCAGCTAAGAGTAAAAACTTAACCTCAAATTAAGAAACTGTTGAACCAGTTAGCAGACGATTGTTAACTAGGTCTTACTGGCAGTTTCTGTTGAAGATTTTGTATAGTATTTGACAATTAAAAAATAAATAAAATAAAATAAATTACACCTGAATAGGGGTGTAAAAGCCTTAATCTTCGAAAATCTAATTATAACATGAGAGGTTCACTTTGTCGAGAAATGCCAGAGCCTTGATGGTTATAGGAATTGCTTAATAAATAGTGCAATACTTATTAGTATGCTGGAAGCATACAGTATGAATATATCTCATATTGTTGTGGTTTCTGATTCGGCGAATGAGTGCCTCAATCGTGTCATTTCATGGCAATGGGAACTAAGATGTATCCTTATGATCTGTTTGGATTCCATAAATTGAAACATCTATGAGAATTCCAATGCATAAAACATTACAATATCTAAAAACTGGAAAAACTATGTATTGAAATTATACTATCTGGTTGAGTCTGTGAAATTTGCTAAAAATAATCTCTGAATTTGTTTCGGTGTTTGGATGCTTCCAATTCGCAATCCCCAATTCCTATGAATTCCAATCTATGCGAGAATCAAAAAATTGGCATGCAGTTCCTATATTTTGTAGGGAGATATTGCAAATTATGTGTAAGATTTTCACAATTTTAACAATTAACAAACAATTAGAGATAGGTGTCCAAAATGACCTTGGTTGACTATCTATACCCAAAAAAAATACTTGATTGAAAGGTTTGTGCTCGAAGAACCCAAATTGATGGTTTGTGTCTAAATGACCTAATTTTAATGGTTTGTGATCGAAGAACATAGATCAGAGATTTATGCTCAAAGGACATAGAATGAATATTTATGTCAAATGGGACCAAATTGAAGATTTGCACTCATAGAACCTCAAATGAGCGGGATTTGTGCTCAAAGGATCTAGATTAGAGGTTAACAAAAATAACTAGATTATGATTTATGCTCAAGGAATGAGATTGATGATCTGTGTCCGCATGAATACTCTTAAAGGTTTGAGTTGTGAAAAAAATGAGATCTTGAGGTTCAATGTCAATGTGAGAAACACTGGCAAGGGTATGACGACAAATGACAATGTGGGAACCCTCTTAATTGAATATATCTCCCTTCGTTTTAACAATTAGAGAGTGGTCAAACCAAAGCCAACAACACATCATTTTTCTGTGATTCTATGTATCCCCAAGACTGTATTGCCTAGATGAAAGTGTCTAGATTATAATCTACATATTCTATGTTCAAAACGAAATATCAACTGAAGTTTCTTTAATTATTTCAACAAGTTTAGATCTACACATAAAGTTGGTGAAGCTACAAAGATCTAAATCTTTCTCTGATTGAAAATTACGAATCTAACATCTAGGTACAGCAAATATAAGAACAAACTAAAAATGAAATTTTAAAAATGCATATAAAAAAAAACTTATAATTAACCAATGAAACATCTCCTCTCCTCCCAATAAGGAACACTAAGAAAACAAACCGTTACTGAATAAAAAAATGAAGGATAATATACTAGCTTATCTTAGGTGGCGTTTGTTAACATTAGTCTAAAAAAAAGTGCTTATCTGAAAATTATGCTTAGTTAGACTTTAGATTGTTAAGTTGAATTAAAAAGTTACCTACTTTTTAAAGAAGAGGTTTTTACCCCTAAAATCTCTAAAATGTAGACATGCAATTAACCTTCAACTTAACCATCTAAAGTCCAATTATGCATAATTTTCAAATAAGTACTTCTTTTTAGACTAGTGTTAACAGACGTCACCTTAATAAGGAGTTCAGATGGGCAACAGCACTTAATGTTGCGCTGTTGCTCCCTTGTGTCTGAAAAAATGAAGGCCCCACTCACTATTGATGTGGGGCTACCTTTTATTGAATGTGGGACCCATTTTTCAGACACAAGGGGGCAACAACACAACAGCAAGCGTTGTTACCCATCCAAACTCCTTAATAAGACGTCTTGGCCTTGAAGAAAGTGAGTTTAAATGAAATGTAGCTAGCATTACCCAAAAAGGAATGATACCAAACCACAAAACAAATAACTAAATATCTATTCCCAAACTTCAAATAATAGTTCATTACCAATCCAAATAACTTCAAATTACCTTATCTACGTTCCCAGGGCTGCGACCACTTTGCCTGGTTTTCTTCACTATGTCCTTATTAGGTGGTAACAGGCCAGGGCTCTTCTCCTGTTTATAGCGGTGCTGCTTTGAGCCATCACCACCAACTGAGGCACCGCCAACGAGCACTTCACTTTCAGTAGTATCGCGCTTTGCTTCATTGCGAACAGATGATTCAGTCGCCTTCTTAGAAGCGGCCATTGCCTCCAACACAGGATCCCATGGGATATCAGAGAAGAGTGGTTCTAGCCCCTCATACACTTCATAGAACTCTTTGATCCCGTCGCTTAGACGTGTGTAATCTGACATTGTTGAGAGTAAGAGAAGTTTTTTTTCTCAGGTGAATAGAGAGAATCTTTGAGCTTTGAGGGCTTAGATTATGCATTTTTGAGGTTTTGCTGAGGTCTCTACACGCGCGGGAATGGATTAAATGTGAATACTATGTATAGACCGTTATTCTATTATCAAGATTTGGGCTGACCTGTATGCTTTAAAAGCTAAGATAAGCTCTCTCTCTCTCTCTCTCTCTCTCTCTCTCTCTCGTTGTCGCCACAAGCCCCACTTCTTTCTCCCCTCGTAGTCAAACCCTAACCCTAATTATCTCTTACTTGCAGCACAAACAACATTCAGCTAGGATTTCTCTTGTGCAGTTTGCATTGCAATATTACTATAATACTTTGACTTCATCAAACACTTACCCACTAATCTGGACTTTTTAACCAATTGGGAGCCACCATAACCATCTGATGTAACTAACTATTCATCACAACCATCTGATGTAACTAAATATTCATCAAAACCTCTATATTGATAGGATATTTAATAAAGTAAGAGATAAATAAATGACATGGTTCTCTGCTGCTATACATTCTATCATGGAAAGATTATTGCAAAAAAAAAAAATCTTTTTAAGGGAGAAACTCTTAACAAAAATCTGTAATTATTTGGTACTTACAAGTCAGAGTATCGCTTTGTTGTTTTATTGTCGTGACAGGGTTCCAATTTTTTTCTACTTGGAATCAGTCTAGAGTTAGTAGTTTGATTTTGATATGTGAATTCAGTTCATTAGGTTCAATTCACTGATTATTCATATAGTCTGTCGCATTGATTCATTGATTTTGAGAGCTCAATTTGCTGATTTCGCGAAGCTGAGTTCATCATGGCGTGGCTATGAAATTGTATATAAAGGTTACCATAAAAAATAATTACCTTCTTGAGGATTTTTTTTTGGTGCTAAATCTATTATTATTTGGCATTTACATGTCGGAATGACATTCTGAGGGTATATGTTGCATATGGGAAGATTGTCGCAATAACTCAAACTTTTGTCATTTCATAGTCGAGATCATAATTGTTAGGTTCTTAATTTGATCCTATTTCGAATCAATCTAGAGTTGGTTATTCAATTTCTTCATTTGAATTCAATCATCTGGATTCAATTTATAGCTGTCAATGTATTCATCTTGTTGTATTGAATTTCTGAACTCGAGAGCTCAATCTACTAAATTTGGAAACTTAATCCATCTATTACGTGAAACTAACTTGTAAGTCATAACTATCTAATTATTTCATGGAAAATAAAGTTAACTTATATATTGTTATCCAGTTATAAGGACAAAATGATGGTGTAAGCATCAAAGAGATCGGTGGCGCCGAAGTTGGGACTGTTGGGATTTAAACCACGCGTTTAATTCCTAAATCCTTCGGATCTTGAGAGACTATGAATCACAGAAATCACACAACAAATAGAAAAATTGCTGAGAAGAAAATAGAGACAAAACACACGGATATACGAGGTTCGGCAACGTGCTTACGTCCTCGGGAGCCACACCAATTCACTATATTGAAGATACAGAATACACAGAGTTTTTTTTCTCTCTTAGAAAAATTACGGCCACTTCTCACACTCGTTAAACCTAAAAATAAACATATAGCTATATGTTTAGGGTTAAATTGTAAGGCTAAAAATACCCCTGCAGAAATGCAAAAATAAGCATATAGCTATATGTTTAGGAGCTGCCCCCCCCCCCCCCCCCCCTCCTGCCACCCCCCCGGGCAATTTGCTAAAGGTTGTCTACATTCCCAACAGGGACCTCGGCCTTACTCCAAACCGTTGGATCGATGTGCAAACTATGAACTGTCATTGCCGAAATCCATGTTAATCGTATTATAATTAATTTTGAAATAATAATGTCTCACATTTTCAGTGAGAGTGGTTAAATGGCTACTCCAATTCAAATTAAAATTTCAACTTTAGCTCCTATTGTCGGATCATGGTTAGCTAGTTATTAGTTAGTTGGTTAGCGTCACTTTGGCTGCCACATCGGGCCAGGGTGAGTGCTACATCACCATGGAAAACTTCTTCTAATTGATCCGCCATTAGGAGTTTCACCATTCTCAGAAGGGCGCCTTCATCATGGCCTGTTTATATATTGGCCTCAAGACTAGGCCCAACTTGGTCTGTGTAAGTAAAGCTGTACCATAATACTGGCCCAATCTGGGCTAGGCATCGAAGCCCATATGAAAATCCTAACCATCCCGATCATTGGAATATTACTACTGGTCGCTGAACTGGAATGTGAAGATTTTTCTCCGAATGCTTAAATCTTTGGGTCCATTTGTTTTGCCAGAAAGTGGATAATAAGCAAGAAAAATAACTTAATTCCAGGGGCCGGGGGGGAAAAAAAACTTCTACTCCTGTACTCCCGAATCACTCCAGCCTTCATAACCTACCAACCAACTTCTCTTCCCGCTCATATCCATCAACAGTGACCTAACGTTGTATGCGTATTTCAAGAAAGGAGTGTTCTCCTAAACAAGAGAAGGGGAAACTAGCAGAAGAACCCTTGCTTTCCATCAAGAACAAACCCATAGTCGTGTCTTCGAATCTGAAACGATGTAGAAGAAGAAGAGAGTGGGGATGGAATCACAAAGAGATAGGAGGAGATGTGATTCGGGTGTTGGAAAATATATAATAAAAATGAGACAGCCCGTAAGTTGATTATCATCATGAGATGAGAAGAACTTATTGGCATTGTCCATATTGCAGAGGCATGTTGATCACAGTCCTTAAATTCGAATTCAACATCTTTAGTTTCAATTATGGAATTAGGTTCTAATACACTATTTTCTGCATATCCTACGAAAGCATATTAGGCACCTTTCTTTTGGTGGAACTTAAAGTCCAGAACTTTCATTGATTCATGCCTAATTTTACTTAATGTTTAGAACTATATTATTCCATAGAGTGCAAAATTTCTACAAATATGGAACTTCAAAAAAAAAAAAAAAAGGTTCTACAAAAATTTTTGGATTTCGTAAGCTCCATAGATGTGGAACTTCTAATTAAATTGAACTTGATAAATCCGAGATACCATCGAGTAAAAGGGTTAGAAACCCTCTCCTCTCTCTTGTCAGACTCTTGCCTCTTTTCCACACTTTAAGGAAATTCAAGTTTGGTTTTAAGTTCCTCCACATTTCATATTGAGTTTTATCGGTCTTCTTATAGAGAATCTATTTTGGATATGATAGAGCAGAGAAAATAGAGAAAATGGCCCCCCCTACAAGTTCGAGGGTAAACCTGAACTCTAACATGGCATTCATTATTTCTTTTAGTATTCTATTTTTTTTTCCTGCTATTCCATTTTGTTTAAGGTAGCGTACGTTTGGTAACACTAATTTAAATAGGTTGAGCTTATTTGAAAATTGTGCTTAGTTTGTTAAGTTGAAGGTTAATTAGATGTCTATATTTTTTTGAAGTAGGGTTTTACCTCTTATTATAAAAGTAGTTATGAGTTACTTTTTAAAGTATAGGTTTTTACCTTTAAAATCTCTACTTCAAAAAGATGTAGACATCCAATTAACCTTCAACTTAACAATTTAAAGTTTAACCAAACACAATTTTCAATTAGACTCTATCTATTTAGATTAGTGTTACCAAACGTGACCTAAGAGTATATGAGGTAGTTCTTTCATGAATAATTCCCTGTGATTCGCATAACTCTCAGCAAAAGAACGGACCCATATAGCAACAAAAATCATATATTCATAAAGTTGCTGCTTGTTCTTCTCTATAAGTTCCATTTCCCAAATAGCAACATAAATCATATGTTCATAAAACTTTCCGAGGTTACATTAAATTTCATCACAGTGTATTCCACAATTTAAACATATACTATTACAAACATCTTGTATTAATTTGGGCATTGAAATATCCTATCAAATCAGGAAACAACCATGTTGCTGGTTTCCTTCATATAATAAAAGCATGACCGGTCCTTATGGAGTGATAAGAACATGGTAATAAAAATCACCGAAACCTTTTGAACCAAAAAAAAATCACCGAAACCGATACGAAACGGGCGATATGTATAGGTAACGGTAGCCCCTTGTACGATATTTATATTGATACGAAACGGGCAATATGTATCGTTTACTAGTTATATATGTTTTAATCTAGAATTATAATTGTGTTTCCTACTTTGTCTTTGAGTCGCTTTTCATGACTTTATATTTGGTAAATTTGGTTCTTATAAAAAATCATTTGCTATTTTTTTTTTTTTTTTTGAAAATAAAAAATTATACGTATCGTCCGAAACCGATACACATAGGTTTCGGTTGAGACCGATACATCTCCTGAAACCAAATTTTTAATCCTTAAATAAAAGAGCACTTGAACAACCACGTCTATTTTTCCAGAACTCATTATGGTTGTTTTGAAATGTAGTTGGTGATACTTGGAGAACTATGGAGGAAACTGGATAAAACTAGGACATTCCAAGTGGAACGAAGCTGTCGGGAAAGTTGAAAAAAAATATCTACTAAGTGACTACTTGTCAAAAGAAGAAAAAGAAAAGTATATTTACCAACTGAATTCACAAAGACACATGAATACTGTGTTCTTCCTAAGCAAATTTGTTATCACTTCCCAACTTCTGCACCTTAGAGAGGTTAGAGACTGGTCCCACTACCAGTGCAAATTCTTTTGTAAAATTGAATTTAATTTATTAATTAAGACATCAAAATAATCTGCTAAACAGAGAGAGAGAGAGAGAGAGAGAGAGAGATTTACATGCAGCATAAATAAATAAGTAAAAGCAAAAAATTAGTACAGGCCAGTCCAACCATTCAATTCCTAATCTGAACAAGTTGTACCAAATGATGCTACTACATGAGAAACTTATGTATTAGTATAACGAACATAGGTAGCTAGAAGAATTACTAGAGAAGGGAAAAGGCAAAACCTTATTTTCTTCCAGCACATCCCCTTAAAAAATTCAACAGCATTTCTTAGTGTCTCGTCTTGTGGGATCCAATTAAAGAGTAATTGATTTATTGATAATAATCTTGGATGATTTACAAGAATCATAAGAGGGTTTAAATAATATTTCAAGACTCCTAATATAAAAAGATCTTTAAAAGATAATCCTAATCTAATTATATCTAATCAAATCCTAAATTCAAACTTAATTGATACTTTCTAATTGTGAAAAGATACACTGATAATGATACAGTATATTTTATTTACTTTATTACAAGAAGATATTATCTAATATTCCCCCTCAAACACATGTGAATTGAAAATTTTCATAGGTTTGCCGTAACTTGAATACTCCATTTTTGCATGAAGAGCTACAATGTCTGACTGTACTTAGTAGTCACTGCTAGTCTGTGAAGTCTATCTCTATCGCATCCTGCTTATTTCTATAAGTTGGTCGGAGCCGGTAGCCCACTAGATTGAACTGTCATGACTGTCTCCCAAAAGCATCAGAAGAATGATTTGCAATGTGAAGAAAATCTCTCATTGGAGAGGTCTTCAATAAAATAAAAGGAGATACACTTATTACGGCAGCCATTAAAGAGGAATAAAAAAAAAGTTAAATCAACCATGCTAACATCTATGGTGGCTTTGATGGTAGGAAAACAAGAAAGAGAATGGAGAAACTTCAGTCCCGACAGGTGGCGGCAATACCGCCCGCCGGAAACACGTAAAGAAATGAAAAAAAAATCAATACATGCAGATCACCCGCTCTGATACCATTAAGCGTAATTGATTTATTGATAATAATATTAGATGATTTACAAGAACCGTAAAAGGGTTTAAATAATATTCCAAGACTCCTAATATAGAAAGATCTCTAAAAGATAATTATAATCTAATCCTATCTAATCAAATTCTAAATTCAGACTTAAATGATACTTTCTAATTGTGAAGAGATACACTAATAATGATACAGTGTATCTCATTCACTTTATCTCATTCACTTTATTACAATAAGATATTCTCTAATACCAACAGCACTTGCCCTCAAAAAATTCAACATCATTTCTTAGTGTCTTGTTGTGTGGGATGTTGTGGAGTAAGCAAACCATATTGTTTTCCTAATGAAAGGAACATGGATGATTGCAAGCAGATGTGTGCTAGACCCACCCATCTGAAATCAATGGTGATCTTACATTGGACCACATAAGACTACTGGAGAACTGGAGTGTTCTTTAAGCCAAACCACCGCTTCAAGTCTTTCCAGACCCACTGAAGCAATAGCTGATATGGAATGACCTGAACATATCAATGGTGAGTTTTTTTTTTTGGAGAGTGAGCTGGGGTTAGGCAGATCCCTAATAAAAAGGATTTAAAGAAAAGGATTCAACCATCAATGGTGAGTTTTGCTCACAAATAAAAAGGATTTAACAATCAAAATACTCGACAGACGATGCAACTCTTGGGTTCTAGCCAGACCATGACATAAAAATGTTCATATAGGTGATGGTAACTGCAAACCTCCTGTGGATTCCAACCACCCCTTCATTCGCCTTATAGGGCCAATAATCCTCCTACAAACAAAGTTAAGCCAACATATGATTAAGACTGAGCCAATGCGAAGCTCACAAAAATTAGAAACAATATAATTGAGTCTCGAAGCATATATATATATATATATCAATTTTGGTTGCCAGCCTATAGTATCAGTCTTACATGGAGATTACCAAAAAGAAAAGAAGGGCACTACAGTTGAGTGGAATAGGGGATGTGGGATCAAGTTCAGAATAAGGCCCCCCTCTATCTAGACCGCGTGGAGTGAGGGAGTTCACTCTGGAAGAATTGGAGAGCTACAAAACAATTCAGAAAAAATAATATCATTGGAAACAGTAGTTTCTGGTTGGGGTATAAAGGATTGCTTCGTGATGGGACTGTTGTGGCAATTAAAAGGCATTCGGGTGCTCTACGAGAGGAATGTGTTGAAGAGTACAATTCTTTTCTAGCATCCATGGCAGTGAAATATTCATCTTCAACTAATATATGTGTTTTGCATTGTGTGCTTTGTAGTTTAGAAGTTCGAATCACTTTTCGGAATTATATATTTTGAAACCCATTATAGAATTCAAATTTACACATGTCACTGATTATACAACTACATAGTTCACAGTTTTAATCCCTTGGGCAACAAGAGGGCCAAGGTTCCGAGTGCACAGAATCTCCTACTTGTGAGGCCTTTTTTCTATTACTCAAAATTTTTTGATTGATTTGTCAAAGGTAAAGGATCACTGATCTCGAATGCTTTAAGAGATTATTTGGACTGGTCCCACATGCTTAAAACAGACCCTTTTAGTTTGATAAACAGAGATGACATCAGGACTATGTCATGCAAGCTTTGCTAAGAGTATTGGGCCTTTATGTCATTGTCAGCACCCCATTTTTACACCTCTCTTTTTAACCATAGTTAATTAATTTAACCATGGTTAGCTCGGCACAACCCCAGCCCAAAACCCATGTGTTTTTATTTGCTTAGGCCTTAGCCCTAAGGCCAAGCCATTGCTAAAATCTCAAGGGTCGAAGTCCCTTCACCCATGCCTCAAGGCCCAAGCCCATACCAAAAATCCTTTCGTCCATACCCATGACCCATGACTCATGACCCAAGCTACCAAGATCCCTTGACACCCACTTAAATTCACTCTCACACGTACATATGCAACCAGCCCACTATCTTGGCATCCACCTAAACTCACCCGCACACATGGTCTTTGAAATGTTAGCATATAGCTAAGCCACACACTAAAGCAAACACCCTCCATATAAGCCAAAGTCCATTTCCTCTTTAGTGATAAGCTCTAGGACCCATGCATTCCGAGGCCAACCCAGAACCTTCTCTCGTGATAAATCCCCTCTACGCATGCAGAACCTCCTGTAAGCCACCTGCAACCCCTTGTTGACTCCCAATAGAGTCTCTTCTTCCCACCTAACCCTTGTTATTTACCAACCATGCCACATGCCCCTTACCTTCCCTCGATCTCTATAAAAGCCAATGGGATGGGTTCCGAAAGGGGGAGCGGTTGTTTTTTCTTAGGTGAGCCGAATCACTCACCCCTCACTTTCTCTTCCTTAGTTTGGTGGCCTTAGAGAGTTCTCTCTTGAACTCTCCAGCAATACAGTGCCAGTCACCGCCAGCCACCATTCTCGTCATCATTCACGGCCACCCCTCTCTCACGCACAGCCCACTTCGCCCTCATTACCAGAGCTCGGAGGATAGAGGGTAGGGACACTTTTTTTGTTGTGTTGACTTTCATTGCAAAAACCCTGGTCCATTCCAGGTGTTTGTGTTTATTTTTAACTCTAACGAAGGGTCCCTCTTTGCCTGCCTCATAGGCAAAAGGGGGACTCCATTAGATGACATTAAAAAAGGGGAGTTTTATCATGACTTGAATCTCTAACAAGTAGAGGTTGAGTCTGCAGTTCCCCGAGCACTACATGGCACTCCAAGTCCATGGAGGTTTCTTTAGAAATGCCGAGACTCAAGGCCATGGGATAGAAGTTCGAAATCTGGGTTCTTGATGATAACAGTGTTGCTCCTCTTTCACTGGCGAGTATGGTCCATTTCCAGAATTTGGACTCAGCTTCTGGGGTCTACCCAGTCCTCTCCTCATGACCCTTGATCTTCTCAAGCTTCTTGGAAGCTTTGGCCCTCCATTGACAAAGTAGAAAAGGGAAAACTAGGAATAGAACGATTTCACCATTTTGGGGTCTAGGCAGAACGTCTAGCTTGCTCACCCACTTCTTTGGAGATCCTAGTCACATCAACTGTGGCTAAGGGTAACCTTGGTTAAGTCCCCTAATCTAATATGGATGCTGCCCAGGTTGTTATCACAAGACCCGTAATGGCTCTAGTAGACCCATGGCTATCATAAGAAATTTTCTTATCCATTGTCTCATTGGGCTCTAGACATCCTGTAGGCCCTTAACTATACTTCCATCCATGGTTAAACTCAACCCTCTTAGTATACCCTTTTTGAGCCGAAACAGTGCTCAAATAAGCATTGTCATGAGAGAAATCTTGCGGCAATCATGCATGTCGGGATTTGCAATTTTCCATGAACCATGGGACCTTTGACCAGACCATTATCTAGGGTCAGACCTACCCCTAGTTAGACCCGTAGCTTTGGTTGATCTAAATGCTTAGAGACTCTCGGTCCAAAGGGGAAATGGTGTTCTTTCCTAGTTTTCCCTCTCAAGATCACTTGCATGCTTTCTTTGTGATGATTTCTTGGTTAGCCTGATTTTAACCCGTGCACCCCGAGTGCATACTCCCCTTTCCAATCCCCTTTCCCAATATTTTTCAAGGCCCTATGAACCTTAAAATACTGGTGGCATAAGGGAAGCATTTCAGTTCTTGAAGGGGTGTGGTTCTATTTTCTATTTTTTTTTTTTCATGGAATGGTTGTGCAGTGGTCAGAATCGGGCTTGTTGCAAAAGATGTCAAGGGTTCAGGGTATAGCAGATTTTTAGTGGTTGTTGTGGGCCTAATCAGATTGCAAAAGAGTATCCAAACTCAAACTTAGGAAGGCTGGTACAAAACCTTCATATCTGCTTCAAAAATGCAAGTTGGTGTGAGTCTTAATAGATTCAAAGAAAAAAAAGTTGGACTGTTACAGTGCTCCGAATTTAGTTGTTGTTGGTGGAGTTGGAAGAATTTTAGCAGCCCGGATATTGCTGTAAACCTGATGTCATTTGTGCGGAGGGGAGCGGAGTAACCTTACCCGTGAAGGCCTTTCATTAGGCCTGAGCGTGCTGTTTTGTAGCACACAAAGCATGCCCATACTTTGCTCTAAAAACTCCTCTGTTGAGTCTATTTTGATTCAAGCCTAATACATTTTACAAAACCCCCATCCCATTGGGCCCGTACTAGTGTCTCCCAAACCAACATTAGAGGCCCAAGGGTTGTTTTCTATAGCCATCATTAATGAGAAATTTGCACATACCGACCACCACCATCCTTTGGTCTCAACTTGACTTACCCAAGACTTGACATCTCTAGGCATAGTTAATTCCCCTTTCACATAGACCACTAACTAGGGTTAAGCTTAACCCTAGTTAATTCCCTTGCCCTAGGTTGAATTTTTATTCAGAAAATCCCCAAAAATCCCAAAAAAATCAGCAAAATATAAAAAGGCCAAAAATAGTTTTTTTTTTTTACTTTCTTAACTTTGGTTAGCCCATCTAACTATAGTTAACACATTTCTAACTGCGGTTAGACTCGACCAAGCACTTGACCAACCCGGTCAACCACCCATAGCCTCCTGGCTAGACCCTAAGCTACCCTTGGTGCACACACACACACACACCCCTAGCCTTGGCACGGGCTCATGTGCCAGAACTACGCTCGGTCTGATCTCACCCCTTTGTGAGTACGTAGGCAACCCAACTTGGGTCCGACCCTAGACATTTAGCTTTATATTTTTTGGATTAGCATTTACTTGAATACCTTGGATTTTTTAATTGAAATTTGAGATTATAATTGGCTTAAGTTTAGGGAGTAGGTAACCGGTATAAAACGGGGGTCCTGGGGTGCCTAACACCTTCCCCAGGGCTTAATCGAACCGCTTACCCTAATTCTGATTAGACCATTTGCCTTATCCAAAACGAGAACACCTGGGACCTATCCCTTAGAATGAATAGGTGGCGACTCACAGTCAAACCATATTATGTGAAAGTGGGTAGGAAATTCTCATGCTCACAGTCATTAGAGCATTCCTAGCAGCCTCATCAAATTTGCCTCATCAGAATAGCCAAAACTCACAAAAAGTGAGTTTGGTGAGCCATTTTTTTTTTGAAACATCCCCAGCAGCCTCATCAAAGTAGCAAAAATGATCATTATTTTATTATATGTGTCACATCCACACCAAAAAAATGGAGAGAGAAAATTTTATTTAATTTGTGTGGGCCCACAAACAAGGAGGGAATGAGAGTTTTTTTGATTTGGTGAGTGTACAGTGACTCACCAACTTTGGTGAGTACTGTACACTCACCAAACTAAAATATATAAATTGGTGAGGCTGCTGGGAAGGGAATTTCAGACTTTTTAACCTATTGGCTCATCAAAATAACTAAAAAGCTATTTTGGTGAGGCTGCTAGGAATGCTCTTACAAAGCGCATTAGTGGCGATTTGAAACCGGGTCTCAATAGGTCTTATCAGACCCGACCCTCATTCATAAGGGTGAGGCCTTAGCCCTCAAAAGGCTTGGACTAGCTTGGCCCAAGCCCTATCCTCAAAAGTCAGGGACTAACGGGGACTGGGTCAGGGCCGAAAGAACAAAAAAAAATTATGTTATAGATTTTTTTTTTTATTGATTGTCGATCTAACATGTTACCCTCCCCATTTATTCGGGCTTGAAATTGATTGGGCAAGATGAAAATTGGGAATTAAGTTCAATTTATAGCTTGGGGTTGTGAAATTACCACCAACACCCCCATTGTTACCATTATATTTTTACATTAGTACGGTTAAATTAAATAAATAAATAATGTTACAACTTATGAGAAGATTCTAAAAATTTCTTGCATTACTATTACACATACACACAATAGCTTTTCTTAGATTTTAAAAAAATTACTACACTACAATGATTGTCCGTTACACATTCAAGTAATTAAGTCTTAGCCTTAAGTTATTATAAGTCTTAAACTATTATATATTATATTGTTACAACTTACAAGAACATTTTGAAAAAATCTATACTTCTATTACACATACACACAATAATCTCTATTAAATTTTAAAATAATAACTTAGTAACTACAGATAGCCTGTTACACATTACAATGGAGTGCATACCTAGCCCGGCCCAAGAGTAAGAGGGCTTTTCAAAATTAGGCTTGACTCAGCCATAAGGCCTTAAAAGAAAAATAAAGTCCTCTATTTTGTGGGCTTTGAAAAAAAAATTATAATGCCCTAATTTCACCGCCTTAGATGCTCTATGACTGACAGTCAAGCTTGCTTCTAACTATATATACAACCAATGGACCTAACAAAATAAAAATGACCATATAGGAGTCTATTTTCTATGTGCAAATTGATAAAAATCTTGTGTATCCCTGCTGACAGTGTCATTTAAACTAATTGTGGGTATATCAGTAAAAACGAGGGTTACCCGAATCGCAGTCTACTATGCTGAATCATGAACCGGTTCGTGGTACTGATCGAAAAATTGATGAACCCAGTAATCATTACCTACTAGCTACACGTTTTAGCGAATTTTCTTTTTGGATTTTGCAATTTCTTTTCTTTGAATTTGATGAATATTTACTTTAGATTTCACGAATTTTTCTTTTGGGTTGGTAAACCGCTCATAAAAAAATATTTTTATGGTTTTTTTTAAATAAGTATTTATAATATATTTGTATTTTTTTTCTACATGCTTAAAATTAATTTATATTTTTTTACATGCTTAAGTAAGCATATCTCAAGTAGGATGATGAAAAATAATTATATGTATATAAAATTTAAATTATTATGATGGTAAATAGTTACACACACAAGTGCTTTAGCGAAACAAATTAAAGAACTTGAGTAAAACGAGAAACGAATTGTCGCATCCTACCCCTAGAGAAACAGGTTCACTCTAGAGTGACGAACTACGAACTGTGGATTCGAATTCGAACCAAGCAAATCAACGAAACCAAAATCATTCATTATGTAACGAGGCAAGTTTAACCTTCAAAATCTGTACTCTTATTAACATGTCATGTATACACAAGACTGTGATGACTTGCACATACAAAATCAGATCACAATACACAATACCTACAGAGAATGAGAATGATGCGTCGACCGTCTAAAAAACAACCAAAATCCTCTCAATTGAGATATTTAAGTGCTCATTACATCAAAGCATTGGCTAAAATAATTAGCTAAATTAGATTCAATCATGTTCCTGTGTCACTAAAAAGTTTTGCTCATAAAATGACTAGTTTTGATGGATTTTCTAAGAGTGGGAGTTACTAGAGGCTTCAACTTCATATTCCCCGAACACTATTATTTGAAAAAGTGATTATTTGATAATTAATTTTATAAAAACAATTTTATCAGAATTGGTTTTTGACTAATAAAATCCAATCCAAACGCCACCTTAGTTCCTCACGTCCACACTAATGCAGACGAATCTTACTTTTAAATGCTTTTAAGCTTTTCTTCTAAAATAAATGATATGGTTGTCAATCCGGCCCTTCGATGAGGGGGCCTGACCCTTCAAAGCCCGTAAAATAGAGGGCTTCATAAGGCCCTAGGGTCGGACCGAGCTCAATTTTGAAAAGCTCTCTTAGTTGAGGGTTGGACTTGGTAAGCACATGGCTTGGCCGGGCCCTCCATTATATATGTTATATTATATATAATATTATACATAATATAATAACTTAAAGAATTGTTAGAACTTAAGAGGCTAAGCCTTATTGTGTGTATGTATATCATATTAGTATTGGAGTAGTTTAGTGTAGTATCTTTCTAATATAGTAAACTTGTAACTTTTTTCTTTCACAATTTTTTTTTAATAGGCTAAGACTTACTATATGCAAGTGTATCGGACTAATAGTGTAGATTCTTCCTAGAATCTTTTAATGTTACTATTTATAAGTTGTAGCGTTTTTTCTTTAAAAAAAAGATAATAATTATTATAATAATATTAATTTAACTGTAACAACTGGGGATGTATTAATACTAACTATCTAACACTATTAAAACTATTTCATGTTACTCTTTGAATTGCATTGTTAGTCCCCCAATCCAAATTTAAAAAAAGGTTATATATCAGGCTTGGCAATCAATATAGTAAAATTTACTAAAACGTGATATTTTTTATTCTTTTAGCCCTCGCATGACCCGACCCTAACCTTTGAAGGTAGGACTTGGGCCTAGCTAGTCAAGGCCTTTCGAGGGCTAGGTTCGGGCTAGGGCCTCCTAGGGTGAATGAGGGTTAGGCCTAATAATACATAAGCCCTGCCCTAGTCCAGTCCTTTAACTAACCGTGCATTTCTAGAATGTAACAAAATGCGGCCCCTCATTGGTCCCCCTCCCACCTTTTAACACTCGCCAACTGGGTTAAAGATTTACTCACCCTTAAGATTAAACAATCCAACCTTACTTTTTTATTTAAAAAATTAAACTTTAATTTAATTTAATTAAGTTTAACAAAGGTTAAATGAATGTTACAAGGGATACGGGCAAATGGCGGTAAGCTAAGCGGACCGCGTGGTCTGTTAATCACTGCTCATAATAATACAACAGTAATTGGCCCACAATTTCCGCTGCACCACAGTCAAGAGTTAGGCTCTTCTCCGTCGGTTACAGGCAGTGGGCTTCTTGGACTTCGTGTTCCTTTCACATAACCGCGTAAGACGCGCAATAGAGGCCACCACGCGCTAATTAGAAGCATCTACCTCCCGTTAGATTCAAAGTTTCAAACTCGCCGACTTCCGTTCGGAAGTCGGAACCAGGTGAGTTTTGGTCAGAATTAAATCATCCAGTCCACAAATGGCTAATAGCAAAACACATACTCTGTTTTAAGTAAGGAAAGTAATTTTAAATTTGTAATCTCTTTACTTTTGTATAATAAATGGATAATACCCTATAGATAAATCCCAAGTTACCCACTTCCCCACGACTGTCGCTCCTCATTCCTCTACCAAACCAAACGGAACCTTATATACACCAAAACCCTCTCTCTCATTTCTCTCTTCACCTCCTCTAACTATGGCGAAATCTGCAAAACTATCTCTATCCCTTCTTCTCATTCTCATTCTCGTCCACGCCTTTCTTCTCCAACCCTCCACCGCTGCTTACTCCATCGGCGTTAACTACGGCACCGTCGCCGATAATCTCCCACCACCGTCTCAAGTTGCAGCTTTTCTCAAAGATCAAACTACCATCGACCGCGTCAAGATCTTCGATGCCAACCCAGATATTCTCCGAGCTTTTGCCAACACCGGAATCACCGTCACCGTTAGTCTTGGTAACGGTGACATTCCTGCTCTTGCTAATCTCCCTGCCGCTCGTGACTGGGTCTCCAACTACATTGCCCCATTTCACCCCCAAACCAAAATCAACCGAATAGCTGTCGGGAACGAAATCATGGCGACTGCAGATAAAAATCTGATTGCAAAACTTCTCCCGGCGATGAGATCTCTCCATTCCGCTCTCAATCTCTCCGGTATCACAGACGTTCAGGTCTCCACACCGCACTCTCTCGGAATACTCTCTGCATCCGAGCCACCGAGTTCTGGCCGGTTTCGACACGGGTACGACCGAGTCATCTTCGCCCCGATGCTCCAGTTCCACAGAGAAACCAAAACGCCGTTCATGATAAACCCATATCCGTACTTCGGCTTCTCCGCCAAGACGTTAAACTATGCACTGTTCAAACCCAACGCTGGCGTTCACGACAACACTACTGGGAAAACGTACACTAACATGTTCGACGCTCAGCTCGACGCCGTTTACTCGGCTATGAGTAAGCTGGGCTACGGTGATGTGGACATCGTGGTGGCGGAGACTGGGTGGCCGTCGCTCGGTGACACGAACCAGCCGGACGTTAACCTGGAGAACGCCGTTTCGTTTAATGGGAACCTTGTGAAGCACGTTAGCTCCGGTAATGGGACGCCGTTGATGCCGAAACGGAAGTTCGAGACGTATATCTTCTCCTTGTTCAACGAGAATCTCAAGCCGGGTTCGACCGCCGAGCGGAACTTCGGGCTCTTCCGGCCAGATCTGACTCCGGTGTACGACGTCGGGATCTTGCGCGGCGGACAGGTAATTTATCGGTTATGTTTTTAAATAGTAAAATATTTGAGTTGAAAATTAGAAAGGAGCTCTGGTTGAAGTGTTAACCGGAGCTCCCAAAATATGCACGTCGTGTTTCGGAAATTATATAATACGACCGTGTTCGTCGGAAAACCGGTTTCTGGCGTAGACGCGACTAACGATACCCGAAACTGATGAAGGCAAAGTCGTAATATTATTGAAGGGTTAGGTGTATTATTAACTTGTTTATCTTCCTTTTCAAAAATAAAAAATGAAATCGTCCTTTCCGTCATTCGCCAACTTTTACAAAGATAGTGATTAGCACACCCCCTACATTAGATTAGAATAGGTAATCTAATTTCAAGGCCACATGTCTCTTTTTAGCACTTCAGAGTCCGAAGCCAAAAGGACAACACGGCACGGCTTAGATCATTTACTTCTAGATTCGTGCGTACCAAGAAACTACAAAACGGAACCGCCCTTGGAATTTCTTCGTTTAAAAATTCGGATCCACTCCGCCACATACCTGACGGAATCTTTAGGCAATGAGCAATAGTCCCCTCATTCCTCCTCGCTCTTACAAAGCCGATCCTTCAATTCCCATTAACTTGGGTTAGTTTTTTTTCATTATTTTTTTCTAAAAACCAAGGGTAGGAGGGTGAACCCTAAAGGTGGATGAATATTACCCACAGTTAAATGGGATTAGAAAAGGGACAGATGGCAAGAAAATGGGAGTTAGGATGCACCTCCTCACGTCACCCACCGAGGAGGTGATTTTTTTCCTTAGGCAATATTCACTCATATTTGTTGTGCCATCTGTATTGTCAGACGCACAAATATTGTTTTATTCGACACGTGGCGCAATAGTGTGAGCACCTACAATCTCTGGCACGCAGGAATCGGGCCTTAAATATCCACTTCGGTCACGTGCCTGACGGAGTCTTTTTAGGCAACTTTTGTTACTATTTTTTTTTAAAGAAGAATCAAAGTGTCAGTTTTGCGATGATTTTTTCTTCATATTTACAAAAACTATCAAGGAGTTTACCGTTGAAAGGACATTTTGGTCAATTCGTTTTGTTATGTGCAGTCCGGGGGTCCGACGCCGTCGCCGACACCGACACCGACACCAGCAACACCAATGCCGGGATCGGCGAAGATGTGGTGCGTACCGAAAGTAGACGCGAGCGATGAAGCACTGCAAGCGAACATAGACTACGTGTGCAGCTTGGGGGTGGTGGATTGCAAGGCGATACAAGCGGGTGGGGCCTGCTTCGACCCCAACACACTCAGGTCTCACGCTTCATACGCCATGAATGCTTACTATCAGACCTCCGGTCGCCACGACTTCGACTGCGATTTCTCCCAAACCGGACTCCTTACCTCCTCCGATCCTAGTATGTATTATTACATTACCTTTTTCAGTTCCCGTTTAAAACGTTTTGACGGAGCTAGCCCTCCTGATTTCTTTCCTTAATTTGGCCCCCACATAAAGGGTAAGGGAATATCACTTTGGGCCCCACTGCGAAACTAGGGTTAGCATTTCCCCTTCCTAAAGAAACTAACTATCCTTAAAATATCTTTAATATTTATGGGCGCAGGTTACGATACATGCAAATATATCTCTTGAAAGATGCGAATGGAAAGTTTGAAAAATTGGAAGACCCTCTTTCCGACATTGAGAAAGGTTTGGAGTGTTTGTCTATCGAGATATATATATTTTAAAGGTTTCTTCTTTTAGTGGTAGTGGTGTAGTGGGTGGATGAACTATGTACCAACGGCTACCCATCCTGCGTTTTTATTTTTGTAGAAATTGAAAACATGGGCTTCGTTCTAGTCAGGGAGTCACATGGGGTGTGTTTGCTTTTGGATGACAGGCATATTCTGTGTGGTTTTAGCATATTTGTGGGGGCCGATTCTTGTTTTACTTGTACATTTATATATTCACATACATTATGTTGTTGGATCTTGCATAAATGCTGGCCATGTCATGTGTATTGGATGTTTCTATAGAGTAACCATGGAATGTGCACAAAATGGTAGTAGTGCTGAGTAGTTTTTCCAGAATAAAAAAGTTAAAATAAAGAGGAATATTAGCCTAGAGGCAGAGTTCCGATCAAGGACACGTCATTCTACCGTTGGAGTTTGGAAACTTTGTTGAGACATAGAAACCATAGATAGACCTTTGATTAGCCAAATATATATATTTGCGATTTCTTAGGCCTCGTTTGATGCATGCCATCAATTTTGGCATCGTTGGATTCAATGGTTCAGTGCTTGATAGCAAAGCATTCAAACACCTCCAATCACTTTTGGAACACATACCCATTTATTTTAGTAACATGAAGGAACTAATCAGTTAGATTAGAGTACTTTTGAACGAATTGACAAAAAAAAATTATAATTTTTGTAGAACTTGTTATTTATTTTTATTCTTTTTTGTCTGAAAAGTGGATGAAATTGCAGGTCGACCTTCTTTAGATTAAAAAAATTTAGGATAATAAAGAAAAAGGGGTTGGTCATTGTGTGCTGCCATTTACCATAATCCACGTTTCTTGAGATTCGAGTACCTCTAAAGCTAGGGTAATGCTAGCTACACTCTCTTTTTAATTGTCCTCCATTCATTGATAGAAATTCAGGTGTTATGCTCCAACACTCGGTCCATTCCCTCATAAAGTGAGCTCACTAAAAAGAGAGTATTGCTAGCATTATCCCTACAAATAAATTGTGTATATAGGTTCCTCCACTTCTATTTCAGTATGTCAAAGCTAATCATATTAGGTTGGGTCCAGTCAGTTTCAGCCCTTAAGTAAACAATTAGGCGGACTCGCTTATAAATCGGTTGAAAACCAACCCAACTTAGTCCTAGATGGACATTCCTAGCCAGAGACTCCTCCCTCTTAGCTAGGCCCTTTTGATAAGAAGTGTTGGGCCCATGTGAGTATGTTTGGCCCATGCGTGAGTGTTGTGTTTACCATTGGTCCATTAAACAAAAAACATTAAAACGTAAACAATACTTAAAAGTGCAGTGCTTAGCGGACCCATGGGCCTGCTTCATATCTTACCCACGTGTCCTCGTGTCCCTTTTAATACCCTCTAATCCTGGTTAAGCTTAACAAATTAGAACTAAGATTTTGGTTTTCTTTTTAAATTTTGAATAACTATGGTTGGATTGCTTAACCCCTAGGGGGGTGAGTGAATCTTAACCACAGTAAGTGAGTATTTAAAATTGGGGCATGGACCAATGAGGACCAGCCATTCCATTATAAAATGGGAACCCCTGGGTACGTTAACTATTTTCCTAATTAAAAGAAAAATAATTCGGAGTGAGGAGCAGCATCTTGCCCCCTCTACTTGTCACATGTTCCTTTATTAACTCTTTTTAAATGTGGTCAAATTATCTAACTCTTAAAACTAAAAATTTTAACATAAGTTTTTAAGAAGAAATTAAGGATAATAATATTAACCACGGTCAAAGAGAGTTAAAAAGAGGACGCATGTCTACTAGTGGCAACTAGGCCATTGGGCTTCGAAACCTCTTGTAAATGTGTTGAGCTCGGTGCCGAGCCAATTTGCATCCAGCAAGCAACTTTGCAGCAGCCAGTAAGCAACATGGCTCGATTCAGTAGAGAGCAGCAGCACGCGACCGACAAAGCATCCGGTTATAACTTAGGGTTATAACTTAGAGGAGAGGGTTTGTTAATGAAGTTTTAATTGGCTGCAAAAGCAGTCGGAACAAAGTGAAGACACGATGTTCCTCCGAAAGAGAAATTGGGTAACATTCTCCATGTAAGATATCCATGCAACAAAATGATTGATTATAAATTTCATAAAAAATGGTAAGACTTGAAATCTCATGATAATAATAATTAATCTTGTTAAAAACTTTGATAAAATGATTCAAATTTTTTACTAACTACCATGACGACGTTTAAAGTGCAAGTTTTATAAGTCTCAACAAAAGAACGCACCCTTGATATTCCCTAATATTGAGGACAATAATGGAAGATACATGGACTTCCACGGGAAGTTGACGGAATGTTCGGAAATTACGTACCAACATAAACAAATTGAAACCACCATTATAAGGATTTTCTTAAAAGATATGTTGTTTGGGGGGTTTTGGTTTGCCATCATTCATCAACGATGACCTATGAAGTATGAAGTGAAAGCTACCTTCTATTAAATGTGGTTAAGATTCACTTACCCTTAAGGTTCAATTATATAATATATATTTTTTTAATATTAAAACAATATTTAACTCTAGTTAAGAATTTTTAACCCTGAGGGTTAATATTTTTAAATACTTTTGAAAAACTAAAATTATATTGTTGAACCTCAAGAGTTTGTGAATCTTAACCACAATTAGTAAGTGTAAAAAGGGACACATGGAAACCTATAGGCAAACATTAACTATGGTTTAGGTTAGTTAACTTAAGGTTCATTTTTTTAAAATCAAAGTTAGATGGATGAACCCTAGGGGTGAGTGAACCTTAACCACAGTTAGTGGGTGTTAAAAGGGACGCGGGGCAACCTATAGGCACGCGCATTAACTGTGGTTTAGGTTAGTCAACCCAAATTATTTTTAAAAAAAAAAAAAAATTCTAACATGTGTAGATGGATGAACCTAGGGGTGAGTGAATCTTAACAACAGTTAGTCGGTGTTAAAGGGGACATGTGGCAACCTATAGGCATGCTCATTAACTGTGGTTTAGGTTAGTCAATGCGAGGTTTATTATTATTTTTTTCTAAAAACAAGGGTAGATGGATGAACCCTAAGGATGAGTGAATCTTAACCACAATTAGTGAGTGTTAAAGGGGACACATGGAAACCTATAGGCATGCACATTAACTGTAATTTAGGTTAGTCAACCCAATATTTTTTTTTCCCAAAAAAACAAGGATAGATGGATGAACCCTAGGGGTGAGTGAACCTTAACCACAGTTAGTGGGTGTTAAAGGGGACACATGGCAACTTATAGGCGTGCACATTTACTGTGCTTTAGGTTAATCAATCCAAGGTTAATTTTTTTTCTTCTAAAAAACAAGGGTAGGTGGATGAACCGTAGAGATGAATGAATCTTAACCACAGTTTGTGGGTGTTAAGGGGGGACACGTGGCAACTTGTAGGCATGCATGTTAATTGTGGTTGAAGTTAGTTAATACAAGGTTGATATTATAAATATATATATTAAAAATCAAGGGTAGATGGATGAACCCTAAAGGTGAGTGAATCTTAACTATAGTTAAATGGTTGTTAAAATAGATTCGTGTCAAATAGGGCCCGTATGCGCATTCCGATAGGCAGTTATCTCTCTTTAGTTGGAGCTCTGATTTTTTTTTTTGTTGTTTCCGGTTTAAGAGCTCTGGCTTATAATTAATCTCTTGTTTTAAAGCGTGCAAATACTAGAGTAACATGATAAAACAAATGAGGGTGACTCAACAAGGCAACTATGGTTGATGGTGTCGGCTTCACCACAGATAGCCATGGGCCGAACCTTGGTTTTATATCATGTATAAACCTTTCAGAAGTTACTTTTTGTAATTGTAAACCAAACGTAAATTGAACTTTTGAATTTTAAAAGTTATTTTTTGGATTTGCAAACCAAACACTATTCTCTCATTCAAATAACTTTGTCAAACTTTCTCAAGAGTTACTTCGCAGGAAGTAACTCTTGAGGAAATATTTCTCTTCTCTGGTAAGTCTATCCAAACGAGGCCATACTATGAATACAAAGAAGACCTGGGTTAGGACCGTAAATGGCCAACTAGTTACCAAACTAATCCTACCCTACTTAGGAGGGTAAGGGTAAGGGTAAGGGTAAGGATTTTTTTATCCACTTTCGGATACGAATAAAAAGCAGGTGATCCTATGGGGAGTTACCTACCCTTTCATCAAATACTAAGGTGATCCATGATATAGTTTTTCGGATACGAATGAAATATTGCTCTCTAAGAGCATGGTCTCGAAGGTCTCGGCCCTAAAAGGGTCTCAGAAGCTTTATCCTAGATTATATTATTGTTATGTGGATGAGTTAACTTTGATAAGATGACGTGTTTTGTTAGAATTTTGTTGTAGTTTGATTATTTTATTGTTATGTATCATTTTGATGGTTTGTGGTGTGTGGTATGTAATACGTAATTGATTTGATTTTTTAGAAAAGGCATTTTTTTGGGTGGGATGGGAGGGGAGGGGGGTTGGATAGAAAAGACTCGTGTAAGGTCAAGTTTATTACCTCTTTAATTTGGACACAAGGATAAATCAATTACTTTGAAAACTCCATATAATTGAATTGGTTTTTATTCCCAAATCTCAAAAACAGATATATGTTTTAGACATTTAGTAGTAGGGTCATTCCATGACCTCTCAAAATAAATGAATCGGTTCCTGGTTCGTTTTGCCTTCCCACCCAATGAATCATTAGGATTTGACCCTAAGGTCACGGGTTCAAATATGGTCTCTACAACATTATTTTATTTTTAGATGTGATTATTTTATCTAATTACCTTATAAGATAATTGATAAAGCATGTAAGAAATCGTAAATAGGCAAGGGAAGGTCTTAACCGAAACTATACCCAACCTGTTGACAGCCCTAGCTGTAGCAATCCGAATTACATTCTATGTAATTCTAGTGTTCATCAAGGGTATAATGATCAAACTAAATTGTATGTAATGATTTAATGTTAAGGAATTGTCTTGATGGGTATTAATCTTAATTAATGTTGTGAAATGTTTAAAAAGTATATAAGTCTAAGGAAGCGGAGCGAATATGGAAGAAATGCAAAAAGTAAGCAAATCTGGGGAGTTTCATTCGAACGGATCCCCAACCGTTTGAACGGAGTCAGTGGTTCAATTGGGTGAGCAATTCAACATCAAAAACTGTTTGAAAAGCCCCAGATTCATTCGAACGAACACAATCATTCGAAAAAATATATGATCATTCGAACGGAGCAAGAGAAAATGCCAAAATTAGCAATTCTGAATCCATTTTGCATATTTATTCGAAGAACTATTCGAACGGATGAGCAACCGTTTGAACGAATATGAATTCGTTCGAACGGTGTCGCGTAGTTTAGTTTTTAAAAGGGGTTTTAAGTCCAGATTTTAGGGTTTTAAACCCTACCACTATAAATAGACTTTTGAATTCTAGGGTTTTAGAGTTTCTAAACTTAATATGGGAGAGAAAACGGAAAAATCCTAAGGTTTCAAGAGAGTTTTGGCTTTGAAAAGAAGAATTTTGTTTGAATAATGAGAATTTGGCTTGGAGATTAACCCAAAAGCCTTTTGCAAGCGATTTGGATCGAATGGAACGATCCCTAAGACAGATATATCCTCTCTAATCTAGCTCTATTAGGTGTTATGACTTGAATTACTATGAATAAGGTAAAATTATTGAATGTTTAACATGAGCAAGGATAGATTATTGCATGTGAAGCTTGAAATGGGTTATTGCTTTATTTTAGGGTTTTGCTCAACATTATAAATAGAATAAATGTTGTATTATGATGGTTATCTTAATTGTTGTCTCAATTAGCCTGAAAATAGAAATGGGTGTGAATGGTAGATGGGATGAAAAACAGAGAAGGGCACTTGTGAATAAATATGGTGGATGTGCTTGGGAATTAAATGGGTGGTTATGAATGGGTTTTGAATGGATGTTTATGGGTTTTGAATGAATGGCTATAGTATGGATTTGAATGTATGTGGATGATGAGCATCTTACCATGAATAAAATGGTACACAGATGGGTGGAGTGAATGGAACAATAGAAGTGAAATGGAATGTTGATGTGTATTGTCATGTTATGGAAATTGTATAAATGGTAAATTATGTCTATCTATCTTGCATGGTGATCGACATTCGGGTAGGTCAAAAGTTAGAATAAGTCTTCCAAATCAGAAATTCTCTAATTAGCTAGATGTATCATGATGGAGTTTCTTGGCAAATGATCGAAATTTAAGGGATGATCGAGTTCGAATATTAATTACGACACTCAAACACAAGTTCACATATATAGTAGGTCACAAGTCTCACGGATACACAAGCATGACATTGTCCATGAATTACAAGGACACTGAATTATAAGAACATTGTACATGAATTACAAGGACACTCACGTGCATGAATTACAAGGATATTGAATTACAAGGACAAGGATCATGGATCCTGAATTACAAGGAGCTCCGATAATCGTTGGTGCTCTACATGGATACGATTTCAAATCTTGGATAATTATCATTAATATTGAATCATCTAGAGCTTTAAGGCTTATGCTTACCGTTGATGCATCTTCATGAATATGATATAATGACCTTAAAGCACTATCTCATGAGGAACAAGCATGCATGAATTTCATATCACAAGTTCAAGTGTCATATAAGTACACGAGTCAAGGTGATGTCATAATATGCTTACATGTTTTTCGCACTCTGATTATGTTATTGTCATATGGAATTGTTATTGATTATGTAATTGTTGCATGAATTGGATATGAAGTATGTATGTGTTATTATTACTGTTAATTAGACTGGATATCCACTAAGTGTTTTCAATATTCAATCGACATGTTATTATTGTCAGGTTTAGCGCAAGAGCCTACCGCCGCTCCTTGGGTTGAGGAAGAATACCAAGAAGAAGAGGAAGCAGGTGATCCTTTTGAGGAGTGAGCGAGGGACTTAGAACGTTACCTTTACTATTAGTCTTTATTTCAGTCTTATATTGTGAAGGAATTGTAATAGACTGGTTATATTTTAGTTGATATTGCTCTAGACTTAGTTTTGTGGGATTATGGTGGTTGATCTGAATTATGAACGGTGTTCATGTTGGGCTTATGATATACAGATTGATTTGTTTATATCGAAATTTTATGTTTGTTATTTTGGGAGAATTATCTTTAGTTATTGCCCTATGCTATTAAGTCAAGTAGGGATAAGCAGTGTCACGGCCCAAAGTCTCATTATGTCCAAGGTGAGGTTTTAGGGTCGTTACACTAGCCCTGATCATGGTCATATTGATTCAAATGGGTTGGGCTTGGTCTGAACCAGGGTTAGCAGTAGCCCAGTCCTGAACTTTGAGGCAATAGCTACATACCAAAAAACAGGCCCATAAAGTTGATTTATAATGCATTTTGATTATGACAAGACCAATCCAGTTTGTTTAAGGGATACCAAAGCAATGTAGCTGTCAACACTGTTATCCTACTCCCAAATCAGGTCAAGCATTATGACTTTCTCAACTTCCACAGCAGATATATTGTGTTGCGAGCATTAATAGGATATATCAGCTTTCAATAATAGTTCATGATCATATTAATAAATTTCTGCAGATTAGATTACATGATGTCTTCTTTCTTTTTAATAGATTTCAAGCTTTGTGTGTTTGGCCCTGCAATCTAGAATTGATTATATTCTCCCTACTCATGTGTGGTTATGAAGACCGAAACTAATATCATAAGCCTGTGTCCTCAAAATTATTTGTTATCATGTTTATATGCTTTTAGGATTTGTTAATTATTAGTACCACTGGAATTTGTTTGTTATGTCGAGAAATCTGTATAGAGACTGCAAATACTGTTTCCAACATTACAATAACACACCTCCCTCGTTGTTGTTCCAGTAGTAGGAGTGTATCCCATAGGGTGTCGGCTGGGTTTCGAGTTTCTTGCGGTGAGGCAATTTATATGGCTACCAAATTACTAACTTGCTAATCTTAGATAAGCAATGCAAGTTGGCTAGGGTCCCAGGTTTGGTCCCTGTGGTCATATGTTCAACTCCCACTCTTCGACTTATCCTTGTATGTAAGGAAAATTCCTTCAGTCCCTCCGTTACCCAAAAAAAAAATCTTGTTCCCAATTTTTATTTTTTTTTGAAAAATCATCTAATTTATTATTTATCCTCCTCTTTTAAATGGCCTGAAAGAGTGATGGAATTGCAGGATGATAAGGGGTGTGTGCGGATCAGATGGTTTAGATAATCTGTTTGAGGTGATTTTTATTTATTTTTCTTACTTGTGAGGTCTCCTGAGGGAAATCATGTTGTGAAGCGCAGGTCGAAACACACTCATGTTGCTGCTTTACAGGTCACCACCATATTTAACTATTACAAAGGCCAAATTTGGCACATGAGATTATTATCTTGCTAGCAAGATATAGCCATCAAACACTCTGTAAAGATGAGGAAATATGGAAAAGAAAAGCAGACCAGCCAAGGACATATGGAGACCTGCCACCATTGTTATAGTTAGACCTATGGACGATGGTCCCTCTCTGGCCAGTATGCGAATGCGTTGAGTTGGTTTTCTCAAGAGCTCTGGAATTTCTTTACCAAGAAATGATAAAAGGTAATGATGCCTTTGGAATGAAACAACTTTAATGGGTTTTCAAATGAGGTAAACAAGCCTTATATCACTATCAACCAGAGAGACCACTTCTTTTTCTTTGAACAGCTTCCACCAAACCAGTGGCAGTTGGGCCATTCTGCAACCAAAGCTGTCCTACTCCTACCCATTTTATATGCTTAGTCCGAGTCTTATTGACAAGAATTACTGTCTGTAAACAGAATGTCTCTACATGGGTCCAACCTAGTTATGGACTTATGGTTGTGGAAAAGAGATTTGATTTTTGAGTTGGGAAGTGATTTAAAACTCTCTAAAGTACCTACTATAGAGAGCTATGACCCGTTGGATTTTCAATCAAACGGTGTCAAGCATCAAGTGGGCCATCATTTAAAGCATGCGTGGACATGGAGCCATTGGATTTTCAATCCAACGGTCCAGCTCAGGATCGAATCACAGCCAATCGTGATTGAATTCAGGGACAATTCAATCGCTCCACAGGTCAACACGTGTCCCCTTTAATCATTATTAACTATGGTTAAGATTCTCTAACCCTTAATGTTCAATAATCTAACCTTAGTTTTTTGAAAAAAATATTTTTAAAAATATTAACCCTAAGAGTTAAAAATTCTTAACTAGAGTTAAAAAAAGATTTAATATTTTTCTCAAAAAACTAGAATTAGATTATTGAATACCAAGGGTTAGAGAACCCTAACCACGGTTAATAGGGGTTAAAGGGAACATGTGCTGACTTGTGGGAGCGATTGAATTATCCCTGAATTCAATCGCGATTGGCTGTGATTCATCTCGTCCAGCTCTCGATAGTAGGTACTATCGAGAGTTTTTTATCACTTTCCTTTTGGGTTTTGACCTAGATCAATTTTCCTAAATGAGATTCCTAAAATGTGGTCCCAATTTTCTGCACGTGTATAGATATATCACATTTAGGTGGTGGTAATTATCATCTAGTCCAGCAATCGAAGACCCTTTGCCATAAACTCAAGACCTAGCTGCACATGCTATGCTCCTGACGATCTTCAATTCATCAGGCTTTCTGCCTTTAGCTTTCAAAATGGATCAGGTGTTGTGCACCATTATTGAGTCTGGTGTCCTGCAAAAATCACCATTTTTCCATCATGATCCATGTAGGTCAGGGTTTTGCCCCCACCACCTAGCCAAGGAAGTTGTATGTATGTTGTAAGGACACCATGTTATGTTAATATATGACATGCATATGTGCATGCACATTCACATACCCGAAACCAAGCCATACATAAATTAAATAAAATGAAAGAAAGAGAAAGAAAGGAGCGGCAACATCACGAGGATGTCATCAAAAAATGTGAGCACTCGAGAATGCCAGCCTCCTTCATTTCAAAACCCGCTCTGAATAATAGAATAAGAGTACTTAACCAATCTTACAACCATATTTTAGATCATCAATGCCAGAAATAATAAATTAACAAATCTATACAAAGTAGATTACCCTTTTTCTTTACTATAATCTTTCTTATACAAAAGAAAGAAGAATCAGTAAACTGATATATCGCCAAAAGAAATAGATTGGTTTGTCATCAAAGACCCACCAAAACCCACACCATGAAAGAGAATGAGAAGAAGAAGCAGAAACATCAACACCCAGATCAAAAACCTAGCAAACCCACATCAGATCCTGCTTTCAAGCCCAGCGCCGACGTAAAGGGACTCCGTTTCGGCGGTCAGTTCATCGTAAAATCCTTCACCATTCGCCGAGCGAGACCTCTCGAGCTCTTACGCCTCCTGGCTTTCCCACAATCCAACCACCACCACCATAATCAACCCAACAATAATACCAAACAGCCCTTCCCTTCAACCACAGCATTTTTGCCTACAAACTTCACTATCTTAGCCCACCATGCATGGCACACCCTAACGCTTGGCCTCGGCACGAAGAAGTCTAAAGTACTTCTCTTTGTTTTTGAATCGGAGAACATGAAGTCTACAGTGGACGGTATCTGGCCACCGGAGATTTCGCTCGGAGAAGTGAATAAGAAGCTTATACGAGGACTGAGCGGGTGCGAGATGGCCAGATTTAAATTTAGAAAGGGGTGTATCACCTTCTACATATATGCTGTCCGGCGAGTATGTAGCTCCGGGTTCTCGTGTGCCGATGATCTCAGGACAATTATACAGTCTGTGGCTGAGCTCAAGGATTTCTTGGATCATACTGCCATGCTCGCCATGCCTAGCCAGAGGAGCATCAGTTACTCGGCTCCGGTCGCCATGGCTCACTAGGCATTGTTCTTCCTTCTCTCTCTCTCTCTGATTTTAATTTCCTTGAAAATTTTCTTTCTTTTTTTTTATGGGGATTGCTTTATTTATTTGGGTCTTTTCTCTGTAATTTGATTGAGAGAATTGGAGTTCTTACATTGAATAGAGTCTCTGGGTCTGTTGATATCTTGAAAAAACATGTATTATTTTCTCTCTCTCTTTTTCTTTCCATTGCAGCATTAGCACCTGCAGCTTCAAGGAGAGACCTGTAGCTTAAAGAGATCTGGTCTGGTCTGGTCTGTTTTGTTATTTTAATTATCATTAAGGGCATTTTTGAAAAGAAGGTGAATTTTTAAAACTTTTTCATGTTTTTCCTACCAAGAGTCATGAGGCCTTATAGATGTTGTCACGTGGTCATCAAATCTTAAATGTCTTAAATGATCACAACCGTGCAATTAAGAAGTTTTTTTTTTTAATAGATCAGACCGTCCAAATTCTAGGCCAAGCCCTTGGGTTGCGTGCACGGACAAAGTCCCGTTCTCTTGACTTCGTGAAAAACGAAGTTTGGGATCTCACCCCGTGAACTCGAGTGTTTAGAAACTTAATTGAGTGAGTCATGTTAAAGTTTCTCCTCCTCCTCTGACGAGCAATACAGTGTAGAGTTGTCAGTTTGGACCTTACAGCAAAAGCTCAATTCTTTCAAATCTCAATTTCATAATTTTGCGCAATTTTATTATGCAGTAAACAAGGAAAAAAAATTGTAATTCGTTTTAACAGAAAATTAACATAAGGATCCCTATGCAGTCGTGAATGTAAGCACCACCGTGAATGTAGGCATATTATCAAATCACATAAATTTATGTGTGAATCATACTGTTTTTATTTTTATTTGATGAAGCTATGAATGTATTAATACCGGTCAGGTCCGTGATAGTGATCAGCTGCTTGGTCCCATCATTTATGATACTAGTGTATTATGGTCTAATGGTGATCGTTTTCTTCAACAAGGATGGCCCATAGATAAGACTTCTTTATTAGTAACAAAGAATTAAGATAAAGGAGAAAGAGAGTGGTTAGCGAGATTGTTGGTGGAATGATGTATGAATAGGATGATGATTGGATGACATGGTGTGGTGAGGAAAAGCTGTCTAGCACTATGCAAAGCCAAAGGGCCGGCCAACATCCTCACCTGTTCCAACACTTTTTATATGGTCTACAAAAGCCATGGAAATAAATAACTTTCTTTTCTTATTCTTCTTTAATCATCTCATGCTAGGGATCCTCCTAACTCCTTTTCACATGAATCATGGACACCTCTTTCCCAACTTGCATGTGTATGTATGTGTGTATCTATATATATGTTGTGTATGTATGTATGCAATTTCGACACCAATGCTCGAAGGCATCTTATGACCATGTCCATGTCAAAGGCTAAGTGCTGCTACTACTACTGATATTATTTTGAATCCAAATCATTGATAACTAATATATGCTTGCCAACTTTTTATTAGATTAATATGCAAGTGTGTATTCTATTCAGTTGGAAGAGAGACTTCCAAGAATAAATGTATATACAAAATGAAAATATATCAACTTCAATAGAATATTAATCGTCACAACCTAAAAAATCAACACCCCCCCCCCTCCACTGGGGCAGGTCAAGTTGGGCGCTTTAACCATTCAGCCATGGATGCTTAATTAGCAGGGATCCTTATACATGAGGATAAGAGATTCCAATTGAAATGAAATCCTATTTAGAATAAAATGAGATATCATTTAGATTAAAATGGAATTTTTTTTTGGAGAAATTAATGCAATTTAGATCAGAATGAAATGCCATTTCGAAATAATCAATGGAAAATGATAGAATGGTCAACGAAACTACATCAAATCTAATCCTCCCCCATAAAGGATGGACAAGCCTTAGAAGTATAATAAGAAAAAATTGATGATGCTAATAATATTTCAATACAATTTTACTCTATCTAAAGGAATGGACTCTTTATTGCATAACCAGGATCATCCCAACAGTGTTAGTTGGGATTATGGCATTTACCTGATACCAAAAGGCACTCCAAGTCGTTTACTTAGGAACTATATATGAATGCCCTTAGATGCCTGTTTATGTTAATGTCACCTGAAGACACGGGTTAGCTTCAGCTCGGCTTGTAAAAGTATCCTCGGTACGGCCTGTCACAAGCTAACCTTGGTCCGGACCGTATCGTATCGTATCGGCCCTGCCCTATGTGAAGCCTCAAATCATTGCCCATACAATTTTTGATGAAAGGCAAACACGCACACATACTTGGTACACTCACACACTTGCCCCTTACACAAGAAATCACCCCCACGACTTACCTTCGAAAGGGTACGGACCTTGAGAGGGAATGTGGCACCTTACTTACGTGAGCATACGACCATGCCTAACCGATGTGGAGACTTTAAGAAATATAACATATGAGTTTTTTTTTTCTTTTTTTTGAGCGAAGTGGGCTGCTCTCCCAAATCCATGCTCTCCCAAATCCAGTCTATTCAGCTGAGCTCGCATCCCTTTCTTTATGGTGGCCGAGCTCGCGTCTTTTGAGCTCTGTTGAAGTTGAAAATTCCCAGAATATCTTCACAACTCCTCAAAATGTTGGAGTTAATTTGCCATCTTAATCACTTCCCCTTTTTATAAACGAGTTGAAAACATCTTCTTTTTTTGATAACACACAACTATCTTTTTTCTTATAAATACTTCTCTTCAACACATTTTTGCCGAGTTCTCCCTTTAAGCATAAACTTTTTTGAGGAAGTTGGATTCTCGACCGGACAGAGCGCACCCAATCACTATCCTAAAATAAATAGTTAATGGTTAAATAAATAAATTACACATAATCTAAAAGTAACAATATTTATTAATTATTGTACACATATAGTTGGATATTCATTCATAACTTAATTTAAGTATAATGAGACGGTGGATTTCGAGAGCCAGACCAAAACTCTACTTCAATTATAAATAGGTTCATATGGGAAACCAAAAATCCGACTCATTACACTGGACACAGGTACCTGGAAGATAAAATATTTTTAAATAAGTTCACCTTTAATAAGATCTCATACAACATGTTCTCTAGTCTAAGGTGACATTTGGTAACACTAATCTAAAAAGTAGAGCTTATTTGAAAATTATGCTTAGTTAAACTATAGATTGTTAAGTTGAAGGTTAATTACATGTCTACGTCTTAGAGATTTTAGAGGTAAAAATCTCTACTTTAAAACGTAGCTCATTGTTAAGTTGAAGGTTAATTGCATGTCTACATCTTAGAGATAAGATGTAAACATGCAATTAACCTTAAACTTAACAATCTAAAGTCCAACTAAGCATAATTTTCAAATAAGCTCTACTTTTTAGATTAGTGTTACCAAATGCCACTTTAGATGCTGGGAGCTGACTACCAAAAAATAAACTCTTAAATGGCGAATGATCTTTTTGAATATATGCATGGTTATATCTCACAACACTGTAAGAATGATTTTGAATCGTATAGACTGGTTGCGGTCCATACATAATTGCCATGAAAATGCCCCTAAAAATGTCTCCTCAACTAACCAATGCCATATCTAATTAGGACTATTAATAGATCAAGTCAAGATCCAGATATGATCTAATTAGACAAGATCCTAATCTTAATAAATCTGGATGAGGATCGAATTTTAATCTAAAATCTTAGATTCCATTAAAACTTGATCGAATTTGGATCTATCGTAATTTGTTTGGATTAAAATTCGATTTGAATTTTAAGATATCAACATTAACTAGATCGGACTCACATCAAATTCGAATCTTGAATAAATAATTGTATTCAAATTTGAATTGGGCACTTTAGAATCTAACGAATCTTGAATTGAATTAGAATTTGTCAATTTTTTTATCAGGATTTAGAAAGTCATATTTGATTCAAATCCAATCAAATTATAACCCTACATTAAACCTCCATTTGCCAAGAGAATGACCATTTAATCTCAAACAGATAATTAAAAAAATATTGTGTTGCTTTTTCTATAGTGTTCTATTATCATTTTTCCCCATCAAAGTAAGGTGGTCTACTCAACATCTTTTCTTGGGAACGATTCTTCTTTCCGTTTCAAAAATTGCATTTGGAATTCTAGTTCTTGAAACATTACACAAGATCGTTCCATTTTTTAAAGTGTTTTTTCAAAGCGAAAAAAAGTCGCCTTAGGGAACAGAACGACACGGGCATCAATATAAGACCCAAGAGATTACGACATTTCACTTTAAAACAAATACGGATAAAATCCTCACCTCTTCTCCCACTCCTATAGTTTGATAAAATTCAAATTTTGAATAAATAATCGGCTCCAAATTTGAACTGAACACTTCAAAATTTAAGAGATTTCAAATCGAATTCGAATATGTTGAATTTGTTTTAGAATTTAGATATAACCATATCTAATTTGAATCTAATCTATTTACAACCCTATATCAAACCTCCATTTGCCAAGAGAAAGAGAATGACCATTTAATCTCAGGCTGATAATATATATATATAATTTTCTATTTTCATTTTTTTTTTCTCTATCAAAGGAGAGAGTATACAACTCTTTGATGAAAACTATTTCCCGTAGGTGCCAGCTAGTTTAAGTTAGTAAAGTCATTTGGCATTGTACCAGAGACGTGGGATCGAACCCCACTTTTAACATCAAGGTTGTTGGGGGGTTTATGGGAGGGGGAGGGCTACCTCTTTGGTTTTTTTTTTTTTGCTCTTGGATATCATTTACCTATGTTAGTACAGGGTTAGTGGGTTAGCATGGGGATTAAAGCTCTTGCAGTCATCGCCGAGGGGATTAGATCTCGAGACCTCCCATCTGGAGAGGCTACACTCCACCATCAGCGCAAATGGCGGAGTGTGAGGGCTACCTCTCATTGTGTAACCCATAGATCCATGTGACTTCCAATGAACCAAAATAAGAAAACTATTCCCCAGGGGACGGTTTACTAATTTGTCAGGAAATTACATGGTTATTTGTAAGAGGAGTGCTATCCCCAGTCGCACTCACTGCAAAAACTTCCACAGACGCAATATTAGCCATATCACGTGGAGTTGTTGGATTTTTTTAAAACATTAAAACAATGAAAAACATAATATGTTTGACATTTGTAGCCCCAGACTTGCGTCTATGGAAGTTTTGCGACACGACTGAGGCTAGCAAAATCCTATTTGTAAATGTAAAAAATATATCTATTAACTAAATATAAGCCAGACTTTTTTCTCTCATCTTCCTTTCGCCACATAGGATTATAATGTTCTCATCTTATAACACGTGTCACACTGATCACCTTTGTTCTTCTCATTCTCAAACTACACACCTCTCCCTGCCTCTTTCCTCTATCCTCAAACGACACAACTCTTGTGAAGAGTTATCTCAAACGTATAGATTAAAATCAACCTCTTAATTCAAGAGAAATAGAGATATATTGATTAGGCACCCTATCCCTATCCCTATCCCTATCCCTATCCTTATCCCTATCCCTATCACGTTTTTCTCTCTCAAAACCCTCAAACCACACTACTCTTTGCTAGAGTTCCCAATAACCTCATCCCTCTTCCCTATTAAAGGGCTGGAAGTGAGAGAACTTGTGTGCGCTACCTTCTTCTTCTCTATCGAGGCAACGATATTTTGTTCTCCCATATCGCTTTGTTTGCCCGTTACTCGGGCTGGGCATCCAACTTTGTGCATATGTAATCATTTTTACCCTTAGTTGTTACTAAATTAGTGAGTAATTTCTGTATGGTGCGACTCACTAAAAATATCTTTCTTTAGCGCTGGATTGTTCTAATCAAACATAATTAGTATCGTATATTATAAATTAATGATTGCTTTTTTATATATGCACCTTCATTAATTGATGATGTAGTTTATTCTAAATGTTATTTTATTTAACCTTATTAAAGTAAATTTTGGTTGATAATACTATACAATTTAGACTTTGTAATCCTGTGCATTTGGACGGGATGTTTGCTTATATATATTTATATACTAGCAGGTGGCACGTGCGATGCATGTGAGAGTGAGAGGAAGGAGTTAACCACAGTTAATAGGAGTTAAAAGGGACACGTGTTAACCCGTGAGTGCGATTGAACTCGCTAGTGGCACTTGCGATGCACGTGAGCACAAGGGGAAGGAGTTAACCATAGTTAATAGGAGTTAAAAGGGACACATGTTAACCTACAGGTGCGATTGAACTCTCCTCGAGTTCAATCATGATTGGCTATGATTCTAAGTAGTTAGATGAGCAAGGGGTAGTTTGGGAATTAAAGTAAAACATTAAATCAATGTTTTGTTTTTATATAAGGATAGTTTGGAAATTTTAGAAAATTCATCAACGCAAGGCTCTCGCATTATAATAGTAAAAGGTATATATATATATATATATATATATATATATATATATATATATATACTAAAAGTGTGTCTACTAGTATTCCCAAACGTTAAAAAAACGTAGCTGAAAAACCCAAATACACGAAATTTTTTTATCTTTTTCCTGTTCGTTTTCCCCCTTATAATTGCCTGCTTTCTCCATCTTTTTATCCGTAACTCAATCCGACGTTGGGATCTTAAGTTCTTTTCTATTCGGTGATCAGTGTCGTGGGCGTAATCCGGCCTGGATTAGAGTTCCTGCGAAACACAGAACAGGTAAATTATCTCTTTATTAGGGTTTCTTTATTTGGCTTTTCTTTATTTTCCATTTCGCATCTCTTGATTTAGGTTTGAACCCATTTTTATTGTCGAAATCTGTAATCGAAGTGCTGGATTTGTATGAGAGAAGGAAATTAATTGAAATCAAATGCATTGCAATTGCTCGATTGTTGAGAGCCCTATCTATCTCAATATTTCTTGTAATTCCGTTGCAGAAACCCTAAAAAAGTTCATCTTGATTACGAATTTCTTTCTCTTGCACAATTTATATCCATTCTCTCACATCATATTCTCAAAACCCTAACTTTCGTCTTTATTTCATTCTCCAGCTTCTGCTCTACAAATTCCAAGATGCCGGCTACAGCTGGTAGGGTTCGCATGCCCGCGAACAATCGGGTGCATAGTAGTGCGGCCCTCCAAACCCACGGCATATGGCAGAGCGCGATTGGTTATGACCCCTATGCGCCCAATAAGGACGACTCCAAGAATACCTCCCAGCCAAAGACTTCAAATTCCGAACCTGATGCCGAGAACGCCTATGCCAGCTTCCAAGGTCTGCTTGCCCTTGCCCGTATAACTGGTTCCAATGCCGATGAGGCCCGGGGGGCCTGCAAGAAGTGTGGTCGTGTCGGTCACCTCACTTTCCAATGCCGCAACTTTCTCAGTGTGAAGGAAGATATCAAAGACAAAGACCCAGATGCTCTTCAGGCTTCCGTTGCGTTGGGGTTGGATAAGTTGAAAGCAAATGGAGGAAAGAAGAAAAGTAATGGTGCTGTCGAAAGCTCTGAAGAGAGCTCGGAAGAGGAGGATGAGAGTGAGAGTTCGGATTCTGATATAGATCCAGAAATTGAGAGAATTATTGCTGCGCGCTATGGGAAGAAAGCTGGTAGTAAGGGAAGGTCATCAAGAAAGAAAGAGGTCTCAGCTGAAGATGGGTCAGATTCTGGAGAGAGGAGGAAAAGAGGTAGATCAAAGAAGAGGAGAAGCGGTAAGAGAGCAGGTGGTGATTCCGACGACGAGGATGAAGTTGATAGGAAGAGAAGGCGAGAGAAGAGAAAGAAGAGGCGTGAGTCCTCAGACGAGGATGATGAGGATGAAGTCGGTAGGAAGAGAAGGCGGGAGAAGAGAAAGAAGAGGGGCGAGTCCTCGGATGAAGATGACGAGTATCGTCGCCGTCATAGGAAGAGTAGGAAGGAGAAGAGGAGGAGGAGAAGCCATAGACATTATGATGATTCAGATGGGTCTGAAGAATCTGACAAACAACATAAGAGGAAGAGCAGGAGGGCGGCATCACCCTCTGATTCAGATGCTAGCGGATCAGATGATTCACGGGTTGGCAGGGGCACAAAGCGGTCTGAAAAGAGGAGCAAGAAGCATCGACACCGAGAAGAGATGTAGTATCTGGATGAGAGGTAAGCACACCATGTCATTCATCTAAGCCTCTGTTCATTAGTGTAATATGTTAAGGATGTGCATTTGTTAGGTAATTAATTATTTCTCATTTTCCTTTTTCGTTCTCTCGATTAATTATTTCTCATGTTGTTATTTGGGTTTTTACTAAAACAACTAGGAGACGAAGAAGTCGTTATATGTTCGCTTACAATAACATCTGGTTTGTACCCTTCCAAAAGAAAAACATTTGTACCATTTTGCCTTCACTCTTTCTCTTGCCATGGTTTACTTGTTTTTTGGATCATTTGTTTTAATTTGAATTCCTTCTAGGTCAATTGTGGAGCATGCGTCACATTATTGTCTATCTATATTTTGCTTAACAACTATTTACATATGATATCTAGCATGGGTGTCTTAGCTTATCAACAGTTTAGTTTACGCTGTATCTTAACAAGCAAACAAAAAAATCTTAGTGTATGTCTTGACTCTTGAGAGGCTAATCCAATCCTTCTTCATAAACTTAGGGGAAATATCTCTTGCAGATGTACTATAGGCAATGTGTACAATGGAAAGTTGTTGGAAAGATCAATGCATGTTGACCTATCCTTGTAGTGATGCTTTTAACTTTGTGGAATTGAGCTCAGATCTGATCCAAAATCGCTATTATCCAGTTTAGTTAAACCAGGTCTAAAACGTGAAATCGAACCTGAATGTGGTATATATGCTCTAAGAATTAGGTGTCATGTGGGAAATTGACGTGAAACAAAAGACAGTGAATATTTGGATGTGGGAGAAGCATGGAGTGACCAGAGAAATTTTTCTCCAAGAAGCATTTATACCCTCGTTCCTGGTTTTCCATTCAAATAGATTCCTCGTCTCAATGTCCCATGACCAGTAGAGAATCTTTCCCATTTTTGTTTATTTTGCTGCTGCTGTAAAACCAAGGTATTAAACTTCGAATTCGGTATAAACTTCGGTCGTTAAGGAAGTTGACTCAATTCGTGGAAGTTTAAGGAAGTCTAAGGAAGTTATGTAAAAATTAAAGAAGTTTAGGAAACTTTAAGGAAACATTGGAATTTTAAAATGAAACTTTAGATATTCAATACTTAAGCATAAATACACATCTAAGATTCATTATATTACTAGATGCAAGTATATGGAGTATCAAAAGTAAGAATCATGTTAAGTGACACGCGTTGTCTGCTTGTATGTGTTGTAATTTCTTCTTGATATTTCTTTGTATTGTGAAATTTATCTAACTAAATTTTATTTTCTTTGCCAAGTGAATGGGATATGTAAGTCATTTAATTTTGTTCTCTTTATTTAGAATGATTATTCATGTTAATTGTTTTAGAAATTTGAAAAATTTATGAATGCACATTAAAGTTGATAAATAATTGAAATTCAATTTAGTTTCTAAACCTATTTTTATCTGCAATTGATTATCAGAGACCCTACATCAAGAGAAAAAGAAGAAGACTGTAATTTTATGTGTTGTGAAGTGGATGTAATTATGTAAAAAGAAATGGATGTAATCATATTTAAATGTGTAGGACCCCTGTTCAAGTTTTTAATATATATTTTTTTATTTTTATGTAAACAAGCAAAGCCTCTATGTCAAAATACAAATTACAAATGACTTTTTTTTTCTATCTATATATATATTTTTTAACATGTTAGAAAATATAAAGTTTTTTTTACAAATTATAAAGATTTTTTTTTTAATCTTTATGAGTCGGAACCATGGAAGTGAGAGGGAGATGGAGTGAACCGTGAATAGCATTCAAATGGCATCCATTGTCTTAATTATGAAATAAAGATAAATAATACAATACATCCCACTTGAATATTACAATCTAATTTATGAAATACTATTAGAAAATTATTTAATTTAATGGACATAATATACTAATAATAAAAATATAATTTATAATAAAATTAAATATAACTACACTTTAATAATAAAATTATAATTTAGAGCAAAAAATTGAACATCTCTTTCAACTCCCTTTATTGTGATTAAGATTCACTAACCCTTAGGGGTAAAAGGCCTCAGACGGTTGGTACATGTTTTGAGGAGGTCTTTGGGCTGCATGTGTGGTGTGTTGTTTGCATGCTGTGTGTGTGTGTGTGTTTGCATGGATGGTGTGAGTATTTCCTTCAATTGCCTTCGGTAATCGCCTTGTTGTGTTATTGAGTTTACCCAAAAAAAAAAGCATCTATTAGATTTTTATTTTTTTAAAAGTAATGTGCTCTTTTTTAACTCCCTTTAATTGTGGCTAAGATACACTAACCTTTAAGGTTAAAGTATCTAACCTTGGTTTTTAGAAAAAAAATAAAAATAAAAATAAAATTAAGGTGCCCCCCTTGAACTCCCTTTAATTGTGGCTAAGATTTACTAATCCTTAGGGTTAAAGCAGCTAACCTTGGTTTTTAGGAAAAAAAAAATTAATGTGTACCCAATTAACTATGATTAAGATTCACTAACGCATCTAACCTTCGTATTTTGAATTTTTAAAACAAAAATTAATATGTTCCCTTTTAACTATGATTAAGATTCAATAATCTTTAAGGTTAAAATATCTATCCTTGGTTTTTTCTTAAAAATAATTAAATAATAGGAGTTAAAACTAATTAACCATGGTTCAAAAACAATTAAAGGGACTTAGTGAGGTTATGAAATTTGTTAAGGGCATAATAAGGGTTACTAAATTTTAACCACAATTAATAGGGGTTAAATTGACTGTGAATCTTAACCACAAAATTAAAAAAATCTAGGTGGCAAATCCTCTCCAGTTATAACCGGATGTGGCACATCCGGTTATAACCCCTAGAGGTCACCACGTGTCTCCTTTGACACCCCTTAACCGTGGGTAAGGTTCACCCACCCCTAGGGTTCACCCACCTATTTTTGGTTTTTTTTTTTAAATATTAATTCTATTTTTAAAATTAAAAAATTGTTTTTAATATTAAAAAAACTTTAAAAACAAATTTTTAATTTTAAAAATAGAATTAATATTTAAAAAAAAAAACCAAAAATAGGTGGGTGAACCCTAGGGGTGGGTGAACCTTACCCACGGTTAAGGGGCGTCAAAGGAGACACGTGGCGACCTCTAGGGGTTGTAACCGGATGTGCCACATCCGGTTATAACTGGAGAGGATTAGCACCCAAAATCTAACCCAACATGTTAGTGCGATTGAACTTGAGGAAAGTCCAATTGAAAATCAAACCAACAAATGCGATTGAACTTGAGGAGAGTTCAATCGAAATAGGCTGTCATCCAATCAAACTTAAAAACACCGTATGTTTTCGATCTCTCATAAGGCATAACACTAAGTCTCAGGCACTCGACGGAAAAGGAAGAGGGGAGAAGGAAAACGAAAACCTTAGCTTCTAGGGTTTCTACAATCGGCGATGGAGGTGGCGACGGCGACGACAAAAGGCCACGACAACGGCGATTGTACCCACAGGTACCCTATTCTTTCGTCTTCTCTCCTCTCTGCCTTTTCCCCCTTTTTTTCTTCTAAATCAGATATTGTTTGCATGTTGGCCATTGGGATTCTTGATTCTTCACTTTTAAAGACGAATGGATGCTTGAGGAGTTTTCTGTAGGCACTCGATTTGGTTTAATTTTTTTATGGTGAGTGGGCAGGGTGGATTGATTTCAGTCCAGGGCCATTTTTTTTTTTTGGGAGGGGGGGGGGGGTGGATGCTGGCTGCACGTCTGCCATGGATGATTGCTGCTCCAAAGTTTTACAGTCTGTAAAAAATAGTTTTCCCGACTTTTCTCTACACTTTGTAAACTTCCACCGAAGTCTAGCATTTTTTCAACACATTTTGTCTATTTCGGTCGAAGTTCACCGAAGTTTGCAACGAAGTCATGTATTTTTAAAATACAAGTTGATTTTACTTCGGTCACCACCGAAGTCGACTCAATTCGGCCGAAGTTGGCCGAATTGAGTCGATTTTTGACACCTTGTGTAAAACCACACATTTTTTGGGGTTCTATTTGCATTTAGAGATCAATTTTTAATGTCTCTCTCTTTCTCTCTGATTTGCTTCGGCAGTTTTCGTACTGGATTGTTAGGGTGCAAATATGGATCTCTCTCTCTCTCTCTCTCTCTCTCTCTCTATATATATATATATATATCTGGTTTGCTTAGTCAGTTTTTGTACTGGACTGTTAGGGTGCAAATATAAATTTGTGCTACTGTGACTGTGAGTGTATTTCTTTTTATCGATAATGATGAGCATATATTAATCAAAAAAAAGCTACGAAGAAAAGAGTTTACAAGAACGTAAATTCAAGAACAAAATTAAAAGAAGTAAACAAAAGTAAACAAAAACAGAAGCAAGTTAAGATTCCCTTGCACTGAGAGAGGCATAAAAGCTCAGCCTAGCACAACTCCTAGATCCGGTCCATCATGCCAAATGGACACCCATTTTGGATGTGAGTGTATTAAAGGCTGTTTGCTGATGAATTTGTATTTTGTGTGCTTGATTTTCTAATTTGTATTATTGGTTAAGTCCGTTGACTTAATAAGGAAGATAAATGAAAATTTCACATCAGACTTATTTTTTTTTCAGTCGGTAATTAGAGAATCTATATAAAGGAGGGAGAATAATAGTCAAGCTAGTAGAAGACACAAGGGATCACAACTCACAAGAACATGAGCTCAATTGCTAAAATAGAAGAAAATCAGGAGCCTGGAACAAAATAAGATGGCCAAAGGAAATGAATCTGGACGAAGTACGACCTTCAAACCTCTAAGAGGTCATAGCAATACAAAGGGATCCAAATCCACTAAATCCCTACTCACTAAACATTAGTCTAGAATAAAGCGGTGGATCCCCGCACTAATCCGTTGAGCAGAAGAGGTGACATCGTCAAAAACTCTTTGATTCCACTCCTTTCAAATCGGCCATGCTATTGCACCCGGTAAGTAACCCCAAATTATGGAAATGGGGGCCTCCAACCTCATCAAGTGCCAACAAGATAAGAAGCCCTAACACGAATACGGAAAGACCCAAACCACACCCATTCTCTTTGGAAAATTACTCCATATTTTTGCCGCAAAAGGACAATACAATAGCAAGTGATCCAAAGTTTCCTCTGACTCAAGGCACATGAAATAGCGATTAGCCAAACTCTACCATTTGTTTTTAAAATGGTCACAAGTGATTATCTTGTCCAAGGATGTTGACCAAAGAAAGAAAGCAACCTTGGATGGAACCCTGAGATTCCACACAACCTTTAATTGAAAATAAAGCAAGATACCACCCCACAAATCTATAGCAAAAGATCTCACTAAGAAACGACCCTACTGTCTAAGGACTAAACACACCTATCCCCAAGCAAAGGCTAAATGATGGCCTTCTCAACTCTACCCAGAAGACGAAAATGATCCTCCAACTACCAATCGTTGAGACAATGCCTAAGGTTTAAGATTGCACACTGATGAGTCACCTGAGCAAACAAAATTGGACATGAATGGAGCGTTTTTCTCCCTAGGTAGGGAGTACAAGACACCAATCTCCTCCATAAGGAATGACTGACCACACCAGACACCATCACAAAATTTAACATCCTCGCCACAATCTATGTGACATGAATGGAGCGTTTTTCTCCCTAGGTAGGGAGTACAAGACACCAATCTCCTCCATAAGGAATGACTGACCACACCAGACACCATCACAAAATTTAACATCCTCGCCACAATCTATGTGATATTTAATGTATTTAGATAACGCATCTCTAACACTCATGATGGCCTTTCAATAGCTCACTCCATAAGAACCGCGAACCTCATTCGATTCTCAAATTGATTCGACCTCATATTTAGCTGAAATAACTTGCCTCCAAAGGCTATCATTTTCTTTTCCAAATCTCCAGTCAATTACCTAAAAGTGCTAAGTTGCAACTAACCAATGACTTAATACCCAAGCCACCTGAAGCAATTGGTTGACTATAGAACTCCATTCAACAAAATGATACTTGTTGGAGTCAACCATACATTCCATAGAGAGTCAGTCACATGGAATCTTTTCTAGCCTCTTCGCAACGAACACGGAATAGTAAATAATGACGAGAAATAAATTGGCAAACTGCACAAGAGCTCTTCAAAAGAATTAGTCACCTCATGAGTCTGGTTAAAATGCAAAAGTTCTTTAAGTATTGTTTCTAAGGGAGAGTCAGATCTGAGTCTAGCCTCTTGTCCAATGACTATGCGATAATAAATAATTAAATAAAATAGTTTTAAATGTTTTTTTTTAAACTTTTAAATCAATGGGACAGCTGGCTCATGACTAATCCTCTACGGTTATAACCAAACTCCTTGGAGTCTGGTTACAACGCAAAAGTTTTTTAACTCTAGTTAACAACTATGACCTTTAGAGTTAAATTTTTTTCAAAAAACCAAGGTTAGGTGGTTAAACCCTAAGGGTTAGTGAATCTTAATCACAATCAAGAGGTATTAAAAGGGAGATGTGTTGACCTATGGATAGTAATCGACTCCAAGGAGTCCGGTTGTAACAGTAGAAGATTCTTAATCCTTAGTAAACTATAATTTTTGAAAAAAAATCAAAAGTTGAGGGGCATCCACCGGCCAATCGCGAGAGTTCAATCACACCCACAGGCCAACACGTGTATCTTTTAACCCCTATTAATTGTGGTTAAGATTTACTAACCCTTGGGTTCAACAGTATAACTCTAGCTTTTAAAAAAGATATTAAACTCAAGTTAAGGATCTTTAACCCTTAAGGTTAATACTTTTATATATATATATATAAAAGACTAAAGTTATATTGTTGAATCCTAAAAATTAGTGAATCTTAACCACTATTAAGGGTTAAAAGAGACACATGTTGGCATGTGGGTTCGATTGAACTCTCCCCGAGTTCAATCGCAATTGGCTATGATTGGATCTCCACCCACCTCCATGCCCCATGCTATGCCATATACATATACATAAAACGTAAAAAAAGAAATCTTTTTTTTTAAAAAATTTTAGAGGGGCACGTGCCCCCCAAGGTCCTCCCTTGGCTCCGCCCCGTGTGTGAGCCTTGCTCCTCAAGGCTCATGAGGCATACTATTTCAAAGCGTGAGGCCCACATGAGACACACCACCACAGCCTGTGGCTCACTTTATGTCTGAGATGTGTACTGCATATATTAACTAAAATAAAGATTCTAGCTACATCTCTGAGACTTAAAAATTAGTTTTAGTTTCTAGCTTTTCCATTATACCACACGGAGGATGACTGCCTGGCCTTTTCCACAATCGTGGTTGGAAAGCAAGCAGGAGCACCGTCTGTTGACCCTCGTGCAGAGAGTATTAGCCCATTTTTGTGATTTCTATCTTCAACAATGCACTATATATTCCTGTGCTAATCACATTTAAGCATAAGGTGCTGGGCCATTGCCATGTTCTCTTCATAGTAGCATTTGCAATTCCTTCAATTGAAATGAATATCCCTGGCCGTTAAGTTGGTATATCTGCCAAACCACCAGTATGGACAAAATTTGATTGCAGGAGGGCATGCATTATTCCCTGTAGTGCACCGTGGCACCAGAGGTCTGGATTGGAGTGTTTTCTTGTTATGCTTGTTGGTATGCTATTTTGACTTTGTGGATTCCCCGTACTTTCAGCTGACTAGTGATGGCATCTTCACAGAATTTGGCGCTCATCTTTCCCCATGCATTATGCATTGGTGGTGATACCTTTATTTTCGGAGGTCACGCAATGAGCAGTGCATAGAATTGAATTGTTTTCTTGGTTGTTGTATCCTGTTACAGCAAATTGAGAAAATTCTCATTGATTATCTCATTCAGTTTGATCTATTAAGATTTCTAATGACTAGCAAGTAGGCTCTTGGATCCCTGCTTGTGGGAGATTTATGACTTCGCAAGTGATTATAATGTTAAGAGGATGATTCCATGGATTTATGATTTTTTCTTTCTTTCTTTTTGCAGGAAAGTGAATGAAATGGATCTGGAGTTTGCATCTGCATAAATGTTATTGAACTAATGACGAAGCAAACCGGTATGGAAAGACTTAGATTTTAATTAACTAAGACTGACTGGATATGGTGAAGTGTTTAAGTTACCTTCTAAAGTATTGTGTGCTCATGGCCTCACAGGCATTGTAAAATTGTTGATTGCCCTATTTGCTTTAGTTGCTGCGTTAGTTTTCCCTACTCTGTCCACCACCTATTTATCTACTACTATATTCAATGACTGCCCTATGTATTCCTGTCAGATATATATATATATATATATATATTTTGATACTCTGGTTAGCAGTGTTAGTATCTCTTCGTTGCTTATATGGTTAGAAGTCTGGCATTGGAAGTTAGGCCAAACGTGGGCATTTCAACCACAATCAGCCCAATGTGGGGATACTGCCACTGCCAAAGTTAGGCCAAACGGTGGGCATTTCAACCACAATCACCCCCAATGCAGGGATACACACACTACCACTGCCACAAGCAGGTAGGTGTATTTCTGTCATATGGTTATTAATATGTTTATTGGCAAATCAGCTGTATGCAATATGCATGACATTAATCCAGGGAGGCACCTGTTATTACTCCTAGCACCCTAAAATCAACTTGATCTAGTGGGTTTCCTAGATGGATGTCCATCTGAAAATTTTGGACGGCCTGGTTTGGTACTGATGAGTTGGAAGCCCAAAGTTTGGTCACTCTATCCGGATGTGCCATGGATCAATCCAGAAGGGGGTTTCTCAGCCAAAAGCAGTAGTCTCTCCGTGGCCGAAATACAAAGTAAATAAATAGTTAACAATAGGTATGACCAACATTGTTGATTACAGACAGCCCTGGACTCAGTCAGGTCCAATGGCACAAAAATAACACTTAAAAATCAACTACAAGAAATCATGTTTCAGACGTGCGGCTCGAGATGGGCTGTGACCCTGGGCCCCTTACGTGAGGGTGGTTGTGGGAGCTAACTAACGAGTAATGCCCTCTCGTGAGGGTGGCCATTGGAGCTAACTAACTATTAATGCCAGTGCCTCTAGATGGCGGGATGTCTCTCTCTCTCTCTCTCAACAGTGGAGATATGGAGTTACAATACTTTTGCTTCTCGAAAGAGGCAACATGATACAATAATGTATTCAACTGACACTCATTACGCCTTTGAAAAAATTTCAGAAAATTATAAAATTACAATCATGCATCAAGTATCATTTTCAATGCTGCCCAATTACAATTAGAATCACCATTTTCAACCTTTCCTGATCACCAACTTGCTCTACAAATTTTCGAGGAACCAGCTTGGCCCACTTGTATGGAAGTCAATCCTAACCCTCTGCAAATGCTAGGCCAATGAGGGTGAATTCGCGAGTTTTGCCAGGGATTGTCAAGGAATGCTTTATTAAGTATTAGAAATAAAGAGAAATGCTAGCACCCGACCCATACTATTTGCTTGGAGTTGGCAAGTTTTGCTGGGTTACGAGGAAAATGCCATATTAAGCATTAGAAATAAAGAGAATGTTAGCGCATTAGATCCATAACTGGTTAAAACCATAACATCCCCTATGGGGGAAAATATCTCTCACAGCCGCAAGCTCCACTTGTCTCTTGTATATGGAAAGAAGTTTTGTTAGCTGGCGGTCGTCCGACTTAAGTTGCTTCAAGTCAATAATGGCATATCAATAAGTAGGTTTCTCGGGGAATTGGATTGGATGGAAGTAACCTGCTCCGACCCAGGCTGAGGTGAATCCGTTAGGGATGAGCTACTGTGTAAGAGTGACAACTGGCATGCTGACTAGGCTGACACTTGCCATGGTGATTTCTTACCCTTATATCCTCTATTGTGAAAATTGTTTTTCTAAATAAATTGAAAGGATAGCAATGACAAATGTTGCTATGCTCTAAAAGTAGATTTCCAAATTCTCATTGTGGTAGTTTCGTGTCACTATTTTTGCCTGTGAGACTTTGGAAGTCTCTATCTACTCGAACCGAATCATCTATATACTCTTTTCTTAGTTGACTTGAGTGTTTAATGGCTAGATCTGTTATCCATCTAATAAATCCGTGAAGACAATTTGATACTAATCTTCAAACATTCGTGTCGCCAGGGAAGAACGCAGCCCGATTTGCTTCCTGATGAGTCAAAGCTTGTTGGTTCGTTATTCGTGGGTGGAATAAGATATTTTAGTGACTGAAATAAGTGAGCCCTACTACATTTTGTCACTTTCAGTACCTCTCTGGGCGTCGGTCACCGTCACGATGCCTACAGCATTACTGCCCTTACATGATGTAAACTTTGGATTATAGTCTTTACCAATAAATAAATAACAAACTTTGGATTATAGTGACATTTTGGTAAATGTAGAGGGGCGGCTGGGGATACAATTGGTAAATGTAATGTAATTAATAAGCAAAAAAGGTTTCACTTCACATGCAGAGGAGTGAGAGAAGGTACAGCAGCTGTGCTATCTGAAGCTCACAAGTGCAAGCAAACAGTCCATCACGAATTAGGGTTTCAGTTTTGCGAAAGATTTGATCAGACGAAAATGCCGAGGAGCAGGTTTTCGGGTTCTGTCTCGTCTCCAATGGTGGACGTCGTCATTGACATGGGAAATCCCTTCCTCAATCGAACCGTCGATGGCTTCTTGAAGATCGGAACTGTATATTTTATTCCTCTTTTCTCAATCTCTTTCAATTTCGGAGTTTTTCAATCATCTCATCACTTTTCTGAATCTTTCCGCGTCGTTTGTTTTGGCAGGTCGGAGCTACAAGAGTAGTAGCAGAGGAGACATATCACTGCCTCCGAAAAGGTCCTTCTCCCTGTTTGCTTTGCATGATTTTTCTTTATTTACTTTTTAGAAATGAAATTTCCTAATTAAGTTGGTTTAGTTACTAAATCCATTATAAGGTATTTTGATATGTTCAATCAATGATAGTTTCAACTGTCTTGGATTTTTAATTTGATTACAGTTTCATCTTTTTACAAACAAAAAAAATACATCCATTAGGTTAAAAAAAAAAAAAAAAACAGATGCAATTGAAAATGTGATATGTTTTTGGATTATGCTTCTGTTCTGTTTCATGTTTTTTTTTTTTTTTTTCAGTGATGCTATGTGTGTATAGAACAATCTTTACATAAATTTATAGATTCGTACATACAAGTAGTATTTTAAGTCCTTGACGAGGAGAGGTACGGTGAAGAGACTTTGCAAATTTAATAAGCGGGGCAAGCTAAATTCCTCAATTGTGTCACTTAACCTAATACATGTTGATATGATGTGTTGGACCTGTTCTTTTCACGGATATAAGGACCATGATCTGTTGTATATTTATTAATTAATTAATTATTATTATCATTATCTAATTTAATGTTTAATGTATAATGTATTTATGCTTTTTGCAGGGAGCTTTTCAAGTAACCAAATGGAGCACTCGGTAAGATTTCCTAAGGTTATTTGAGTTAATTGTCCACTGCAATTTATTTTCAATAACTTCTATATTCAGTTGGTCTTTTTGTTTTCCATCGATTTCAATAACTTACTATGGTTGAGAATGAAGAATTTAGAGCAGGTGCCGAGTGTGTGTGGTAGGGATCTATGACCAACCTATTTTGTGTGGATTCTTTAAGACAACTGGTGTGCCCCATGTCAAAACGCGTGGAAATAAATTCGGACACTTACACGCCTACCGTGACTCATATAAACAAGAATCCATGCATTTTGGACTTAGATGGACACATACACACCTAATACCCATAAACTTTTAGTATTTATTATACAAAGAAGGCATACAACTACATATAATTATCATAAATGTAAGCAAATTATTTCTAACTCTTATCGTAAAAAAGACAAGCCGATAGAGAAAAAAGAGAAGAACCACAATCCATTTGTTTTCAATAGGAGAGAGAGAGAGATCAACGGGCTTAATTCAGGTCACAAAAATCTCTTCTAAATCAATCCTCTTTGAGATTAACATTTTTATTTTAAATTAATATATGCTCATGGCTTCATTAGTTCATTTGCTTTAATTAATATTTTGTTTATATTGTTTGATGAATTATAGTTTGTATTACAATACTTAGTATTGTTTGCAATAATTTTGTTATCATATTTAATTTATTTTCCTTTTAATCTTATATGGTTTTACTCATATAACAGTCAAAATATATAATTTTGAAATAAAATATCCTAACATGTTCTCGAATCTTTTTTTTTGGGGGGGGCGAGGGGGGCGTCACCGTGTTCAGCATCCCGTATTCAAGTTCGACACTGACACCCGTGTTCTTGTCTATGCAACATAGGGACCAATCATTTGGTCAGTCCAACCAAGGAGATCTGGTAGGGCAAAAGTTGAGCCAATAGCATGCCATCTTTTATGTAATTTTCTTGGTATACTTGTCTCTTCAATTCTTTGGAATGACCCTTGGTGTACTTTGATTTTTGGGTCTGGGTCTGACTGGATCCTGACCACAATATTGGGTGGGTCTAGGGCCCTAACCCTTTTTTTTTTTAAAATATTGTTTCATTTATTTTCTGTGTTAATGTTGCCTTTAGCCCCAAATGGAATGATTAGGATCATCTGATTTAGTTGATTGTTGATTTAAGATGTATTCGTGGTATCTAACAATGGATTCTGAATCTGATCCCCAATATGTGAACATGGGCAAGAGAGGTCAGAGAACTGCACTTTCTTGGCCTCACTAGGGTTGCACAAAGCCCGATCGGCCCGATTGTGCAGCCTGGCTCGGCCCGAGATCGGCTTGCTTTTTTAGGCTCAATAGGGCCAAGTCAAGCCTTAAAAAAAGCTTGAAACTAGGTTCAAGCCGAGCTCAGGCTTACCCTTGTTTGATCCGGCCCTGCCTGAAGCTCGACTCGGTTGTGTTTGGTTCGGCCCGTAGTTCGGCTCGGCCCGGCTTGGTTTTCATGCGTTATTAAAAAAAATTAAACTTAACTTTAAAGGTTTTAGTATTTAGACTTTTTGTGTTTTACACTTTTGGTCTTTTGGGTTTCCTAAATTTCAAACCTCCCCCCAAAACCAAATTCCCATTTCCCAATACGACTATACAAATTAGAAAGAGATTTGAGGGATAGAGCTCTCTTTTCTTTGGAGAAAGTGAGAAACCCTGCTCAGCTCTCCTCCGCCTGCCGTTGCCGCTTGCCGCTGTCGTTGCCGCCTTCGCCGGAGTTTATAGCACCATTTGATCTGGGATAATATGGAGTTTAAAGAGAACATCTTATTTGACCCCATTGATTTATGGGGGTTTCTCTTCTTTTTTTTCGTGTTAATGATTTGGAGTTCATGAAGAATTTTTTTTTTTAAAAAAAAAATCTGTTTTCGTTATGTACTACAGATGAATTTTTTTTTTGATTTTATGCTCGGGTTGAGCAGATAACAGAGGAAGGAAGCCCCAAAAAAAAAAAAAATCAAGCCAAGCTCGGCTTGAGCTCGAATCAGTTCGGGCTCAGGCCGAGCTCGAGCTTGAAAAATCATTTTCGAGCCGGGCTTCGGGCCTTGAGTTCGATTTCAATTTTGGGCTCAAGCCGGGCCTAATCTGTAAGAATTCAAGCCAAGCCGACCATGGTCAAGCCCGGCCCGAATACACCCCTAGGCCTCACACCTAAAATAAGTAAGCCTTATGAATGATTCTGACATCCAAGCTATAGTACAATAACTCTTCTACATTCTGAGCTGCTTCCACTTCCTATGTTTTTAATTCCTACTGTGTCCTAAATAGACTCCCGCCTTCTTTTCGTTGATGGCCCCATCTCCCATTTATTTCACTATGGTAACTAAGGTTGAAGCATATGGACATGCGGCATGAACAGGCTGGTAATTTTTGGGATGCAACATTTTTCAAGGGATGTATTTTTATAAGCATGGATAACAAAGTTACAATATAAAAGAGAAGCAAAAATTACTGTCAAGAACTTGTTTCAAGTATAACAGTTCGTTCAAGGATGAAGGCAGGCGAGAATTAAGTCAAGAACTTGTTTTAAGTATGACAATTCGCTCATGGACGAAGGAATGCGATAATTAATTCTTGAGCCCGTGTACATTAATGCACTTTTATGTAGTGTGTATCTAGATCAAAGATAAGTTGTATTTATAAGTCAAGTGGCTTGGATGGGCAGTACAACGATTCATTGGCTCCCATCTAGTAGATCTCCTACTTCAAGATCAATCGTATTGGATCACTGTAACAATCTGGTTATTGGTTATGGCCTATTATTGGATGGTTGAATCAAGATTGTTTCTGACCGAGGACGAATCCAGAGCGAATCCATCAAATGATGGGCTCTGACCCCTCCATGCATGCATGTGTCGTCATATTATGTTTGTTGATACTTGATAGTACTTTCCATGGATACTAAGATTATGGATTTACCCTCAACATAATTGTGGTGTCATATCTCGTATATTAATTAGGAACGCCATTGGTATGGTTTTCGTAGTTAAAACTTGACGGAGATGACGCTATCCGAAAGTGCTGATTTGTTGAAGTTTCAAGGGACTACTTTCTTGAAGAGAAAGGACTCTTGTTGACTTTATTGTTTAATACACCGAATTGTATAACCAACGAAAATGACACTTTCTTCTAATCCTACTGACGGAGGTTGCTTTATTGCAGTTAAAGAAGATGTGCAAAGAAGGCGCATATTGGGGTAAGTATTGAATAATCCTGAAGTGCTTAGTTTTGAAAAATTGCCCTCTATGAGTTTGTGCAGATTGCAAGTAACTGCTTTAGTTTCCTTTATTTTGTTTGCAAACTGAGAAATCACATTAAGGAATCGCTTCTCACATTTGCAGGGACTATAGCTGGAGTGTATGTAGGAATGGAGTATGGGATGGAGAGGGTCCGTGGCACCAGAGACTGGGTAATTTCTGCCCTACATCACTGATTGTGCAATCAAGCAGTTTGGCCTGTGGGTCCAGAATTGTGACTGCTGATATCAATTACTCTAATCCCACTTAATTTTTCTAGATTGCTCCGCAGAGTATATTCATGCTTGTGCTCACAGCTAAGTGTACAAGTTTTTTTTTTGTCTGGAAGCTGAATGTCCGGTTTTAGTTTCTGGGAGACCAGTCCTTTTTGTGGAAGGGGCTTTAAGCTGAGCCAATTATATTTCTTATCTCACATTTGTATTTTTTCTAGCTCGCTTAGTCATGACCTAGGAGAAGTAACTACTGAGAACTCAAAATTTCCAAATGTGGAGATGCCCCCTTTTCTTATCTGACTAAGTAATGGAATTGATTGCTTCAGGCATTAGTTCTTTTATGAATACGTAATTCCATCTGAGGGAGATTCTGTCATTGATTCTTTCTTCCTATGGACGTGTTGCAGAAGAACGCAATGCTTGGAGGTGCATTAACTGGGGCTCTGATATCTGCAGCCACCAACAGTAACAGAGACAAGATTGTTACAGATGCCATCACAGGAGGTGCCCTTGCAACTGCTGCAGAGTTCCTCAACTATGTCACCTGAACAAAGGGGGAATTGAGACAACTCCCAATCTCTTTGCAGACTGTAAGAACGAATTATTGCTGCTTTTGTCATTTTCCTCCTAAATTCAGCAGATTGTAATAAAGAACTGAAGCAATAGAAGGTTAATAGAATCTATGTGACACACAGATGAACAGGAGGAAGGTAAGTATCAGGGTGTTGTCTCAAGATATAACAATGGTAAATGTAAAACTATACAAAGCTTGAATTAGTAAGCCATGGTAGCTAGTTTGGTGCAAAAGAAGTATTTATTTTCCTTATATTACCTTTTTTTAAATTCCTAAGGCTTTGGGATATTACCCTGATTGAGGCCATAGGGCCATGGAGATTTCTATTATTAAAAAAATAAGCTGCCATCTTTTCTGTTTAGGCATTTTATGAGATGTCAACAAACATGAAGAAATCAGTTGGAATCAGTGAGCATTATATGTATTTGTGTTCTTTTAGACTTTAGTATGAGAATGATTAGGTGATTGATAAGGAATTGGCTTGGCAGTCATGGTTAGAGGGAGCTGATGCTGCTTATTCAGTCTATAGAGTGAGCTGTTGAGAAATGAAAGAAAATAAATAGGTCAAAATGTTTTTATGAAGCTGATCTATGATGTGTGCAATTGAGTGCTGATGATTTCTTTAGAAATGAAAAGAAACAGATAGGTCAAAATGTTCATATGAAAGATGGTGTTGGTGTGTGCCTCTGCAAGAAAGGAAAAGAGAGGGTTACATCATGATGGATCCCAGAAAAACTAGCAAGAGTTGTGATTTTACCAGTAGTAGAGTAGATTAATGCCTGGAGGAAGCTTGAAAACTAGAATAGATGGTTTTAAGGCATCTGGGTGTCGGGATTGTCTCCACTGTACACCTGAATTGGCTGCTTGATCATACTGTAGAGGGAAGAAATGGATGGTAAGAGAGGGAAGAGCTTAGAGAGAGAAAGGGAGAAGGAGAAGAGCTCAGGGAGACTAGAAAGGAGTGGCACCGTGTGTGTGTGTGAGAGAGAGAGAGATAGAGAGAGATGCAAAGAACAAGTCCTACCTCATAATGGAGAAGTTTATGCAGAGGATAGGCAAAGAAGAAGCCCTACTTCATAATGGAGGTATTCATGCAAAGCTCTAATAATATGAGTAATTAGCGGACTAGCAATCGGAAGGGTTGCAGAAACTAATTCTGATAGATCTTTTATTTAGGATACTGTATACCCATGAGAAATTAATGGAAGTTGAAGATTGCCAGACAATTCAATTGAACTATAAAGTAGCAACTGCAGCACTGCTGTTAGTCGAACTAAATTGAGCTCCAGAAAAATGGAATTGGATCATATCAGCCAGTTGAGAAGTTTTATGCTGGATTTTTCTTGATCTCTCAGGGCTTACCTCAGAAGATGAAATGAGCATGGAATCACTTTCCATATCCAGATTATGTAGTCAGCATCTTCACAATCCGCTTTGGTCAAGGCAAGTGACAAACAGATCGACAAGCAAAAGACCAATCTGAAATTGGTCTGAGAAATCATCACATCTCCCTGTTAATCTGCCAAACGATTCTCCTAATTTTCCTCCGCCTTTTTCCCCCTGTTTTCAAACTTTTCCATTTTTATCCCAAACTCCGTTCTTTGGGTCTAGAGGAACAAAGAGAGATCTACCCGGTGTTACCTAGGCACGTGGTACGGGTGCCAAGTATCCAGGTGTCTAGAGGGTGTTCAGCACGACAAACTCTGGAAATCCCAATTCAGCGGCACGGGCATACAATTTTTTTGAATGATTATATATCGTACGAATATATTATAACTCACAATTTTTGAATAATAATAAGAATAAAGAGGAGGAGCCACCTATCCCCAAATTTTAATAAGAAGTATATACCAAAGTTATAAAAGAATGCTCGTATAAAGAAGAGCAATAGTTCCCTACTTCCCTCCACTCCACGGGCGAGGAGAGAACTATTGCTCCTCACTCTCACAAACCTACCCTGTCATGAACTTAGGTTAATTTTTAACCTTGTAGTTAAATTTTTATTTTTTAATTTTTCTAAAAACAAAGGATAGATGGGTGAAACCTAAGAGTTAGTGAACCTTAAGCACAGTTAAAGGGAGTTGAAAGGGGGACACGTGACATGAATAAGGGACCCAATATGCCCCTCCTCACGCCACCGACCAAGGAGGTGATTATTTTCCTATAAAAAATAGAGAGGAGCAAACGAGAGAAAGACTCATTGATCGTTGTTCATGCCACTACTTTCCCAGTAATTTTTCCACTGTTGCTGAAAAAGCTACACAACAAAAGTTTCTAGCTATCCAATAATATATTAATACAGTATTTTTTTAAATGACACAACATACTTGAAACATCACACGCTTAACCATAATGCTGACATCACCATGACAAGATATAGGCACGTACTAAGGAATGTCGTGTTGTGCCAAGGTGTCGGCACGACAAAATTTGGAAAAACTTAAGTGCCTAGGTAACAGTGGATCTACCCTCTAGCTGAGATGGTGAGGTGTGTGGCGTGCCCCTCATGAGAGTGTTCTAGGGATTTCCTAGGAAGGGAAGCTTTCCCTAGGTGATATGGCCGTGGCAAGTAGGAGGTCACTTGCCATTTACAGTGACCCTAACAACTAACATTTCATAAATGATGCCTTGTACCGGACCAAAAGAAAAGGCAACCAAGAGAAAATTAAATAGCAACATATATGTTATAACAGTTAAATCATGTCCGAAACTGCTCTGTGAGTTTGATCAGACTGTAGGTCTCGGCATCCGGCCTAGCCCCTTCGAGAATCATATTTCTCAGAAGATCCGGATTATAAACCTTGGCCTTAACGTAGGCCCTTATCAAGGTATTGTACACAAATGTATACCTGGTATACTTTGCCTTCTGCAGTTCTTCAAACAACTTCTCAGCATTCTCCACATCACCCATGTCCCCGAAAATCTCTACTATAGAAAGAGTAGTTTCCAACCATGGGGTTGATCTTCTGACTGCAGTGTTTGTTGTCTGGTTCATCCCCACCTCTAGAGTCTTCAGAGCTTCCTCCACCAACCCCGCTTTCAAGCAAGCCAGTGCAAGATGCCGATAGGTTATTGCATTTGGTTTGCACCCATTCGACTTCATTTCCTTGAATATCTCAGATGCTTTATGAAGAATCCCATGTTTGCAATATACAGATATTATTGAATTGAATTGCTCGGTGGATTTCAACCGTTTAGTTGACTTCATTTCTAGCCAGAGCTCTTCGACTCGATTTAGTCGTCTAATCCTACCAAATGCTTCAATCACCAACATGAAACTCTTATACCTGACACTTGGGAGTTCTTGCACTGCCCCCCAAGTTTGCTCCAGCTCTTTCTCCTTCCCCAAATACCCATACAATATAATTAGAACATCCAGTGTTGACCAGTTATTCCCTGTTTTGGACTTCTCCACAGCTTCAATGTAAGCCTCGGACACAGTGTATAACCTTGCCACAGCATGCGCAATGGCTAATATACAGTAAGTTATTTCATTTGGCTCTATTTTTGCCTTCTTCATTTCATCAAATACCTTTGTCAACCCTGCAACATTGTGCTGGTTAGCTTCTATTTTCAAGAGAATATTGTACGTGGAGACGTGTGGAGACACACGATCAGCCTTCATCTGGGTGAGGATTTTCGGAATGGCTTTATTACGGCTGGGGGAGGAGTGGAGGATTATGAGGCGGTTGAAAACCAATGGCGAGATAGGGTGGCCCAGTTCCCTCATTCTCTTCATGTATGCCAAGGAGAGGCTGATCATACCCTTATCCAAGCAAGCCATGACAAGATTGTTGTAGAGCAACTCATTCTGGAATTCTGGAGGGACACGGGAGAACAGGCTCTCGCCTTGTGATATCCCATGAAGCTTGGCTGTGAATTCCAACAGATAAGAGTAATCCAGTTCTTGCATCCTGTAGGGCCTTTCCCTGATCACCCATTCCATTACCTGCCAAAAGTAATAAATATTCAAGCTCAACTCTAGCTTAGTCTGTGCCCTTGCTTCTTCACAAAGTGTTTTTGGTGCTATTTTTCAATGCCTTCCAACTGTGTTTTGGTTTCCATTTGTTTTGATGGCACCCGCTTTACGCCTTATAATTCACGCCATCCACAGAATGATCCAAAAACAGTGGTGGCACCAACTGGGCAAAAGATGATTTTTGTTTTTTCTCTTTAATCGACGGCTATTTGGGACCTAGGACAAAGACCATTAACTTATTTTTCGGTTGCAATGTGTTGTGTCCATTAAGTACATATGTCTACTTGAGTGAGATTCTTCCTGATTAGTTAGCATTGTTCGTTTAAGCATTTGAACAAACATATAGTAGGTTTAAGAAGCTTTTACCCACATTCTCCACAGAAAAACAGCACTGAAAGTTCATATTCACTAAAAACAACAGAAATTCACACTACCCATCACCAAATAGAGATACCAATCAAAAGTAAGAAGTGACAACTACCATTAAAAACCAATCTAATTCAACCCCATCAATCTAGCATCCAATATTATGAAAACGAACAACAAAGTACAAAAAAAACCCATAGAGAACTACTAACCAGAACAATCAATGGAGATTCACCTCGAGCGCGCGTTTGTTCATCTTGAGCTTCCTCAGTCGGTTAATGGTGTGGAATATATCGCCCCTATGGATGGGAAACCCTTCGCCCATCCAGCTCTGAAAGGCAGAAACGATAGATTTTCCTTTGGAGAGCCTCTCAACCCTCCAAGATAAGCACTTGGGTTCCTCTGGATTTGATTTTTCTTCATCTGGTTTTTGGGTACAGAAGGTGAAACGAGAAGAAACTTGATAGGAAGGTGAAGAGATTGCAAGTGTTCGACAAATGGCCTGAAAGACCTTCCTTTCCCACAACAGTACTGCTTGCATTCTTTATTTCTCTCGCGATGAAACTAATGAGAGACACTAGCCTTAATGGACTTGGAGAAATAGGATGGTTTAGACATTCTGAGTCCATCGTAAGGGTAGTCTGGGGTTTTTGAAATGAGAGTTATACAACAATTGCCGTCGTGTGACTCGTGTCTCGTGTCCGCGGATTAAGTGGACTCCGACTCAATGGTGATTAATGGCCCACCCAAGAGTGGGCCATAGCCCAAATACTTATGGCAAAATGGATGATCAAAGGCCCTCAATCCACTTTTCCAACGACCGTTAAGAATCGTCTGCATCTTAAAGGAGTAGTATCAACATGAACAGTCCAGATTAATAATTAGGTGGGCCATGGTGCTCAACACCTTATTATATGCAAGTGCACCGACCGTTGGTCTAAGCCCCACTTTTTAACACTCATCAACTGTGGTTAAGATTCACTAACCCAGGAGTTAATCAATCTAATCCACAACCTTGGTTTCTTAAAAAACAAAAATCTTAAACTTTAATTTAGTTAAGATTAACCAGGGTTAAATGTTTGGACCAAAAAAAAAAACCAGGATTAAATGGGGGTTAAATGGGACACGACGGTAACTAGTAGAGGAACGAACCAGAGTCCAGAGATCCCACAAAGCTCTTTGGAAAAATAATAAATATAGACCCCACAGGTTCCCGGTCACAATGCCCGAATACATTCAAAAACTCAAGTTGAAAGTTTAAAAGTAACGGCTTTCTGGAGTCTGGCATTCTAACGGTCAAAACCTGGAAACCCTCTCTTCCCTTTTGCTATTCTACTCGTTCTCAAAGTTCTTTAGGGTCTTCCCTTTTTTGCCGATTAAAATCTCTCCATCTGATACTGTATCAAATACTTCTGTAGCCATTACTTTCTTCAATTCGTATTTGTTCCTCATCTTTGATTTCTGTTTCCATGGCATTAAGCACCCCCAAAATGGCTAGGTTTTTGACTCCTGCAAAACACTTGCAGTCGAATTTGGTGTCAAAAGTCAGGGTTATTGTAAGGGTACGCCCCTTTCTTCCATATGAGATCGAGGCGAAAGACGGAAACCCCATCACATGCGTCTCGCTCATCAATCCAGAATGCGGGTCTGGCATAGAAGTTTCTGTTCATCTCAAAGATCAAGAAACCAGGTGAGACAATTTCTTGACTATTGAACAGATTTTGTGCAGAAAAAATGTTGGATTTGACCATCTTCTCTTCGATTGTAGCCGGAACGAGTGTTATAATTTAGATTCCTTCTTTGGGCAAGAAGGAGACACTGTGAGTCTGATCTTCCACAAAGAGGTTAGCCCTTTGATTCCAGGGATCTTTCTTGGATGCAACGCCACTGTCTTTGCTTACGGAGCAACAGGTAGCGGAAAAACCCACACAATGCAGGTAAAATAATTCTAAGTTACCCAATTTGTTTCTTGGACAAATTATGATTTTCTGTTTCTTTATATTTTTCCATGAGATTCTATTACTGTTAGTAAATAGAGGTAATAAGATAGTGATTAATGTTCCAGGGGACTGATGAGCTGCCGGGTCTCATGCCCCTGTCCATGTCTGCGGTTCTGTCAATGTGCGAGAGCACGAGAAGCATTGCAGAGATTTCATATTATGAAGTCTACATGGACAGGTGTTATGATCTCCTGGAACCCAAAACAAGGGAGATCTTAGTGTTGGACGACAAAGATGGGCAGATTCATCTCAAGGGACTGTCTCGGGTGCCTGTGAATTCCATGACTGAGTTCTACCAGATATTTTCTTGCGGGATCCAAAGGCGTAAAGTTGCACACACAGGACTTAACGACGTCTCTAGTAGAAGCCATGGGGTGCTTGTGATTAGTGTTTCTAGTCCCGGCGATAATGGTTCTGGGGTTGTTGTGACTGGGAAGCTGAACCTCATAGACTTAGCAGGTTTAATTTTTGTTTGGAGTTGATTTTTTTCTTTTTTTATATGGGCTTTATCTGGTTTTTCATTTTTTTGACTGTATTTGTAACTCCATCAGGTAATGAAGATAACAGGAGGACTTGTAATGAAGGGATTCGTCTCCAAGAAAGTGCAAAGATTAATCAGTCCTTATTCGCCTTGTCAAATGTCATCTACGCGCTGAATAACAACCTACCTCGAGTGCCTTACCGAGAAAGCAAATTGACCCGGATTTTGCAGGATTCTCTTGGAGGTACCAGCCGTTCTTTGATGGTTGCTTGTCTGGTAAGGAGTTTGAGTTGCTCAATTTCTTCCATGGTTTCTTCTTGTACCTACTATTTTAATTTGTATTGGATTTTAATGGATCCTCGCTTCTCCTTGTAATAGAATCCGGGAGAGTATCAAGAATCTGTTCATACAGTCAGCTTGGCTGCTCGATCACGCCAGATTTTAAACTATGTCTCTTCAGCTCATAAACAAGATACTCCAAAGGCGAAAGTTGACATGGAGGCAAAGCTATGTGCTTGGCTTGAATCAAAAGGCAAGACAAAGAGTGTTCATAGAATTGGGGCATTTGGTTCTCCATTTCCGAGCAAAACTCCCATTTCAGTGAGCTCTGTTGCAAAACTCAGTAATTGTCAGATCTCTGGAAGAGCAAATGTTGCTACCAATCAAACTGCTTCTAATGCAAAAGCAAGGTACTGGCTATTTAGAGGAAGTTTTGACAGTAGAAATTGTAATTAGTTCCTATTTCCTCGTACCTAATTTCTTGTATGTTTCTGGTTGTGTTTTACAGAAACCTATTCAATGATGGATGTCCACTTGTGTCTTCCATGGAGGTAAGTACCAGAATTTAGAAAAATAAAATGATTACATTTATTTTGTGACTATGAGCTAAACACCAACATTTTAAACAAAACCATTAATGCAACTCCATGAAAACTATTCATCAAACATTCAGAAATAAGAATTTGGAAGAAACAAATAAATGGTTCTATCTATCTACATCACTTATATCTTTTCTAGTCTATTTTTTTCCCAGATTTATACACAAACAAGATTAACTTCACTGATTTCCCCTTTCCAAATTAATTGAAATCCAGTGTATTCTCAAGTGACTCTGTAAATTTTGCTACAGGACACATGCCTTTTTCACAAAGGAGAAGATTCTAAAGACTGCTTTGGCATTACAAAAGATAAGGGTTCGACTATTTTAAAAGATGAGAGCTTTAAGGTCCTTGCGACTACTCCATCGTATGTTGATGCTCGATTGAACATATATAATGTTAGTTTCTCCTTGCCTTCAACGTTTATTTCTATAGAGATAGGAAATACCTTTTTTTTATTTGAGGTTTTTATTGCAGAGCTTGGACTTTACTGGAACCGAAACCTATATAGAGGAAGAGAACAAGGATGCTAGCCGCAGCTTCAGCATGATGGAACCAATGACTTATCTATGTGGTATCTTGCTCTTCATTGATATGAACTTGTACATGTTGCTTTAGACATTTTAATGGAATAAAATTGAATTTTCCCAATTTCTTGAAAATGTCGCATTTGCTTCAAAGAATTAAGGTTCTAAATGATGTTCTACATTTGCGCAGATCAATCTTTTGACAAGGAGGAGGAGACAACAATCGTATCTGCCAACACTGTGGGATCACCAACAATTAGTGAGAGACTTAAAGCGTCACAGAATTCACTAAGAAAAGCTCTTTCTCCTATTAACTCCAATATAAGCATAAAACCCCTTGACGATCTCTCATCCAAAGACGAAAGATATTCAGTTTTCTTTGAGCCAAAGACTCCCAAAACACCATATGTTTTGACCAATAAGAGCATTGGATTCCAAACTACTGGCACTCCGCTTGATAAATTCAATGCACAGAGTTCCAATTTGAAGGTCTGTTGAAACATGTAAACATCAAAGTTCTCTTCTATTGTTCCACTTATAGTTCTGATAATTGTGTTCTTTGTTTGCTTATGTGGGTCTACAGAGCTCCCTTGTTCAAGAGTATCTTGCATTCTTGAATTCTGCTAGCAAGTAAGTTTTTGTTTTTTCTATTGTAGAATTTACTTTATTTTCTATTTATTAATTACACTTTTGTATCTTACTTTCATTGTAAATAAAAAGTTACTAACCGTTTTTCTCTGGTTTTACAGAGAGGAGCTATTGGAGTTAAAGGTATAATTCAGTGGATCAATAATGACAATGTATTTCCTTCTCATAAACTGACTTTTCCTGAAACTTCCTGATTACCAGGGAATTGGACATAAAAGAGCAGAATACATAATGGAGCTTAGAGAAACAAGCCCATTAAAATCTGTAAGGACAATTTGGAACTTGTTATATCAAGCATTTAGACTAATATATAGTGGTACTCAAAAGAATAGTTGGGGCTTTTTTTTTTGCAGCTGTGTGATTTGGAGTATATAGGCCTTTCCTCCAAGCAGGTATAATACTGCTTACCGCCAACCCAAACCCATGTTCATTTCTAAGGTTTGTTGCAAATTTCGATCGAACAAAGAACATAACCATCAATAACTGTTTTGAAACTACCCACAGGTCCATGGCATGTTCAGGAGGACGGCAAGAGGAATCTTCGACTGACCACCCACTGCACACCATTTGTTCAAGGAGGACTGACCTAGTGAGAACTGGATGGATTTGATTTGCATCAATATCCTCGATGATGCTGATTGAGTTATTGAATGCACCACCCTGATGTTTAGGAGATTTGATTCAGCCATCAACATTCAGTATACATATATTTAACTTCGTTCTAAGTTGGGAGTTTTTTTTATCTTTTCTGTGGTGCAGAATTTTTAATTCTATGACTCAGGTTACTCGGTTGCAGATATTTATAATGTTCATTCGGCTAATCAGGATCTTATCTTATATACCATCCATTTGCTAATAATTTAGTATTAATCACATGGATCAGTTTCCGTGCATCATCCTTCTTTGATGGCACTGTAGTAATAATTCAGTTTCGTAATCTAAATATAGCTTTGAGGAAAAATCAAAACATATACATCCCATAATCTGGGGAATGGTAAGCAGTAACCCCCCCATCATCTGTAGCCAATCAGGCACTTGCATTGGACTGCATGGAGTTGGTGCAGTTGGCTAGCGTCCAGGGTTTGCTCCCTATGGTCGTGTGTTCAACTCCCACTCCTCAACTTACCCTGATGGTCCATAGGAAAAAAATTCTGAGTGGGTTAGTTCGGACACCCGAAGGGACTAGTCCTTGCATCAGAGGGTTTCGGATCATTAGTAGCTTTACTACTGTAACATATGCGATAGTACGTAATGACAAGTGCAAAACAACCATGAGATGTCGTCATCAACTTACTACATTGACATTTCAAGCACTAACAAGAAAGTAAATACGAAAATTAATTGTTAAATAAAGAGAAAATCCTAAAGAGGTGCATTAGAGGTGAACCAAGTTGTCATCACCAACTTACTACATTGACATTCCAAGCACAAACAAGAAAGTAAATACAAATTAATTAAATAAAGTGAAAATCCTACTGAGGTGCAGTATAGGTGAACCAAGCTGTCATCACCAACTTACTACATTGACATTTCAAGCACAAACAAGAAAGTAAATACGAACTAATTATTAAATAAAGAGGAAGTCCTAAAGATGTGCAGTAGAGGTGAACCAAGGTGTCATCAACAACTGCTCATACATTGTTTATTTCATCATTTCTCAGTAGCGGATATGGGTTAAATAATGAGATTAACTATAAACAGGAGCTCTGGTTTAAGATATAACTGGAGCTCCTCAAAGATACTTTATTGCAGGGGTAATTTAGGAATTATAACTATAAAATAAGGGTATTTTTCTCATATAAATATTTCACGTAATTTTCAAAGAGTAATAGTCCCCTCGTCGGCCGAGGAGGGGACTATTCCTCCTCGCTCTCACATAGCTGACCCTTTAAGTCCCTTTTAATTCGGGTTAGTTTATTTTAAGTTAAATTTTTTTTATTATATTTCTAAAAAAACCATGGATAGATGGGTGAACCTTAAGGGTGGATGAATCTTAACCACAGTTAAATGGGGTTAGAAGGGGGACACATGGCAAGAAAATGGAGCCGAGATGGCCTCCTCGCGTCGCTGACCGAGGAGGTGACTATTTTCCATTTTCAAAATACCCTTGTCAAGGCCTATTTTGAGGAGCTCCGGTTATCTGTTGAACCAGAGCTCCTATTTGTAGTTAAAATCTAAATAATATTACTAAACAGATAATTATACATTTTAATAGTAATAGCCATCACCATTCAATTTAAGGAAATGGTACTTGCAAGGAGCTATTATGATAAACCTAGGGATTTTGAATGGGTAGGTTTTTTTTGGCTGAGGAATGGGTAAGTTTATCGAAAATACCATTTTCTAGTGACTACAATATCTATACACAATATAATATTCCTATCTTTTTTTTTTTCCGGTACAAGCATCATTTATCTAATGTTAGCAAATTTGTGGGCATCTCAACCATCTCAATCGAAGAGACTCAAAACTCATCAACATCATGGGGATATAAATCCTACCACTAGAGCAACTAGAGAGGTAATCTTTCCTTGGAATATGAAAATGTGAAAGTCCCCCAAGGAATATAAATCCAGTACCATTTTGTGAGTATGATCTCTTGTTAATACAGAAAATAGAAGTGACAAAACACTGGAGTAACCATGAAAACAAAAAGGCTGCAAAGGCGATGGCTACTACTTTTTTAGAGCTTCATTAGGTTTAAAAGTGAGAAAGATTCTTAAATTTCTCTGATATCTATGAATTTCAGAACAATACAAGAAGACTGAGAAAAAGAACACCTGCAATTTCGAAGAGAAGTCATTGTATGTGTTAACTGGCTTGCATTACTAAAGTGAACATGCTAGGCTTTTTTGTTTGCCCTCTTGTCTATTTTAATCATCTAATGACAGTCGGGAATTAAGAGCATGACCAAAGGCATACGACCACGATATATGAATTATGAGAGAAAATAAGGTACATAAGGGTAGCTCTATGAGTATATCCGAGCAACACCAGAAAAATGGGTTTGTCATGACCCAGAAAAGACCCGTTAATATATGTCCGCTTCTTAAAAACGAAAATTGTAGCTTTATTACTGCATATTAGCCATTGGAATACGGTAGCTTCTGAGGCGTTTTTTGTTAATAGAAAATAAGGTTCTCGCAGTTTATCAAAAAGGAAAATAGGGTTCTGGCCCATGTTTCTAATAATTCAGGCCCATAAAGCCCATGGGTTGGGTTTCTTTTTTTTTTTTCCTTTTTTTTTTTTAGATTAACTATGAACAGGAACTACGGTTGATCATAGTTAATCTCTTTTTTTTTTTTTTCGGAAAGCACGATTCACGAAACGATTTATTCCAACAGCCGACTAAATCAAATCCATGAATACTGCCAAGATCTCGCCACCAATAGCTTACTGACCATCGATTTAGTCGTTTTCAGTGTGAGAACAAAAAGATCATCATAATACATATCTCGAGAAAATGATGAAAACAACGGTGATAGAGAGATAGAGACTTCCCAACCAACGGTGACAGACAGATAGAGACTTCCAATTACGTAAACAAATTTACAGGAGATAAAGGAACACCATAGTAGAAAGAGTCGTCATTCCTTCATTAAAATTCAGCCTCTCCTCCCCACATACATAAACCCCAATACACCCCACACACACACACACACACAGCATATACACATAGAGATAAGAGACAAGTACACTAAAAAGCCACAAAACAACCACAAATCCAAGCAAAGGATTTTGCAGAAACCATGGCTACTTTATTTTTCAAAGGCTTCATCAGACTCTTCAGCAACACCTTAACACAGAAACATCCACAACAAGAGTCACTAGATCATATTAAAGCTTTGTGTGAGTATCTCTCTCACTTGCAGTTGCAAGGGTCACAGGTGCAGTTGGATCCGCACTTGCAGCCGTTCTCAGCTGCTCCGCTCATCTCGGACCCCTCAAAGTAGCTGCAATTTCAATTCATTTGTCAAGATTTTCCCTTCAATCAAATACAACTTTTCTCTATAAATACATGAAATGGTACATACCCCTTGCTAGGTGCAACCCCAACAATCATGGCCTCACTGGTGCTCCTCTCCGAGAAACTTAAGTCAGGGTACATGCCGCATCTGCACCCCAAATCATAAAATTGAAAAAAGAATAAAAATATATTATTATTTTTGTAAGAAAAAAAAGACCTTTACCCATGTCTCTGGTTGCAAAGAAAATATGTGAAAACATAGAAAAGAAAATTTAGATTTCTCTTCTACAATTCTTACTTATTTTTTCTAATTTTTTTTTTCCTTTGGTTTTTACCCTTTTCTCGGCAACAAAGAGATTTTAGGGAATTAGGAAAAAAATTAAATAAAATACCAATCTAGTTGCCTGAACTGCAAGAGTATCAATTCAAAACCCCACAAGATTTCTATTTTTTTCTCAAATAAAATAAAGCAAAAATTAAGGGAAATAGGAATAAAAGTAGTAAATATACCCTCCACAGCCGCTGCCGCACTTGCAGGCAGCCCCACAGCCACAGTTACCTCCACAGCAAGACATTTTCACCAAAAAGGAATAGAAGAGATTACAATCTCACAAAACAAAACACTCTAGAATGAGTTTTCAGGTAGAGGCCAGGACTCCAATTTATAATGTAAGTTGAGGAAAAAGAGTGTTGATCTCCATCATACACGTGTCATAATCTTACGCCAAAGAAATCTTCAACCTTGCAATGCCTTTCCCCCACGTATCTATGGCCCCTCTGACACCCCACCTATATTTATATAATTCTTCTAAATTAAAATTTCTCTTGTGACCCTGTGACTTAGAGCTATGGCAACTAAAATTGTTGATCGGAGTAGTAATTAAAAGAACGCAGGGGAACAAAAGGGTCATTTTACGTCAATTACTCAATTATTGAAGCTAAATTCGCACACCCTTCCTATTAAAAGGTTTGGTGAGATTATATAATCCCAACAATGACAGGCGTTTTTTGAGGAAAGGATTTTGCTACACCCACTCTCCTCTTTTGCACTCCCCTCTTTTTTTCCTTTTTTTGTGAACAAGATATTAAATAGATTCACAAGGAACGACCCAGATTACAAAGATCAGACCGAGAAAACCCGGGAGATCCTTCTCTCTACTTGTCGTGAGTAGGGGAGAGTGCTTTGTCCTAATGGTAGTGTATCCCCTGGTAGGAGAAGGTATCAGGTTTCATTCTCGAGAGGGTGAGAGTTTGTATATACTTTACACCCGCCCACTAATTGAACGGATACTAACATTTAACTGGCGTTGCAGCCTAAACATATATCTCAAACTCAAAAACATAAAAAGGGAGAGTATAATTAGGGGGAGAGTGGGCTAAGTACTTTCAGGGAAGGAAATTACCGCAGGAAATGCCATTTTGTATATCTGTTGGGATAAATAAGTCTTTTTATATGTCTCCGGTCTCCCTAAGGATTTGCTCTAAGAAAAGGACTCCATCGAGAGTTGAGAACTGAGAGTGACTTGGAAAGCGTCCTTCCGTTGAAAATCCAAATCAATAGTAAGTGATTTCTTATCTAATCCATCAATGAAAATCTGCCTTTTATTAAAAAAAGTTTTTTGATAAAATCGAAGCGAATTCATGTTAAGACGAAGCACGACACATTATTATTAGTGCGTCTAACACACTTGGCCATCCACGTGGCCCTTCAAAGTTCAATCACAACTTTCCTTCTGTTGTTGTGGATGGTAGTGGGGCCATCCAGTAAAGGTCGGGGACCCATAGGCCATGAGCTATGGTCCATGTGTACAGTTTACTCATATGTAAAAGGCTGCAATTTATAAGGATGGGTGGCGATGCATCATGTTCAATCTTATACTTTATTGGGATGTAATGATGATAACCATGAAAATTGGAGCCGGAGATGACTTTTGGATTTCTTAATTTTGTTTTTTTATTGGGATGCGTAACCCACCAAACCTCTCCTAAGAAGAAGGCGTGTGGCAATGACACTCTCGGGCATTACATTTACATCACTTGTTTTATTTTGCACCTTAGCGAGAGTGTCTGAGCAACCGCCTTAATTGCGGATGCTGCTAACATTCGTCATCCTAAGAAAACAACAGATAAGACATTAAATTCTACTTCTACTGCTGTATGGGTACAATGTACACGGATATGACGAATGCCCCCATGCATGAATCATGCCTCCGCTTTGTACACAAGTGTATGTTCACTGCTTTCTTTTAGGTGTTTTTGCATTTCAGCCGTTAAGTTGGACCTAGTTTACAAATACACTATTTGTTGTGAATAACACTTTTACAAATTAACTCAGTATTATACAATAATTGGACACACAACCTTATTCTTCCATTTCTGTTAAATTTCAGTTAAAATTATTCAAAGAATAACTATATTACCCCTGTGATATTTGATAGACTATGAGGTACTTCTTTTAACTTTTTTTTAACTGTGGTTAACATATAATAATCCATAAAGTTAAAAGCATCTAACCTTAGTTTTATAAAAAAAAAATTAACCCCAAGGGCTAAAACTTATTGACCATAGTTCAAGAATAATTAAAGGAGTGTCTCATGTTAACTCCCTTTAATCGTGGTTAAGATTCACTAACCCTTAAGATTAAAGCATTTTACCTTGGTTTTTAGAAGAAAAAAAATAACTATGAGAGTTAATACTTGTTAACCATAGTTCAAGGACAATTAAAGGAGTATCCCTTTAAAGTCCCTTTAACTATAGTTAAGATTCACTAACCCTTAAGGTTAAAGCATCTAACTTGGTTTTTAAAAAGAAATTAAATTAATCACAAGGGATAAAACGTGAACCATAGTTCAAGGGTAATTACAGGGATGTCATCTTTTAACACCCTTTAACTGTGGTTAAGATTCACTAACCCTTAGGATTAAAGCATCAAACATTAATTTTTAGATTTTTTAAAAAAATTAATCATAGGGTTAAAATTTGTTAACCATAATTCAAAGACAATTAAAGGAGTGTCCCTTGCAAGTCCCTTTAACTATAGTTAAAATTCACTAACCCTTAAGGTTAAAGCATCTAACCTTAGTTTTTAGATTAAAAAATTTTAAAAATTAATCACAAGGATTAAAACATTAACCATAATTTAAGGGTAGTCAAAGAGGTGTCAATTTTTAACACCCTTTAACTATGGTTAAGATTCACTAACTCTTAGGGTGAAAGCATCTAACCTTAATTATTAGATTTTGAAAAAATTAATTAATTATAAGGTTAAAACTTGTTAACCATAGTTTATGGGGAGGAGTTTTGTGAGGTTACGAATATCTTAAGGGCATAACGGTCATTTTATTAACAGTTATAATTGAATGCCCCCACGAAAGTAAAGATTGAGGTTTTTTGTCAAATGGGTGAAAAATTATGAGTTAATTTGTAAAAAAGAAATTTCATAACAGTATATTTGTAAACTAGGTTAAACCTAGTAGCTAATTTGCAAAAACCCCTTCCTTATGAGTTGTTGATCTAACTCCATAAGGAAATGGAAAATGGACTGCAGGTACTCTTCCAAATGGACCACCCAATTGCTATGAGACATGTGGCACTAAAACGCTATTTCATTTTTGGATTTTGCTTGCCCAATCGCAAATCTTCTAAAGATGCAAGTGGGGTGCTACAAATGTCAAACATTTTCTGGCTTCTACTTTTTAAACTCTTAAATAATGAAACATCTTCACATGTTAGTAAATGCGACGGAGCTAACACTTCTCTTTATTTTTTGTTTATTCTCTTTCCCATGTCTTGATATTTGATTGGAGCGGTCAGCTTGGAAGGGGACATTGTGGTCTTCTAATCAGAACTCAATTGCTTACCACCACCCTTAAGGACAGACCCTTTTGGAGTAGTTGTTTGGACTTATCATTATGGTACCATAGTGGCTTCGTTAGGTCTGACTGTGTGAATTTAGAGAGTTTGTTATCTATATGACAACATTTTCACCAAAAAATTTGCTTAATACCCCTCCTGTATATATATGGGTACTTGTGTGCTTAATATGCACCAACGGCCCAAACACAAAAGCACATCCATGGCAGAGAGATACACAGTTCAGGGGTGTCAAAAAAGATATGTGGCTTAGGAGCATAAGCGGATTTGCCAAATTGGGTTATACCCGTAGAGATCCTTCTACATTCTCAGTTTAATAGAACTATAACATTCTCGGTTTGATAAAACTAGAAAGCAGAATAGCACGAGAGACCCAATTCAGAGACAAAACTGATTTGAGCTTCCTTTGATTACTTCATACAGTCTATTAGTCAAGAAGAGGGAAGAGGGTGGTATTCGTTTGCTTGTTCCCTTTTCTCATACTACATATTTATGAGGGCTTTGGATTGTCTCTGGCGAAGCTAGAAACCCATTGTGTGGGGTAACCATAGAATAAGGGACGAAGTCAAAATCATGGCCCATGATTTTGACTTCTCCACACTATAAGAGCATTCCTAGCAGCCTCACCAAATTTCACTCATCAAAATAGCCAAAACCCACAAAGAGTGGTTTTGGTGAGCCATTTTTTTAAAACACTCCCAACAGCCTCATCATTTTAACCAAAAAAAAGATGAGAGGGAAGCAATATTTGATCATTTGTGTGGGAAAACAAAAAAAGAAGAGAGAGAAAAATATTATTTTATTGTTTGTGTGGGACCACAAAAAAGAAAGGGAGAGAGAGAAACCTTATTTTATTATTTGTGTGGGCCCAAGGGTGAGAAAATTTAACTTTGGTGAGTCTACAGTACTCACTAAACTTGGTGAGTACTATAGACTCACCAAACCGATTTCTTCATTCTGTTAAGGCTGCTAGGACTCATTTTAACATCTTTTTAGTCTTTTGGCTCACTAAAATAACCAAAAAGTTATTTTGGTGAGACTGCGAGGAATGCTCTAAGGTGTTGAGATAAAGGAGGGGAGATATCAAATGAGGAAAAGTCAAAATAGGTGTTGAGATAAAAGGGGAGAGATATCAAATGAGGAAAAGTCAAAATTATGGGAAGAAAATGAAATGACTTCTCTCTTTTTTAACGTCACATGTCCCTCATTTTATGATTTCTCGAGAGGAGCTTTGGCTTCTTCAGAGACAATCCGAGGCCATTTAGGAGGGGGGATGGGTCAAGGGAAGGGTCAAAGGAGGGTCCCTACGTAACATGGGCTATTCATTTCATTATTGGCGTCCTATCACATAAATGTACTCTTTTATTAGTGGTGGCCCTGGTGGGCTCTAAATAGCTTATGTCCGCTTCTTGTGGAGTTGCTTTTGATGTGACCCAAACTTTTTATCATTTTTTTTGGGGTAGAATATCATTTTCTTTCGTTGCTTCTTTATCTTTTCGAAAAGAAAGGGCTGTTGGCCATATGTAATATGTCCTTTTCTTTTTTCTATTCTTATTCAAATTCTTACTGTTGAGGGGTTTTTGTGTTTGGTGTCATGTTTGCACAAGACAAAAAATAATCACGAGCAATATACAGTGTGTTCACGAGCTTGAAAAGTAAGCTTAAGTTTGGCTTATTTATTAATTTTAATAAACAAACTCGAACCGAGTTCAAGCCGTTCATGATCAACTTGGTTAATTGGATATAGTTATTTATATTAGATGAAAATTTCACTTTAATATCCTAGATAAAGAAATTACGGTGTTAGCTAAAATTTTAGTATAATTTTGTAATTGTATGAAGGGTAATCTTATAAAGTAAAATAGATTATATATTATTAATCTTTACTTAGTATATCATAAATATATTTAATTTTATTATTTAAGCAGAGTAAGTATATTTATAATATTTCAATATGTTAAGTATATCTTTACTATTATAATGGGAGAGGCAGGCGTAGCCTGAATTTTCCAAAATTCCTAAACTACCCTTATATAAAATAAAACATTAATTTATTGTTTTACTTCAATTCCCAAACTACCCTCATCTATCTATTTAAAGAATAGAATCATAACGCACTCGTGGGTTAACACGTGTCCCTTTTAACTCCTAATAACTGTGGTTAACTCCTTCCCTCCGCTCTCACGTGCATCGCACATGCTACTGCTAGTATATATATATGAGAAAATCCAGAGTTAAAGCAATGCATGAAACTCTTAATAGTCACACAAATGTAAAACCCATAGCTTTTTTGTAATTAATATCATTTCTGTAACTATGGAAGATAATTATTTTTTCAAAATTGCCACCAATTCAGTCTATAATTACAAGCATGTCATCCAATTTGAACATACGGATCTTTTAGTGTTTCATGTTTTACATGAACTCTAGCAGCCCTCTAGATGTATAGGGAGAGGTACTAATTAATGAGTCATGCTCATTAAAGCTTATAATGAGTTGTCTCTCTAGAAAGATGACACGTAACATCCTTTTTTCTTACATACGACTGTTGGATGTTAAGTTAAGTCCATTGGAGACACGTGTAAAAAAAAATCAGTTTGATCGAACATGTTTAGACCGTTCGATTAGATCCTAGTTAGCAGCGTTAACCCCTTAGGGTTCACTAGTCCCTACCTAGGATATAGAACTAATTGATGTTTCCTTCTTTGATTGGACAGTCTATAAATGTCCAATTGAGCTAATTTTTTTTCCACATGTCTCTCGAACAACCCGTCTTAACATCTATCGGTCAGATTTTGAAACAGTTTGCCACGTGTCACATTATTAGGACCCACTCATTATAAGCTTCAATGAGTATAGCTCATTAGAATGCTAATATATATAGAGGCGTGCTTTCCCTACTCTCGGTCAAACTCTACTCTCAGCCTCCACCAACCATCTATCCATTTTCAAATCAGTTATGATGGTTGAAGCACTCTCTCTCATCAAGAATGGACAAGTGGTTAGTGGAGACCGAGAGTAGTGTTTGACTGAGATTAGGGCTAGCATTTGTCATATATATATATATAATCGAGCCAAGCTTGAGTTGTTTACAAGCAACATGGTTCGTTAGCCACCCCTAGCAATTGTACATGCAAATTTTGAGCAGTCTCAAGTTATGAGATATTCTGGACCTTGCTGTCAAATTAATTTCATTGTCAATTTGAGGCAGCGTCGTTGAGTAGAATTCTTCAAGGATTATGACCGGTAGATCCAACATCATTCAAGGAAAGCTAATGTAGATGTTGATACTCTTAGTAGGAAGCCTTCTTGATTGTTGGCCAATCCAATGAAGCGTGGTAATTTCACTACCTATAGCAATAGTCCCCTCTTCGGCTCAGGAGGGGACCATTCTTCCTTACTTTCACAAAGCTCCTTTGAACAATATTTAAAAAGTTTTAACATCTGTAGTTAAATTTTAAAAAAAAAAAACAAGATTATGTACTTTAATCTTAAGGGTTGATAAATTTTAATGACAATTAAATTGAGTAAAAAGGAGGACACGTGGCCCAAAAGGGGGACTAGACGAAAAATCCCCTCATGAGGGGATTATTTCCAAACCACATATATTGGTGATTTTTTTTAGTACTCTTACTCTCTCGTTAGTGGTCATAGTACAATGGGGTTCAGGGCGTACGCCCCAATTATTTTTTGGAATGGCCAAGTTCATGTCCGTTTGTAAAAAATATTTGCTATTTTTACGTTTAGGGGGCTAGAACCCCATCCTTCCCGGCTCTACCCCTCCCAGGTTACATCCCAATGCATACAATAGGAAATTATTATTTATTTCAAAATTTCAGGGGGCTTCAGCCCCCCCGGGCCCATGTGGCTCCGCCCCTAGTCATAAGTGCCCCTATATCTAGAGTCTGGATTTGTCCAATTGTGAGAGGTTTTTTTTTTTTTGGTTGACCAATTGTGAGAGTTCAATGGCGCTCATAGAAATTTCTCTAATTACCCTTTTAACTCTGGTTAAAATGTTTTAATCTTTAGGGTTAATAATTTTTTTAAAAAAAATCAAGGTTAAATTGTTTATTCCTAAGGGTTAATAAATCTTAATCACAGTTAATAGGGTTCAACCTCCGAAACTTGCTGAAATTGTTGAAGAAGCGCCTGTGCATCCGCCATGAGGCCCATGACCGTGTTAGCAGCCCAGGTAATTGTTGAAGTCTTTCCTTGCAAGACTCTCATGGACTTCGCATCAATTTTCCGAAAGGAAGCTCATACTCTTAACTCTGGTAATTAACTATAATCCAGCTGAAAGAGCCACTGCCTTAGTATGTGTTCTTCCCTGATATCTTCCGTGAGGTCATGAGTGTTGAAGGCCAGGATCAATTGGGCTGTACAGATTTAACATTTGTAACCACATCTTGGAGACCCTGGCCTTCAAAAACACTGGCCACTGGGAAGAACACACACGATATGATTCCATTGCACGGCTGTCCAAAGAAGGTGGACCGAGGTGAAGTCAAATATCCGGCTAAGGGTGGTAATTGATTGTGTCTGTTGGGTCTCTTTCGGTACGGGTTTAGGTTGGGCAATATTATCCCCAAAGGAGTCGGCACGATTATAAATGGGTTGCAATGATAGATCCAAACACAACCCATCAAGATGCCCTCAACCCGAATCAGCACGTCCGGACCAATTAAATATAACTAATTATGTAAATAAATTATAAAAATATTAAGCCCAAATCCAGTATTAAATAAACATTTAAATACGTAATTATGTATGTTCATTTGTACAAAAGCCAAGTATAATGAACCCCTAGTGTCAAACCTGACCCAAATTTAAAGAGGTTGAGAAAACCATACCCTAAAAAAGCCACAGCCCAAAACCTATGCGAAGGCAGCAGAGATGAGATGAGTGTATTTATATATATATATATATATATCATTCTAATGAGGAGTGCAAAACTTTATTTGAACCTAAATATCCTTTAATTAAAAATATGAACTTATTTACTTATGGTAACTATTAAAAATAAATCTCCTTCATGAGCGTCCCCACCTAGCACCTAGCACATTTCAAGAGTGTGGACCTTATCCTAACACCATAGAAACCAAAACTACTCAATTCTATTAATATTGTTCTTATCATTTTTTCTTTTTTATTATCGATTTGCATATATCCAGTTATATGATCTACTGAAGTGATAGAATCCTATATGTACTCTATCTATCTTAGTTCTATCCTATTTCTGTTGTAAATATTTTTCAAGATGTATACTTTCTCTCTAAACAATAGTGTGTCATCCCATCACATCTCATTCTAAGGGGATTACCTCTCTCACCCATCTCTCTCTCTCTCATGTCATAAGTAACCCTGGACAAAGCCGCCTCCTCATTCCTACAGCCCATTCTCATGTTGAAGCACACCCCCATCAACAGCCCTTATTTACGTCTAGCAGTTTGATATCTTCCTGCTCATACAGTTTTCAGCAGAGTGTCACTCTTTACCATGGGCGTGAAATGAATGTTGGCACAGCTCTACCTACAAGTGCAAGTTTTGCTTCCAATAACAAGGTTCACCCACAAAACTTGATTTTTGTTTTGTTACCATGCTCTTCTTTTTGTTTAAATAAATATTAGCACAATCATTATACATACTACATAGCATGAATGGTTCGGGACATATACTTCATGTGTTGTGCTTTTCAAATTATTTTAAAAGAGTAAACCTTTGTTTTGTTTCCATGCTCTTCCTTATGTCTAAATAAATATTAGCATAACCATTACACATACTGTATAATAAAGTGCATGCATGGTCTGGGAGATATATTGCATGTGCTTTTGGGATGATTTAAAAGGGAAGTGATTTAAAACTCTCGATAGTAAGTTGAACCCTTGGATTGAAAATCCAATGGTGTCAAAACATCAAGTGGGGTTCATCATTTAAAGCAAGTGTGTTTGGCAAAGGGGGAGACCACCTACTATCGAGAGTTTTAAATCAATTTCCAATTTAAAAAGAGTAAACCTTAATCAGGGATGTGGGAGAGGGAAGAGGGGGCTTGAGGGGATAGAGAGAGTCGTGTGAGAGGGAGAGAGAGGGAGACGTGGCAAAGGGGGAGACCCAACTCTCTTAAAACCTCTTCCCAATTTAAAACTAAAACTCTTATTAATTCTAACTAAAATAGAACTCTTCATAAATATTATTCAATAGTATTTAGTTTATACATAATTTAAATAAATAGTAAATATTAATTAGGACCCTTAATTAGTATCTATTGATAATATAAATTAGTATCTATCTATAATATAAAGAAATATGTGTCACCTAACCCCCTTTCTTTGCTCTTCAATTTCATGAATCCTATGAGTTCTTTTTTAAGGACGTAATCGCGTGACACTCTTCTTTAATCTCAATTGTTAACTATTTCTCTCATACGCATCTCCTTCTCAAAAACCATTTGAGGGATTTTAGGGGATTATGGTCCTCTATTTTCTCAAACGGATAAGGACGTGCCAAGTTCGGATGGGCAACAATGCTCATTGTTGTGCTGTTGCCGATTGTGTTTGAAAATCAAGTGGGGCTCTCCTCTGTTGATGTGGGCTCTACCTTGTTGAAAGTGGGCCCCTTGGTTTTCAGACACAACCGGGCAACAACGCAACAACAAGTGTTGTTGTCCATCCGAACTCGGATGTGTCCCTCCCCTCACTTTTCTCTCTCTATCCCCACCTATTAAGTCTCCTTAATTTTTATTTGATAAAAAAAAAACATTTAATTATCTCTTCCTAAATTTTCTCTCATGTATCTTATGAGCATGAAATTTCTACCCACTTGGTTTGACTGAGAGTCGCCACCTATTCATTCTTAGGGATAGGTCCCGGGTGGTTGGATAAGGTCTTATGACTTAAAAGAAAGTCTAGGTAAGCAGTTTGATTAAGCCTGGGGAAGGTGTTAGGCACCCCGAGACTTCTATTTTACAATGGTTCCCTACTTCTTAAATTTAAGCCAAATTAAAATCTCAACTAATGAAAATGTCTATGTGTTTAGAGTATGCTAATCCAAGAAAAAGAGAGAGCTAGTTAGACTAGGGTCGAACCTGGGTTGGGTTACCTACGTACTCACAAAATGAGATCAGACCGAGCGTGATTCTGGCACATGAGCCCGTGCTAAGGTTAAGGGGAGTGTGTGTGTGCACCAAGGGTGGCTAAAGGTCTAGCCTAGAGGCTAGGGTTTGGTTGGCCGGGTTGGTCAAGTGCATGGTTTAAGTCTAACCGTGGTTAGAAATGATTTAATCATGGTTAGAAGATCTAACCACAGTTAAGAAGGTCCTATAAGTCTCTTTTTAGTCTTTTTATATTTTTTGAGTGTTTTTGGTATTTTGTGGTTTTATCATATTTTTGGTATTTTGAGATTTTATCATTTTTTTTTTTTTTTTGGATTTTCATATAGGTAGGATTTTGGCAAACTTAACTAAAGTCAAATTTAATCCAAGAGAAAGATTAAGGAAAAGTTAGGCTAAAAGATTATATTTAGGACATAAAGAGGGGTGTGCATTATGAATAGTAAATGATCTATTGTCAACACCTATTTTCTTGGATTGATGTTGATAATAGATCAAATATCATTGTCTTTGGTATGAGGCATTTTAAATAATATCCTCTTTAAGTCCTTAAATCATCATTTACCCATTCAAAATAGAATATGAAGGAAAAAGAAAGAAATGAAAAAAGTGACAAATAAAGAAGATGAAATCTCATCCTCTCTTCTCTAATGTAGTTTCTTTGCACCATTATAAATGATGTAATAGGACTTTAAATATGAAAATTTGAGTGAAGATGAGTTTCCCAAAGAATTCTAGAAGAAGGACTAGAATCTAAATGAAGAAACAAAATTAAAAGAGATGTATAGCTTTATCTTTCACTCTCTATGAGTCTACCCATATCCACACTAGTGGGTACATAAAAGAAAGAAATATTTACATGAAAGGAAAAAAAAAAGACGGTTCTTTTCTTTTGAGGTGGGGTCCCTCTACACCATTAGATTAGTGTAGAGAGACCAAACTAAACTTGAGAAGAGAGAGGTCTTCCCAAATGATTCTAGAAAAAAACTAGAATTAAAATATATATATATATATAAAGTAAAGAAAAATATGAAAAATAAAGGGATGAGTGTCTACTCCTCCAAGACTTCTCTTTTCCAATGCTTCAAATGTGAGAGGTTTTTAGAGTTCACAAAGGAAGAGAATTAGTAAAAAACTTTAAGCTTTTAATCTTAGAATTCTCTACACACTCTAAACCTTAGCTTATTCTAACTTTCTTCAAGGTTAAAAAAAAATAAAGAGGTGAGATGAGGAAGAGCTAGGGTTTTCACTTGAGATTTTGTAGGTAAAAGAAATGACTTGTGAGAGTCTTGTATTTGTAGAGTTTTCAAGGAGTTGTGGTAATTTGATAATTAATAAATGGTTGGATGAGAAGAAGGGAGGTGATTGGTTGGTCAAAATAGATGTGGTTGATGATTAGATAGTCAAAAAGGTATGTACTTAATGAGAGGTGATTAGGTGGTCAAAAGGAGTGTAAGATAATTAATTGTTTTGTAAAAGGTGTAAGAATGAGTTGTAAGAAGTGTAAGAGAGTAAGGGAGGTAATTGATTAGTAAAAAAGGTGTGTACATGGTGAGAGATGATTGAGTAGTCAAAAAGGTGTGTAAACACAAAATGGGGCTATTTGGGATTTGAAAAAAAAAATAAAAGGTCTTTTCAAGGAAAGTGGGCTTGGGTTTGTAGGTTTTAGATATGGGTTGAATGGATGTGGATATGTGGACTAGATCTTATGGATCATGGGTTATTAGTAGATGGGTCATGAGTTATGGTTATTAGACTTTAGTTATAACAATTGGGCTTGGGCTATGGTAATTAGGTTTTCGCTAAAGCAATTGAGCTTTGGTTAAGACAATTGGGTAATTAGGCTTGACTACTTGGGCTTAGGTAATGAAATTAAGTAATTGGGCTTAATTGAGTTGTTTGGGTATAAGTTTGGCAAAATGGGCTTGGGCCTTGGGTAAACCTTAAAGCATTTAAAGAAACGGAAAGAGGGATAGGGGGTGCAAAAATAGGGTACTTACATATCTCATATTCCTCTTTTCTCTCTCTCAAAGGACACGACTCCTCCAAATGTTTCCCAATAATCCTCTCACGTAGTTATTCTCTTTTCATTTTTCTTTGTACACTCGTGCATCGCGCAGGGCTTTGCTAGTGTTTCATTATGGACTCTCTACTAACAAGAATCTTTAACAAATTAATGCGTGATAGTCAAATTGGGATTTGTTACAAATATTTACTTATATTATTGATTTATTTTATTATTTTACTTAAAATATGTTTTAATTTCATTAGTAAGAAATTAATACATGCAAAGCACGTCAACCTTTACAATTAAAATAAACACTTGGTAAGAAAAGACGGGGCGAGCTAGACGCCCCCGAGGAGGGGTGGTGATGATAATATTAAATTGTAATTTAATTATATTATATTTTTTATTAATAACAAATTGATACGTGCAAAGCAAGTGCAATTTTACTAGTATATATATATGTGTGTGTGTGTGAGTCGGTTTAGGGGTACTCCCTATTTATATACCTCATCTGAGCCCTTGTTTAAAAAAGATCAATGGCTCTAAAAATAGGTGAGTGACATCCTTTACACATATAGGTAATTCCAAAAACACCCCTCATAACAAAGCAATTATCCTATTGTTTGAATCAGGGTTACCAAGTTCGCTACATGCTATAGTGAACTGCGAACTGGTTCGTGGTCCGGTTCGTGAAATTGAGCGAATCACATAGTGGTTTCAAAACAATCTTAGCTTGTCAAAATTTTTATTCAAATTCACTGATATTTTTCTTTAGGTTCAGTAAATTTATACTTTGAATTCACAAATCGTTCATAAAAAGGCATTTCTTTTATTAATTTTTCAAATAAGTATTTGTAATATATTGTTTACATGCTTAAAGGATATATATTTATAATATCATATAAAATATATATATTTTGTTTTACATGCTTAAGTAGCGAACCAAAAGAACTTATGCGAACCAAAAAACGAATTATATCATCCTACCCCTAGCAAACCAGGTTCACTCTAGAGTGGCAAGCTGCAAAATGCAAACCCGAATTCGAACCGAGGGAACCAACGAACCAGGTAACATTGGTTTGAATACCCGTGATCGTACCATCTTCTCTTACACCTCCCTATCTCTTCCTCTCCTTCTCTTCAAAGAAATCCACATTAAAACATCACACCTCCCTATCTCTTCCTCTCCTTCTCTTCAAAGAAATCCCCATTAAAACATCACAACATTCAACCTTGCCAACATCAAGAACATTAGCAACTCCCTATTTGCATAATATGCAGAGTTTGCTGTGAAGGTATGGCAAGTGACCTTGTTCATGGAAACATGGATATTGCAATACGTTATGAAAATAAACTTTTAGATTTGTACCCTAGTGATATCTTATTCCATTTATAACATTTATGACAGGAGGTCTAGCCTCGAGGAGTTGGACTCAGCAAGTTCCAGCCTCATCTGCAGAAGTCGGAATGTTAGGGATAGGATCCATGGTTGATGACCTTGGAGAATTCTGGAGGCCATACCAATTTTGAATGATGACCTTGGAGAACTCTCTGGAGACAATACCAATTTTGGTAGACAATAACTCTCTAAAGTGATTAGAATTAAATATAACATAATACGTTAACAACTCTAGTTGAAATAGATCTAGTTGACGTGAATTCTAGAATATACCTGTTGCCGATGAAGGAGGATTCACCAAGATTTATTTCTATTTGTGGGAATTCCTTTTGTAGTAGTTGCCTCTCTTGAAACCCTTGTATTCTTATTTAACCGAGGTCCTCTCATTGTGAGACCTATGAATAAGATATCTCTCTCCTCTTTCTCCTGTGGAGTAGGCTTCTTGCTGAACCATGTTAATCTCTTCTTCTCTTTGTGTTTGTTATTTTATGGTATCAGAGCAGGTTACTACTGGTTATTAAAAAAAAAGGGTCATCCTTTGGAGGATTCATCGAGTGTGGCTGCTCCACTTTCATAAACCATCGTTTGCTGCGAAGAGGAAATCTGCCAAAAAAAAAAAAAATTGGCCTACCTGCAACAAAGAGGAAGGAGATCTATTGTGTTGTGGATGTTAATACCTTTGATCAGTAACCCTTGGTCCCTTCATTGAAAGTGTTAATACCTTTGGTTATTAACCTTTGGATTATTCTTTGTTGTCCTTGATAAATCAAGGGACAACTTTGTGGTGGCTATCAACTGTGCCACCTTGCCTTCGTATTGTGGAGAAGACCATCTTTGGCTTTGGTCCTTTCATTGTTGCCTTTGATAAGATAAAGGAACAAATTTGGGGCTTTATTTTCAGTTTTGCCATCAAACAGTTACATATATATTCCGAGGAGAAGATCTTGTTTTTTGGCTTCATCTCAATTCCACTGCTACCTAGATTGGTGAGATCTATCCTTTCTTTGCTTCTATATATATAGATATTTTTTTGAGTTACTTTGTTTATGGCAGAAAGTGACATTAACTCGAGCATGAAACTCTCTTCGACTTTATTGAATGGACTGGACTATGTTCCTTGACCTAAAGTTGTTTCCTATCTCTTAGAGGAAAATCGAAGCTAAGGCATATCAATGGAAAAATGAAAGCTCCTGGTTTGGATGATTTAAAGTTTGAAGGGTGGGAATCAAATGATCAATTGGTTATGTCTTGGCTTCTTAACTCTATGGAGCCTAAGATCGCTGAAATATTCACCTTCTCTGAAATGGCTAAGGACCTTTGGGACTCAGTTAAGGATTTATATGGTCATCAAAATAATGTTGCTCAAATTTTCCAATTAAAACAAGAGATTGCTGAATGTAAGCAAGGAGTAAATTCTTTTATTGAACATTTTGGAAAATTGAAAAGCATGTGGGATGAATTAACCTTATATTGTCCACCTATAACAGACCTTAAGAATCTACAAAAAATGGTTGAGCAGGATAAAGTGTTTTAGTTATTGGCTAGTTTGAAACCTGAATATGAACATATTCGAAGTTAAATTCTAATAGGGTCGGAAGTGCCTTCTCTTTCTAGTGTATGTGCCACTATTCATCAAGAGGAAACCAGAAACAGGCCATGAGTGTGTGAGTCTAAAACCATTAGTACGCACTCTGAATCTAGCGCTATAATGGTCGATCGACAGAAAGACACTAAGAAACAATTTGGTAATACTAGTAGGGACAAATATTTTTCTCAAGTTCGGGGGAAAGGATGTCGTTGTGACCATTGTAATAAGATTGGTCACACTAAAGATAGATGTTGGATTCTTAATCTCTACTTGAAGCCTAAAATTGCAAAGATGACCAATAATGTTATATTGGATACCGACAGTGTCACATCAGATACTTCTATTTCAGTTGGGCAATTGACTAAGCTTCTCCAACAACTCAGTAAGCCTGAATTTTCCACCTCCGAACCTTCTCATTCTACCCATGTATCAGGTAACCTTAAAGCTTCTTTATCATCTGTTTCTAATAATTGCAGTTGGATTATGGATTCTGGTGTCACGGATCACATGACTAATGATTCAAATTATTTGCTCGATTTTATTTCCAACTGTGATAAACAAACTGTTTCTGTTGCCAATGGGACTTCGGTCCCAGTTCAAGGTCATGACACTGTTAGTATTTTTCATGATTATCCAAGTTCAGAGGCTCTTTACATTCCTTCATTTCCTTCAAAATTATTATCTGTTGGGAAACTCACTAATACCCTGAATTGTGACATTATATTTTCTCCCACTTCGGTGGTGTTTCAGGATTCAGTCACGGGGAAGAAGATTGGTGAAGGCATCTTCTTGTATGGGTTGTATGTGCTTAATCAAACCAATCAAACATTGAATGTTGACTCCACTAAAACTCAATGTGTCTGGCACAATCGGTTAGGGCATCCGTCTGATCGCATTGTCTTTAGTTTTTCCTACTGCACCTCGTAATCTTTACACTTGTGAGACATGTCGATTTTCTAAACAAACTAGTTTACCATTTGGTTCTTTTTTATCTGTGTCTACTGAATCTTTTAAATTGATTCATTCCGATGTTTGGGGGCCCGCTCCTGTAGACTCTTATGATGGTTATAAGTATTTTGTTACCTTTATTGATGGCTGGTCTCGTGCTACATGGATTTATTTATTGAAATTTAAGAGTGAGGTTCTATCTACCTTCAAAGACTTTCATAATATGATTGCTAATCAATTTAGTCCCCGTATTAAGATTTTTCGATCAGATAATGGTACTAATTTCATTAACAACATTTTTTCTGAATATCTAAGTAGTCGTGACATTATTCATCAAAGTAGTTGTGTGGGTACCCCACCAATAAAATGGTGTAGTTGAATGGAAAAATAGACATCTTTTGGAAACTACTCAGTCTCTTATGTTTCAAATGCATATTCCCAAACAATACTAGTCGATCTCATGGTGTCTTTGCCTCTGCTTACTTGATTAACAGACTCCCTAGCCGTGCTCTTGGCTATAAGTCTCCTCTTGAAGTTCTCAAAAAATGAAAAATTGACATTTCCCATCTTTGTATTTTTGGGTGTCTTTGCTATGTTCATGTTTCTGCCACTCATCGAGATAAACTTGATGTACGTGCTGTAAAATGTGTGTTCTTTGGTCAGTCTAATGATGTCGATGAGACTCGATCCCATGGGGAGTGTTTCACTAACATGGTCCCTCTCCCAACTGTTGGTCCGACTGTTAGCTCTAATCCTACCCCTAGCTAATGCCCAGAACCTGTTGTTGGTCCGACTATTAGCTCTAATTCTATCCCTAGACAATGCCCAGAACCTATTGTTAGGCCTCTATCGGTCATTGAAAATGAAGAAGATGTCTCACCTGAAGTTCCCGCAGTGACTGCACCTGAAGCCTCTCAGCGTTGGTCAATTAGAGTTGCTAACCCTCCTGCTAAGTTGCAAGATTTTATACCTATCAAGTTGTTACATTTCCCATTCAAAATCACTTGACCTATAATAATGTGTCCCCATTACATTTAGCCTTTTTAAGCTCTATCTCCAATGAACCTAATAGTTTTCATGAAGGCAATGCTCTACCGGTGTGGAGAAAAAGCCATGGAGGAAGAACTTCCGGCTCTTGACAAAAATTATACATGGACATTGTCCGATTACCTAAAGAAAAGAAAATTGTGGGATGCAGATGAGTGTATAAAATTAAGTACAACAGCGATGGGACTGTTGAGAGGTACAAGGCTAGATTAGTAGCAAAGGGTTTTTTCTCAAACTTACGGAGTTGACTATAAGGAAACTTTTGCCCCTATTGCAAAAATAAATATAGTTCGAATTCTTCTATCTGTTGCTATTAATGATGATTGGTTATTGTATCAAATGGACGTTAAAAATGTCTTCTTACATGGAGACTTGGAAGAGGAAGTTTATATAAGTCTCCCACCAGGACATCCTCAATAATCTCAAATGAACCTAGCCTGTAAATTAAATAAGGCCCTGTATGATCTTAAACAGTCTCCTAGAGCTTGGTATGCAAAATTGAGTTTTGTTCTCATGAGAAGTGGATCTAAATGATGTTCGGCTGACTCCTCTTTATTCACTAAACAAAGTATTTCAGGTCTTACTGTTGTTCTGGTTTATATGGGTAATGACCCGCATTTAATGCACTAGGTTCGTAATTGTGTCAGCTAATTTCCTAAATAAATGTGTTTAAAATAATGTGTGAATCCCATGAGAAATCAACGCATAAAAATATTGAATCTCAAAACCCATTTAATTCACTTGATTTAGTGAATTTATAGAGATAAATTACACTAAATAAAAGAAGAACAAAAAGTAGTAAAAAAGTTTTTTTTTTTTTAAGCGCCAGCGATCGATCGTCGCAGGCGGGCGATCGATTGCCCAAAACGCCGGTTGGGCGGCGATCTTGCACGTTTTCTCTTGTTTTGAGTCTCTAGGGCTCCCAATGTATAAATACCCATTTATACTCATGGGGAGAGTTTTTCAAGACCTTCTAAAACCTAAAAGAGAGAAAGGGGAAAGTTTTTGAGAGATCAAAGAGAGAGAGAGAGTGAAAGAGTTCAAAGATTCAGTCAGAAAAAGGGAAAAGGAGGTGTGAAGATCAAGTAGAACCCTATTCGCAAGTGATAGATCGTAGGGATACGATGAAGTGAGGTAAATAACAGATCTGGTATCCAATATTTTGAATAGTTAACCTAAAACAATAAATAAAAATGAGTAAACCAAATGAAAGATGTAAAGATGGGTAGGATCCATGAATATGTCTACGATTTGTGTTTATTTTGGGATGATCTGTTAAAATAGGATGTGAAGAACTCATTTATGAAACTATTTATTTATGCTTGATCGTTAAATTAGGATGTGAAGAACTTAGTGAAGATATTATCTCATTATTTTGATGGATAAAAATAGGATGTGGAAAACCATGATTATAATATCTGTTATTGAATGATTAATATAGGATGTGAAGAACTATATTTGATTCTCATTTTATTATTTATGGATGATAAAATAGGATGTGAAGAACTAGATTTTTAGTTTTTAGTTATGATTCCTGGATGATTAAACTAGAATGTGAAGAGCTGTGGTTATGATCATAATTTATTAATAGTGAATGATTAAATTAGGATGTGAAGAACCTAGTTGTTATATAGTTTTTATTATTTATTGATTTGATGTAGAAGATCTATTGATGATATAATTTTATTATCATTGGAATGTTAAAATAGGATGTGAAAAACCTATTGCAGATACTGTTTTATTATCACCGAATTATTATGTTAGGATGTGAAGAATTATGTATAATTTATTTATGATTTAACATGGGGATTGGGAAAGTTATTGGAGTGTGCAAATTTATAAGAAGAATGAGATGGTGGATGGATTGAATGGATAATCTAATTGTAACATTTGATGATGTTTGAGTTGATTTTATGTTTAACAATTTAAGAAAATTATTATTAATTAAAAAGAATTACGATTAGGATATTGATCTTGATTAAACAAACAAAAGATTTTGACAATGAAATTAGATCGTGATTTAGGAATATTTTTAAGACCAACTGTGATTTTTATATTGTTGAATCATTAGAAATATGATGGTTTGTGTATTGCTTTTATGTTCCTAATACGTGATATACCATTGGGTAAACGAACCTCTGATGAAGGTCAAGCTTGCCTAGGCCTAGTTAACGTAGTGGTATGAGATGCTATGGTGAGATGTCCTATGGCCCTTGACGGTTAGTCTTAGGTGAAATTCAAACAAGAGGTGTATCATTGTGTACTCACAAATGAAAAAGATGCAAAAGTATGAATAAAGAATTAAAGATATTAATGAAATGTAAGTAAGACCAAAAGTAAAGTAAGAAAAGTATGTAAGTAAGAAAGAGAGTCACACAAAAGCGATAATGTATGTTGTGTTGTGTACCACCGGATACCATCAGAAAGAGCGAGATATATGCCAAAGTAAGTAAGCCGTCGTACCGGAAAATGTACTAAGTCGTCCGTACCGGATATTGTACGAAGGGTGGTATCTCGGTAAAGTAAAGTATAATAAGCTCTTTCTTTATACGGTAAAACGGTATTTTAAGTTATTACAAATGCATGTGAATGAGTATCGGTGTGATGATAATGTATGTAATATAAAAAGTAAGAAAAGTAAGAAAAGTAAGAAAGTAAGAAAAGAAAGAAAGAAATTGACATAAGATACATGTTTATCTTCCGTACTCTGATTTGATATGTAAACTGATGTATGAAATGATGAAATGCACGTAAGATATTATTCTTTATATTGTTTATTATGTTATGTTATATACGCGGAGTAACTCGTTACTCAGCCGATGACTTTTGTTGTTGGCAGGTCCAAGTTCAGGTTCAGGCTTCGACATTTGTGCTCCCGGACCTTGGGAAGAAGAGGAGTATATCGAGGAACCCGAAGGTGACTATCCCGAGGAAAAAAGAGACCTTGATCGATGGCCCTATTATTGAAGTTGTTTTATGGTTAATTAAATTCCGGAAAACTTTAATTTAATTGATAGAGATACATGTTTTAGTCTTTTATGTTTATGGTCCAAATAGGTGACCAGGATTTATGACTCTGCAGTTATATTATAGGATTGGATTTTAAGTTGATGGTCTATTTGAAGAAAAATTCTTAGGTCCATATTTTTGTGCCATAAATGCTTGTAACATGACGAATTATTAAGTGAGTCACGTACCAAGATCTCACATCCTCCTAGGTGGGGTTTTGGGGCGTGACAATATGGATGATATTGTTATTACAGGGGATGATAGTCAAGAAATTATTAAGTTGAAGTCTCTTCTTCACAGGAAATTTGCTATCAAAGATTTGAGAATCTTAAAATACTTTCTTGGAATGGAAATTGCTCATTCAAAGAAATGATTATTTTTGAATAAAAAAAAGTATGTTTTGGACTTACTGTAGGAAACAGGAAAACTGGACGCAAAACCTGCTGAAACTCTCACTGACAGTTATGGTAAACTTGGATTAGATGGTGAACTCTTAGAGAATGTCTATCAATTTCAAAGATTGGTTGGAAAATTGATTTATTTGACTATTACTCATCCAGATATTACATATACAGCTAGTCTGGTTAGCCAGTTAATGCAAGCACCAAGGGTCAACCATATGAATGCAGTTAATAGAATTCTTCATTACTTAAAGGCTTCACCTGGTCATGGAATATGGATGCGAAAAAATGGTCATACCAAGGTCACAGGTTATTCTAATGCAGATTGGATATGAAGCCTAATTGGTAGATGATCTACTATAGGGCATTTCACTTTTGTTGGAGTTAATTTAGTCACATGGCAAAGTAAAAAAACAAACTGTTGTTGCTCGTTCTAGTGCCGAGGCTCAATATAGAGCCATAACATCTACCACAAGTGAATTAATATGGATTCAAGCTCTCTTACGTGATTTGGGAATCAAGACTTCTCCACCAATGGATATGTCTTGTGATAATCAATCTGTCATACACATCGCCTCCAATTCAGTGTTTCATGAAAGAACCAAACATATCAAGGTAGATTGTCATTTTATTCGAGAGAATGTACAAGCTAACATTATCCGAACTCCATATATTCATAGTGAAGATCAACTGGCTGACATTTTTACCAAGGGATTGTCTTCAACAAAGTTTCATGAGATCTTGTCCAAGTTGGGCTCGATCGACATCTACGCTCCAACTTGAGGGGGAGTGTTGCCGGTGAAGGAGGATTCACCAAGATTTATTTCTATTTGTGGGAATTCCTTTTGTAGTAGTTGTGTAAGCACCCCATTTTTATACCTCCTATCCCTCTTCCCGCTTCTTTAAAGGTTCCAATGTTCACCCAAAGCCCAAGCCCATTTGGCCAAACTTATACCCAAATAACTCAATCAAGCCCAATTACCCAATTGCCTAAGCCGAAGCTTATTTACCATAGCCCAAGTCTAAATGTCATAGTCAAAGTCCAATAACCATAACTCATGACTCATCTACTAATAACCCACGATCCATAAGATCTAGTCCACATATCCATATCCACCTAACTTATATCGTACAACCCATGCCCATATAACTCATAATTCACTCAACCCATCAACTCTCTTACACCTCTTACAACTCTCTTCTACCCCTAATAACACTCAACCCATCAACTCTCTTACACTCTTTACAACACTCAACCTATTAACTCACCTTACAACACTCAACTCTTTACCCACTAACTCCTTTTATCTACCATGAAAAAGACACAACCCAACCTCTTAATTTCTTATAAATACCAATCCCCTATCCCCTTGGATCCATCCCTCATGACCCCCAGAAGGTTTCAACCCACTTGTGCTTTCTCTTAAGTTTGAAGAAGTGAGAAGAAACTAAGGTTTAGAGTTTGGAAAGAATTTTAAGATTAAAAGCTTAGAGTTTTTCACTAACTCTCCTCCTTTGTGGACTCTAAACAAAACTCTACCTCTTGGAGCATTGAAGAAGAATTCTTTGATGAATATGCACTCATTCTTTCATCATTTTCTCTTCTTTTTTTATCTCATTTTTATTTAGTTCTCTCTTCTTGGCCTCTCATTTCTCAAGCATATATAGTTAGATCTCTTTACACCAATCTAATGGTGTAGAGGGATCACATATCAAAAGAAATGATATGTGTCAGCACCCCATTTTTACACCCCCTTTTAATCATGGTTAATCAACTTAACCATTATTATCTCCAACCTAACCCTAGGTAAAACCTCAAACCCTTGGTGAGTCATTAGTCCAACCCTAACTAGAAGCATCCAGCTAAGCCCATTATCAAAGCCCAACTCAAGGGTCCAAGTTCAAGGTCAAAGCCCACTACCCTAACCGAGACCTTTAGTCATACCAATCTTTTCATTGTCTTGGTGAAATGATAGCATGCAACAAGCACACACTAAACCCATGCACATTTATGTACCTACTAGTATAGATTGTATTTAACCATACCCTCTTTCACACAAGCCTAACCCATAAACCCACCATCACCTTGAATCCAATGGAGGAGGGAAGTTCACCCCACGATCACACAACCACTGAGGATACTTCCTTCCCAAATACCCCATTCGGATGTCTCACCTACTTTCTCTCTTCTCTCTCTCACCACCTCTATGATGTATCATCTTATTGTTCTTTTGTCTTTGTTTTTTTCTTTTCTTTTGCTTTTTCCTCTTTCGTGCTTAACTCTAACATCACAGACTTTGGCCAGATGAGCAGAATAAATCTGCACCCCCAGTCACGCTCTTGTTGACTCCCCAATGGTCTTTCCCTTGCCTCACCTACCTCTCCCAATTTACAACCATGCCACCACCTCCATTTTTCTTATAAATACAGACTCCAAAACCCATTCGGGAGGAGGCCACCCGTAGCCACTGTTTAGGGAGAAAAAAAAAAAAAATCTGTTTCAATCAAAAAAAAAAAAAACAAAAATCCTCTCCCTATTTTCTTCCTTTCTTCTTCCCCTTAATTTCTGCCAGCTAGGGATTTCCCACTCTCCTATTATTTTGGCCTTCACCTCTTCATCCATGCGGGTGTGAATGTTAAAGGGAGAGAGATCCTCTTCTTAGTGATCTCTCCTTGTAGCACTCTCTAAAGGAAACCCTGCAACAACCCAACTCACACTCGAACCACCTCCCTTTGATGGTTTGGCCAGCTCCGTGGTGGCCAACATCTCCACACCTAGATCATCTGAAACATCCGGATCAACAGCCGTACATCTTCCTATCCTTGCCACCACGGCAGCAGCTCGGCCAAACCACCCCTCCATCTTCCAACAACATTTCTGGCGAACCAGTGCCATCTCGATCATTCCCATCACCGGTGTGATCTCACACCAGTTCGCCACCAACAGCAACGTCTGCTATGCCCCTTTCCCTCCCCGTTTGCTGTAATAACATTCTGAGTTTTGTTTGTTTTTGTTTTAATAAGTGAAGTTCTTTTTTTTTATTGATTAGCTTTAATCTGTTAGTTCAGTTTAGTGTTAAATAGTTAGTCGTGAAAATCTGTTAGTTTAGGTTGTTAACCATAGAAACGTTAGTGTTATTTGGTTAGTACTAAACTCTTCATATTAGTATAGATATTATGCTTCCTAATATAAATAGTTTTTCCATGCCATTTAAATTTCTGCTTTTGAAAAATCTGATGTAGGTTAGATTGTTTTAACTACGGTTGGTTTTCTTTTCTCTCTATTTAATTTTGTGCTCTCTAATTTACTTAGGTTAGTCTAGGTTTAGGTAAATCTTTCTTTGCATTTAGGATAGTTTTCTTTTTGGAATTTCTGTTTTGAAAAGTCTGTTTTAACATTTAGTTTAACTTGGGTTAGTCTTGATTAGTCTTTAAGTTAGTCTAAGATAGTCCTTAAGTTAGTCATAGGATTAGCCCTTAGTTAATCTAGGGTAGTTCTATAGTTAGTCTTAGGTTGGATCTTAACTCATTTTTAAAATCTGATATTCTTGAGCAACCCCTAGGTTAGTTCTTGACCACAGTTTATTCTTAACCCATAGTTAGTTTAAGCAATCAAAAATACAAAAACAATACAAAATCAAAAAGATCAAAAAGACCAAAAAAATGACCAAAGAGATCATCTTGCTTGCTTGTTTTCCTAACTGCGATTAGCCCCCTTAATCACAGTTAACCCCTTTCTCTAACTGCGGTTAGATTATACCTTGCACTTGACCAACCTGGTCAGTCAAACCTAGCCTTCGGGATAGACCTTAGACCACCCTTGCACACACACACACCCCTAGCCTTGGCACGGGCTTATGTGCCAGAACTACGCTCGGTCTGATCTCACTATGTGAGTACGTAGGCAACCCAACTCGGGTTCGACCCTAGCCCATTTAGCTTTCTCTTTTTCTTGGACTAGCATTTATTTAAACACTTAGGTATTTTAATTAATTTTGAGTTTAAATTGGCTTAAATTTAGGGAGTAGGTAACCGTTATAAAACGGGGGTCTTGGGGTGCCTAACACCTTCCCCAGGACTTAATCGAACCACTTACCCTAACTCTGATAGACCATTTGCCTTATCCAAATCAATCCGGGACCTATCCCTAAGAATGAATAGGTGGCGACTCTTAGTCAAACCACAAATGTGAAAGTGGGTAGAAAAATCCATGCTCACAATATGTTCTTTTTTTCTTTTCCTTTTCATGTACATATTTTTTCTTTTTTATGTACTCACAAGTGTGGATATAGGTAGGCCTATAGAGATTGGAAGCTAAAGCAATACCTTTATTTTTATTTTGTTTCTTTTTTGAGATTCTAGTCTTCTTTCTAGAATTTTTTGTGAAAGTTCATCCTCTCTCTAACATTCCTTAGAGCAACATTACATCATTTATAATGGTGTAAATGAACCTTCTTAAAAGGGAGAGGATGAGTTTTCAATTTCTCCACTTGTCTCTTTTTTTCTTTTCTTCTTATTCTTCATGTTTTATTTTGAATGTGTAAAAGACGGAGGATGTTGTCCAAAATGTCTCATGCTAAGACAATTGTATTTGATTTATCATCAACACCAATCTAACAAAATAAGTGTTGGTAATATACTATCTACTATTCATAAGGCAAATATCCCTCTTTATGTCTTAAATACAATTTTTTAGCCTAACCTCTTATTGAAATTCTTTTGGATTAAATTTGACTTTAATTAAGTTTGCGAAAACCCTACCTATATGAAAATCCAAAAAAAAAATGATAAAATCTCAAAATACCAAAAACATTCAAATATAACCAAAATACCAAAAGCATTCAAATAAAATATCAAAATACCAAAAACATTCAAATATCCCCAAAAATCCCAAAAAAAAATTAAAAAATACAAAAAGATCAAAAAGAAACTTGTAGGACCTCCTTAGCTTTGATTAGCTCACCTAACCATAGTTAAATCTCCTCTAACAGAGGTTATACTTAACACTTGTTCACTTGACCTCCCTGGTCAATCAATCCTAGCCCCCGGGCTAACCCCTAAGTCATCCTTATGCATACACACACACCTCCTAGGCTTGACACGGGCTTATGTGCTAGAACTATGCTCGGTCTGATCTCACCTTGTGAGTACATAGGCAACCCTATCCAGGTTCGACCCAAGCTAGCTTTTATTTTTTTGGATTAGCATACTTTAAATACTTAGACATTTTCATGAATATTGACTTTAATTTGACTTAAATTAAGGGAGTCAGTAACCATTGTAAAATGAGGGTCCTAGGGTGCCTAACACCTTCTCCTGGACTTAATCGAACTGCTTACTCTTAAATCGAAACCATTACCCTTAAATCCAATTTCAGTACCTATCCCTAAGAATGAATAGGTGGCGACTCTCAGTCAAACCAAGTGAGTAAAAACCCATGTTCACAGCTCTGACAACTCTGCTGGGGAAAAAAAGGTTCAAGCTGGAACCTAAATTTAAGCCAAATTAATTTCAAAATTAATTAAAATGCTAAAGTATTTACCGATTGCTAATTCTTTATATCTATTGGATGTTTCTTGTACTATGCATTTCATACATGGCATTGTAGTACAAAAACTCATTTTATTTATAGTCAGGCTTATTACGATTACGGCTGCTGGATGACTATCCTCAGTGACAAAAGCTTAAAAGTCTTGGAGGTCCGCGGAATTACGTCTGCTAGGTGATTACCCACGAGGAAGGATTCTGAATGCTCCCGCTTACACCAATCGTCCATTTTCAGGTATGTTCTATACCGGGAATCGCATATACAGTGTTAAGTAACTTTTATCCTTTTAGGAACACACTGACATCACCCCCAGCATTCTGCATATAGAATAGGGTAGGGTATAGTCTACAAGTAGCCCACTTGGAGGGATACTTTAAACCCTAACCTACTTGCACCTTATACCTGTTCCCAATCATGGTTGATTATCAGGGCACCTTACCCTGATAAACATTCATGCAGGGGCATCTACTAAGGCTTTTGTTGTGCTTGTAATAAAACATATCCTACCTTGTCCCTAGACATACATGTGAGATTCAAATCCTAAGTTGCAAGGGGTTAGCTCATTAACCTCTTTCAACTTTGACGTAGTAGGCCCTGGTTACCAACAACTCAGGTCAGTAGAAAGGATCTTTTTTCGCCTACTCTATCGGACCACACATGTCATGTCACATCTTGTTCAAGCATGCTAACAAAAAAAATAAAAAAAAAATAAAATTCAAAAACGAAAAATCAAAAGATCCCCTCTTGCATGTCATGCTAAGCTTTCAGACAAGGGACATTGTCCCTATGTCAACTAGACTATGCTAGGTCATTTGCATGTTTTCTAAAATTTTCTCTCACTCTCATTTATCCCGACCGTTATTCCATACACTCCCATATTTTCAGGAGCAGACTCTGCGTTAAGCATGTATCTGAAGAGTAAGTCCAGCTGATACCTGACCGATCAACTATGGATTGACTAGATATACGGCCATGAAACTAATCCTAATACCCCAACATCATAGTCACAAGCCCTGGATCTTGAGGCAAGAATGACGAAAAATGCCCAAAACATCAAAGAATTGAAGAACATTGTACATGATTTCATGCGGGCCATGACGCATGCTCTCTCCTCCTCCAACACTTTGAAGAAATGAGCCTCTAAGTAGTTTTGTTTTGAAGATTTTTGGTGATGAGAGGTGATGCAAAGAGAACAAAGGAAGAGATGGTAGGGGATGAGAAGAGAAATGAGAGGAATGATGCAGAAAGAAAGGAGAAAGAGATTCCCGTGAAAACCGGTGCTTTGGTATGTCGGTTCCTTGAGAGAATGAGAATGAAGTGAAGAGAACGAAGGAATAGATGGAGAGGCCTGACGGGAGGAAAAAAATGGACTTTAAATTGGAATGTGTTTTGTTATGATGGGTATTTTTGAAATTATCTATTTGTGTAAAGGATGTCACCCCACCTATTTTTAGAGTCATTGATCTTTTTTAAACAAGGGCTTAGACGAGGTATAGAAATAGGGAGTTCCCCTAGAGTAACTATATATATATATATATATAGGGGCGGAGCTAGGATTCTCTTGCAGGGAGGGCTAACAATGGGGGTTTGGGGGTATAGACCCCGATTTTGTTTTTTTTTGAGGGTCAAGTTCATGGGCCGCATTTATTTGTGTCGGTTTGTAAGGGATATGTTTGTTACTCAACAGTTTAAGGGGGGCTAGAACATCTTGCTCCCCCTCGGCTCCGCCCCTCTCCCATGCTACACCCCTAGTAGGTCTATAGGATTTTTTTTTTCCAAAATTTCAGGGGGGCTTCAGCCCCCCGGGCCCTATGTGGCTCCGCCTTGTATATATATATATATATATATATATATATCTTTAACAATTTTTTCCTACATTGACTATCAACATGACATACAACCCTCATCCTTTATTCTGGCTTGGGACGTACCAAGAATACAAAATGAGGATTGCTAACCTCATACACACTTTTGTTATAGTGGAAGTTCAGGTTATTGGTAATTTATAGTAGAGGAGATTGGTGAAATTACCAACACACTCCCAATTTACTGTTAGATTAGTACAATTAAATTAAAGAGAATTAAACACGTTACAACTTACATAATGATTCAGACAGAGATTACACTTCTATTACAAATACACACTTTTGTTACACATATTCACAATAGCATCTGTTAGTTTTAAAAAATAAAAGAAAAAGGAAAATGTGACTACACTACAGTGGTAATCTTTTATACATACAAGTGTTAGTCTTACATTATTACAAGTCTTAGTTATTATATATAAATAGAGCGGAGGGCTGATCTGGCCGAGTCGAGCTTGGTGTTTACTAGGCTCGACCTTTAAGTAAGATGGATTTTCAAAGTTAGGTCTGGCTCGGCTCTAAGGCCTTGAGGAAAAATTTTATAAAAAAAAACCCTTTATTTTGTAGACTTTAAAGGTCCGGACCTCTCATCAAAGGGCTAGATTGACAGCCCTACTAGTCAAAAATTACCACTCCACCCCTATATTTGAAGGGATAGGTTGGAGAGGTTTATCACGTCCAATACCTGATTCAACGACCATCCCGAAGGACAAAAAATTGTCAAATGAGCCAAAGGATATATATAAGGCTAATGGTAGCTACACTTTCTTTCTTGTCTTCCATTAACAGAAAGTGTTGCTAGCCTTATTTTGTTATCCATTTAACATATGATAAATACTAGCCCTATTCTCATACCTTTCTCATTCCTCTTTAACATTTACATCAACTATTAATTTTAGAATCAGTCTATGGGTACTCCAAAACATACACTTGAATCTCACCCCTTTAATTCAAATGTTTAAGGGTCAAGATTAGATCTGCCTAAGCTTATTTGGTGTGACTTATTTTGTCATATTTTAAAGTCACGTCGGTTCTAATTTAATTGTTCAAAATAATTTAGTTCTGATTGTAGCGTTCATGATAAAGCTAATGCCCTATTAATTCCCGGTTAATCATTTTTGTAAGTGACAAGGCTTACATTCAAATTACAGTCCACTCATAATATATAACCAGCATATAACAACAATAGAGGCTATTCCGTTACATCCGATCGATGTAAGAGCCAATAGAGTTGATGAGACAAAACTAGTAAAAATTCAATTCCAGTAAATTAAACCTACAAATCACGCATTGATTTCTTGTTTATTTGATCGAATGAGATGTTATTTACTAAAAAAAAAACAAATAGTAGTTTCTATTATATAATTAGGAAAAAAATCAATAGAAACATTACAGAAGCACTAGTCTCAAACATCTAGGGAAGGCAATCAAATGGCAGTAACAAAAAGAACACAAAAAACAAGCTGCAATTGAAAAAAAAAACCCCAAGTTGGGAAAGTGGTAGTTAAAAATTATAAAAAAAATTAACAAATATCGTGCAATCAACAATAATAAATGAAAGGCAATCAAATCAATTAAGACTCAAACATTTCGAGCTAAGGTTTGCTAAATCTTTTTTTTATGAAGCTTTGGATTCCCAAAAATTAACAAGTATCATATAATCAACAAAATACCTTCCCCAAAAAAAAATAAAAAAACCATATAATCAACGATAATAATGAATGAAATGCAATTAAATCTCAAGCATTTCAAGCTAAGATTTGCAAAATATCTTTTGTAGAACTTTGGATTCTAAAGAAGAAGAAGAAGAAAGATGACCGGCACCTCTACTGTTGTTTGTCGCTCGTTGCCACTCGCCACTCGACTCATGGACAATGAGAGGAGAGCCGAGAGAGTCATCCGAGAGAGTCATTTTTATTCTTTATGAGTAATTTTAATCAAGTCTTAAACAACTCTCAAGGACCCTTTAAGATAATACAAGTTAGAATAATAGTGATTTTGTAAGTGTGCTGTTAGGAGCACACAAATATTTACTGATTGGAGACCATTTTAAAGTTTTTTTTAATAAAAAGAATGACTTGTCTATGAGCACTCATATTCTTTATTTTGAGATAAACATCCTACTGATAATTTTAAATAGTTTTATTTCCACCGCACCATTTTCAACATTGACTTTTTTTATGATCTTTTGTTGCAAGCTCTTTAATCCATACAAAATAGAGGTGCAACATATAAGGAATTGAGTATGATTCATTTGATACCAATTTATTAGACTTTCAAAAGAACAATAAATTATCATGTTTTATGGTTTAAAGTCTAGAATGATGTATAATTAGAAAATTTATTGATCTTTTTTTTAATCTCTTGGTGTACTCGTAGAATTTGTTATAATTTTAAAAGTGTACAGTTAGTAAGTTACATATTTAGTGTTCAATCAGCAAATATTGGTGTGCTATTCATAATAGCACCCTTTTATAAACTTGATTAAATCACTTGGTATCTAAACAAAGTTATTGACAAAGTAAAAAATTTAATCACTTTTTGTCTATTCAATCAAGAAAAGAATTAATTTGCACCCTTAATTATTTGAATTAAATGATCGATTTGGAAGTATACTTCTCATAGACCGGCTCTTTAATTTAATCCCAAAGAGGTTGACTAGTGGTTTTTGGGCTTTTTGCCAAGTGGGAGGTCCTAGGTTCCATTTCTCACTCTCCCTTTAGGCTTAGTCTTGACCAGATTTTCCGGCCTTACCTGGTGTGTGGGTTGCAGACTCTCGTCACACTCCAGGAGTTCGGATGAATAACATCAATAAGGGTGGTCCCCATCTGAATAAAGGGTGGTGGGCCCATAGGATGGTTAGACACGTACAGACAACAGTGCAAAAGCGAGTCATGTTGCGCATCCGAACTCTGGCAAAAGATTGGCTCTGGTGGAGGCCCGAGCCAAGCGCTCGGGCGAGCTAATCTTTTGCCCCGAACTCCAGCCTCGGGACTTAGTCCTGACGCGAAGGGTTGGGGACACCCCCGGGTTACCAAAGGAGTCGTCCCGTGTGTGGGCACGGGTACGAAATTCTCTAATCCAATTCAGGGAGGATTTGAGCTCTGCTGAGTTCGAGACCATTGTCACGGTACCATGGAGTGGCTGTGGACGATCGTCGAGCTCTTCGTCCTCGTTGCTCTGATTCTGATCTTAGGGTTACTGGCTGCGATCATCTTCCAAGCATTCAGAAGAAGATGCAACCACACGTAAGGCGTTATCGAAACCCTAATCTTTCCCCTTTTGTCCGATAATATTCTATCTGGATTTCATTCCTTCTTTGAATAATCCTTTTTTTTTGCTTTCAGTCTCGAAGAGGCTCATCCGATCTTCGAGGATCCAAATTCATTGAAACAGGTAATTGCATTTTTTCCTTTGAAAACTTTGTATGTTATTATTATCTTAAATCTGTTCTTGGCTACGAATTAGAGATTAGGGCCTTGTTTTTCTCGGTTCTCCTGTGTTAATTTAGTTGTAGACTTGTAGTAAATCCTAATAATTTCAACTTTATTTGAAATCGACAAGTGTCCCTGTGATTGTCTTACATTTTAGTTTTTACATATTTGAATCCATAGCAAACAATTCCCTGAGTAGAAGAGATTGCATTGTTGAAAACACTGTTTGGGCACATGAAAGAATTACCTGACACGAACTACTACCATATCGGGATAAAACTCAGATCAGGAAATTGGACGAGGAGAATAATATAGAATTGTATCATTCTTTTTGAGGTACATAAAACTGCTGTGACTTGAGATTTGCATTTGTATAGGTCCCTCTATCCTATATTTTTAATTTAATTTAATATTTTAAATGCCAGTTTGTGATTGAAAACAATGATGACGAAATGAGAGGAAGGAGTATGCATAAAGCTGAAGCATCAGTTAGAAAGAGCTTAATACGTTTGAGCCAACTTATTCACCCAAAGAAAATAAAAATAAAAGTTCTAGATGTGACCTTGGGGTTTCAAATATGCTGCTATTGGTAAACTCGGTATTCGACATTAACACATTTAGTGTCACAATGTTAAAATATGTACTTTTACTTAAGTAGTTCATAGAAGCATAGAATTAGAGTTATGGATATATAGATATACATGAAAGTTTTTGCAGAAAGCATATTAGCTGGCAAAAACATGAAAAAGTGAATATCACGTCGGATGTTTCTTAATAGCAGTTTTGGTATATACGCTTTGTCAAGTTTCTTGAAAATGGAGTCTTCCTGGTTCCTGGCTCTGGATTGGTCATAAACCTAGTTTACTGTTTACCAGCTTTCTTGAGGACGGAGGATGCATGAGAAAGAATGCCATACAAATTCCAAGCAAGGTAGCAAATACTTTTTCAGGAAAATATAGGTGAATGCCCAAGAGTAGAAGCTAGAAGGAAAATACTGTATAGTCATCTAATTGATGAAAATATTTGTTTTCTTGTGGGAATGAACTACTGAAATTGAATATACCTACTGTAAGATTTCAATGGTTTCATCTTTTAGGTCTAGAACCATAGATTACCATTTACTACCTGTATGAATCCCGCAGGCTCAAAACTGGAAGCAATTGGAGACAAAGCTAACAGATGGAAGTAGCACCCCCACCTATTAAATTATCACCCCTATAAAGTACAATCACGAAAAATTCTCCAATCTGAAAAACTTTATAAAATCATACCAATAATGCTCTCATGAGCAAAGTCAGATAAGGAGTCATAGAGCTTGAACCCTGCTATCGGAACTGGAAATCTCTACCGAAGCTCAATCATAGATAATGAGTGGACTGAAGATGTGGTTGAATTAGGAATTAGAACTATAGAAGATGCCCCAACATTGTTCGCATTCTATATATTCCAAAAAAGACTCATTTTGGAGAAGCAGTTGTTTGCCTGAATCCTTGAATTCAATCCAAGGAAAGAGGATAAGGAGTTAAGACATTGTACTCTTCCATAGTTATGAGACTAAAATACATGCCAGTATGCTACGGTAAGGTACCGCTGATTATGGTTTGTTACAACATGGAGTTATATATCTATATTAGCTGCTAGTGATATGTTTCTGGGTGTTCTTTCTTTTCTGCCAAAAGGTTTAAGCCTACGCATATGCCTGTTTTTGGTATAAGATCCATTGAAAAGACACTCTCCCTTTAGAAACTAGGCTTCATACACCTATATCTTGATTTGCAATAATTAAAATCCAGATAAAGATAAACGCCGGTCCTAGTTTGCTATAAGCCTATAAGGTACAATGACTAGTTAATTTCGTACAGGATCCCTGAAGAAAAACCAAACCTTCCACATTAAATTTATAAAATGATTGGGACTTAGTTAAGTAGGTTCCTTGAGCAATCTATGGAGTCCAGAAGCGCCTTTGAGGAATAAAAGAATTTGCTAAGCCTTCTAGGCCACCACTGGTCAATGTTGTGCTCTGTACTTCGTTATATGCCCTCGCCTTGCTTGATTCCATACATGGTTGTGTTTGAACCTTCTAAACATGGGACGTTATCTGGAAATTTCATTTTTTTTTGCTCCATGTTTATATTTGTCTAATAAATTTCAAATAAGAGATAATACCTCTGTACCTTATATGGTATCTTGACTAGAGTTTTATATGGGTTGAGCCTTTAGCTCAACTTGATGGTTCTCCTTGTTGTTACCGATCAAAATAAATGGTACTCCATGTTGCAACTTTGACGTTGTGCTTTTGATTCACTTCCATACATGTTTGTTTTTGAACCTAAAGAGGTGGCTGGAGGAGAAAATATACCGTAGAACAAACCTTAACTTATCTGAGCAGAAAAAGGACTGGCTTATCATGATGCATAACTAATTCTGAACCAAAATGACAAAATTTGTTTGCAACCTGTGTATTTGTCAGAATAATCTTACCTTGGGAGTTGGGACTTGGGACATTGTAGCTGGTAAATTCATTTAAAATCTCTATGTTTGTATTTGTCTAATTAATTTTGAACAAAAAATCATACCTCTGTACATTATATGGTATCTTGACTAGAGTTTTATATGGGTTGAGCCTTTAGCTCAACTTGATGGTATTCTATGCTGTGACCGATCAAAATTAATGTACTCCATTTTGCAACTTTGAGGCTGTGTTTTATTTATTTATTTTTATTTCGGCTTGCCTAGGAGAAAAGACCAGAATCATATACTATTACAATTAGTATATGTAGGGTTTCATTATTTTATGCCGTAAAATAGATAGCTTTCATAAGTAATTGAGGCATAATAAAAAGTGGTTTTAGAAGGTACTGACTATTCTGGAAGCATTTGTGCTAGGTTCTGTGCCCCTGGATCTCTAATCCTGCTGAAAAATACATATCTTTGATAATTCCTGCATTCAATGAGGAGCACAGACTTCCTGGAGCTCTTGATGAGACCATGAAGTAAGTTGATACATAACTAGTATGGTGTGTGTTGGTCCATCTACTGCAAGTATTATTGTCACAATCACGTTTGGTGTCATTATTTTTTGACCTTTTTCTTTCATAAATTGTCATTATCAGCATCACAATGCTTCTTTTCTCATTCACTGCATAGTTGGAAATAAAATGCTAAAAGTGGGAAGTCCAGTTCATTAAGATTTTGCAAAGAAAAAGGTAAGGTAATTTTTTCCTATTTTTTAAATATTAATCCAAATCAATCCAAAATTTATCGTGCTGTATATTTCCGTCCGATCCATCGACTTGCCATATTTTTTTTAAACTTTTGACAATAATTAAAAAAAAACTAATTAAAAAAAAACAGTTTAAAAATAAATTCCAAAATCTGGTTTTTGATTAGAAAATAAATAAATCAGATGTATGTGTTAGTTAAATTATTACATACTTTTTAATTAATTTATTAGGTTTAGTTGACTAATAAAATGATATATGATTAAAAATTATTAAATTCTTATTTATTTACAATATGTTGCCATGTATTCTTATGTATACTAGTGTATATTCTTGGGCATATTAGCATGTACTCTATCATTCTTTCAGGTTTATTTTTATGAGTATTGGATGTATTAAACACTTTGTGTATGCTATCTATCTATATATATATATATATATATATATATAGGGAAGGATACTAATGAGCCATGCTCATTAAAGCTTTTAATGAGCGGTCCCTCTAGAAAGATGACATGTGCCAATCTTTTTTTTAAATCCGACGGTTAGATGTTGAGGTGGGTCCATTGAGAGACGTGTCAAAAAACAGTCTGATTGGACATGTTTAGACCATTCGATTAGACCCTAGTTTATCAGCATTAACCCCCCTAGGGTTCATTAGACCCTATCTAGGCTATAGAAATAGCTAATCTTCTCATAATCTCATCCAATTGGATGGTCTATTAATGTCTGATCTAGCTAATTTTTTGCCATGTGTCTCTTGGTTGACCTGTTTTGACATCCAACGGTTGGATTTTAGAGCAACCTGCCACATGTCACGTTATTAGGGACTGGTCATTTAAAGCTTTAATGAGCGCAACTCATTAGAATGCTACTCTCTCTCTCTATTTCTCTCTCTCTATATATATATATATACATATCAGCCAACAAGTGCCTTTGCTCCATTCCAAATGCATCTCTTATATAAATTGGTCTTTTTTTGCATTTTTAGTATTCCTAATTGTGTATTTATGGTTTTTTTAAATATTCAGTTCAATGGAATATTTCGCATTTTCCCTATGTTTCCACAATATGTCCCTCCAATGTCGATAAATCCTTCATTTCGATAAATCTTGAGATATATCCCTGATTGAAAGTGTGATATACCCTGCAATATCAAAATTAAATCCTTTGGTCAGAGTTAGCCTAAGTCAGAAAAGTCAGAATATGCATCTGATACATATACTCAATTTGACTGAGCTGTACTATACATGTCTTAATAATGGTTCTAAAGTAGTCAGGGTCCAAAGCAGAAATTCAATCCTTGGGTTATAAATCTTATGCGCAAAGTGCTGTAAACCTGACGTGTTGGCCGTAAACAACTGTCCTGGGTGTTTGTGAATTATAAACGGCACACATCAGTGTTCTGTGGATTGAAGCATTACCTTTTAAGAAGTTGGTAACTGGCAGCTTTCAAAAAGGTCCATCGCGGCAGTGTAAAATTCACTTACTCATAGGACAGGGGTTTGTAAGTTGCAATTCAGGTTTCCCTTCCTATAATGTAAAGCATTCTTCTTATGTTATTATGGAATACAGGTGAGATTTAGCTGAATGTGGTATCTAGTTTATTATAACAATGCTATCCAGTCCCTTAGTCAAGTAACCATATTAATGGTGATTATAGAGAGATGTAACATATTTGTAAGTGTGATGACTTTTTAATCTTTACTTTGTAGTTATCTTCAACGACGTGCAGCAAAGGATACATCGTTTACGTATGAGGTATGATCTTTTTCCCCATTTAAAAAAAATAAAAATACTGCCTCATCTGAAATGAATTTCGCAACTAAAAGAGTCATTATTGTAAGCTTTACACTCTTGAGAAATTGAGATGGAGATGTTTACATTTCTAGTTTATTCCCTAAAACAAAATTTAGATATTTAACACTTTCAAGTATGGAAAATATGGGATTCCTCATTGTGGGAAGCTCTGTCAAAGTGACGGGATGAAATGTATGGTTCAGTTCTTGGAAAGGCCATCTTCATAGATCCACTATTGGACACTGCCACAGTGACAGGAGATGTGACGTAAGTGTAGAATCTTAAAATTTTTCAATTTTACACAAAGGTCCCTACACACCCGTAAAATTGTATAAAAAGCCTAAAATCATTAAAAAGCCCTATACATTTAAATTGGGCCTAATGATAAGGCATGAGCCTCTTACGGCTCGGGTAGGGGCACGAAGTAGAAAGCCTATAAACCCAAAACCCAAGTCCAACTTCAAATGGGTCACACACTCAACAAATGGGTCGATCCGTCAACATAATAAGCCTGAGTATGGACTCTTGGAATCCTTATCTCTAAATGGATAAGCCTTATCAAGATCTCTTAAATCCTTTAAACCACTAAATGGAGTAGGATTCTCGAGATCCTTATCTCTAAAAGTCTATAAATAAGACTAAAAGTTAGAGATTTGGAAGAGTCAGAAATCCAAGGAATTCAGAAATTCATAGAGAAATTTAGAAGAAGCCAAAGAAGAGAACTCAGAAGCATTCTCTAACCTTCAAAGAAAAGAAATTAAATCATTCCGGAGAAGACAAAGCTGCAAAGAAGCCAGTTCTCCTCCAGAATCACTTTCTAGCCGATCAAGCGCGAAGCCCGGAAGAAAGGAAAAACTACATCAACACCTTCAAAGAAGATCGAGATCACGCCTCGGATCTTATCTTTTACTTTAGAAATTTCTGATTATTAATTAGAGGATTTCTTGAGAGTTGTACCAAACTGAAAATAAATAAATATTTTTGTTCATCATTATTTCGTCCACGAAATTTTGTGTTGACAGTAAGGAATAAGGATTACTTAATGGAATGGTGTAACCATCTTCATAGGTTATTTTGTTTGAAACGAAAAATGCTCACACGCGGATATGACATATAAATATGCAATTAACTGTTTTTTAGTCTTTGTAATTTTACTCCTCAAGTTTATGAGTTTTTGACAGATTTGATCCGTCATCAATAGCTTTCTCTATTGAAATGATATCCCGGCCCTGCTATGAATATGGATTAAAAATTGATGCACGTCGGTAGACTTTAGCTGACTTGCATCGGTTTCGGCCAGTGGGGACCAAAGCGATATGTTCTTGCAATTTTTTTCTGACACAGAATATTTCGGAGGTTTTGTAACTTTTTAATCACTCCATCTGAAACATTACTTTTTCTAATTATATAACTTCATGATTTCAGTTGACATTGACCGAAGTCCACCAAATTTCCTATTTTGGGAGAACTCCTGAAACCCATTCAAACTCTAATCCATTGAAATCCACGCTATATTCCTTTTCAATAGTGTAGTCAAGGATTTGCCTAGGCAACTTTTGACTGTCATCACCTAAGCACCCCGTTGGGCGAGTGGAACTCATCCGCACCCTCTAACTGCTAGCCAGTTTTACAGCTTATAACATATAAATGTCATTTAGCTTTTTAGCTCAGGAGCCTCAACCTCCAGCTGCCCCTAGCCTTTTTTTTTTTTATCCCTACATGCATTGGGGGGGGGGGGGGGGGTGATCATGAGGTCAGAATAGGTGGTGAAACGAGCGCGGAAATCGCTCGCCACCTGATCGAGAGATGTGAAGGCAATGCAAGGGATGCAAGGGATTTGTCCCAGATAGTTTTATCCCCATTGCTCACTCCTCCGGGCTATGCATCTCGTCTAGATGCCAAGGCTGGCTAGGGAAAGCAGGAATATACAGGCTGGTACGACTAGGCTGGATGTCGAACATTTATTTACTTAAGATATTTATATGTAAATAAGGTTATACCCTTCATTTGAATTCAATAAAATTATATTAGATCCAAATTCCTTGAAGAATGTAAAGTCAACTGAAGAATATAGAGTCAACTTTCCAGTTTAAGAATAAAATTCAATTTTTAGGGATTATGTCAAAAGTTTAACTTGCAAATGCTGAGGTATTTTTCAAATCTTAAAATTTCATAAATTCTAGTATATCAAAATATTACTAAAACCCAAAATTCCGATAAAAAAGTCTTATATTTTAGTCTTCAAAACTATTTTCATCTACAGTTTCAAAAATTCAACTAACAATTGAGCAGAAATAGACGTAAATTCAAGCTTTACAACAATAAAATTTTAATTTGCATAGATTATTGTCAATCCTAAGAGGTTTGAAGTATTATTTGTATATATTAATATATGTATATTTAATATAAATATATGATTTAATTATTTTTATTGCCTAGGCAATGCCTTGACTACACTGTTTTTCAATATCTTGCTATAAAACACCATTATTGGGAGGATTTTGAACATTTTTATTTGTGTTTTTTTCTCTACAAATGGATTATAATCAAACTTATTGAGTGCAAATGCATCAGATTCATGCATTGACACATGATTTTAATGATTGAAGTGAATGTGAAGATGAAATTTGGGGGAAAATGGGGGCAAAATTCAAATTTCTTTCCATTTCATCTTAAACATCCGTGTTTAGAATTAAAGACTGTATATGTTATGAAGAATCTCTCAATATGCAACTTAGTTTGGTTAGATTTAGTTTTTGAAAAAAAATTTATTTTACATATAACAATAGTTCATAAAGTATTTAAGTTATATATATATATATATCAGTTTTTAAAAAGCGTGTGAGGCTTACGCCTCGAGGCTCGCCTTGGGGCGAGGCTTAAGGAAAACGCCTTGAGGCTCAACTAAGAGGCTTAAACTCATGAGGCTCACATAAGGCACACACCTCACACCTTGAAGCTTGTTTTATGTCTATGACGTACGTCTCATACATTAACTAAAATTAGGGTTCTAGTCACAACTAAGAATTAAATTACGGTTTTTTTTTTGTTATTTGTTTCAACTAATAACAAATAACACTTTATTTATTTTAGATAAGACATTGAAAATGATGATGGTGATATTGGTTTCAACTAACACTTAATTAATTTAGGCTTTTAAAATACTTTTTGAGCCTAATTTACAATATTTCTTTCGTAGACATTCCAAAAATTTGGAGTCGCTGGCCTAGTTCATGACTCAAAAATGGAAAGTAACTGTTTATTTGTTAAAATGATTGAGCATGAAGCTTTCTTGTGAGACTTAAGTCTCACATCTCGAGGCTTACGCCTCACGCATCTTGAGGCCCTAACCAGGGGCATAGTCAGGTGGGGGCCTATAGGGGCACATGCCCCCACTGAAATTTTATAAAAACTGTTTTTTTAATATAGCCATAGGATGGAAGATCGAATCACAACCAACTGCGATAAAACTCAGAGAGTGTTCAATTCACTAGCCTTAGGGTTCAACAATCTAACCTTGGTTTTTAGAAATTCTTCTTTAAAAAATTTAACCTTGGGGTTAAAATTTCTTAACCCTAAGGTTAATTTTTTCAAAATATTTTTTTTTTTCTAAAAACAAGGTTAGATTGTTGAACCCTAAGGGTTAAGGAATCTTAACTAGAGGTGTATTCGAGCCGGGGCTGAGTCGGGTTTGGACCTGCTCGGCTCAGCTTGAAAGAGTTTACTCTAGGTTCGAAGCTCGAAGCTCGGCCCGAAATGGTGCTCGAAAAATCGGCTCGAAGCTTGGCCCGAATTGATTCAAATTCGAACTGGTTATGGCTCGGCTCGAGCTCGGCTTGAATACTTTTTTAAAAGATTAAATAAAATAATAATATTTTATATTATTTCTATATGTAATGATGATACATATAAATAATATTTTTTATTTTTTTAAATACTATTCGAGTCGAGCCAAGTTCGGGCCGAATCGAGCTGGGCTAAATCAAACAGGCCTTGGCTTGAGCTCAGATTGAACATATTTCAAGCTTGAAAACTCGGCTCGGCTCGGGCCAATCGAGCCTAATAATCGAGCTTGAGTTCGGCTTGATTGGGCTGAGGTGAGCCGAGCAACCAAGCTAGCCCGGCTTGTGTACATCCCTAATCTTAACCACGGTTAATAGGAGGAGTTAAAAAGGGCATATGACCTGTGGGTGCGATTGAACTCTCCTTGAGTTCTATTGCAATTGGCTGTGATTCGATCTCCCATACCTATGACTATATTAAAAAAAACATTTTAATAAAATTTCAGTGGGGCACGTGCCGCCACATGCCACCATCTAGCTTAGCCTCTGCCTGGAAGATATGTACGAAATGTATGGATGAAATGACCCAACAACTTAGTCATAAAAAAAAATTCATTCCATACCTACCTAATGATTCTCCACAAATCTATCAACAATTACTACCATTTTTAATTACCCACTGTGTGCACCCACTACTAGAAAATCTTGGCTCTGCCCCTGGTCATAACTCCTAACACCTCACCTTACGCCTTCACGTTTTAAAACATTTATATATATATATATATCAATGTTTAGGAGAATGATTGTTTGTGCGGATGCTAGTGGAACGCACACGCCTCCACGGGATGCCATGTATTCCTTTTAACTTTTATAAACTGTGGTTAAGAGTCTTAAGATTCCTTCACCACTAGGGTTCATCCATCTAACCTTGGTTTTTAGGAAAATAATCTCAAATTAGGTAACACTTATTAATTGTGGTTAAGATTCACTTACCTGTAGAGTTCATCCATTTAACCTTGGTTTTTATAAAAATAACCTCAAGTTAGTTAATATTCATTAACTGTGGTTAAGATTCCCCCACCCCTAGGGTTCATCCGTCTGACCTTGTTTTTTTGTTTTTTAAATAAAACATATTAATCTGATGTTAGTTAAACTTAATCATGATTAAAAAAAGTGAAAATTGGACATGTGGCGGGCTGTGGGCGTGCACGCATTCCGCTGGGTGGAACGCGGGAGTGCAAAGTATCACTTGCCATTTGTTTATACATGAAATCGTAAAGTTGTAGATCGAGTAGTAACATACAAATAATTCATGTATCTTCAGATATAACCAAGTTACTAAAATTCAAATTACCTTATGTTTACAAGCTTGCATGTTTAATTGCTTGAATACAAATCTGAACATAACACTTAATATTACAACTACATGTGAACTGATATTTTAGATGCTTGCCAAGATGTTCTGGAAGCTAACTAATAGCATTGGTTGAGCCTACTCACTTAGTAATGTTTATATGTACATGCCCTTAATTATAAATACTTGTTGCATCTTCTGAAGAAGTGACCTTTTTTAGCAATATATATACTGTTGAGCACTACTAAACAACACTGTCAGAAAATAAGGTCACCTACTGTATCTGTATGTTCTTATGGGAATTATGATTAAGGGATAATGATATTGTATAGGTTATCTGATAAGCAGATTTGCCTGAATCTGCCTATTTCATTGTTGTCAACTTTGTCATGAATTGAACCAGTTCAAACAAAGAGTACAAGTTGTGTAGATTGCTAGTACTCCACATTCCCTATTATTGGCTGTTGAATGATGTGCACCTGTACATGATATACTTATTGCTTCTTGTCTTGTATGAATTACTTATATGCCAAACATTTCCTGTAACACTTACATTTGCATAAATGGATGCATTCCTAACCAGGTGGTGATAGTTGATGATGGTAGTGCTGATGGAACGAGCAGAATAGCTTTTGACTTTGTCAGGAAATACACCATAGACAATGTGAGGGTCATTCTTCTTGGAAGAAATCATGGCAAGGGAGAAGCTATCAAAAAAGTGAGTCTACATAATTCACACATATTTATGAACAAATGCTTGTGCCACTTAAGTGTATATCTCTCCATTACAACCGACGACAATTGATTGAAGCTCTTTGATTCTGCGAAAGCATTGCAAAACAGGGAATGCTTCATTCACGGGGTGAACTACTTCTAATGCTTGATGCTGATGGAGCAACCAAGATTAATGACCTAGAAAAACTTGAGAATCAGGTCGGGATCAGTCATGACTATCCACATTATTGATGAGCAAACTTGAATGTTTTCATAAATTATTCATTTCTTGTCAGAATATCAGTTTTATGGTTTATATACACGATAACAATTATTGCAGACTACCTGATGTTTTGTCCATCAGATACGTGCAGTATATAGAAAGGAACTTCAACTCGGAGATGCAGTGCCTAGTGATTCATGTTCAAGAATTTCTGATATTCCAATTGCTTCATTTGGGTCTCGTGCTCATCTTGAGGAGAAGGCTCTGGCTGCAGTTAGTGCTGTTAATTTTGTTGACCTCTTTCTAAGCTCTTTAAGATTTTCTTCTTAGAAAAACTGGTTTTCACTTGATGTTTCAGCGGAAGTGGTATCGTAATTTTCTTATGAAGGGATTCCATCTCGTAGTTCTCTTGACTGCTGGTCCAGGAATTCGTGATACACAGGTATCTTTTCTGCTTTGTAAACGATTTTTTTTTGTTTGACCATGGTTACTGAGTCCCAGTAACTTCCCAGACCTCAATTGAATCCTGTATACTGACATAAAAGTATATGTTCTCCATCCTCTACTTGATGTGGTGTTACATGCACTGCAGTGTGGCTTTAAGATGTTTACGAGGGCTGCTGCACGAAAGCTTTTCACAAACATCCGTTTGAAAAGGTATCTATAGCAATATGCATACTGATGAGGATCTGCTCTTTGCCCATGGGTTGAAACATGACATTTGTGTCTTCTCTTGTTAATACCAAAACAATAGCAATTTGCAAGTATTAGATCTGTTATGCTTGAATAGAATTTATCATCATTCTAAATATTTCAATTTTCATTTTTGAAATTGACTCATCTGAGCTATAAGTGGAATTATTGACTCACATGACACACCGTGAAAGTTTTACCCCGTATCTGGCATCTAAACAAGTTCTAAGTTTCTATGTTGACTGTTTATGCTTAAGTGTCGTTTTTCCTATCCGAAAGGGGCTTACAAATAAAATATAAACCTCAAAGGAAGGGTGCTGCCTGCTTGTGGTCTGGACAGATTAAAACCCAGAGCATTGAATTCTATGAATTACCAAGCTTGTGATGGAAGTCCAAGGTCATGCCCAAACGTATTATTGGTCTAAGGACTGGATGAGGTACCAACTGTATAAGCAACTCCATTTCCTTAGTCCTTTGGATCTTGGTGAGCCATTTCTGAGCAGAAATGCTTGCCTCTTGAAGTTATTTTACGAATATAGAAGTCCCTTGCAGGAAAAATGCCAACTCCATGGTACAGCAGCCGCAATAAAATATCTCCATTTTCGGTGAGCCCAGAATAAACTTTCTAGCTTTAGGTAAGAGAGGCTTCTCGTAAATATTTTCAAGTATTTTTTTAGTATACACGAGGGAGATTGATTGCTAGGAGATACCTCAAAGTGGCCAATTCATTTATCTTGAATATATTATATACAAGAGGGAGAGACTGATGAGGATGTTGCTCATAGAATTTTAGAGTTGGGTGGCTGAAGTGAGGTGTCCTTCCCGAGGTACTATACCAAGCAATTTATAAGGAAAATTCTATAAGGCAGCAATTAGACCAGCCTTGCTCTATGATGAAGAATGCTGGGCACTTAAGAAATTACATGTTCAAGTGTAGCTGAGATGAGGATCTTAAGATATATGAGTGGGTAGGCTAGACGGAAAAAGTTAGGAAAAAGCACATACGAGAGAATGTATGCCTCTGACAACACTAGTAAGGAGTAGTCTTTTACAGGTTGAAGGCTCTAAAAGACAAGGAGACGACCGAAAAGGACATGGATGGAAGTAGGGAAAAAGTCCCAAAGTCTCATATTCTGACAGAGAATATGGCTCTCGATAGAGTTTATTGACGGAATAGAATTCATGCAGCAAACTCCAAATAGTTAGGGTAAGGCTTGGACGATGATGATGATTACTTGTTTTGGTAGAATGGGCTACTGGACTGCTGGTAGTGGGACCAATGGAGATGAAGCATGGTCATGATATTACTGGAGAAATTAAAGTAGAATTAATAGTAGATCTTTCCTTGAAAAGAAAGTGACATTTTCTTTTTTTCAGCCATTAATTGTTGATAACTTACCGATCAAAAAAAAATTATTGATAACTTAGATAGCTTAAATTAATTTGAGATTGCTATCTTAATAGCAAATTACTGCAATTGACAAACTGAAGTTGAACATCTACACTGATTGTCTGGTCACCAATGGGGGAAAGGTACATTGTTTTATTATGAATTGTAATGTGTGTGAAAACTATCTTTGGTTACCATACAAGTGACTGAACTACAAAATGAAAAAAATAATTACTGTTGACGGTGTTGTATCTCATACAACTTGCAACGAAAACCATTTCTAGTAGGCTTAAGCAAGGATTAAAATACGGTTTCGGGGGATGTATCGGTCGTAACTGAAACCTATACGTATCTCTTGTTTCGTATTAGTTTTGGCGATTTTTATTTCCATGCTTAAGTCCATTATCAGGGGCGGAGCCAGGATTCACTGGCAGGGGGGGCTATTCATGGGGGTTCGGGGGCATAGCCCCCGGAAAAAAATTTTGAGGGTCACATTCATGGACCACATCTGTTTGTGTCCATTTGTAAGGGATATATTTGTTAATAAAAAGTTTAGGGGGGGCTTGAGCACCCTATCCACTCGGCTCCACCCCTCTCCGAGGCTACGCCCCTACTAGGAATATAGGGATTATTATTTTTTCCAAAATTTCAGGGGGGCCTTCAGCCCCCCCCTGAGCCCCATGTGGCTCCGCCCCTGTCCATTATACCATTCCTCCTTTGGCTTAGTGTTGGATTGGCTAAAGTAAGGTTCTAAATGTCGATATCGCTCGACATGTCGGAGCCGCGGAAAAAAGATATATCGGAGATATATCGGAAGATATATCGTTTATCAGTGATTTTTGAAAAAATGGCAAAAAATAGGGCAAAACATGGAATTTTGTAGTGAAAATTCAGGAAATGTTAAAATAGATGTTAATACACCTTTTAGAATAAAAACATTTAAAAAAATAACAATGTATACAAGAGATGCAATAAGAAGAGAGCAAAGATGTGCGTTGATGAGTGACAATAATGTATGATTGATTCATGTTTAATTCATTTCTCAATCAATCATAAATTCATAATTTATAAGATTCATAATAATACAAACATACATAATACAACCCACCAAAAAACCTACAATCACCACCAGAAGGAGTTACGCGGAGGTTCGATGTCATCATCTCTGTCTTGACTTGGCTGGCTATAGTGCTGATTCTCCACATACGTACAATACTGTGCCCAACTCATCACATTATGGTACATGGATGTATACTCATGTACATAATGTTGGTAGTAATCTGGGCTAAGATGTAGTAACACGCCAATTGGTGGATACTGTGGGTGATTGGGCACAACTGGCACAGGCACTGGGATTTGGAAATTGTCTCCTCCATACCCATATGGAGGTGGCTCATATCCTGAGACATATCCATAAGGATATTGATCCTGTGTGGAATGTGAATAACTATGTTCTTGAGAGCCTGATGCCTGAGACTGTGTATCCTGGTCATGGCTGGAGAACCATGTATATTGAGACCCTCTGGAACTAGAGCCCGAATGTTCCGTGCCCCTAAACCAAGCATCGTGTCCCACATCTCGTTCTTCGCCCTTGCCCTTGCCCTTGCCCTTGCCCTTGCCCTGACCCCTGCCCCTGCCCCTGCCCTGGCTTCCTCGACGAGGGACGTAATGAATCGGTTGGCTTTTTGCTGGATGTGAAGGTGGGGCACCATGATCTTGGTCCTGTGTGGCATGGTCAAAGTCAGCCTCTGCGGTGAATAGGCTCAGAGGCCTCTGCTCTGGTTCAACTCCGATGTTACCTCCATTCCCAGGACTGTCGCCGCCTTCGTCACTCTCATCATGGTCATCTGACTCATCACTACTCTCACTATTACTATTGGACAATCTATTTGTCCCAGCGGTTCTTGCACTTGAAGTCTCAGGACCTTTTGGACTTCTGATCATTTCATCAAATGATTCTGTGCTAAAGCTGCTCCTACTGCCGCTACTGCTAGACCCCACTTCTGTAGCAATAACCTTTTTTACATCGATGCCCATCTCAATGGCCGCGCTAGCTATAACTGCGTTCGGACGTCCATCATCTTCATCAAGTGATGAAACCTTAACCCACTCAGAAAGTGGATTATCTTGATCTTCAGTGGCACCGATTAACATCAGGTCTAAAGGATCCTGCTCAGGTTGCTTCCCAGTGTCAATCTGCAGTTGCCTGAGTCGCAGCTTCATATTATAGTGACAGAAGACCAGTTTTTGCAGCTTTTTGTAGCCAAGTCGGTTCCGTTGCTTTGTGTGGATGAGGGCAAATGTACTCCAGTTTCGCTCACATGCTGAAGATGAAGCAGTCTGTGCTAACACGCGACCTGCCAATTTTCTGAGGGTCGGACAGTCGGTTCTATACATTTGCCACCAATCAGCTGACAATTAAACGATGTTATCCATTAGTTTCATATATATTTTGATGTAGAGAAATAAAATATAATTACTTTATTGAGAAGAAATTACTCACACGGCGTCATCCTAGACCTTCTCTCCTTAGCAGCAATTCTTCCAAAGCTCCCCCGCGCATCCCTGAAGTGCACTAGCTATAGATTTTGAGAAAACATGTTCCAATTAGATAGAATATATTAGAATGCAATAATGCACATAAATATGCTATAGTTAACGAGATAAAGACATTTTACCTCATTCCCGAAGTCTCCCTCTCTTACACTTCGGGTCCAACATCTCGAAGACGTCGTGAACAGCCTTCATTAAGTCATCCCGATTCCCCAATTTGTGGTTATAGTGATACTTTGGATTCAAATAATATGCTGAAACGTGAAAGTTATACGACATGCAATTAGTATTACAAGCATGCAATAACTTCAATGTAAACATCTAATAAACATCAAACTTACCAGCAGCATGAAGGGGATGCTCCATTGTCTTATCCCAACGAGCATCGATAATCTTGTGGACCCACTTGTATCCACGAGGGACACATTCTTTATCGACAACTTCATTACCCGCATTAATTCGTACACAGAACCCATAGTCGGCCACTTATCTACATCTATCACCCTTAAGACACAGTAAATAGGCTCTAGTATGGTAGCAGTATCATCCACTTTGTCCCAAAATTTGTTATTAAGGACAATGTCCTCAACTTTTTTTGCCAAAATAGTGCGCCTTTGTCCATATTCTGCCCAATCAGTTCCAGTGAATAATGCCTTGAGTCCAATTTTATGTTTGGATAAACTCTCTAAGGCAATAAAATTGGTGGCGAAGCGCGTCACCCCTGGCCGTACTATTTCACCACCAAACAAAGCCCTCATCTTTGCTAGAACCCAACTGTGGTTGTATATGAAGTTGGTTACTGTTCTAGCCTCGTCAATAACCTCCTTCACAGATTTCCTTTCTCCAATTGCCTGTAACATCAGGTCTATGCAATGGGCTGCACAAGGGGTCCAGTATAGATGATACTTTTTCATAAGCATCTTCCCAGCCTTCACGAAGGCACTCCCATTATCAGTCACCACCTGGACTATATTTTTCTTTCTTACTTCCTCTACAACACCCTTCATTAAGTCATATATATATTTTGCATCCTTTATATTGTCAGATGCATCAATGAACTTTAAAAATATTGTCCTTCCCTGACTGTACATCAAAAAGTTGATGATCGAAAGCCTAGTGGGTCCGATTTTACAAATTATAGAGTGGTGGAATTACTCAGGCTAATTCTTTTACAATCTAAAAAATACTGCACAGTGGATCATTAAAAAATATAATCAAGTTAAACACATAATATAATCAACTCCTATTGCCTCTGTTTTTTAATGATTATCCATGTTAATTGTTTTGACAATTTGAAATATTTATGACTTTATGAGTGCACATTAGAATATATAAATAATTGAAGTAGATGTAATTTTCCTAAAACAATGTGCAGACCCATAATCAAGTTTCAGTAATTATTATATATATATATAACATTGATCATAACTAAATAAAAATATACATGAATTTCAAGTATAATTCTTAAAAATTAAAATAGAAAAAACAACCTTATATTACAATTTTTAATACTTTTTAAAATTGGGTGTATAATATAAATCAATATTAGTTTATAACATATTACTTTTTGTTTAATGCTTATCCATGTTAATTGATTTGACAATTTGAAATACTTATGACTTTATGAGTGTACATTAGAGTAGATAAATAATTGAAATAGATGTAATTTTCCTAAGGCAATGTGCAGATCCATAATCAAGTTTCAGTAATATATATATATATATAACATTGATCATAATTAAATAAAAATATACATGAATTTCAAGTATAATTCTTAAAAATTAAAATAGAAAAAACGACCTTATATTACAATTTTTAATACTTTTTAAAATTGGGTGTATAATATAAATCAATATTAGTTTACAACATATTACTTTTTGTCATATAATATAATTTCTAATATGGCAGACCAGTTTTAAAATTTTTTTCTCTTCAAAATAATATGTTTTATAATCTTTTAAAATTATGTAATAAAAATAGTATATTAATTTATAAATTTTTGTGCTAAAAAGTATGTTAACTTATTAATCAAAGTGATTACTGATTAGTGAAAGTATGTTAAATTTTTTTATTAAAAAGAATAGCTAAGTGATTACTAATTAGTCAAGGTGTTATTATATTTTTAAAAAGCCTTTATGAGGTTAGAGATATTACATATAAATTATTTCTAATTTATAAAATATTATTAAGAAATTATTAATTTTTTAATATATCTAAAATGGTCTTGTGGGCATAATTTGCTAGAGATACATCTTTATCAAGAAATTATTATTTTTTTGTTATATTTCAATATAGTGAAGCTTTTTTTTAATTAAAACCTCCATATAATTTACAAAGAGAGTGAAAGTGTGAAACTAGCGTTACCTTTTAAATTTTAGGTTAAAATCCCTAACATTAGTCAGATAACTTTTTTACAAAAAAGAATGCATTAACAATTAAATAACCCTTATAAGGGTTTATAAGGTAATGCAAGTTTCATAGAAAAAAATGCATTATCATACAAAAAAAAATGCATTCATATAATTTTACTTAAAAGTTAAAGCCCTTTAAAAAAATAAAAATAAAATAAGAGTGAAGCTAGATAACCCTTAAAAGGGTTTTAAGTTTTACGTAGGAGTGAAGTTAGATAACCCTTATAAGGGTTTTAAGTTTTAAATAGGATCGAGTGAAGTTAGCAAACCCTTATAAAGGTGTTAAGTTTTAAGTAGGGTGAGTGAACTTAGCAAACCCTTATAAGGTTTAAGCTTATCTAAATCAATCGTATACTTCAGAGTTCAGATCACAGAAAGAACCGAACCAAAAAAAAAACGCAGAGAGGAGGAGCCGAGGGGAAGGAGGAACCTTAGCTTGGGTTTGGGCGTTTGGCGACGGCGACGGCAAAGACGACGGCGACGGCAAAGACGACGGCGACGGCGACGGCAAAGACGGTGGACTGGCTCAGGTACCCTCTGGCCTCTTCTTCCTTCTTCCTCCTTCCTCCTTCTTCCTTCTTCTTTCTTCTAAATCAACCCCCCCCCCCCTTTTTTTTTTCTACTAAATCGAAGATTTTCAGAGTGTGAACTCTCAAGATCGCAATTGCATGAATGCTATGTAGGTTTTTCTAAATTTAAAGACAATGAATCGGACACCACTCACGGGTTTTCTGTAGTTAGTACTGATTTTTTTTTTTTGGATGGGTGCTTGCGCATGTGAAAAAAAAGGGGAACCCTGACCGAATCTCTGATTTGGATGGGACTCATTTGCTTTTGGTTGATATTGGCATGGTATCGGCGATACCAACCGACACTGTGTATTTTTTTTTAAACAGGGTGTCGATGCATCGGTCTTCAACGATATCGAAAAATAGCGGCGATATATCGCCGTTAGTTTCGATATTACGAACCTTGGGCTAAAGTACTTGTTTACTTATTCATGAAAATAAGTACTTATTTATAAATAAGTCTGTTTGGTAAAAATAAATAAGCAATAAGTAAAAGTGGTTAGGAGCCCAAAAAGGTACCTATAAATTAGTAGCTCCATACCTATTATTATAAGTGCTTATTTATAAAAAGTACTTATTTAGCTTATAGTAGTGTTGCAAACGCCCTCTTAGTGTTGAACTTCAACCTTTAGGTGAAGGGTTCAAATTTAATGGATAGTACAGGAAGGAGAAGAGGCATACCCATTATGAATAAGTTAGTAAGTTGAAATGCTGAAGAGACTCAAGTGGGACAGGTAATTATATATATATATATAGATATATAATATGTTTTCCCTATTTTTTCTTTCTTATGGATGCTCTATTCTCAGAAACTTATGGTCCATCTCTCTTATTTTGTGCAGTCATGAAAATTGGTATTTGATGTGTGAATTTATTGGACTACATGAATTTTGTGCAGGTGGTGCTTTGATGTCGAGTTAGTGTATTTATGCAAATGTTTTGGCATCCCTGTGATCGAGATATCCGTAAACTGGTCTGAGATCCCTGGCTCTAAGGTAAATCTTTTGAGTATTCCAAACATGCTTTGGGAGCTTGTCCTCATGTCCGTAGGGTATAGGTCCCATATGTGGAAAATTCGTAACTGAGTGTTGATTTTGGAGTTGATCCATAATGAAAGGAGATCCACTATAGTATTCTTAACAAAGCCAAATTAGTATAAAGCGGGAGAAAGAAAATGGACGCTCTTTTGGGGTTGGCAAACTTTACAATAAAATCTCTACTTACACGTCGGCGGTGGGCAGAGATTACAGATTTTATGAGCTTGCTTTATACAACAGAATCAGGCATGGTTGATCAGCCAAACGTTTATGGGTGAATTTATATGAGGCAGTGCTGCTAATTTATTTAGAGTTTCACAAATTTTGATGCTGCGGTGTCACATCTGCAAAAGAGTTAAGTTTTGTTGACAATGTGAGTGCATCACTGAAGTTATGATCTAAAAGATGTAATGAAGTATTAATATTGTTTAATTAGTTGCATAAGTAGTATTTCATAATAGGCTATCAACAGCTGTTGCATGCATATTGATTCATGGTACACAAGGGGATACGAACCCATCCAATTCCTTGTCAGCTTAAACTCCTAAGCCAGAAATATACCTGACTAGCTATTTGTTCCCCCTTTTTTCTTCCCTGGATTATTGTGCAGCACAGTTCCGATGGTAGGGATCATATTGTTTGGGAGGTCTCGTAGAGGGTTTCACACAAACCCAGTCTATTTAGTTGTAGTTGCGTGATGGGACCAGGGCTTCTTTGTGTCCAACAGGAGTGGTGAAGATGACTTTATGTTGAGAAATTTGAAATGTAGATTATGAAGGGAGGGCATAGGTTTTCATATGAGATGCAGCATGTAAAGGACATTCCGTCCTCCCTGTTGCGTCATTGTGTTTTTTCTGATGGCCTCAACTTGTTTAGGTTGGGAAGCATAGCTTGCTCCAACGGTGGTGTGTGTATTCCACAACACGACTTATCTGGGATTCTAACCACTTACAGCTATTGGTTTGGGTACTTCAAATGTGTACCTGTATATTTCCAACTCTGGTCAATCAAACTCTAGTCTACAATTGTATACTTGTTAGTGATTGAGGGAGATGTGGAAATCAATGAACTCGTCCCCTCATCGAATATCAGAAATGTAGCAATTAGATTGTCACGGTTCTTGTGATTGCATAGTACCAAGACTGTGATGATGGGCCAGAGGCACGAATGATGGGCCAGAGTGGCACCAACATGGGCAAGCAATGCTTATGTCGATCCACTATAAAAGCATAAAAGCGTTAACATGGTGTAAGTTTGGTGCTTTAGTGTTGAGATATTGTAATGTTTAGTATACAAGTATTATGTGGAGTTTGAATGGACACAAATGTGTTTCAAGTTTAGGTACGAGGTATCATGGTTTGGGCAAGATGCTCATGAAGATTTGTGGGTGCAACTTAGGCTAGGCATTTTATTGGTCAATTGGTGGGGGGAGTGCTGTGGGGACCACATGGCATGTTGGAAGCAGGGCTGATATTGATAGTATCTTCGTTTGAAGAGAAAGTCGTTATGAGTTGAATGTGACAGACGGTTCGTAGAGATTCAATGTGTTACTTCGAAAAAGGCCTGTATGAGTGTATCAACATGTGTATCAACACATCGATTTTTTATTTATTTAGAAATGGTCTAAAAGCTTAGAATCCACCTTGAGAAGAAGAGCCGTGCTCTACCTCCCCCTTGTGACACATGTTGACTACTTAGTGAGCAACCCTAAAGGAGTTGGATGGACTTTAGGATCCTGAAGGGGATCTTAGGATTTCTTTTGATGGTTAGTAGTGCATTCAAGGACAGTGTATAGGAATCGAGCTTCCTAGCATTATGCGGAGCCTCTGGGCCTGAGATTTCTTACATAGTTTGGCCTTACGCATGCGTTATACATCATGGTAGTCTAGGAGTGTGAGTTATGTTGGGATACTCAATTATGGGCTGAGGATTGGATTGTGGGCACTATGCCCTCAAAGCTTGGCGAATGGAGAAGTGATGCTTCTAAGCTATCCGTGATGCGTGGAAGTGACCGATAGTTATGTTAGAGAGTATCGGGCCGTTTTGGATTTTTGGCTCTATTAAGGAACCTTAGCAGCATGAAAGATGTGTGGGATGAAATCTCCATGTTGTAGGAACTCTATGAGTTGGACGTGTGGTAGGTGCAACACAATGAAGTGATGCGTAGGCCAATTGAGTGTCTTAGCGGATATGACTCAATAACGAGTTGTACATTGCCGTAGCATCATGATATGAGATGTTGGGTCGGTTCGGGTGGTGAGTAGTATATGGTTGACCTTGATTATGGGGATCGAGGCGCCACAGTTGTTCCGCAAAATTGAAAAGTTGACTGGGACACTAGATTTGGTTGAAGTATGGAAGGATTTATTTACGGCCTCTATCCCTCTTGAGATCCCTCACAACCAAGGGCGGAGCCAAGTGGGGGCCTGTGGGGGCACGTGCCCCCAATGAACTTTTAGAAAATCAGTTTTCTTTAATATATATATTAAGGTTAAAGCTATGGAATGGAATGGGATAGGTGCCTCCTCAACTATTGAAAAAAAAATAGCTTTTTTTTATTGGGTAGTGCCGTCTGTGTCTATTTTAACGTTCTTTTTAAACTATGGTTAAGTTTAATTAAATTAAGGTTAATATTTTTTTTTAAAAATCAGGTTAAATGGATAAACCTAGTGGTAGTGAATCTCACCATATTTAGTGGGTGTTAAAAAGGGGGACGTGGACCAATGAGGGTGGGGAGGAGAATGCTTATTTTCTTTTTTATAATAAGTTGTTTAAGTATTTAATTGGGCATAATCATGGGACAAGGGATAGTTTCTTAAAAAAATTATACATTATTATTTAATTATTTAATATGGTATATCCTAGGGAACAGTTGTCTCTTGAACTTTGTCCCGTAAACAATAGAAACAATAGTCATAAGATTTGTATAAAATGACCCAAGAACTTAGTCGTAAAATAAAATAAAGTCGGGGACTATGCCCAAACCCCCATTCCCCCTATACCTAAAATATTTCGTACCTGTCTAAGCTTTCTCCACAAAATCCATCACCAACTACTACCATTTTTAATCCTGGATTCCCTCGACATTCCTCGATTTGGGTCTCGGGCGTCTCTCTCTATCTCATGATAGTGTCTGCGGGGTGGCAGAGGTAGTGGTGGATTCCAAGCTCTCCTAGCAGACCCTTGTGGTGTAGGAGGCGAGAGAGGAGGAATGCAAATGGTAGATGGGCCTACACCGGCACAATGGGCTTCTGCTCCCATTGGCTAAGTTAAGAGATAGGTTGCCCTGTGCCTAACAAAGCAGATCAAGCAATTGTACAAAGGGGTGGCCCCAGTACATAATCTGCTTGAGAAGTGTTTGCATTATCTGATTGTAATCAAAGCGACTCGAGCCATTTAATTAAGTCTACTGTAGGAAGAAGATCTTACAAAACAAGTTACTTATCAAAGAAATATAAATTACATGTGCAAACGAGGCCTAAGTTTGATTCATTTTTCGGTTCCACGATAGTAACCATCCACTCTGCATATGTTCCTGACTTCTTGCAACACTTCTCATACTACTTTTGGTGGTCTTGCCGGACCTTTCCTTAGCCCAATCTCACAATAGGGCCCAAAATTCATCCCAGGCCCAGGCCACTGGCCCGTGCGAGCCTCAGGGCGGCCCAGCCGGATGTGTAGCCCCTGCTAATAACCTAAACCTACCATTAGATACCATAATGATGAATACTTAGGGGCGTTTGGATCAGATTTTTTTTCCAATTTAATCACTTAAAATCGATTCTAAGTAATTTTAGACTTGAGAATCCTGTTCAGAAAAAAATCAATTTTATTAGAATTAATTTCTCAAAAATCAATTTATTTCAATTCGGGATGAACGGTGATTTTGAGAGGGTTTTTTTTTTTAACCTAAGAGACATTTGCATATTTCTTCACTTTTGGAAAAAAACAAATTTTTTTTTTTAATGTATATGAACCAAACTGGATTATTTGCATAGAATCACTTTTCTATCAGAAATCGATTCTATATATGAACCAATTGATTTCTGCAGAATCAATTCTTATCACAATTGATTCTGGATAATAGAATTTGATCCAAATGGCCCTACGTTAAAGAACAGAAAATGGATACCCCATAAGAGAAGCAACGGATTAAACCATAAAAATTATATATTTCAGTCTATTAAAAGAAAAAAAAAAAAACTAGTCTAGATGTCTCCATTTGTGTTTCTCTACATTCTCCCAAGGAATGCAAAGCATATTGCCTTACATGATGTAGCATGCATTGGCATTCTCGTCGCTCAAAATATGTTCCGGCAGAAATCGACCTGCATCCTCCCAGTTAGGCACTTGAGTATAGCTTAAGCCTCCAGTGTGTTCTTCAACGGGAGACTCAGCCTCTTTGGTTTCAGTCTCAGAAGGTGGCTGAGAAGGATCCTCCTCTGCAGGTGGTGGTGGTGTCTCCTCTTTCGTTTCAGTCGCAGAAGGTGGCTGAGAAGGATCCTTCTCTGCAGGTGGTGTCTTCTCTGTTGGCGGTTCTACTGCTCCTGAAATAAAATAAGCGAGATGATTAGCTAAACATGTCTTGTTACCTCTTTGATTGTTAAATGGGACTCGATACTGTTTTTAGTATAACAAATTTTAATGGCGAAAGAAGAGCTTGCTACAGCCAGTAACCTGTAGATTTCTCCTTGGAAGAACCACAACCCATCTCTCTCTCTCTCTCTCTCTTTAAAGCCATGCATACCCTATTTAACGTAAGGGCTGAATAGCATGTAAGCAATTGATCAAAGAATCTTTTGGGATTATACTGAGGAGGATTTTAATCTTCTTTTAGAAAGTGGATCTGCCATTTAAAGAAGAATTAAGTTAAGAATATATATTTACCAAACCCTACTTTCTCTTATCAAACCCTACCCCTAAAGATCAGGTAAAGCCTCTATTCAACCCTTATAAATCTAAACATACATTCCCTCAATCCTAACAATGAGACCTATTTTACCAGCGTTATATCGAAGTCCTTATCTATAGCTGAAACCTTGATATTACTACTACATGTGAACTGATTTTAGATTCTTGCCAAAATGCTCTGGAAGCTACATGCATTTACTTATAAGTACTTCTTGTATCTTCAGAAGAAGTGCCCTCTTCTGTTCTTTTGATGGAACTTTTAAAAGTTCGGAACATTGATGTTTTGGAACAAGTTGCAAGAGTCTGGGAAGAGGAGAGGGTTTCTAACCCTTTTAGTTAATGGTATCTCAGATTTATCGAGTACAATTTCATTAGAAGTTCCACATATATGGAACTTGAAAAATCCAATTTTTTTTTTTTTGTTGAACTTTAAAGTTCCATATTTGTAGAACTTTTGTACTCTACGGCAAAATATAGTTTTAGATATCAAGTAAAATTAGGCATGAAAGATTACCAAAAAATTAGGCATGAAACAATGAAAGTTTTAGACTATAAAAGTTTCCCCCAAAAGAATGGAGCCTTATTAGCAATATATATATATGCCGTTGATCACTACTAAACAACACTCGGAAAAATAATGTCACCTACTGTATGTTCTTGTTACTGTGCCAACTCCGGTCGTAGAATTGAGGTCTTTGTGATGATATGTATTGATCCCCGACTCCTCAACTAAACTAATACATGCAATGAATTGTTTTCTGACTTTGATGGGAATTATAATTCTTTGAATTATGAGTAAGCGATAATTATATTGTATAATTATCTGATAAGCAGATTTGCAGAATGCTAGCCCTACTGTCAATCAACCCATACTCCCTCTACCAACCACTTGTCCACTTTTTTTGTGAAAAAGTGCTTTAATCACTGCAAAATGGAGAAATGGTTGGTGAAGGATGAGAGTACAAGTTGACCGAGAGTAGGGCTAGCACCCCTATAGATAATATATATTTAGAAGGGAGAGCTGTTTGAAATGGTTTGCCTATGACAATACTAGTGAGGAATGTTCTTTTACAGGTTGAAGGCTCTAGAAGACAAGGAGACAGCCGAAAAGGACATAGATGGAAGTAGTGAGAAAGACCCAAAATTGGCGGAAGAGGAATCATGCAGCTAACTCCAAATAGTTAGGGTAAGGCTTGGAGATGATGATCACTTTTTTTATTTGGTAGAGGAAGCTACTGGACTGCTGCTAGTGGGACCAATGGAGGTGAAGCATGGTCATGATAGATCTAGAGAAATTAAAGTAGAGAACTTTCCTTGAAAAGAAAGTGACATTTTCTTTCTTAAGGCCATTGATTGTGGATAACTTAGATATCTTAAACTAATTTGAGATTGCTATCTTGATAGCAAATTACTGCAAATGACAAACCAAAGTTGAGCATCTACACTGTTTGTCTGGTCACCAATAGGGCCGGATATGGACATTGTTTTATTACGAATTGTAATGTATGCGAAAAGTATCTTTAGTTACCATACAAGTGACTGAACTACACAACGAAAAAAATAATAAATACCATACAAGTGGCTGGACTACATTAGTATTGTTTAATTAGTTACATAAGGAGCATTTTGTAACGAGTAGTGATAGGCGGACCTATGGATTCCATTTGTAAACATTGTGCTTTCACCTATTGTAATAGGCTATAGTACACAAGAGGGATACATACCCTCACTTGACATACTTTTTAGGGAAATGGAAAACGGACCAAGGGTTAGCTTAGAAGCTGACCCCAGTGACCTCATTGGTCCAACCCCCCTTTGTTACCATCCATGAACTGTGGTTGGCCCCTTAGAGTTGAGCAATCTAACCGTGGTTTTTAGAAAAAACAAAAATACTTATTTTATTTAAGCTTAACTTGGTTAAACATAGGTTAAAAGGGACACAGGGACACTGCCATCAGCTTAGACTTCTCAGTCCTCTACTTTTTAGTCCATATGAAATGTGAAAGGGCCCTAGTTTCTATCTTTTGCACTAGGGATGTCAAATCAACCCTATTCACATATATTGTTTGAATATAAACACACCATATGGGCTTGTCCCAATGATAGAATGTCTCTCTCTTTGGGGTGGGTTTCAAGATCGAGTCCCAAGGGGTGCGATATTGTAACATCCGCTTTTCTGTTATGTAACCGGAAGAATGCAATCACACCCCTCAGGATTTGATCCCGGAACCTACCCCCAAAAGGGGAGATACACTACCACTATGACAGCCATTTTGTTTGAGAAATTATACATAATTTTATTTACCTGTAACACACCATACATGCAGTAATTGGAGATCACAATACTTCCTCATCCAGGTTGATGGTACAGTCAAAGAACATTCTTTAATGGCCGAAGCTTTGTTGATAAGGCTGGGTTTACAAGTAGCGCTGCTTGAAAATTGTCCCCATCGTGTTCTGATCCGACTCTATCACGGTGGTCCAAATTCAATATCTTACGAGTGTTGAAGCACTTCCTTCCTCATTGAATATCAGAAATTTAGTGGCAGATGCTCGTGTTTTTTGTTTTTAGCCCTCTTTTTTTTTCCGAGCTCTTCCGAGATCCACCCACAATCTACCTCGGATTCAGGTCTCAGCGGCTCTCAATTTGGATGATGGTGTGTGTGGGGAGAAACTGGCCAAATGAGGGTGGCGGCAGTGGTGGTGGTGGTGGATTTCAAGCTCTCCCAACAGACCCTTCTGGCGTAGGAGGCAAGAGGAGGAATGCAAATGGTAGATGGGCCTAACGGCACAATGGGCTTCCGCGCCCACTGGCTAAGTGTAGAGATGGGTTGCCCTGTGCCCAAAAAAGCAGATCAAGCAATTGTACAAAGGGGCTGACCCAGCCACTCAGTTCATAATACTGCTTGAAAAGTGGTAGCATTATTTGATTGAAATCAAAGCATCTGGAGCAATTTAATAAAGTCCCCTGTAGGAAGAAGATTTTACAAATCAAGTTACTTATCAAAGAAATATAGATTACACAATGACGTAATCCGCCCGACTTCTTGGAACACTGCTCATACTTGATACTACCCAAAAAGAGTGCAATAGGTTAGATTGGCTTTGTCATTCAATTTGATTGATGAATTGTGATATTCATCCTCAACTGGAACATCTGTAATTTTGCTATTTTATAAAACAGAACTCTGGCCTCGAAGACTCTAAGACATTATAAACAGAACTTTGGCCTCGAAGACTCCACTGGAACATCTGTAATTTTGCTATTTATAAACAGAACTCTGGCCTCGAAGACTCAAGACATTATAATACCCCCTCAATTATGGGAATTTTACCACCTAATTGCGCACTACTTTTCCATTCTTTTTATGTATCTAAGAAGGGACTAAAACCAATAGTCCTGAAAAAAAAAATCATGGCCAAACACTAGGACAGACAAAAGGAAATAGATTAACAGGAGTCAGAGCAAAAAAGTAGTATACTGGCTGAAGAAATCTGTGGAATTAATCATGAATAGTACTTTTGGTGGTCTTGCCGCCTTGCCTGACCTTTCATTGTTTCATCACCTCGGCTTTCTCTTTGATATACAGTTTACAAACCATCACAAACAGTCCCAATCAACACCACAGTAACCTCAATTGGCCAGAAACAATTCGATTATCTTAAATGTTTACAAATATTTCTTTACTTTCAGACCCACAATTACAAAAAGCCATCTCAAGTTTTTACAAACTGTACACAATACATGTATGAATTTTGAAAAGGAATTTTTTTTCTATTTCTTTCCCCCCCTTTCCCCTATTTTAACTGTTTTATATGTAATTTTGACTATACAAATATTAGTAACATACGATCAATCAGAGGACAAAACTTTGTGTAACGAAGGCGATGAAGAGGACAGTACCTTGGGAAGGGAACATGATGTAGCACAACAATAAAGCTCAAGATCAGATAACTTCCTCTAAGAGAGCATCAAATATCAACTCTTCCAGCTCAAGTCCAACACACTCGGTTTCGAATTGGAGGTTCATCCACCCATCACCCTTTGCAAGATCTCGAGCGACAACGTATTCCAATGACTGATCCAGCCCTGGCTTCCCGCTCAGGTACCAACTAATGCTTTCCCATACCTCCTCAAGAACATGGTATCCCATGGGCAATGGACGGATGTGGGATTTAAAGGACAAAGGCTTGGGGCAGTAGGTGAACGATCTTTCATAGATTTCAAGTAAGATCTCATTAATTAGATCAAACAACAGCTGGTGATCACAACTTCCATCAGCCTCGTGCCTGGAACAGTCATGTTCAAAGGGCAAGCAGCCCTCCACTTCCTCAAAAATTGAAGGGTCCATCGGTTGGTCCAAGGAATGCCACGTTCTGAGGTACTCATTTCGACTAAACCCCGATAGCTCCAGCACATCTCTCACATAATTAAAGTCAGCTTCGTCCTTTCTATCCACTAGAACATGCAAAAATTCACTATCTACATTCTTGCTTGGAATTTTTACATTCTCAAGATTCAGTGTGCTTCCAGCCCCTGTGGAGAAATCCATGCTGGATTGGTTTTGAAGGTTTTCCAAAGAATTCAGCTCATCAAAGTGGATGTGCCTCGGTTTCAACTCTGAACCTGTTTCCATTTAAAAATTGAAAAAAAAAACATAAATTTCCACATTTAACCATATTTATTGCAAAATTAGTGTACTAGAAAAGTATCTTTCATAGAAAAAATAAGAAAATATAATGCTGTACAATCTAATCAAGCAACAATATAGTTATCGATAAGAAAACTAAATCCTGATTCGAAATTAACATAGGGAAAAAGTTTATTACACCCATGATATTGCTAACTCACCCCTATCGATATCAAATTAGTGACTTATGTGTTTGGGTCCCAACACCTTCAGTTTGGACCAGACAGTTCACCTACCTGAGTTATTTCATCCAATAGAAAGTAGTTCGAACTTTGAAGGTTGAAATATCAACTATAAGATATGCTGTTCTATATTTCATATAATGAAGTGTTATTTTCATTACCAAAGCCACATAATAGAAAAAAGGGCTAACCTCTCTTGTAAAACATTATTTCAGCATGAAAAAAGGTCCAAGAAAAAAGGGAATCATTTAATTCAGAATTAAGAGCTATCAACATTTTTAAAAAGTGCAGTCTTATTTTAATATGAAATTATTATGTGTGAGATAGAAAGATAGCAAACCTGGGTGTGAGAGTGAGATATGATGCACATTGGAGTATGAGTAAGAAAATATTTGGAATAGGAAAGTCACCTTCTGAGACGGAGAAATTTGCATGGCTGGTGACATCCTCTTGAAAACAGGAGTCAAGAACTGAGATTGGACTTGGTTGTGCCAGCTTATTACTGTCATTCTCTGTGGGTCTGATATTCTGTTCTTGGTGAGAAGTGCTTCCTCCCTTTGTCAGGTCATCCCAATCACAACTAGTCCCATCCAGTTTAGCATTTTCCTCATCATTTGTATCTGATACTGATCCCATCTGACCCTCGATTACTGGTCGACTTTCACTTACTTCTACCAAGTTTTCTTCACATTCACTTTCTACAAGAGCATCTAACTGTCCACAATTCTCTGTAATGCATACTGGCTTTTGGTCAGCTGAAATACAACATTCAATAGTCGCACTGCTTTCCACAACAGTCCCAGTTGGCATCCCTGAACAAAGAGCATCATGAGACACCTCACTTTGAAGAGAACAATAAGATTCGAGATCAGGTAGAGAAAGAATCCTTCCCAAGGATTTTGGAGCATGCCCACCAGGCAAAAGTCCGTCTTCATCTTCATTTTTCACCTTTAACCTCTCAGAGAGATGCCACTTGGCTTCTTTGCTGAAACTAGACTCAAACAACTGACAATATCTATCCAGTGAATCATTGAGCGAGGACGTTCTTTTGATGCTGTAAATTCCACCCTTGCCAAGTGCAGAAATGATACCGTCGCTCTGATAACTTCTTCTGGGAGTGTCTTTATCATCCCTGTCCATTACAGGATCCTTCCACTGGTTAACCGTCTCCTTCTTCATATCCTTATAAAATCTACGGCCATATGGAATTCTATGAAAAATTGCATCCATGGAGATCCATTGACTCTCCTTTCTGCTCTCTCTGATTGCATGTTTTATCCTCTGCTTAATATCCTTAAAACGATTTATAACCACTTGATTCTCCCCACGGTTCTTCAACTGGCGGGGTGAACCCAGAGAAGAATTGTCAGCACTTCCAGAGCTTCCTTGGTCTTGCTTTGGAATACAGCCTACAGTATTGCCAACCATCAATGCCGCTGACTTTACATAGATATCCTCTGAAGACTCGGATGCAGCCAACATTGATGCGGAATTCCCAGCTTCCAACTTCTCCTCACGTTTTACAAGGGACCCAATTTCCATCTGCTTGTATTTGAGTTTTCGAGACCTAATACTTCTTCTGCCTGATGGGTCAGGTACAGGGAATGATCCTGACTTTGTTAATCCCAACTTTGCCTTGGAAACCTGCAGGCCATGGAAATGATGTGCCAGAGCGGAGTCTGGGTCTTGTAGAATTTTTTGGAATAATTCCTTATTTACATTAAATACCTCCAGAGCATTCAGAAATTCCTTTGATTGGTGGAGTTTAACATCTCCAATGATCTCATTACCATTTATTGACTTCTGCTTTAACCAAGCTTGTTCTGCTTTGTCCAACTTTACTCGAAGAAGTGTGTGCTTCTCAAGCAGATGCCTCCCGGGCTCATCAAGTTGGTCATGCCCCAAGTCATTCATAGTATTCATGGTGTCACACACCTCACATCTTTTACTGCAGGCAACTGGTTCCTCAGGAGCCTTCAGCAGAGGTGGGTCCCACGTGCTGACGGCAGAAGTATTCGCATGGTTCCGGTGCAGATCAATTCTTGGAATCTCAACATTTGTGCTTATCTCCGAACGGAGATCAAGATTTGAAGGCTCTAAATGATGGATGGAATCAGTTCGCAGCAAGCGTGATCGTGCAGGGATGGCTGGAATTCGGCGTTTACGGTCCTCTTCTTTAGACATCTCTTCAGCAATTAATGCTTTCATGCAGGCTTTACCAGACTTTCTGTTGGTTGGATTGGCCTCTGCCATCTTTTCTTCAGTCTGGTTGATTTCAAATTCAGATACTGTTATCTTATGTTTTTTGCATGCCGAAATAACTGTTATGTCTTAATTGAAGCAGTTGCAATTCTATGACATATCAAAGCCGAGTTACAAATACTGAAGAGTGAACAAATCAACAAAAACTGAAAAAGGAACTTGCATTTGCTTTACTATATAGTTGATTATGTAACATAAGTTTACTTAATTGAAGACCAGAAGCACGATATAAACAATAATTTTTCACAAACTTACAAGGAAATTGTCCACTTCAGCATCCAAACATTCATGTGCTTCACCAGTATCAGGGACTATCAGATTCATTTCTGGACTTCCGATTCCTACAAACAAGGAAAAACTTACACAGTGTATACCGAATGGGAAAATGAAGCTAAAGGAATAATTCATTTAGATGGTATGGAAGAGCTATTGCCAAGTGGCAAGAGAATATGTGGGGTCCCCAGTCCCCACCTAGGACATCTCCTTCGTCAAATTCAACCTTGTGGGATAATGGTGATCCAATCTATCACATTCTTTCGCATTTGTGAGATAAACCATGAAGCACTTTCCAGAGGAAGTCCATATGAAGCTTTACTTGAAACAATTCAGTCAATTCACTTGACAAATATGTAAATATCTAGAATCTGTCCCTAAAAGAATGTTCATTAGAACCTCTACCAATATTAGACTCATTCTCATGATCAAGTCTATCAATTCAAAGTAGCAATTTAGTGACCATATAACTCCTATCAGTTCGTATATTGCTTAGAGTTGAACAAGAGTACTACATTTAAAAATAAATAAATTAGTGTCATATGCATGTTGCATGTTTAGTCACCTGCTAATTAGTATCATCTACATGTGTCATGTTTGGGACTGGCTGACACTCATATAAAAAAAGTGGGAAAAAAATGTTTAAATTTATCTAATTTTGTTTTCAGCTATTAATTTAGTATTTCAGTATATCGACTTATCTATATATGTTAAAATAAGTAGACTAGTGAAATGATATACCATATATCTAAATAAACGTTATTTACCCATGAAAAGAAAAAAACTTATCTAGATGTATCATTCTAATAGTCTTCTTATATCAATTGAACTTATTCAGAAAAAAGCAATATTGGCATAAAGTTCTGTCCAGATTAGAGTGTTCAGCAGCTTCAGCTCCCTGTATATGTGTTTAAATATTCAGAAGACTATTAGAAATAAAGAGACAGATCATTTTCCTTTCAGGAAAATATTCAGATACATATTTGAGCATGTACCAAAATAATAACCAGCCCCCATGAAGGTATGATGGTGCTCTACACAAAGATGCACAATTAAATAGATTTTCTAAGACTCATGCTGTTATGCTGGTGCATCTAATGAAAGCCAACAATTAAAAAAAAAGAAAAGGCCAAGCACACTAATTTCCAACTTTGTGATTACTTGAAAATCACCACACAACATTAAGACATACTGCAAGAATAATAAAATGAATTAAAAAACCTTAGAATCCATCCACGAGACCCTTATATCAGAGAGAGTGTAGAAACTCCATCTATGTTATAAATAATAAACTGAATTAAAAAAAACCCTTATATCAGAGAGTATATACAATTCATCTATGTTACAAATACCCTAGTACTATATATATAACATCTTTCTAAAGCAGCTAAAGATGCAAGATGCCATGTTAATATGATGAAAATGCCATGATCCATTAAATAACTGAGATTGCTTACCCCCTGCATGTCTTCCACCCCCATGGCTTTTGTGCGGAAGCATCTTTTTGACATTATACCACTGATGATAGTCAAGAAATTGAAGTATGCCCCACATACAGCCTGAATGCTTTTTCTCAAATGGAACACCAGAGTGTTTGCGTTGCCAATGCTTTCCCATTTATAACACGAGAAACAAGCGTCTCCAATACCCACTTGAGCAACACAAAGGCTTTCCTCTGCTCGCTTATCAAACTTGATCTAAAGTATAACAATAAAAATCAAAACACCATATAAGCAAGGTTGCACACTCAAATTTTCAGTAAATTCTTCGATCATCACACATATACATGCATCTCTAATTTTACCACCAAATTCTGAACTACCAATTACCCATGTCTTGAAAGCTTGCAAATTCTCTTGCTTTTTAAGTTTAGAGGCAGGGGAAGGGGAAGAGGAATTTGGGTGAATTCAAAAATTAACAAAAGTGAGATATATTTGGTATTGAAATTTACAGGGATGCGTAACCCTAAACAATAAATCATGACTGTTGAAAAGGGGGAAGGAGTTCAGGATAGATTCTAAAACGTTTGAAGATTAATTGAGTAACAGAGAGTAATTAAAGCAAATGAATTTCAATTCTAACAATCAGGTACCTAACACAATAAAGAAAATTATTTTAATAATAATAAGAACATAACGCAAAGGAACTTTATTCTTCTTACTCAAAGCAACAAGAAGCAATACCGTAAGATTGGAGAGGACCAATGAAACGAAAGTTACGAAACGGAAAAGACGAACTTGGTGAAGAACGAAGACCCTTGACGCACTACGCAGCCATGGCGAGAGCTCGGGGGTTGCAGAGAGAGAGAGAGAGAGAGATTAGGGTTTGAAAAAAGAGGAGAGAGAGAGAAGTAAAGGAAAAAAAGGATGAAGAATCGGATTAATCTAGAAGAGATGTTGATTTAACGTACACGAAAAGGAGGAGGATGAGAAGAAGGTCGTGGTGTTTGTCTCCTTCTTCTTTTGAAACCCGGTAAAAAAGGGCAAGAAACGCGAAAGCTCCACCTCTCGTTTTCATTTCCTCTTTCAACGCCATTACCCGCCAACTACTCTCGCTCCTTTATTTCTTTTTCATTCGTCTTTGTTCTTGGGCTTACCCACTTGGTTAACGACTCTAATCACTTTTACTTATTTATTTATTTTGAAAATGGAAGACACGGACCCAGGGTCAGCTTCTAAGCTGACCCCAGTGACCTCATTGGTCTAAGCACTTTTTTTACCATCCATCAACCGTGGTTAGCTCCTTAGGGTTAAGCAATCTGGCCATGATTTTTAGAAAAAAACAAAAATACTTATTTTAATTTAAATAAGCTTAATCATAGTTAAACATGGGTTAAAAGGGACACGGGACACTGCGGTCAGCTTAGAAGAGGACCTTGGGGTCCTCTTATCGGGACTCATTTATTTTTGATACAAGGCATCATTTATCAAAAGTTGTGTAGCCTAGTGGTTGAATGCCAAACCTTATACCCAGAGGTCTTGAGATCAAATCTGGGCTCCAGTCCATATCGGGGGTATGGGTTGGGTGTTTACCTATACATCACATGTGATTAATTCTTCCAAAGTTCTTCCCATTCTTCGTTGTGCTCCAACTATTTAATTAGTTCTCCAAGTGATGATTTGCACCCCTAGGATTGATAAACCTTTTCAATCTTATTAACCAAAGACATACAACTTTGCGCTCTAAGAATTATTGTTATTCTTCTGATCCAACCCTCAATCCTCTTTTTTAGGTTTATCTATATTGTTTCAATCGAATGCACTTCTAACCCTTGTTCCACTCTATTGATTAGGACCTTTAGATCTTACAATTCAAATTCATATTTTATAGGATCCACTATCATACAATAAAGAGTTTCATTTCGCATCTCTATCTATTTTCATCGGGCCACATTAATTAAAAAAAAAAGAAAAGCTTAAGAATCCTTTCTCTAGGAACAAACAATAAATTTAATATACAATTGGTTATATAATCGTGGTTACATAGGCGCTTTTTATGCAGCAACCTTAACTAGGGTTTTAAAAGATTGGCGATATGTTATATATATAATTTTAAACTAGTCATATTTTAACCGAGCTCGTTAAAAACTGGAGCTCAGTTCGTGTTTGGCTCAAGCTTGGTTGTGCTTGTTTATAAATGAGCCAAGCCAAAAGTCAGAACCTTGAAATATTACACTGCTCAATAAATTCTTGTCTCGCTAGCTCCGCTCGGCTTGATACTCACCCCTCCTTCCAAGGGATTCAAAGAAAAAGTTCACTCCTGTGAGGGATATACCTCATATCACTAGAGCAACCATGACTCCATGAGTTGTTAATACTGATACTACATGCAAATCTTCTTTAAAAAAAAATTAGCATTTATTAATTCTTTTGGGCCATAAGCTCAACATTTGCTAACTATACAACATAATTAATATCTACGTTATAAAATTCTAACAACCACATGCCGCTTATAACTCATATGGTAAGGTATACGTGCTCTTCTCAGCCTTCTATTGGTCCATGTGTTCGTGAGTTTGGCCTGTGTGCATTGTGTTTAACCTCTACTGATATACTAACATTATTATTAAGATAACTACGAAACATTAGATAATGCTTGTACCAAAAAAATATATCTAACAACATAAAGGCAGAAGACAACAATGTTCCTTTGTCTTCAAACCCTTGATGTTCCTTACTGAACTGTCAACGAAAAGATTCTTGTACCAAAAAATAATAAAATCCAACCATCAACCAAAATAAAGGAAAAATGACAATAATTTCCAAACCCGATAATAGTTTCCAAACCCTTCATTTTCCTACTCAGGTTAAGTAAGAGGTTGGTTTGTTGCCTGATTGTTAAACAGACTTTATTCAGAGCTCTTTGCATAGGATTAGGCAATCGACTTTTCATGGTTTTGCTAGTTGAAATTCTTGTTTATGCTTGCTAAATTAAGGAAGTCTCTTACTATAGTCAGATGAGGAACAATCGACTATTTTAAGGTCGGTGTCTCTACCCTACTTGACCAATCTCACTGAAAATAAACCAGCTTGTTGTTTGGGTTGTCGGGTCCATCCCTGGAAGATCTATCTGGAATCTTGGGTGGGAGGTCAACCTTTTCCCAACCCGAGGTATCTGTAGTTGAATCTCCTTGGGTCCTAAGTAAGATGTGAGGAATTAGTAAGTTCCTTGGTCTCTCTATTGAGGGCCATGAAGACGAATTCAGGAGAATACTTTAGTCCCTTGAACAGGGAAGGCGTGGGTCTGTGGTTAAGCCTAAACCAAGTCGTCCCATAGGTTTGGTGAGGAGATCACCTATGGAGGTGAGAAGGTTGAAGTTTGCAGTCAACTACGATAGGTCGGGTCGTAAAGTTATTCCTAGATCTACGAGGTTGAGTCAGGGTCCTCTTAACGATCAATGTTAGACTTAAGTCTTCTCTCCTGGAACATTAGAGGTTTGGATTGTCCAGGGAAACAAGCGACAATCAAAAGTTCGTCATTTCTAAAAAACCATCAGTCCTCTGCATTCAGGAAACTAAGTTGGGATCAATTTGCCCCCAGCTAATTCAGGATATTTGGGGGGATGGTCCATCGGGTTGGCTTAGTGTGGCTTCTTTAGGGGTGTCTGGTGAGATTTTACTTTTGTGGGATAGGAGTAGAATCGAGGTTTTGGAGTCCGAATTGGGGGCGTAATCAATCTTCATTCTCTATTGTTTGTCTAATGGGGGCAATAATTGGTTCTTCTCTGGGGTCTACGGTCCTTTGGGGCCGTTGCGGATGCCGAGTTCTCACAGAAACTCGATGATGTGAGTGGTAGGTGGGATGCCCCTTGGTGTTTGGGTGAGGACTTCAACTGCATCCGCATCCCCCATGAGAGGTAAGGGGTTCAATCATCGACGGTCAAAATGCAAAGATTTGTAAATTTCATTTCCCACTATAATTTGATTGACTACCCTATCCTTGGATCCCAGTTCACTTGGTCTCAGTTATTGTCTAGTCGTCGTGCGAGCAGATTGAATTAGTTTCTTTTTCTCAGTTGGGTTGGAGGACCTGTTCCCTAATTTGGTCCAATCTTCCCTGCCTCGTCCCACTTCTGACCATGTGCCCATCTTATTGGCCCCCAATAATGTTGTGGGTGGCGTATCTCCATTCCGGTTCGAAAATATGGGGCTCCAGTCGGAAGAATTTAAAGTCGTTGTTTTCGAGGTGTGAGTTTCTCAGTTCACCTAGGGACCCTCTAGCACGCGATTCGGCCGGAAGTTGAAAGCCCTCAAAGCTAAACTTAAGATCTGGAATAAATAGGTCTTTTAGGAATGTGTCGAACTTGAAAGTCCAGTTGCTATCTGACATTTAGTCCCTACACTCCATTGAGAGTACCCAACCTCTCTTCGACGTGGAGAGTCACGCTCGGGAGTCTTTGAAGTATGAGTATCTGAAGTCTGTGCGTCTCGAGGAGATTGAAAACAAGTCTAAGATTCGTTGGTTGAAGGAGGGAGACCGTAATATTAAGTTCTTCCACCGCATGACTGTCAGCACCCCATTTTTACACCCCATTTTAACTATGATTAATTAACTTAACCATAGTTAACTTGACTTAACCCTAGGACTAGCCCTAAGTAAACCCCAAACCCTAGGCTAGAAGCTTTCGGGCTCAAAGCCCACTTGAACAACCCAATCATTAAAGAGTCTCATGAAAACCAAAATCAAGGCCCGGTGGGGGCCCATGACCTTCTAGGGCCCATTAGGGTGGGGCCCACTTTTTTAAAAAATTTAAATTTAGAGCCAAAGCCCTCAAATGGCAAAGCCAATGGTGTATGGGCCGCATGCTAAGGGTTAGCCCAAGAAGCAAACAAACAAAAAAAAAAAAAACAAAAAAAAATATTATTTTTGGCACTATTCATCATCCCTACCAACAGGCCAGCGTGCCAGTCGCTGCCCCAGCTCTGCCCTGCCCCCTCCTGGTTGTATCCCAGTGTGTCCCCCACGCCTATGGTGATCCTTATCACATCCCCACTCCCCCATCTTCTACAAAAGGCCACCGGCAGCCACTGTTGAAAAACAAAAAAAGTCCCTGTATCCAAGCTTCTCTCACGGCCACTTTTTCAAACCCTCGTGAGCTTTCTTCCAGTATCTTCCACCTATCTCAAAAGATTTCCAACCTCCCATACCTCCTATCTCACTCACCACCATATCCCACAGCCATTGTTTGGAGGGGAGTTTCTCAAAAAGAAAATCTGTAGGAAGCCATTACAGCCATACACAGCTTCCCTCAAGCCATTTCCTCCCTTCCAACAGCTCCCTTAGTAGCCACCATCCACCACCATCTCTCATCACCTATTGCACCACCACTCTCCTCAACAAAAAAAAAAAAAAAAAAGAGAAAAAATTCTGTCAAATCCCTTTCAACCCACTCTTCTCTTCCTCCATCTTCACAACAGCCACACAGTCTCGTGTTCTCCTTTAAAACCAGCCCACAATGCCCATGTCCTCTTGCCAAAATCAGTCCCTGAAATAGCCCCCTTTCAGCCCATCAACACAGCCCCAAACGGCCACTGTAACGACCCCATCACAGCCCTAACCAGTCCATGTCCAGCCTCTATAACAGCCACAACGCCACTCCATTGCAGTCCCAAAAACAGCCTCTTCTCAGTCCTTGTAATAGCCACTGAGTCACCCTCTGTCCAGCCCTTACCATACCCGAAATCATCCTCTGTCCAGCTCTATCCATACCCGAAATCACCCTTTGTTCGGCCCCTCACCACAATCCATCATCTTAGCACCAGAGCAGCAACCTCTCCTTTCCTCTGAGGTCCACGGCCAACAAGGAACCCATAGCAGCAGCCCAACAGTTGCCCTCATCTCCACGCGCGCTCCATGGCAGCAACAAGGTGAGTTTCTATTTTTTTCCCTTTTGTTTGCTTATTAGTCTATCTTTTTAATAGGATAACTATAGGCTTGTTCTTCTATTGATTAGCTTTAATATGTTAGTTTAATCTATGTGGGTTTAGCTTCAATCTGTTAATTCAGTTAGTTTAACCATAGATTAATTTAGTATTACATGGTTAGTATATAATCAAAGAAAAAAAAAGAAAAAAAAAAATTTAAAATTAATTTATCAAGTCTAATTTGATTCTAGATTAGCACTAAAGACAGTAGATTCTTTTGTTAATTAGTGTAGTCTTAGTTTCTTGTAATCAAGTCTGTTAGGTTTCTTTTACGTTGATCAAAATATGACTCTAGATTAGCATCTCTTAATTAGTTTAACTTTAAATTCTAGTTTAGTTTGGATAATCCTTTATGTGCTAGTTAAGTTTAAATTTTAGATTAGTTTTGCCTAATTTAGATTGATCAAAATCTGTTTTAAGATTTCTAGGATAGTTGTAGGTTAAGCTATTTAAAATTTTGCTTTAGGTTAGATTTCTAGATTAGACTTAAGCTACTTTGATTTAATTTCAAATCCATAGACAAGTTAGTGTAAAATTCTGTTTTTAGGAATTAGTTAGAACCAAATTTAGTTTTATATAATTCTAGACTAGATTCTCTTTAGCTTTTCAAATGACAATTTTTAGGATAGTTTTAGATAGAGCCTTAGTTAATCATAGGTTAGTTCCCATAGACTTAAAGCTTAATGATTGGGTGTTTTTGAGGTTAACTTTAATTAACTTAAACCTAGTTCCTTCTCTATTTTTAGGATATTAGACATAGTTAATTAAACTCTCTTGAGAACAATCACCATAGTTAGTTTAGGCCCGTTGCTCCGCAACGAGCCTAAACTACTATTCAAAAAAATCCAAAAAAAAATGAAAAACATTCAAAAATCCAAAAAGACTAAAAACATGCTTGCTGCTTTTTCCGCAACGGGCCTAAACTACTATTCAAAAAAATCCAAAAAAAATGAAAAACATTCAAAAATCCAAAAAGACTAAAAACATGCTTGCTAGGCTTTTTACCTTGGTTAACACCCTTCTAACTGCGGTTAGACTAACCTTGCACTTGACCAACTGGGTCAACTAAACCTTAACCTCCGGGCTAGACCTTAACCACCCTATGCACACACACACACACACACCCCTAGCATTGGCACGGGCTCATGTGCCATAACTACGCTCGGTCTGATCTCACTTTGTGAGTACGTAGGCAACCTCACACGGGTTCGACCCTAGCCTATTTAGCTTTCTCTTTTTCTTAGACTAGCATTTATTTAAACACTTAGGTATTTTAATTAATTTTGAGTTTAAATTGGCTTAAATTTAGGGAGTAGGTAACCGTTGTAAAACGGGGGTCTTGGGTGCCTAACACCTTCCCCAATACTTAATCGTACCGCTTACCCTAACTCTGATAAACCATTTGCCTTATCCAAATCACTCGAGACCTATCCCTTAGAATGAATAGGTGGCGACTCTCAGTCAAACACATAATGTGAAAGTGGGTAGGAAAAATCTCATGCTCACAATGACCAATTTTCGTCATAAATCAAATCATATCTCGAGCCTCTTATTTGACGGTGAGTTGATCAAATCTGATCAGAAGTCTATTGAGGATAGCGTGGTCGGATTTTATAAGGATTTGTACTTGGAGAGTTTTGCGGTGCCCAAAATTAGATGGTCTACCTTTCGACTCCTTATCCCCAGCTTAAAGTGAGGGGTTGGAGTATCTATTCCAGGCTGATGAGGTGTTGAGTGCCATTCGGTGCATGACAGATAACAAGGCACCTGGTCTTGATGGGTTTTCCATTGAATTTTATTGGGCGTGTTGGGACGTGGTGGGGGGACGACCTCTTAGCCATTTTTTAGGAGCTTTATGATCTTGGGTCGTTTGATAGGGCAATTAACAATACATTTGTAACCATGATTCCGAAGAGAATTGGTGCCCAGGACCTAAAAGACTTTTGCCCTATTAACCTAATCAATAGTGCCTATAAAATTCTAGCGAAAGTGCTAGACACCTGTATTCGTAGTATCCTAGGTTTCATCATCTCCCCTCATCAAGGCGCCTTTGTAAAAGGTAGAAAGATCTTAGATGACATTCTTATTGCCAATGAATGTGTTGACGAGCACGTCATCCAAGACACTGTTTGTAAGATTGATATGAAAAAAGGCCTATGATAATGTCAATTGAGAGTTTCTCCTTTATGTGTTGGGCATAATGGGTTTTGGGGTCTAAGTGACAATCGTTGATCCAAGCTTGTGCCTTCTCCACCTCCTTCTCCATCCTATTTAACAGCAGTTCAAAAGGTTTCTTTCGTAGTTCTAAGGGGCTAAGGCAGGGAGATCCCTTGTCTCCAACGCTTTTCATCATCATTTCGGAAGCCCTGAGCTAGATGCTGGTTCGTGCGAATGGGCAATTGTTTGAAGGGTTTTCCGTGTGGAGAGAGAGGCTCAATATTTCACATTTGCAGTTTGCGGATCATACGTTAGTGTTTTGTGGTACCTCTTGTTTGCAACTCATCAATCTCAGATGTGTTTTGAGATGTTTTGAGGCAGTGTCAGGTCACGTAAGAGTGAAATTGTTCCTGTTGTATTGATCTCTTGGCCATGCGTCTAGGGTGTCGGATAGGGGCTTTCCCATGCACTTACCTCGGACTTCCGCTGGGGACCCCTTCAAATCCAAAGCTATCTGGCCTCGGTGATTGATAGATCATTTGTTCGTCTTGCTAGGTGGAAGTCCTCTCTCCTATCCAAAGGTAGTAAACTGACTCTCATCAAGAGTACTCTTAGAAGTCTCCCCACTTATTATCTTTCCACCCTAATTCTTCTTAGGTCCATTGCCCTGACTCTTGATTGTCTCCAGCCTAATTTCCTTTGGCAAGAGCTTGATGATAAGCGAAAATATCACTTAGTTGATTGAGCTCAAATTTGCAAGCTGCTCGAGGCAGGGGGCCTCAACCTTGCTCCGCTCAGTGCGGTGAATAGGAATCTTTTGGGTAAGTGGGTTTGGCGGTTTGGCAAGGAGAGAGAGACTTTGGCCGAGAGTGATAGTGGCTAAATATGGTCTTGCTTCTTCTTGGTTGCCTAGAGGAGTTAGAGGCCCCCACTGGGTGAGTTTTTTGGAAAGATATTATGGGGGGTTGCTCCGTCTCTAGATCCGTTCATCAGATTCAAGTTGGGTGATGGGGTTGACATCCCATTTTGGTATGATGTTTGGAATGGTCAATCAAGTCTTAAGGACGGTTTTGGATATCTTTTTCTTCTGACTCTAAACAAAAGGGCGTCTATTACTGAGTGCGTCGAGCGTTTGAGTAATGTCATAGTCTAGTATCCTAGATTTAGAAGGGCTTTGAATGATTGAGAAATTAAGGATATGTAGAGACTTCTGGCTCAGTTGAGTTCCTTCAACCCCAGATCTCAAATTAGCGATTATAGGGTATGGTCTCATAGCAACAACAGACGATTTTCAGTGAGATAATTTTTGTAGTCCTTTGACTCTGCTCATTCGTGCTTTTTTCCTTATATGGCTATGTGGGCTAACCAGGTCCCCACAAAGATATCTTTCTTTCTATGATTAACGACTCTTAGTAAAATTCTTACTACGGATCAATTGAAGATGCGAATGTGGAGTTTAGCTAATCGGTGCTACTTGTGCATGAATGCGAAAGAGACTATGAACCATTTGTTCCTGCACTGCCCAGTTGTCTTCGGGCTCTGAACTTGGTTATTGGCCCGCATGGGTGTGGAGTGGTTCTTCTCCTTCTCCTTTATGGGCTTCTTATTGGGATGATACTTGATGACATGGGCGGGTGCCAAGGAAAGCATCTGAAAAATTTTGTCTAGTGCTGTTTCGTGGTCTGTTTGGATGGAAATGAATTATCGTGTATTTGACAACTCTTCTTCTTCTCTCCTCCAAATCCGATTCTAGGTGCGACAATCGATTGTGGATTGGAGTTCCACAAGTTCGGTGGGCCAAGATGTGAGGGAGGCTCTCCTAATTTGATCGGCAACCGCTTAGTTTCTTTGTGGTTTTTCTTCTTCTTATTTAGTCTTGTGTGATTCTCTCTTTTAGTTTACGTCACTATAAATTGTTCCTTCTTTTCTTATATATATATATTACTTTACCGATAAAAAAAAAAACAGACTTTAGAGGTAGGCTCAAGCCTATCTTATTAGAGGAGTGCTAGCACCAGTCACAATAATTCCAAGATTTTCCACAGAAGCAAGACTAAGGGCAACATGTGGAGATTTTTGTTATTTTAACATAATAAAAAAAGAAAAATCGGGAGTTGTTTGACATTTATAGCCACCACCTAGTGTCTATGGAAGAATGCGATTGGGGCTAGCATTTCTGATCTTTATTATTAGCTGAGCTAGGCTTACCTATTGAATGGATAATTTGTTCAATAATCACATTGAGCAACTCGGTTAGTAGTATAGTCAAACAAGACCTCACTCAATTACTTGTACCGAGCTGAGGAGAGGACCAATTCAGTCCATTGACACCCATATTCTTCTCGTCACATATCAAACCAAAAGAACCCCCAGAGTGGTTGCCAAACTTTAGCTCTAGCACATCAATGATGAAAATATAGAAGTAGGGGACACTTGTGTCATTTGCCATGGTAGTGTCTTGAAACCATTTTTCTAGTTTTAATATTTTTTTTTTTTTCGATTTCTTCATATTACTCACAAATTTAGAGACATTTCTACTCTTGATCCTCTAAATCTAATATGTTTATCTCATTTTAATTCTCTTAAAATGACATGGTAAAAGGTTAGATTTTTACTTAAAACGTGAAAGACAAGGAGAAACCGTTGGTCATAGATCTATCCAATCTAGGGTATGGACGAAATTAAAGTCACACTATGTGAATACCCAGCTTTCGCTCCTTGCTTCGTCACCCGGGGGGGGGGGGGGGGGGGGTCTTTGGTCGATGTCTGGTAGGTCAAAGTTGTGGACTAAACCATTAAAGGAATTATTGGCCTAGTCTTCCTTTGAACGAAGCCATTTCTCTTTGTATCAAGTATGGCGTTATTGACCGGATTAATTGACCAAGAAACCAACTTGGTTGTATTGTAGGTCAAAAATTATGGATAATAATGGTGATTATGTTTTCATCGAGAATCGATTCAATTCATGTCTTTTGCTTCTGCCCCTAATGGTTCGACTTCGATATAGTTGGATGTTCACAACTGTTGAATCCCCATGTATTTATTATGGGTTATTGACCATTTGATTATTGTCTTTCAAGCAATTGATTTTCCTGCTAATAAGGGACTTCTAAGAGAGACCACTGACTCTGACTTAGGACGTCTCTGGCTATAGCCAGAGACGTCCTCTCTGGCTGTATCACTGTGATGCCACTTGTCCCATAACTTCCTTCACTTATCCCATAACTTCCATGTCCTTAGGATTTGAAAATGTTATGGGCTTGATTTGATAAACTTCTCTGAGAAGGAAGGACTTCCCAAGAAAACTTTCAAAAAAGTAACTTTCAAAGAAATCTACAAAAGTCAATCTCAAGAAAAATTGATATTTGATGTGCACAAATAAAAATAATTTCATAAAATCATAAGTCAAAATTTACGTTTGATCTATACTCATTAGAAATAACTTTTATTATCTTAATAGGAGAGACTAGAGAGAGCTCCTTCCACCCTTTTTCCAGTAAACTTTCTGTGGAAGTAGCCTTGGCTAGCTTTTTGAGGAAGCCAAATTTTTTTTTTTTTTCAATTTTTGCAGAAAGTCAAAAGTTAGGCAAATAATCATATATGTTTTTTTTAAAATCAACTTTTGACATTTTGGAGTCAAAAGTTAATAAAATCAGTTTAGAACCAAACACTACCTTCGGCTATTCTAGAGACGTGGCATCACGACACTACCAGAGAGGATTCTAAGTCACTGCCCGTAGGGTCACAACTCACAATTGCCCCTTTTTTTTTTTTTTTTTTGGAGACTTCGGATTCTCTCATGTTATAACCGATCTCGAGGGAGACCAGTTATAACTTGAAGACAGCATTTATCCAATCCGTTAGCATTCAGTGAGTTTGACGGTAACATGGAAGGATCAACACATGTCTGATCAAGGTTATAACAGCTCTCTTTGAGTCCGGTAATAACCTAAGAGAATCTCAAGTCTTTTTTGGAGCGGAAATTAGAGAATTGCGCTTCCGACACGCACTTACACAGCTAATATTTTGCGATAAGTGTCCCCTTTTGACCCTATAGAAGTATAGAGAATATAAATGGGGACCAGCAGGGCCCTAATTGGTGGACCCTGGTCTGGACTATAACCTTTCACTACTATTCACTGTGGCCATCTTGTGAATCGGAAACGTAAATAAGATTGGAGATCCCTTTCCCCTTGAGTTATGAGACTAAGAGCTATGTACTGAGATTGTATGGCACTGTATTTGAGCAATCTCTTACAATTTTTACTCACTTTTTTTTAGATAAAAAAATGAAAAAAGAATTGGCGTGTGTTTACAAGTTGGCTGACACAAAATATTATTATTATTATTTGAAAAATGTGAGAGTCTCTACGATTAATTTTGATGACGATGTTATGGGGGAGAGGACTATTGGACTAGTCCCAGCATAACATTGCAAATGTGCTGTGTACATGGTTCGGCCCGGTCAACCACCGGGCTTAAAATGAAGGCCTGCTTAGCCCAAGAGGAATCCTCCGGATCCGGATCCTATCACGGAGGGCTAAGTTAAGCTTTGAGGAGGTCAATGATTAGATGGGCCATGGCTGCCTACATGCGTAGTACTAGTAGCGCTCTCGAATACAAAAGAAAGTGTACTTCTATTGGGTGGTTCAGAAACATTGGCATTGAACGCTGAAGTAGACTCTCTGACTAGGAGGCTCGAGCGAGGAGTCCGCATCATGTGTGCAACTCCGCACACGGATTTGTTGTGTTCATCACACGAAAGGACACGTGTCGTACTGTAATGAGATCGTGATTAGATCCTCTCAAACCGTTTATGGATACAACGCTGTAGTCTAGCCACTGGAGATAGAAGTTAGGAGAGGAGATAAAAGGTGTCCACATCAGAACAGCTAGGCTGATGTTTTCACAATTGCGCCCCCAGCTGTAATGAAGTGTGCTGCTGTAGGACCCACGACTTCCATCGCCAAATAAACTGTCAGCTTGGCATTTTTTGTCTCTTAGGAAAATGGTGGCACACCTAAGTGACCAAAATATCCTCTTTTAATTGTTGGCATCTAATCAAGTTTTAATAAAAGTTAAGTAGGTAGATTTAAAGACTTTTCCTTTCCTCGCAATATCATTTAACTACTTATTTAATGATTAGAATAATGGTCAGTAGTTAGCTTGAGAGATTAGAGCTCTTGCGGACTCGGGATTGATCCCAAACCTCCCCTCAACAGAGAGGCAACACCCCACCCAGCGCAAGAGGCATGCGTAAGATATGTACTTGTGTGTTGAGCATTCATATCAAATTACTCACATAAAATGTCCCAACTATGAAGTCTAAAGATAGGATGACTAAAGTTATATAATCAAGACAATTTTCCGTAAGTTCTGCCTTATGACATGGACTAGTGGTGTAAACCAATTGAGTTGAGTATGCTCGAGCAGCTCGTGACATATATGTTGGCTCAGGTTTGTTTCAAATTTACTTAGAGCTCCCAAATACTAGCTTGAGCTCGAGCCGGCTTGGCTGTGAGTTTGTTTTATTATTTTAGTCTCATTGACCCCTAATTTTAAATTAAATCATGCTCTTCAAAATCGTCTTCCCCCCCAAAAAAAAATAAAAGAAAAAACTTGAGAATTAAACATTGTTATACTTGTAAGTCTAATGAGATATAATTGATTTAACCAACACAACAAAGAAAGAGAGAACGATATAGAAAATTTAAACTTATGAAATAATGAAATGACTCTTTTAAGTTTTACTTTTATCAACAAATTGTATTTTAGTTTCTTAACTTTTATTTATGTTACATTCAAAAAATAATTTTACGTAAAACCTTATATTTTTAGTATTACAAGCCATCAAAGTTTAGCCGACTGTTTGGCTTGATTAACAAACGAGCGACTTGGTCCAACATGCTCAAGTACCCAACTCGATTGACTTATGTCAAAGATGAATTGAGCTTGTTCGAGCAACATGCTCATTAGATCCACCACAGGATAATGTTAGCATAATTTTCTTTATAAATTTAGTCACTTTTTTTTTTTTTTTTAAAGGAGAATAAAAGTAGAAAACACGTGTCTTTCTCTTAATTTAAGACGGTAATATATTTTTGCTTAAAAAAAAATAAAATAAATATTGTGAGTTTGAAAGAATATATAACTATCGTTGCCCTCCCCATATATCTGATCTAAATGGAATGATTTCATCAGACGACACGTATAAAATATAAATTAAAGATTTCACACAAAATAAACTAATAAAGTGACATTTTCGTGAATCCAAACAACTCCAGGACCATTTTGCTTACAATCGCTCCATCGCTGTCGGTGCTTCTTGTCATAGCTCCGGGCTCCCGTCGTCCATGCACGCACGGTCGTACGAAATTGGGTCCCACGATAATAAATATATTTAAAATTATAATTTTTTTTATCTCTACTTGAAGTAAATAAATTCAGAGATTAAATAATAATATTTTCATCATCATCATCATCATCAGCAGCACATCTATCCTCACATGATCCAATCCATTGCACTCTCTCTCTCTTTTCCTCCCTCCCCAGTCCCAATTCTCCATCTGCGCAGAGGAAAAATGGCTTCTTTTTGCATATCCAATTTTACCCCTCTCATCATCTCATATTTCCTTCTCTTCCACTTTTCCCCCATTTTCGCACTCGACATCACAACCCTTCTCTCCTCCTACCCTGATCTCTCAGACTTCAGCAACCTCCTCACCTCCAGCTCCGTCGCCGGAGATCTTACCCACCGGTCATCCATCACCATCCTCGCAGTCCCCAACAGCTTCCTCCGATCATCCTCCGATTTGACCCACCGTTCCTCCCCTAACAACATTGCTGATGTCCTCCGCTACCACGTCCTTCTCCAGTACCTCTCCTGGTCGGAGCTCCGTCAGATTCCGGCGGCTGGGAAACTCGTCACCACTCTCTACCAAACCACCGGCCACGCCTCCAACAACCTCGGCGCTGTTAATATTAGCCGTAACCCCGTCGACGGCACAATCTACGTCCGTTCTCCCGTTGATTACTCGCCGCTAAACGCCACCGTTCTCTCTTTGGTGAAAACCCTTCCTTATAATGTCAGCATTTTTACCATTAATTCCCTCCTTGTCCCATACGGGTTCGATTTAATGGCGTCGGAGAATCGGCCTCCGTTGGGGATGAATATAACTAGGGTTTTGATCGAGGGGCATAATTTTAACGTGGCGGCGTCGATGTTGACGGCATCAGGGGTGGCGGCGGAGTTCGAGGCGGATGAAGCTGGAGCAGGGATAACGGTGTTTGTGCCGACTGACGATGCGTTTGCTGATCTTCCGACGACGGGGACATTTCAGTCGTTACCGGCGGAGAGGAAAGCTGTGATTTTGAAGTTCCATGTTCTGCATTCTTATTATCCGTTGGGTTCTTTAGAATCGATCGTGAATCCCGTGCAGCCGACGTTGGCGACGGAGGATATGGGGGCAGGGAGATTTACGTTGAACATTACGAGGGTTAATGGGTCCGTGGCGATCGATACAGGGATCGTCCAAGCGTCGATTACCCAGACGGTTTTTGATCAGAACCCAGTTGCGATTTTCGCTGTTTCGAGAGTGTTGTTGCCGAGAGAGATTTTTGGAAATGAACCCGTGAGGTCGACGACGCCTGGTAATGTCGTATTGGGTGCTCCGTCTCCTGGAAATTCGATGTCGCCGGAGAATTCTCCCCGGTCGGAAATCCCACCAACGCATCTGTCTTCTCCGCCAGATTTTCGCGAGGATATAAAATCGAGCGCAGCCACCAACTGCGTACGCACCACCGTCGTTGCTGTTGCTCTGTTCTGTACAGTACTGCACTTACGAGATTATTATTTTTTTGGTTAAATTTTTACATATTTTTTTCGGTTTATTTATACTGAGGAATTGATTTTAGCTGCAAAGCAGCGTTTTTTTTTTTTGGATTTGTGGGGGAGATATTGATTGGGTTTTGTTGGAATAATTTAGAACAAAACGCCATTTTTCTTTTTAATTTTATCTTTGATGGATCTGCATTATGTTGTTGTAAAGATCATGGACTTTCGTTCTTTTCTATTGTACGAATGGAAGAAGAAAAGGGTTCTATCTCAGTATTTCTCTTACTATAGTCTCTGCAAACAATGAATATGAAGTCTAGAAATGGGTCTCAAGTTTTTATTTCAATGATCTTTTGACCTCTCTGTCCTTTCGAAGAAAAAAAGTGGCATTGACTCACCTTCTCAATTTTAGAGTTTCCCGCAGGAAATCTCTCTCTGTCTCTGGAAATTCAATCGGAGAAGAAAGCGGATGATTAGGAATTTGGGGGGGGAAAATCGATTCTGAAACCTGTCAAAAAGCTTTCCTTCTTTCCATGAAATCACGAAGAAGTTTCAAAGCTTTGAACTTATTAAACCGGATTTTTAATGCTTAATTTGCTAAAGTAAACATCAGATGTCTAGCTTTCTGCTAAAGTGCGCTCGGTTCTGAATTTATTGTAGTAGTTGCCAGCGGAGAGATGATTCAGATGCTAGTACTAGACGTTAATTTAATATTTTTAAAGTCATTTGCTGAGTACTTACACTCTAATTGATTAGAAGTGAAGTGGAGATACAGCTGAAACTCCCCATTAAAAGGAACCGGACGGCTAAGATTTAGATTATCTTGGAAAGAATTCTCTCCACGGACCACGCCTATCCTGACCGTTCAATGCTGATTAGGACGGATTTAGGTCATGGTACGGCAGACTAAACGCGTGTGCTACGCACCACCAGATTATTTATTTGCCGTTTCAAGAATTTCAGTGGTTAGAGTAAGCACCTTTGGTGAAGCTTGTGGTTCACATGGGGTGAAGGGTGAAGCTTGATGAGGTGAGTGGGTGTGTGTGTGTTGTGTCTGCATGGTGTGTGGTGGTGTGTGAGTGTCCTCCTTTCAATTGCCTACAGTAACAATATGTGGTGTTGATGTGTTCAACCAAAAAAAAAGAAAAAAAAGAATAGGCACCTTAACCTTAGGTCAATGTGCACCGAAAACAGGGCCGAGCTAGGATTTTCTCAGTGGAAGGGACACACAGTGGTTGATTGAGAATGGTAGTAATTATTGATTTATTTTTGTAGAAAGATCAGAGGATTGAGAATGATAGTAATTGTTCATTTATTTTAGTAGAAAGATTAGCGAAGTGCGAATATTTTCAAAAATTCAGAACAAAGTAGCCCTCTTTTCTATTGTTGTGCCATATTAAATAATTAAATAATATATTATAATATTTTAGGGGAAAATTGTCTCCTTATCCTATGATTATGCTCAATTAAATATTTAAACAAGTTAATAATTTTTTTTTTAAAAAAAGTTTAGGGGGCCTATTCCCATTCCCATGTCCATACCCTTTAAAAAAAATTGATTTTTCAAAAGTTCAAAGGGTCATGTTCCCCCTAGGTCCTCTCCGATTCCACCCTTACGAATACCTATTCTTAACTGAGACTGTCAATAGATCGGATCAAGATTAGGATCTAATTCGGTCCGATTAGATGGAATTCCAATCTTATTATAGGTTTGTCGAATTAGATATGGATTTGAAATGATCGAATTTATCACGATCCAATTTGGTCTGATTGCATAATAATAACAATAATAATAATAATGATAATTATTATAATTATTATTATAATATAACTTTATAAACATATTATTCTATTATCTATATTTTTTTAGTTTTCTAATGAAAATATTAATTTTTAGAGATATTAATATTATTAAAATCAGATTTGAATCTTGAAGAAATAAATGGATTTAAATTGGACAATTTAGAATATGGCGGATCTCGGATCAAATTCAGATGTATTGAATTTTTAATCAAATAATATTTGGATCTAAGCCTCTTCAATCTGAATTTGATCAGTTTACACCCCCATCCCTAAGGCCTTTTTACACCCCCATCCCTAAGGCCTTAAAATAATACAAGTTATATCATATGTGAGAGAACTCACAATGGCATTTTAATGTTTTAGGGCATGGTGTATTAGATCTTCTACAATGAACAGAAAATTTTAAATTTCTATTTAAATTAGGGGATGAGAGTAAAATTTTTAAAAGCTCTAAGTCATAATCGTTTGATCGAGTTATAGGGTTGTTTATTAGTTTACAAAGAACAAAGACATCATCCACGATCTCTGAAAATGGAGCACCGAGACGTATATTTTTCTATATGTGAACTACGCCGGATTCTTCAGCGACCACCGATCAAAACTATTTCAAAAGGTAAATCGACGGTTAAAGAAATGATATTTTTGAAATAAAAGTTTGACGAAAAAAACTGAAGTATTGTAGCAACTTTTTATAAGGTTATAGATATAGATTTGTTTCAATATATTTATTTTTTTTCCTTTTTTTTTTGTAGCATTTTTACGAAAAGAAAATTCTCTTTACCCTTAATCATCATGGGTGGAACACTAGGGTTTTGTCCCAGTGGTAGTGTATCCCTTGCTTTGGGAGGAGGTACTGGGTTCCATTCCCGAGAGGGTGAGAGTTTTTATATACTCTCCACACACCCATTAACTGAACAGATACTGACACCTAACCGGCATTGCGGCCTAAACGTATATCTCGAACCAAAAAAAAAGCATCATGGGTGGAATACCATGTAATGTGGCGACTATGCTCAAAATGAGTTGTTTTCTTGGTTAATTATATTAATTTTAATTAAAATTAGTTTTCTTAATTAATAAGTATTAATTATTATTTCATTAATATTTTTAACATTTAAAAAAAAATTATAGAGAGGGAGGTTCTAATGGGTGGCACCTCCTTTAGAAAGATAACACAAGGCAAGTGAATCCGGCTGTTAGATGTTAAAGTGATTTCTTAGGAGACACACGAGTAGAAATCAATCTGTTGAAACGCTTTTAGACAGTCAGATTCAACCCTAATTTATCAGCATTAATCCCTTAAGAAGTAGTAGACTTATCTAAGCTATAGAAATCCCTAATTTTCTAACCTTCAATTGGATAGCTTAGAAGTATCCCATCAACGTGATTTTTTTTGTTATGTGTCCCCAAGGAACATACCTTGATTTCAAATAATCAAATTCTAAAACAGCTTGCAACATGTCAAGTTCTTAGGAGGGCCCTCACTATATATATAGGGTGTGGATTAGCCGCACAAGAAGAGTCCAGGGGTGGCAATCGGGTCAAGCTCGGGCTGTAAATGTGTCCTTGGACCGTGCCTATTAAAAAATAACTAAAAGTCAAGCTCATACTCGGCACATTGCCACCCCTACAAGAGGTGCATATATAGTGAGGCTCCGCATTGGGACCCATCATCTTGAAGGGAAGGGAATAACATATACCATCTGATTAATCACGTTATTGGTAATCCTTAGCATGGTGCTTCACTATTGGATCTTTACTCTTGATCAAACTCTCAATAAATTAATCAAATGTCCTTATGTGTGGATTAAGCTCACTTAGGCGAACAATTGGGCTGGGTTCAGCCCATGACAACAATGAGCTAGCATAAGGCCTAGCAACATCCTGCAATGAGGGGCCTCCATAGCAGGTAAGTTGACTTGGGCTGGCCTAATAACAGTAGTTCCACATTTTTTCTTTCTTCTTTGGTGGGCTGGCCCACTATGGGTGTTATTATTAATGGGGTGAGGGACACTTATGCTTCAACATCCAAGTGAAATATCTATAAATTTTGTAAAAATTCTCTTTTCTTAAGCCCGAAATTCTCAGCTCCGGCAAGCCCAAGGTGTGCCTTGGGTCACGTCCCAAAATTACAAGTAAAAGAAGCAGACTCAAGGGATAAGCGCTTCCTTGAAATGTTTAGGGAAATGGCAAACGGACCCAGGGTCACCCTAGAAGCTGTCCCCAGGATCTCATTGGTCTAAGCCCCCATTTTTATCATCCATCAATTGTGGTTAGATTCACTCACCCCCTAGAGTTAAGCAATCTAACCATGGTTTAAAAAAAATTAAAAAAAATAAAATTATTAATTTAATTAAGCTTAACCATGATTAAAGATGTGTTAAAAGGGACACGAGACACTGCGGTCAGCTTAGAAGAGGACCCTAGGGTCATCTTCTCAGGAATCAAATGTTTATGGCCGTGGGAATGTTGCTTTACCCTGTCACGGATTGTAGACTTGGCCGCATGTTTTGAGATCTGTTATACCCTCGGGAATCTAACCGGGCTGCAGATTAAAACTTAGCATCTCTAATGGGAAATTTGTTTTGGATCCCTTATTGTTTCCACCCTTGTTAACTAGAATTGTTTCGGCTGATGCGTGGGGATGTAGTTATCTTCGGATGTAAATAGTTCGTTTGTTAATTTTATCTGGTAGGGTCTGCCTAACCCATTTTTCCAGCCAAAAACAAACAGGAAAAAAAAAGAAAGATAAGCACTTCAACAAACTTAGAAAGAGTCGAGCAGCAAAATTTCACTGGAATTCTTACTAATGTGAAGTCAACAAGGCCATAGAAGTTGGGGGGTGCATGTGCCCAGAAATTGAACCCAAATGCTACAATGACCGAAGAAAAAAATCACATACACGCAGCAGGCTCTCTTGTCAGTTCTTCATATGACTGGACACCAAGATGTGGAAGGGATGGAATATAGACAATGTTGTGTAGTGGTGCTAATGGTGGTGCTTGACCATTGGCGATAGCGATGATGGTGGACATAATTGAGTGGGTCAAAGTACATAAAGCGTGCCTGCTCAATGGCTGGCATGTCATACAATAATGTGGTTCGTCGGGGTTACGACATATGTCGCCGCCACTTTTACTGTCTTCTGAATCAAATTTGGAGGTTGATGACTCCGTAGGTCCCTCTATATGGTGAATGTGTGATGTCTAGATATAGACGCGTCGGTTCGTAGAAGACGTACCCCGTGTTTCCTATTTGTGCATGTATTAATGTATGTATTTAAACGTGTATTATGTCATAGTAGATGACCGATATTTGTGAAGTTGAGGATTAGAAATATCTGGGAATCTTGTGAGTTTGCCCATATTAGAGTATTGACTAACAAATGAATGGAGGATTGATGAAACTAACAAATGTTTCCTATATTTAAAATTAAGATAAAGATTGAACGCAAGACAGCTCTCTTTTAAATTGTAAGTCAATGTAATGTACCAAGGCATGAACAACTAATGATCTGCTAGAGTGGATCTGAAGGAGCTAAGACAAATTCTTATCAGAGAAAAAAAAAAGGAGACTGTAGAAGCTTCTTAGGGTTGAGTCTCAGATTGTGAAATCTTTTGAGGCGGTGTCATTGATCTTACTTTCTTCATGATATATATATATATATATATATATATATATATATATATATATATAGGAAGTTGAGCTTGTTGGATGTGAGTGGGTGGGTCAGAGCAAAGAGATGGTGGAGATGGTGGCTAAGGAGGTTTTGTCCACTCTCTGTATTGAATGATGTAATCACACCGAAAAAGAGAGAGAATGATGGTAGCTTTGAAGTCTCAAATGGGATTATTGTTATTATGGAAGTGGAAATCAAGCTTTTCATTGGTCTAATTAATAAAAGAGTTTACTATGAGCAAAGCTCTGTTTCAAAGCATTTGGTGGAGCTCCCATTTTCCATTGTAAACTGTGGCCATTTTGTAATTATGGGAGACATTATACAACAAAACTGCTACTCTCTTTTCCCCCAATAATTACATATATCCACCAACGAACATTGCTTTGAAAAGGAAAACTCTGCTAAACGCCTCTTAATAAAACATTTAAAATTGTGAACCGCCTTCTTTATAATAAGAGATTTAATTATGAATAAGAGCTCTAAGTTAAAAGATAACCTAAGCAATCCAAAATATGCATTGAGAGGGGTATAAAAATTACAAGAAAACTTTTAATTAACAAAAATACCATTTTTTTAAAAAAAATTTATAATGATCAAACTACCCGCCAAGGCATATTTTGATTGCTCCATTTGTTTTTTGGCTAGAAGGGTATCAAGTAACACACATTCTAAACACACAAGATCCCACCTAAGGATATCGCTAAGGTGCCAAGAGTAAACCAACGCTCTAATTATCTCTTCAACTAGAGCTCATATTTATAGTTAAACTCTTTTAATAAATGAGGTGATTATCTCTAGGGTGTGGACACAATCATATACTTTTTTTTTTTTTGATAGGAGACGCAATCATATACTTAAACACCAATATCTCTCTCTGAACTTAACCAATGGTGGGGTGTAGCTTCTCTTTGTAGAGAGGTCTTGAGATCCATTACCCGCATAATGAGTACTACCTTAGGTAAATGATATCCTCCAAACTTTTTTTAAAAAAAAAAACACATATCATTTAAGAGCGGAATTGGGTAGAAAGTTTGTAATGGGGACGCTGTGGATTGGGTCCGACCTCATGAAGGGGAGAACAGGAGAAAGTCGTCGCCCCAACTTGTGCCCATATCAACTAAGTATCAACGCAATTAGGTTAATTTTTAGGGTAATCTTCGAGAGATCCGAGCCGTGCCCCTCCTTTGCTTCAAAGTCAACCTGGAAACTGGGGGGTATTTTCGTTAAATCACCTGAAACGCTTACGTGGTAGTAATTATAGTATTATTTGCAATCTACACCCACCCACCCCACCAAGAACTAAATAAATTTCATTAAAAACACAAGGAAAAATCCATCTGAAAAATATCTTTCATTACTATACCATTGTAAAAAGTCAGCCAGACGAAGGCTACTCGCAAATTACGCGATTGGCAGAAACTCTACCACGGCTATGATCAGACCCACGTGGCAACCACCCACGATCGGACGGTGACAATGGCACGCTTTCCAAGACAGGGTTTGGGTTTCGCTCTTTGACTTTTTATCACCAAACGAGATTGTACTCAAAACCCTAAAACTCAAGTCAACGCTCCCACGCGCGCAAAATAAACAGAAAATTTCAACAAAAAAAAAACTATTAAAAGTCAACGCCTCTTCTCCTTTTATTTCTTCGTTCCTTCCTCTTTTCCCTCTCTGTCTGCTTCTCGCACTTCCTCGAGAGAACAGAAAATATCGGCCATGAAATATCAGGTCTAGGCATTGTAACGGTCGAAACTCTCCACGTTTTTTTTTTTCCTTATGGGTAATGGTTGCGGGAAGCTCGGCGTCTGCTTCACCGGCGGCGGAGGAGCTCGCTGGCGGCACGATATAGCTGCTGTTGTATCGGAGCCTCTCGATGAAGGATTGGGTCACTCGTTCTGTTACGTTCGACCCGATCCGTATTGGATGTCATCGTCGAAGGTTCATTCGGAGGAGACGACGACGACGACGTTCCGGTCGATCTCAGGCGCTTCTGTAAGTGCTAACACATATACTCCTCTATCTACTGCTTCAATCGATCTTTATTCGTACAATAGTCTTGATCGAGCTGCGGCTTTTGAGAGTTCTACGTCATTTGCTTCGATTCCTCTGCAACCAGTTCCTCGCTGCTTGATGAATTCGGGTTCCTTGTCGGGGAATTTTGGGGGGATTATGGGTTCGGGACCGCTCGAGAGGGGATTCTTATCGGGCCCGATTGAACGGGGCTTCATGTCGGGACCCCTCGATCGTGGGTTGTTTTCGGGTCCTCTCGAAAAGGGGTCTGACCAGTTCCAGAGGAGTTTCTCTCATGGGGGTTTTGCCTTCAGACCCACATCTAGAAAAGGGTCTTTGATTCGAGCTATTCGGCGAGCAATCGCGAAGAAGATGTCTGGTGAGCAGAATTCGATTGTAGCACCAATTAAAGGGATTGTTTCGGTCAAGGAATCCGACTGGGTTGTTGCGTCGGAGAAGAAGGGAGATAATTTTACTGTGAGTGGTACTAATTTGATTAGCGAGGTGAGCTTGGATGATGATTATTATTTGGAAAGTCAGAATCTTCAATGGGCTCAAGGGAAGGCTGGGGAAGATCGAGTTCATGTTGTGATTTCTGAAGAACATGGATGGGTTTTCGTCGGAATTTATGACGGATTTAATGGCCCCGATGCTCCTGATTTTCTACTTTCTAATCTGTACCCTGCTGTTCATAAGGAGCTCAAGGGGTTATTATGGGATGACAAGTCCGAATCGGCCACCACTACAGCTGCCACTCATAATCCTGCTCCATCCTCGTATCCAAATTCGGAAAAGGAGGTATCATTTCAATCCGACAATTCCAGTCACTCTATGACAAGGAATCACACAGAAAATAGTTGTTCTCAGTGTGTTGAGCAGGAGAATTATCCATCTGGAAGTGGGGATGTAAATTTGGATTCTAATTCAAAGAGGAAGCGGCGAAGGAATTCAAAGAACAGGTTCAATGGCGCAGCAAAGAAATGGGAGGAGAATCAGAGGAGGTGGAAGTGTGAATGGGACAGGGAGAGATTAGAGCTGGATCAGAGATTAAAGCAACAGTTGAGCCGTTCTGGTTCAGATGGGGCGGCGGCTATTAATCATTCAGATGTCTTGAAAGCTCTTTCTCAGGCCTTGAGAAAGACAGAGGAGGCTTACTTGGAGATTGCAGATAAGATGGTAAGGGAAAATCCGGAGTTGGCTCTGATGGGATCTTGTGTTCTGGTGATGCTGATGAAAGGAGAAGATGTTTACTTGATGAACGTGGGAGATAGTCGAGCAGTCTTAGCTCAGAAAGCGGAACCCGATCTTTTGCTAAGGAAGGCTCGCCAGGATTTGGAAAGGATCAATGAGGAAACTCTGCATGATCTTGAAGTATCTGATGGTGATCAATCCTACAAAGTACCCGACTTAGCTGCCCTTCAGCTCACCCTGGATCATAGCACTAGTGTAGAAGAGGTAAAGATCTACATTGGCCGGCATTCTATAGTAGATTTCTGATATATGTTCTCTGTTTCATGGATAGCATTACATGACCTGATGAATGTTGAATTTCAGGAAGTTCGGAGAATCAAGAAAGAACATCCGGATGATGCTTCTGCTGTCATGAATGACCGGGTAAAGGGTTCATTGAAGGTCACTCGGGCTTTTGGCGCTGGCTTTCTCAAACAGGTATTTCAAGATTTTAAGCTTGCACATACATAAATTCATGCATACACAAAATCCACTTGTATAAATATATATAAACATAGGCCTACATAACCACATGCACATGCTTTCTGGTTTAGGCACCTACAAGAATCTATTACACACACATGATTGATCTTGTAATGCTCTCTGTTGATTAGTTCTGTTTTAATTTTTCCATTTCTCAAATGGTTGATTCATCTTTCTGATGAAGAACTTGGACATGATAAATGAGTACATCTATAACAACTCAATTCAGGGGAGGATGGGAAGAAGCTGCCTTTCTGCCTCTGCTGTACATTAGGCAACATCCAGAAGGGTTGAGAGCTACCATTCAGTAGTTCCCACTTGGGAGAGCTCCTGGGCCAAAAAAGAAAAAAGAAAAAAAAAAAAACATGGTTGAATGAATGTAACCATCAGTTCCATGTTATTATTGTTTTTTTTTTTTTTTTTTCTGAATCCCTTGGCTATATTTTCTCCATAAAGAATATGATTCTGGGAATCTCGGAGTTAAGGAACCATCTAATGGTGACCCCCAACCATTCCAGATGTGTTCCATGTCTGTGACTGAGGCCGGAGATGGCTACTTCCCTGACCCGAATTGGGTATTTTCATTTCAGTTATAACAGTTTGGTATTCAAAATTTATTAAATATGGTTTCTGAGTGAATTTTACATTCATAAAGCACTTCTTATCAAGTAGAGTTTTCAACGTCTAAATTTCTCTTGTTCATAGCATGTCAGAGTTCAGACTAGCAAGGTTTAGCCTTTTTTTAACACATGGACTGCTTCGTGTTTCTACAGCCTAAATGGAACAATGCACTTCTAGAGATGTTCAGAATCGACTATGTAGGAGCATCCCCATACATCACCTGTTTTCCATCTCTCTACCACCACAGACTGGGCGCCAAGGACAGATTTTTGATATTGTCCTCTGATGGGCTCTACCAATACTTCACCAATGAAGAGGCTGTTTCAGAAGTCCAACTTTTCATTGCATCATCACCTGAAGGAGATCCCGCGCAACATCTCATTGAAAAAGTCCTATTTCGTGCAGCAAAGAAAGCTGGTAAGACCCGGATTGCCAAACACATATGGAACAACTATAAGTGATTAAATAAACTCTAACAAAATTGATTTGGTGTATCACAGGTATGGACTTTCATGAGTTGCTCGAAATACCACAAGGTGACCGCCGCAAGTACCATGATGACATCTCCATAATTGTTATATCTTTGGAGGGAAGGATATGGCGGTCATGTGTGTAAATAGAGAGATCCACAGATAGAAGATATAGAGACACCAACCCACAGAAAACTCAGGCATTTCCTGTTTTTTCTGGTTTTTTCCGACTCACCTTTGTAACATACCAGTTAGGCTCCGGGGAGAAACTGAGTCTTGATTGTGTAGGGATCAGGTGGTGGGAAGTGTAAAGGTGTAAAAGCTGCTTCTTGGTGATTTTCAACTGTTACAGAAAATTGTAATTTTCAAATAAATGGTACTCTTTAAAGGGTTCCAGTATGCATATTAATAACTAGAAGAGCGACCCATTGGTCTCGAGGCTTCACATCTTCCTCTGCTTTATGCTTTATGCTTTATGCCTTATTCAATATTCTTGTTTCTGTTATAATCGGCAAAATGAGATATTAAGATGAGATATAAGAAGCTAAGAACTCCAATTCTACATGTTCAAATAATTTTTTAAGGGGTATTATTAATACAAAGATAATGAACAACCAGGATTTATTGTTAGTTTAGACAGTTTTTTGGTGATGATAATACTTGTTGAGCTTCTAGCCTGTGATGCTGTCCTTAATAACCCATCATCAGTTCAGTCTAGTAATTAGTTGGTCATTTCCTTGAAAGCTTTTACTTGGAATCGAAATTCAGAGTAACATTATTTCAGGGCCATTTGGCATCAATTCTAATAATTCTCTCATTTTGAAAAAGAATTAATTATCATAAATTTGATTCTTATCATTAATTTATGTGTAGAGAATGCGTTTGGCAACTGTCATTCAAAAATAATTATGAGAAAAAGATAAAATTAATTATTAGAAAAAGAAACAACAAAATTATGTTTGGATCGAAAAGAAAAAAAAATAAAGTATTGTAGGCATTAATTTTTTTTAGGGGTGTAGGCATTAAATATGGTTATATTCATCAACACATTTATAAGTGTCATAAAATACCCAAAATTTTATTATGTACCGTTGTCCGTTTCATGCTTATCTCATTCATTTAAGCGTGTTTCTCAAATTTAATTCTAAGAAGCGTTTTTTTTCCCTGCTGAAATTGTGCCAAAAATAGAATAATTCGTAATATCGTTCCCTAAATATGAGTTGACAAATGCATTTTACATCATTTTTGTTCTTGTGATAAGGAAAATCGTTTCCAACGAATGATACCAAATGGTCCCTTAAGTGCTTGAGAATCAAATCAACCATTCTTCTATTTAGGCAGCCAGTCAATTCAAGCCAACTCTTTGCACTGTTTTATAGTTTTGACAATCGCAGCTGTCTGCTCTAAATACATCTATTGGTTACAGTTGTCTCATTGGGTTGGTTTCCAGGATTCCTTAAGGTCTCCATTGAATGTGCCTCACCCTCAGCATCTGCACCACGTGTTTCAGTATGGTGGTATACTGTCCTGAAGGGCAAGTACCTTAGAAATCTCCTGGAGAAGTTCAAACTTCCCACTACTTTGAATGGATAGGCGATGCAGTGATGTTTGGGAGGTAGTTTCAAACGCATTTTCAGTTTCAAATTAGTCCATCTTAAGCATTATTTGTTTGAAAACTAAGAGCTCAGACTTTCACATGGTCAATGGGAAATTTTGAATACGGTTACTCAGTCAACCATGCAGTTTCAGTTCATACAAAATTGTTGGCCAAGTCTAATCAAACCTTAACAGATCCAGTTCATACAAAATTGGCAAAGTCCAGGAAGCCAAACTGAGTCGGCAAAGTTTTGAATTGACTCATATGAGTTTTCAGACAATGGTTCAAATAATACTAGCTATCTACAATAAATGAAGTTGTTGACAAGTACAGGAAGCCAAATTGACTCTGCAGAGTTTTGAATTAACCCGGCCAGATGAGTTTTCAGACACGGTTCAATTACTACTAGCTACCTATAATAAATGAAGTTTGTGCAATTTAGAATTAGATACATGCACACGACGGACAAAACATATCTAATTTAATTTAATTTATTTATTGGGCTTATTGATGTTTTGGTATCCCTACATGGCTACATTCCGTGGTGTATTAAGTTGGCTTATTTATTTATAGTTAGCAATAGTAATTCTAGTTTCTCCACATAGTAATGAATTTTGGCAACTCAACGTAAACATACCATTTGGAACCAAATGATCAAACACGTTTTTCCGTAAATAGAGCTCAGGTACCATTACGGGCATGCAAATGCACCAACCAATGGTGGGAAAGAGCAGGATGGGCTTTAATGACTATCCTGCCTTCATACCTTCACACCACCATTGGTTTGCATTTGCACTCTAGCGGACCTTGCACAACATCATCAAATGTCTACGCATCCCATTCGGTCATGGCAAAGACCCAGCCTTGGTTTGCCTGGCGAGGCGGCCATGTAGATTGTGAGGGCCTTGATGCCTGTGAAGAGCTCTGCTGAGAAGGTTATCGAATCGGGGGCCTACTTTCCTGAGACTAGGATGACAACTGTCGGCAGGGACAATCTCTAATCATGTGGCTCTGGTCACCATAGTGAAAACATCCACCGGACAGCTTCCGAAACTCTCTGGCCAAATGCCTCATACCACAATAAGCGCAGATCTCGTAAGAGAACGTAGATGGTGCAGGTGGCGCATATCCGGTGGCCTAAGATAGCGCGGGGCAAAGTGTCTGTGTTGTCATCGGGCATGAAGTTTGTGGAGCAAAAGGGCGAGAAGCCTGCGGTGTAGAGTGAGGCCTTAGAGACTGTGCTGGCCCTGAAGGCTGGTACAATGTAGTCCGAGCCCTCTTCTCAGGAGGAGCTGAGCTACTGGACTGGTCTCTAACACTCTCCCTTCTCCTGAAGAATTCCTCTGAATTCGTCTCAGCCAATTGGGCTTTTTCCACCACCTCTGCATAGGTTTTATGCCTAAACATAGAGACTTTATCCTTGATGTAGGCCTTTGATCGTCAGTCAATCTTAAATTATTCATTTTTAGTAATAATTCCGTAGAATAGTATTAGCAAGGGTATCGTTCCTCTGAGGACTGCGTTGGTTTCGTTGCTTTTTATTCAGATTAATTTTAAACTAATAATCGAGACAATTGAATTTGGTTTGATTAAACTAAAACAAGAAATTAAACTAAGGAAGCTTTCTAAATTAATTATCAACTACTGATTTTAAATCATTTGAAAGAAATAATCTAGGGTTTTCAAATCCACCACTAACCTAATAACTAATCCCTATCTTGAATTTATTCTAACCTCTTAATTTGTAAACATTACAGTTAAAGTGACAGCACATCCCCTCTCATATGTGTTCTCAAGTTCAAGGGATTATATTCTAAGCATATCGTATCTTCGGTTAACACAAATGATACAGACTAATCTACGGTTGTGTAATCACCCGTCTTCCCTTAAAATATCTTCGAATTTAATCTCTCGATATATTAAAACCATTGTATAAAACTTATGTCTAAATTCTAACGAAAATTAACACAATTGATTTCAATTTCAATTTCATAATACCTAAGACAAGGATGAGAATTCCATTGAAATCAAATATAAATAAATAAATCTGGTTGTTAAAACAACCCTCTCATTATGCAATCAATGTCTTACAATTAAGAAATCAAAATAAAACAAAATAAAACGACATAGTTACTTGGGTAGGGTTTCATTGAAACCCTAGAATGAAAATTAGTTCATCGCAAGGGAGGAATGCATCATCTTCATAGAAAAAACTGCTGCACTTCTCTTCATGGCTTCCTTGATCTCCAAAGCTTCTCTTCTTCAGATCCAAAAATCTTTACAAAATTCTCTAATGGAATTTCTAAAAAGAATCTCTCATTTTATAGGGAAAGAGAGAAAGATAGAGTCTTCTTAGAATAAGGACTTCTAATTTGAGTACAACTCTTATTTTATCTTTTTTCCTACGAATTTAGGCCTTAAAGAATAGTCAAATTGGGCCCAAAAGAGATAATTCTCGCATTTAATAAAATCCAAAAACGCAGAGGGGCGATCGATCGCCCAGGGCAGAGCTTCCCCAATTGCTTTAGGTTTTGCTCCATTTTCTTCACTTTTTCGTCTTGAGATCCTTCTGAGCCTTTAATGCTTTTAAATCTTTCATTTTAAACTCTTTTTCTCGCATGAACCTGAAACAAATTGAAACTACCAAGTAGTATAAAATAATACAAATAATTACTCTATAGGATTAACAAAGTTAAGTTTGAGGTGCTTTTATGTATACCATTTAGCACCGATCAGCCTTCAATCCCCTTTCAAATTTTCGAGCCTTTATAGCCTCCATGACTATCATATGTGGAGCAAATCTAGACAATTCTGAAAATTTGGCCTCATACTCGGCTGCAATTAATTTACCTTACTCCAAGGTATTAAATTCCACTTCTTTCTTCTTCCTCATTCCTACTGGGAAGTACTTCTTGTAGAAAACGTTAAGAAATTCTCCCCAAGTCCACTCTTGACCCAATCGGGTCAAATCCCGAGTCCTAACCACGGACCTCTACCAGTGGTCAACCTCACCTTCTAGTATAAAGGCGGCCCAGGTGACCCTCTCTGCTTTAGTGGACAATAACACTAAGAATAACTTCTCCAGCTGCTTGATCCATGCCTCTGCCACTAACGGATCAGTGCTATCACAAAATATCGAAGACCACATCCTCTGAAATGCCTCTATCCCTGCTAGCGCTTTATTAGGTAGAGCAGCTATGAATGCTGCAGCAGGAGGAGGAGTAGCAGGCTGCCTGACTGCCAGCATAGGCAATGTCTCTGCTATTGAAGCAAAATCCTGAGCCATGTCAGGCGGTGAATCACCTGTTGGAGGAGGTGATCCATTGTCATGCCCTAAAATACCCTCTAGGAGTTAAGGGATACTTTAGAGGTGACTATTTATACCTGCCAAACCATCCTGTAATAAACAAGGTTAACATAATGCAATAACAATAATAATCAGAGTGCGGAAGCGTTAACCAAAATTTTCCCTTCTACATAAGGTGGTCTGTATTCCAAGTTAACATATATAAAACATATTAAGTCAAAGGTGGACATGCACACCTATCAAAATATCAAATACAAAAATGAACTATTGAGCCCACAATGCTCAACAGTAATCTAAGTAAGGCCAAACGTTGCGGTCCCTATTCTTCTGCGACTGTATCGGGATAGGAGGTTCTCTCTCTTCAACATACTCTTCCTCAATCCAAGGCTCAGGGTTGAGGGCTTCCTCGGTACCTGCCGACATAAAAGTACGTCTGAGTATGAAATACTCAGCGAGTACAAGCTACTAGCTAACCATAGCAATAGCAATCACACAAGGCAACGAGATATAAATTCATAATTTCGATTTAAGCAATACTGGCAGCATATAATAAACAGCATTGAAGTAAAGCAATGTAATAATCTTGACATGCTTGAATGAATGCGAAAACCACGGTAAAACTCGTACTTAAAAAATCATGTCTTGTTCTTGAAAATAGCTTTTCATGTTTCTTTCAAAATTTGCTTGTCATATTTGAAAACTTCTTGGTCTTGTTTGTGAGAATCACACATGTTTATCTTGTCTTGCTTGGAATCACATGTCTTGCTGTTCTTGTCATGTTCTTGACTTGACTTGCTTGTATACTTGTGAGTCAGAGGTTAGTGCCTTTGAAGTGACTTGTGAGCCGGGAACGTAAATTCCATTCAACGAAATATATATATAGAAAAGGGTATACCAACCTCCTTGTCTTATTTTCTTGTGAGCCAGGTATAACATATCTTGCGATATACCCTACCCTTGACATTCATGCTTGTTTTCCTTGGGAGCCAGGTATGACATATCCTAGGGATATGCCCTACCCTTGACCGGCCTGATGTCCGGCTTTATCATTCGTATCATGAATCACAATTCTTGTTCTTGTTTGGTTTATCATATACATATACTCTAGAAAACCAATTCATGCATGCTTGTGTGCGTGTGTGTAACAATGGTAGTAAACGTGATGACATGCTTGAATGAAAGGATCACATGAGTATAACAGTTCCATTTCTAATATAAGCATGTGGAAATTTAGATAACATAGATATAACATTTGATCAAGGTTACTAATTTGGAAGAAACTACACATATTCATACTTTCATATTTTTCATTGATTTGCGAACTTTTCATTTATGCATTTAATCAAACACATGACATGCAACATTTCATAGTCATTTCATTTCTTCTTTTTAATGCATACTTTTCGTCAAAACACCAATGTGTGTTCATTATTTGTAAGATGCCCTTCCACCATTTCTCATTTCACCACACATCACAACATATGGCATCCAATCGCCTCAACCACATTCATCCATACATCACACATCTTCCATTTATCTTGTTTATATTTAGGGAGAACAACACATTTCAAGAAGAAGAGGAACATAAGATCGAAATCATCATTTACAATAAAGAAAAGTAGGTTATTGCTAAGTGAGTTAATAGGGTGTACTAACCTTTAAAATTAGAGGTGAACTTGAGAGAAGATGAGATTAGATCATTGGTGTAGAAAATCTTTGCTTGAAATGGGTTTTGAGCAAAACCCTTGCTCTTCCCTTCGCTCCCCTCTCTAAATCTCCCAAATATAAGCCTTGAGGGTTTATGAAACCCTTACCCACGGATTTAGGCTTATATAGAAAATGGGGTGGTCAAATGACCATCTTACCCTTAAAATTTCGGCAATACAGATCAAAATAGGCAAAATGCTCGAGGAGAGGTCGACTGGTCATGAGGAGCGGTCGATTGTTAGGCCAGCGATCGACCAGTCAAAATCTCCTCTTTGGAAAAATCCCCCATACAAGTTTTAGTACAAGAGCGGTCGACCGGTGGGTAGAGCGGTTGACCGGTAGGCGACAGGTCGACCGGTGGTTAGAGCGGTCGACTGGTTGGTTTAAGTTTTTGCCAATTCTGCTGATTTTCCTAATTTTTTCCACTTTGGTATTTTGGCCATATCGTTTGATTCGTTAGTCGGATTTTGACGATTCAACTTGCGTTGGATTCGTCTTTCGAAGATGAACATTTCCGACATTTTAGAATCTTCAAATTCTTCTTTATTTATTAATTAGACTACGTAGAAGGCCAATTGGCTACGAGAACATTGTTCATTAGGTACGAAAAGTTCTGGGGTGCTACATCCATTACTCCTCATATGGTGTCCGCGACCCCAATTGCCATGTCTCATGACTTAATCTTGAGAACAATAGCAACCATGAATCTAACTTGGAAATCAACGTTATTTCAATCATAACTTGAAGATCAATCAATATTTATAAGGTACATAATAGTAATACATTGAGGTATACATTATAATAGTGTAAGCATACAATTTGTGTTTCTAGTGTAGATTACTAGGTTCGGTTAGGTTCTAACTAGTTATGGATTAAGACTAAATAGTTAGTCTATACTTGGAATATGACTCTTTTCTTAAACCTAATGCCCTGTTTTAATCATGGTATCAAATCCTAAGTGACCTTATGGAAATCTAATGTCTAGGCTCTGATACCAACTCTGTCCCCCCCTAAAATTTCACTAGGAGTTAGGTGAGACTTTAGATGTGACTATCATAACCTGGCAAACCATCCTGTAAAATATACAAGACATAATGTAACGGAAGTGAAATTAATGTGGAAGCGTGAACAAAAATTTCTTTTTTATACATTACGGTATTCCAAGTTTGATACATCAACATAACTAAATGTAAGAGTGGACATGCCCACCTATCAAAATACAAAATATAAAACTCTCTTTCTCTCTCTCTTAGTAGTCACCCTGATAGGGCCAACTATCTAAGTCTCTTGCCTCCACCTGTGGCTCTCCTGTTGGCTCTACATATGACTCCTCCTCACCATAGTCCTCCTCAAGCCACGGACTAGGAGCGTAAATGTCAAAGGGTATACCTGCCGACATCAAAATATATGGTTGAGTATTGAAATACTCAGCGAGTACAAGCTACTAGCTAACAGTGATATAATATAATTCATGACATACATGAATTTAAACAATGCATTCATGAGCATGAATGAAACCCAAGCGCAAAATCTCATATAAATCATGTGTGCATAATTCATAGCTTGTACTTGAAATTACATTTTCGTATTTTCAAAACTTGTTTATCGTGCTTTAAAATCTTATTCTTGTCTTGTTCATGTCTCGTGAGAATCATGTTTGTCTTGTATTGTCTGGTTCTTGTTTGAATCACATTTGACTTGTCATGCTTGTCTTGTGAGCCAGCTGTTAGTGCCCTTGTAGCAACTTGTGAGCCAGGTATGGAGATACCTTTCATCGAAATTCTTAAAAGCAACTTGTGAGCTGGGTATGTAGATATCCTTCATCGAAATTTTTGAAAGTAACTTGTGAGCCGGGTATGCAAATACCATTCAATAAAATAGAAAAGGCACACCAACATCCTTGGCCAACCCAAAGTTCAACATTATCATTCTTGTTTGTCTTGTTTTCTTGAAACCAGATATGACATATCCTTAGATATGCCCTATCCTTGACCGACCCAAAGTTCGGCTTTATCATTCGTTTCATGAATCACTTGTCTTATTCTTTAGTAATTTTTCATATACTTATACTTAGAAAACTCGGTCATGCATACATGCTTATGTATAAAGAATAATGAGCATCACAATAGCATGGAAATACTTAGAGGAATCACATGTCGGCTTTTAAAGTAGTCTATAGTTATGGGAAAAACTTAAAAGCATCATACTATATATGAACAAGCTTAAAATATGGAATCATGACAATAGGCATCATACATTTGACATACATAACATAGATCATGGTTACTTAGCCTATTACATCCATATCGTACTTTATAGTTCATACATTTTAGAGAAATCATGGTAGCTTAGGAATTTAAAACACACGTGAGTAATTTCAACATCACATACTTGAAAACATAGGTTTGAGATCTAGATTATCTCTAAGTTAACTAGAAGGGTGTACTCACCTTGTAAGATTTGGGGAAAATGCCTTCAGAAAGCTTGAGGATGCTTGCAGAAGCTAACTCCAAGCTTCAATGGTGTAATGGAAGGAAAATCGGAGCTTGGAGATGAAGATCCAAGCTTCTAGGGCAATAAATTGAGCTCCTCCTTGATCTCAAATGAAAAACACTTTTTGAAAACCTAGCTCTCTCCCTTTTCCTCTCAAAATATGTTTCTCAAAGTGTTAAAACCCTTAATCCCACGAAAATTGGGTATTTATAGGGTTAGGGTTGTCAAAATCACGCTTGTACCATTTAAAATCTCCTTTTTCGCGATTCCCGCATGTAGACGCTGATGTCGGGGTTCCAGACGTCGATGTCTGGTTTCAGACGTCGATTTCTGGGACTTTTGAGTATTCTATTCGTCCTAAACGTCGACGTCTCCATAGCCCTCTGGTACAGATGTCGACATCTTGGTGCTCTGACTAGGTTGAGTTTTTCTCGCTAATTTGGTATTTCGACCATAACTTTTGAATCGCTTATCGGATTTTGACGATTTAAAGAGTTAGACTTGTTATTTAAAGGAAAACAATTTTGTATCTAATGGACAAATCTAAATTCTGAGTTCATAATGGTCTAAATGGGCTCTAAGGTGGACTTGTCTGGGATGGATTACAGCAGACCAGACTTCGGAAATCCAATATTTAACCTAACTTCGACTTAAAATCTGGAGAAATGATAAACATGAACATCGAAAAGGGTTTCGATATATTTCTAATGGTTCAAGAATCATTCGATTCTGATGAACGGTGACAAAATTAAAGTTCCCTAAAATTGAGGGTATATTAAGACATTCCCCTTTTTGACACTTAAGGGTATTTTATACTCTTTCTCTTTCATCCCAGTCCCCCCATAAACTTAAGAAAATATTCTTAAGGCTTTAATACCTGCCATAACACATCATCCACCTAAAATATATCAAAGCAAGGTTCTCATTATCATTGATAATCACTCAAGGCATTACAATAGGCTTTAAGCCTTAGACACTAATCACAATACTATTCACCATGCCATGCTATCAAGATCTCGGGTTCTACACTATTGTGGGTCCAAACCCAAATAAACCTAGAATCGAGAAGGGCAAAGGCATTGCCTCTACTTCCTCAGCTCCTAATCGAACCACGAAGGGTTCCTCCAAGTGCAAAACTCTCAAATTAGAGAAAAAAACTCAAGGAAATCTTCGCCAAAAGATCCGTAGTTTATGGTAAGGTTCTTGATTTCGCTTTTTTTGAAAATTTGGGATTAGCTAGGATTTCTCATCTATTTGGTGCCTTGAAATGGAAGTCCTTCCTTAAATCCAATGACTCCATGTACCCTGAATTTGTTAAAAGTTTCTACACCCACTTCAAGTACAATCATGTCACCCACGAAATCATGTCTTACCTATGTGGTTGAGACATCTCATTTCATAGAGACGATCTCCAAACTATTCTTCGCATTCCCAAAGGTGAATTCCAATCATATACTAGTATCAAATGGACCACATTTGAAGGTTTCAATGAAATCGAAGCCTTAAAGCTTGTGTGTATAAACCAAGACTTCACCGAAGCATTCCAACCCAAGGTTAAGGATCTAACCTTAGAAGCTACGATCATACATCATGTCATCACCTACAATATTATTCCTAGAGCTGACGGTAGGGATTATCTCACTTTCTTTGACATTTTTATGATGTGGTGCATCCTCACCACTAAACACATCAACCTATCCTATCTTATTGAGCATACCATGGATGATTGTGTGAAGAAGAAGACCGGGAATCTCCCGTATGGCCAAGCTCTCACCCACATCTTCAAGTATTTCAAGATTCCATTGGCCTCCTGCACTGACAAGGAAGATGTCTCCCACTATGACATCTATGCAAAGACCACAATTTTGAGGATGGGCCACTCTTGGTCTATTGACAGGGGCTGGGTGCCCAAGCCTATATTAGGAGAGTCGCCGTCTTCAGCACCAGAGAGAGAGCCTACTCCAGAGGATACCACTCCTCAGCTCTATAGTGGAAGAGAAGCCGAAGCACCCCCGACACTGGATCTTCACTTGGGACTCCTTCACGCACTCCTTCAAAGACACCCCCAGTGACACCTTTAGAGGCTCAGCCACAGAGACTATCACCTCAGAGAGAGGTTCCACCTCACATGGAGGAAGGTGGACCTTCTACACATCTGGTGTCCTCCAGGAGGATTTCAATTGATGATGATCTTGTTCACCTACTAATAGGCAAGATCGACTTCCTTGGGACTAGTATGGTGACCCACCAAGCCGAAGTCAGAGAGATCGACTAGATTCTATTAACACTAGGCTTGAGGATTTAAGTGTGGAGGTGAGGATTTTGAAGAACACGGTTGATGCTACTACTGATTTGGTGGAAAAGAAAGTTAAGGATTCATTTGAGCAGATTCAGAGATTGAGTGATGAGGTCTCCCTCATCAAAGGTCGCACTGAGTCACATGATCAACAACTTAGGTCATCTGCACCTATACTCCACCAGATTGCTACTCGAGTGACTGGGCTGGGTATTGAGATGCATGATGTGAAGAGCCACTTCACTTTTGAACCTAAGATCATCCCCATTGAACTTGAGAGTGGCCTCAGTGACCCCAAGAAGAAGTAGATTGTTTTTTATGATGTCAGGGAGAGAAAGAAAAGAATGAAATGTTAAATTTTTGTCTATGTTTTTTTGTCTTTTTGTGAATGAAAATGTTGAAATGTAAAAGATATATATGTTTTGATATGCATGTTTACTTTTTGTAATTTTTTTTGACACATCTATAACATATGACTCATTTCTTATTGGTATCATTTATGAATGACTTATCTAATTTTGTTTAATTTGGTATCATGTGCTTATAAATGATGAATTTAAATTGGTATCAATTGATTGTGAATGACTTATGTAATTAATCTAAAATTTTGGTATCATGTGCTTTTGAATAATTGAATGTATATCTAAACTACAAGCAAAAGAATTGAATTTATATTATGAATTTATTAATGCATATGTTTAGGGGAAGCTTACCTCAAAATTTTTATTGAATTTATATATTGAGGGGGAGCTCGTTCTCATTTCATTCCATTATTATGTCATCATAAAAAGACGAGATTGTTAGTCTACAAGTTACAACCTTAGGCACCATTAATAATTTTGATGATAACACAATAAGGAAATGACAATTGTGTACTAATGTTTCTATTGAGTTTTTATAAAAATCAATGTATAAGAGCATTGACACAATATCCAAGGCATAAAACATGGAAATGACACCAAGGTTAAAGAAGATTCACAAAACAATTTATCCAATCCAATTGAAGATCCAAAACAAAAGAACAAAACTATGAAGAAGAAGATCTACTAAGAAACACTCTTGGTCATGAAGATGAATTCAAAGAAGGCAAATCAAAATCAAATTTGAAAGACAATGAAGACCCTCAAATTAGAAGATTTCAAGGTTTATATTTAAGTTTGAGAGTTCTTAGGACAATTGTAAAAAATCCTCAAAGTTTGATGGTTGAAAGCTCAATAACCTGATTGACCATAGGAGCCTCAGGAACATAATTGCATATCATTCTAAGGCCCTAGAACATCATTTGGAATGATTGTAAACTTGATAAAGACAAGTCAATTAACCTATCAAATCATTCATAACATTTAGGTTGGTTAAAGTAGATTTTTTTGTGAAAAATTAGAAAACCAGTCGACTAATTCTTAAAGAGAATCAAAACCAATCGACTGATTCATGCCTTGTGTCTCATTTGGACACTATTCCAAAACCAGTCGACCAGTTTTTCACTGGCTTAAAAATCAGTTGACTGATTTAGATTATTGCTCAAGTATTAGACCCTATTCACCCCCCTTCTAAAGTCTAATACTTGGACAACAGGCTCCAACTGAAATCCTACTCTCTTAGAGCATGGTCTTGGTGGTCTTGGCCCTATGAGGGTATCAGAAGCTTTATCCTTATTAATAAGGAAATGATTTTGAGATCCCATAAGGGGGTCGAGACCACCAAGGCCCACTTGAAATTCCGTGGATCCGTGCATGGTCTCGATAGTCTCGGCCGGTTTCAGTAGCAAATTCCATTAAAATAAAAGGAAGAAAAAGGAAACAGAGGAGAGATAGAGAGAGGCTGCTGCAGGGCCAACCGGACCGGCAAAAGGTTTACTCTTATGCTCACAAGAGTGTCCCTCTTCCGAGCACAAGATCAGTCGACAAAAAAAACCACCTCACTTGCCACCAGGACCCCACAAGGCAGCAACACACCATCTACAAGGGACAAGACCCTGAAAACAAGAATCCCATACATCCCATACACACAGATAAATTAAGAAATGGGGAGCTCTGCATCCTGAGGAGCTCCCTCTTTACACTACATGGAGGCAAATGAGATTAATTTTCGGCCGGAGCTCTGCATCATGCGGAACTCCCTTTTTATTTAAACTGAGCACAAATCTATTTTATCTCAGTCATCGTCACGTAGATTCGTCAAGTTTGGGCCAGAAACTGAAAGAGAAAAACAGCCACAGTTGTTGGATCTCCTAGAATGACGGAGATGACGACCTTAAGAACCAACATTGCAATCTTCGAATACTTCATAATCCCACCTCCACTTGAACTTCCAGCATTTCGGTGTGCAACTTGTAGGCTTGGAACCGTACTTTCCGGAGCAACGCTACTCATATCAAAACCAGTACCTCTTTGATGAAGAAAATAATACCCGTTCTTCCAGTTCTCAGCAATCATGTCCTTCACACAGGACACATGAAATTGGTATTGACCACAAGTGGACACGTACGACCAGCCTGTGACTTTCTTCCAGAGTGCCCTACTGCGACACCTGCCACAGTTGGACGAGATCGTCTTCTTAAGGTCTAGTTTCACCCCGTTAGCTTCTAAAGAAAGCGGGAGGTTCGCGCAACTCGGGTGCAAGTCGTACCCTTCTTGTCTGCAATGGTAGACAAATCCATTTATGTCCTTAACGCACGCGTCACAGAATCTAGGTTTATTGTCAGGGGCTTGCTTGCAGAATCTGAAGTCACAATCCTTGTAGAAACTATGGATGGTGGAAACCCTTGCCATTGCACAATCCCTGTGGAGCTGAAAGTTGCACACGTTGCGCTCACACAGGTAAGTTGGCCCAAACCCTGGTTCCTTACACCCATTACACTTATAAGGTGCTCGGTTAGGCGCGTATGTAAGAAGGTGTTGGTGGCTAAAATGCTCTGTATTGGTAACGATCTTGCTGCGAGAATATTCTGATTTGGAGGAAGGAGGACACTGGTACGTCTTGGCGATGATGGGGTTGCATATGCTCATCATTTCCTTCATCTTAGACTCGAACTGATAAGCCTTGGCAAGCTGGTCGTTGCTGTCACTCCACTGAAGAGCCTCTTTGATTGAATCCTCAATCTTCTTCCTGCCAGCAGAGGCAAGCATTGGACCTATCTTCTCATCCTTCACCGTGTTCTTCATGTTGTAAGCATAGTTCTCCAAAGCATTCTTGGATGCCACCTTCTTCTTGTGCTCCTCATCCTCAGACTTGTACTTCTCTGCTTCCCGGACCATCTTCTCAACCTCCCCCTTCGAGAGCCTGCGCTTGTCATTGGTGATTGTGATCTTTTTCTTCAAACCGGTAGTCTTGTCTTCAGCAGAAACATTCAAGATACCGTTGGCATCTATGTCGAAGCACACAGTAATCTGAACAACACCCCTGGCAGTTGAAAGGATATTGCTAGAGAGCTCAAATGTACCCAAAAGGTGGTTGTCCTTGGTTCTCGTTCTCTGGCCCTCGTACACTTGGATCAACACACCAGGTTTGTTGTCCGAGTGCATAGAGAACACCCGCTCCTTCTTGGTGGGAATGGAGGTGTGCCTTGGGATCAACACATCCATGACTCCTCCATGAGTCTCCAGCCCAAGAGACAGAGGGGTGACATCCTGGAGTAATAGGTCCCTGACCTTCTTGTTACCCACACCACTCCAGATAGCAGCATGAACCGCAGCGCCATGCGCAACAGCCTCATCAGGGTTAATGCTCTTGCAAAGCTTCTTCCCATTGAAGAAGTCCTGCAACAACTGCTGCACCTTGGGAATTCTGGTAGACCCACCGACAAGAACAACTTCGTGGACACTGCTCTTGTCCATCTTCGCATCCCTCATGCACTTCTCAACAAGCTCCATACACCTTTTGAAGAGATCCATGTTGATATCCAAAAATCTGGCACGGGTGATGGTGGAATAGAAATCAATATTTTCATACAAAGAGTCAATCACAATTGTGGTCTCAAAAGAGGATGAGAGGGCCCTCTTCGCCCTCTCACAGGATGTCCTCAACCTCCTGAGAGCCTTAGGGTTCCCTCTGATGTCCTTTCTGTGCTTCCTCTGGAATTCCCCAACAAAGTGTTTCATCATACGGTTATCAAAATCCTCTCCACCAAGGTGAGTATCTCCAGCAGTGGCCTTCACCTTGAAGATACCCTCTTTGATGGTGAGGAGAGACACATCAAAAGTTCCACCACCGAGATCAAAGATGAGGGCATTCCTCTCACCAACGCCCCAACTTGCCTTGTTATGAAGACCATAGGCAATAGCAGCAGCAGTGGGCTCATTGATGATACGTATGGAATTGAAACCAGCAATGACACCAGCATCCTTTGTAGCCTGACGCTGAGAGTCATTGAAGTAGGCAGGAACAGTGACGACTGCACTCTTGACAGTGAAACCAAGGAATGCCTCCGCAGTCTCACGCATCTTTGCGAGGATCATGGAGGAAATCTCCTCAGCAGCAATCTGCTTCTCCTCACCCTTGTGGGTGACCACGATCATCGGCTTGTCAGCACGACCTGCAATGACCTTGAAGGGCCATAACTTGATGTCGCTCTGGACAAAAGCATCGCTGAATCTCCTACCAATCAAGCGCTTTGCATCTGAACATGCGAGAACATCATGATGAGAAAAACTTTAACATGCACGCATTACATGACTTATAAGAAAGCATTATAAGTTGTCCTTTATCAGCATATCTCTTTTTTTTTTTTTTTGAAAATCATTCATTACATTCAACCAACATCAGACATTACAGAGACTAGGGGAGGAAAACTGCCATAAACATCACAAAGACTATGAAGGCGAACCTCCTGAATTGAAGGGTGAACAAATCCGATCCCCATCCGAGACTGAGATAAAGAGAGGGTGGCCAGCCAGTGCGCAAGCCCATTCAAAGAACGAGGAATAAACGAAAAGGACACCCGCTCAAAACCACAAAGAGAAGCCTTCATATCCTCCATGAGAATCAACACTTCAAGCGGAAAAGAACCCCCAGAAGAGTTCAGAGCAAGGATAAGGCTTAGAGAATCCGATTCAACAATAATATTTTTCCACTGGCTCTCAGATGCCAACAGGATTCGAAGGCAAATAGCCTTAGCTTCAGCCATAATTGGAGAGCTACAAGCAGATACTTTCACACGGAAGTCTACCACCTGCCCGACACTATCCCGACCCACTGCAGCTGCACCTCCTGTAGAGCCTTGATGGACAAAAGCTCTTTGGTCCATAACCCAAATGGACTCAGATCTACATACCCCAACAACTAAACAAAAAGAACAATCGAAATTACAAGAAAAGTTTGCAGTGATTCTTTACAAAGCTATTGGACACGAGTGTAAGCACCCAATTTTTACACCCCTCTTAACTATGGTTAAGGGTTCTTAACCATGGTTAAGCCCTCAACAGAGTCCCCTTAATCCTAGTCAACCTTAGGTAAACTCTAGTCCAGCCTAACCATAGGTCCATGCCCAAACCATAGCTAAAACCCTAAGGATAAGCCCCCAAGGATCAAGCCCATGGTTTAAAACCCCCAAAGCCCAAGCCTTTGGATCAAGTCCATGGTCCATGGACTAAAATCCAGAGTTAGTCCCATGAGTTTAGCCCATTTCCAAACATTCACCTAGGGGGGGTCCACTAACCATACACACACATGTGTTTTGAGCAATGTTACCATGTATGTCACACACCACATCAAAACTCATATAGCCCATGTGAACACACATAGTGGCTTAGCACACATGGTAGCATGTGGCTAGTCACATCTAGCCCCCATTTCCACTTAAAAATTCAAATGTGCACACCCTATAGCCATCATTTTGTTGCCTAGAGCTCACCCTAACTAGTCTATCTCCCCCTTTATTTACCTTCATGCCACTCTCCTTTAATATCTATAAATCTCATCCTAAATCCAAGCCTTGGGGGAGGAGGAGCCATTTTGGGATAATTTCCAATCCGAGAGTTCCATCTCTAACCTTTGGCCCCTTAAAAAGCTCAACACCAAAGTCCTGTTTCTTAGTATCTTTCGGCCTAGGGAGGTGGTTTTGGACCAGAGAAGGCGCTTGGGCCCCTCTCTCTAGTGTGGTTGACCCCTCCTAATCGAAGATACCTCTCTTGTCGTAAGTTTTATTTTATTTTATTTTTCTTCTTCTTAGGGGAAAGGTACATCTTTTCTCACCAACGTGTGTGCATTCTTTAGCTCCTCTGTGCGTGTCTTTTTCACCAAGTAGCAGGGCCCCCTAGCCCATTCACGAATGAGATAGGGGGCCCCTTGAAGAGAGCTTGAACTATGTTTTTGTTTTTCCCTTTCTCGTAGTCGGCATAACAATTTTCTTTTTTTTGTCTTGATCATTGTTTTTTTTTTTTTTTTTTGGCAAAGCTTGACCTATAGAGGGAGGCGTGGCCACTGCCCAGGGAGTTTTCTCAGTCCCCATCCAACTTTTCCCATCTTCTCAAAGCACTGGATCTGATCCGGTAGTGCCTTCTAGCCCAAAAGTGTGCTAAAATCAGCATTGTCATTGGTATTTAAATAAGGAAAAAGCTCACTTGGTCATGCATTCTGATTTAGAAATTTGTGACATCTCCAAGCATTTAAGGCAAGTTGATCATGCTTGAGCCAACCTTAGTCAACTTACCTAATCAAGAGGTCACAGTGCTGAAATTTCAGTCCTAGATCAGGCCATCATTTCATCTCAAAAAAGGTTTTCCATTAGATCAGGTCATCTATTCATCTCAAGCAAGGTTGTTAACCAAGTTGGGTTAAAACTAACCCCCATGCAGCTTGCCAAACCCAGGGTTTGATGCATCTTAGGGGATGGCCATGATCGGATGCTTGGAAGTGTAAGTTCAAAACTTTAAAGCTAGTGCATAGGCCCAAATCACCCAAGTGAAGGTTTCAAGACACTATCACTGGGTCCCACTATTGGCCAATAGTGAGGTTGTTTTGAAAATTTCAAATTATTCTTTCAAGACCTTGCTGTATTTTAAGTGTGGACCTTTCCATACCTTCGTAGGTCCAAGGACTTGATTTGTCTATGGGTCCCACGTCAAATGCCTAGTGGTCCTTCACCTTGAAGTCATCTCTCATAATCCCCGTACCATGTTTAACCATTGACTGAGGGTAAACTTAACCCTAATTAAGCCCCATACCCTTGGTTGAATTTTATTTAGGAAAATCCCAAAAAAAAAAACATACAAAAAAATCATGAAAAATCCCAAAAAATCTAAAAAATCAAAAAAAATCAAAAAATAAGTATTAGACCTTTTAACCATGGTTAGCACCCGTAACCATGGTTAACCACTCTTTTAACCCCGGTTAGCAATCCTAACCTTTGGTTAAAACACTTTGAGCCTACCGGGCCTCACCTCTCGGCCTACCGGGCCAAACCCAGGCCTACAGGGCCGACTCTTAGCCTACCGGGCTTCACCTTTGCCCTACCGGGCCACACCCTAGGCCCATCGGGCCTAAGCCTTTCGGGCTTCAATCTAGGCCTACCGGGCCGAACCCTTGGCCTACCGGGCCACACCCCAGTCTACAGGACTCCCTCTCGGCCTACCGGGCTTCAACCTGGACCTACCGGGCCAAACACCCAAGCACTTGACCAACACGGTCAACCACCCCTAGCCCCTCGGGTAGACCATAAGCCACCCTTGGTGCACACACAACACAACCCCTAGCCTCGGCACGGGCTCATGTACCAGAACTACGCTCGGTCTGATCTCATCCCAATGTGAGTACGTAGGCAGCCCAACTCGGGCCCGACCCTAGTTTAGCTTTTCCCTTCTTGGGTTAGTATAAACTAAATCAAACGACATTTGATTAACACTTGACATTTAAATGGCTTAAACCTAGTGAGTAGGGAACCTTCAAACGACGGAAGTGCTGGGGTGCCTAACCCCTTCCCCGGGCTTAATCGAACCGCTTACCTAGACCTCTAAGCAGACCAAGACCTTATCCATTGACTGAGACTTATCCCTACCGAATCAATAGGTGGCGACTCTAAATATAAAATCAACCATAAAATCAACCGACCATCGCCGGGGCATCCACCCATCCCTGTGGGCGGGACCAAAAGTCGTGCTCACAACGAGTTCTTAGGGCAAATTCTCTACTGCCCAAACTACCGAACCTACATCATAATGGAAGCGAACATCTAAGGAAAAACACACACACAAATATTCAATCAAATTAATTAAATTACAGCTAGAACTGCCATGATAAACAGATTTAGACACATTTCATCAGCTCTACTGGGTCTACCAAGATCACGAATCTCACAGGAAAAACAAGAAGTACACTACTTCATACGTCACATAAACACCAAAATCATGCAAGAGAAAGCTACATTAGAATCATTGAAAATCGGCAAAAACCTAAAGATCCGATTGGTTTCTCATTGTTTAAATCATTGAAAGATGTAATAGATAACGAAAACAAAAAAAAAAAACACCAGATCTAAGATCGAGGACCAGAATCTTACCAAAAACAGTGTTGATCAGATTTATGGCGACCTGGTGGTTCGCCGCATCTCCGATCAATCGCTCAGTAGCAGTGAAAGCAACATACGAAGGAGTAGTACTATTTCCTTGATCATTAAATATGATTTCAACACGATCGTATTTCCAAACTCCAACACAAGAATAGGTCGTCCCCAGATCGATCCCGATCGCCGTACTTACACTTTTCCCTGCCATTGTTCTTGTTCGAATCGGTCAAAAAACGCAGAAGAAAGAGAGATCGAGGTTCCAGTGAAGAGAAAAGACTTGGAAAGACCAAACGAAAGAGTCATCATATAGCTAGGAAGAAGCACCACCCCTACTATTTTAATCTTCTTTCGGAGAAAACCTTGACTGCTGTCATCCATTAGAGCATTCCTAGCAGCCTCGTTATTTTAGTGAGCCAAAAGACTATAAAAGAAGTTAAAATGAGTCCCAGCAGCCTCAACAGAAGAAACCGGTTTGGTGAGTCTACAGTTTCGTGAGTACTGTAAACTCTCTTGGAAAAATTCTGTTTTGAAAAATCTGGGAAAATAGTTTTAAACAAATTTTGACCCAAAATAAAAGTGGGACCCACAAAGGTTATGAGGCGGGTCCAAGTGGATTTATGTTCTTCTCCATGAGGAGATCAACGTAGTGTATTCACTTGTCCAAAATAGTGAAGTGATGAATGAAAAATTCATCTCAAAGTGGGCCACTTGAACATAAATTATAAGTTGAAGAATGATGTAGTTTAATAGTCCCACATTGGAAAACGATTGAAACTATAGTGTGATTTAAATACCATTACCTTGGAGTAAAGGGTGGGTCCTTGGGGCACCCAAATTTTGCGAAGGAGTGAGCACTTGCTCCAAGGTGGAACCAACACACACGCGCCTAACAGTCATGTCTGTTGGATTTAAATTTGAAACCCAAGAGACATGACCATTCTAGACAGTCTCATTTGCCTACTATTTAAGGCTTTTCTGGTGCATATTCTTAAGTACGAAAAAATTTCCTTCTTCTACTCCCTAGCCTCTGATTCCTTTTGCATATTCATAAGTCTGTGTTAACCCAAGAGAGAGATATAGCATAGTTTTTGTTCGTTGGACAAGCAGATTGCTATGTTTCTTCTGTTTGTGGAAAGATCACTTTATCCTGGGAGGCAGACGTCCGTATATCAAAAGCACCAGTGTGAGGGACGAAATCTGTCTTAAGGAGAGAGTTACTACTCGACTTGATCTGTTGCTTTTCAATTCCTAAACCAGTGAGTTCATTTTATTCTGTAGTTTTAATTTATTGTTACATGAACAGAATATATATTCAACCAATATAAAATTCATATTCTGTACACTGAATAGTATTGTTCTATTTAACTTAATAAAGATTGAATACAGAATTATTTAATTCAAATACTGTTATATAAAACAACAACTCACCAAAGTTAAATCTTTCTCACCCTTGAGCCCACACAAATAATAAAATAAGGTTTCTTTCTCTTCCTTTCTTTTTTGTGGTCCCACATAAATAATAAAATAATATTTTTCTCTCTTCCTTTTTCGTTTTGCCACACAAATGATAAAATATTGCTTCTCCCTCCTCTTTTTTTTGGTTAAAATGATGAGGCTGTTGGGAGTGTTTTAAAAAAATGGCTCATCAAAACCACTTTTTGTGGGTTTTGGCTATTTTGGTGAGTGAAATTTGGTGAGGCTGCTAGGAATGCTCTTAAACATCTTTTATATGGAGTCGAATCTTTTATGGTGTTAATTGGATTTGGCAAATCTGGTCAACAACAAACGACGACGCGTGGCCAAAAAAAGAGCGGGAATTCAAACTTCATCCGTTAGTTTGTGAGACGGAGTGTCCAGTTCTTTCTCTTCCCTCCCAAATCGTTCTCTGATCTTTCTCTTCTTCCCTCAAAAAACCAAAACCGTTAAGAGGCTTTTGAAATCGTTCTCTGATCTTTCTATTCTTCCTTCAAAAAACCAAAAACCCTTGGAGGGTTTCAGCTTCTAGTGGTTCCAAAAACCAAAAACCCTTAGAGGGTTTCGACAAAGGGTTTCGGCTTTGAGTGGATTCGACGGCTTCTATTTTTTCTCTTCTTTCCTCAAAAAACCCAAAACCCTCAAAGGGTTTCGGCTTTGAGTGGATTCAAAAAACCAAAAACCCTTAGAGGGTTTCGATAAAGGGGTTTCGGCTTCGAATGGATTCCGGCAACAACATCATACCACGAGTATTTCGGCGACTGGTTCAGGTAATCCATTTCTAACACTTGGGACACAACTTTTTTTCTCAATTTATTTTAGTTTTTTAATTTTTATTATGAGTATAGCCTGTGGTTAATCAATCAATGCATACGTAGATGTAGCCGTTAGAACCTTTTACATGATTGTTTCTTTGGAACACGTGATCAATAATAGAAGTGAAATGCAAACAAAACCGAAATAATTTAGTTACGTGGGTTTTTAAATAAGTGGAGTGATGATCAATATACAACTTAATGCCCGTTCTGCATCAGAAAATTCGTGATTAATAGAAAGCTCAGATGATGTTTATTGATAGAAACTTTTCCAAACATCAAGAAATAGTGCCAATTTTATATATGAATTATCATTTATCTTTAATCAGGTTTAATTAGCTTATATGGGGTTCATGTGAAGCTGCCTTTGATGAAATTATCCATGTTTTTGAGGTGGGGTTGGCTTCATGTTCCTGTTTACAGGGGGAACCTACTTGGAGCTGCTTCATTATCGTATGAAATTATTGGATCTTTCGGAGGCATTAGCTTTTGGCTTATTATTTTTATTTTTTAGGCTGTTAAAAATCTTTTTTCTTATTTATTTATTTATTTATTCCAGTTCAGTTTATTCTACCAGTGATGATACTATCCATATTTTTTGAGGTGTCGTGGAATCAAGCCTTATTTTATAGGGGAACCTACTTGGAGAAGCTTCATTTTCCATGACATTAATGGATATAGTTGAGATCATGACTAATCTATGTTTTTTTACTTATGAGTTCTTGCTAACTTTATTTTACATATTTTAATAAGAAGTTGCTTGTACTGTTAAAATACTGTGAATTATATGTTGGTCAAAGGAGAGAAATAATATTTGTATTGTAGCAAATAGAAATGGAATTAGTTATATATTAAATAATTTTAAAAATGTTAAAATCAGACAAGATTATGATTATAAGTTTTTTCAAATTGTTTGTTGCCTATTTAAATTTTCAGTCTATTTTTTTGGAGAGTTACGACTTAAACACATGAATGGTAGCAGTAAACTGGTAGTTTAACTATGGGTCACAGTTTGGTTAAGAGGTTAAGCTACTGAGGAATGATGTTGCATACCAATGTAGTTGTTGGATTTTGAGTTTTAACTATTCTCAAACTTAAGGATTACTTAGTATTTAATCTTTACTTGTTATTTTACACTAATTAGGAATTTATTTGTTTATTTCTATTTGATTAGAAGGCATATTGATGATCTATTAATTTGATCTACCAGGGCAAGCAATGTCAGAATTTTATTCAGTGGTGTGATGAATATGTAGAGTCGTTGCGACAACCTGTTAGTGGTTCCAAACCAACTGTCATAGGTGTAGACTATGGACCAAATTTCCATGGAGAAATTTTCCGTCTACAAAAACGACTTGCACAAATCGAATTAGAATTCCGTCTAGCTAAATGGATTTTCGTTTGTTTCATTTTCTATTTTTTTTACACTAAACTATTTACTCGAACATCTCAATGAGAACTTGGGCTGGACTTAGGCTGAACTTGGATTAAACTGTTAATTTTTCTTGTAATTGGATGCTTGACTTGTTATTTTGGTATGGGTCTAATCATTTATGGAATTAGTGACAAATTTTAGTTAATTTTAGACATTGTATTTGCTTTTTAACCAGGTTATGCTTGGAGAGGAATGGATTTGTCAACAATGTAATACTCCAATTGTTGGGTATACATCAACAAAAGTTCTGCCAAATTTTCACTCTTATCTCATAAGAGTGTTCTTTGTGCCTTGCTGGGAAATGTTGAGGACAATACCATTAGATATTCTGGCAGGTTTTCATGCTTAAAGACAATCACCGCCTTAGCCCCAATTGCTTATGTTGGCCTTGGTCTTCCAACACTTTTGAGGAGATTTAGGAAAGTTGCCGCTCCTTCTTGGTCATCATATGATAAAGTCCAAGCTAGACTGCAGCTTGTTGCTGTACTTGTTTTCACCTTGGGAATTACCTTGGATTTAATTTTTTAGGCCATGACTTCTATAATGCACTTGATAGTAAGTTACTCTGCACCTAAATTCGAACGCAAACTTCTCTGTGTGCTTGTAGAATTATCTACAGATCAAATATGTTTTTGCTGATTAAATTATGTTGGTTTCCATCTTGCAGGACAAAGACCCAGAACAATGTACAAAGCAGATCTTGTACTACCTAGGGAATTCCGCTGGATATATTCCGGTGAGGCCTTGCTTGCAACTTCTTATCTGGGCCTGTGGAAGATTGTCAAAAACACCTACTTGTATTAATTTATGTAGGCTTGTCAATGTCCGAAAAAGGAGTCAATGCCGGAGATCTGAGCATTCCTTGCTAACACTGATCATCTATGAGCTTATAACAGAGAGTGCATCAACAACACCTGTCCTGTAGACCCTAAACATTGAGTCAAAACGCTTATTAATAAAGTTCCATGAATGAACCAATGTATGACCTGGATGTAACCAAGCATTTCGCCATGTGTGCATGCAAGCTGAAGTCCTAATGCGAGATCATATTGTATTTACATGAAATGAATGGCAAAAGAATGGATTTATATTCCAAACCAAGATGCAAGAATCCCAAAACCAATGAAGGAACTATGGGCAGAAAATGATTAAACAAAATCCCCTAAACATTGAGACAACTGACAAGTGAGATTCTTAGCCCACAATCCCAAATATTAAATGGTTGCAACAATCAGCATAAGTGGTGTTATGGACATAAACATACCATAGCACCAAATATAAAGCTGATGTTTGAATGAGAAAGCTACAAATCCAATCCAAATCCATTTTCAGTCATGTGGCTCTAGACAATAGACATCATAGTTTTCATGGTTAGAACAATATTAAATATGGTCTGCAGCTGTAGTGCCATGACCAGATCTGTTTATGTAGAGCCATGCATTCCAACACGAAGTGATCCTCATTTCTGGAGCAGTTCCTCAAAATTTGGTCTGCAGCTGTCCTCTGCACCATCAAAAAGAGAGAGAATGTCAAATTTAGCTACATGATTAATACCACTCCAACTAAAGATATAAATAGGTTTCTAGTTGACCATAATTTTTGATATTTGCAATGTAAAAAAAAATTCCAGTTTGTCAGGAAATTTGAGAACATGCGGGAAAAGAATATATGTGCCCGTAAATATAATCAAGAAAAAAAACCATGAGAATTAAACTTTTCTACCTAAAACTATGAAATTTTAGAATATTTTGAATGTTAAGTAACAGAACTGAGAAAAAAGAAAGCTCATAATTATGTAATTTCATGGGTGTGTACAGTAACTAAATTAACTCAAGTTTCGGTATTGGACTTTCAGATTCTTAAAACCTAGGAACTGAAAATTTTCGAATAATCTGATGCCAAGTGACTAGACTGGGAAAAAGGGAATCTCATAACTATGTAATTTCACACACACACAAACACACATTCAAAGGGTCTTTGCCACAAGGTCTTCTATATCAAAAGATAACCTACGTGTTGCTCGAACTTCATCAATACCATAAATATTTCCTTGTTCGGAATCCATTTCCATAATGTTCACTGTCAGTCACCATTATGCATAAATAAATTGATTAAATCATACACAATAGTATATGTATTTGTAACTGGAAAATAACTGAAAAATGTGTTAAAATGCTAATGCCTTTTATTTTTTGTTTAGTGTTTTATTAAGGTTTCATTTGGTATTATGATTTTGCCAAGTGTAGGGCTAGATAAGCCCCTTGCTTCTTTTTGTAATGTGCTGGAAAGTTCTAATCAAGAAGACGAAGAAACAGAATACAAAAGGGGAGAGCTACGAACCACTGTTCCCCTGTTTTTTGGCGGAAAAATCTGTTGCCCCCATCTTTAAAATTCCTCTTTCAACTCTAAAATCAGTCCTCTTCTTCTTAGAATAACCTAGTGGCTGGTATCAGAGCTAGGTGGATCAACATCCAGCTAGGCATGAAGCTTGTGCTCGGGAAAACAAACCCCGGTGAAGGAGATATTGATGGCCAGCGGAAGCAACACCAACACCAGCGTCCAACAACCTCCCTTTTTAATTTTTGATGGAGAAAATTATGATTTTGGTGTGTGAAGATGAAAACCCTATTTCTTTCATATGATATTTGGGAATTTGTAGAAGATGAGTATGAAGAGCCGGAAGATGTGGAGACATTATCAAATATGCTCGAAAACAACAATTGAATGAGACAAAAAAGAAGGATGCAAAAGCCCTCAATTTGATTCAACAAGGAGTGACGGACCCAATTTTTCCAAGAATCATCAATGCTACAACATCAAAGGAGACATGAGATATCTTACAAAAGGAGTATCGGGGCACGTTGAAGGTAAGAGCCATCAAACTCCAATCTCTAAGAAGAGATTTTGAAAATATTAAAATGAAGGAAAACGAAATGTTTGAAAGATTATTTTTCTAGAATTTTTGAACTTGTGAATCAATTGAAAACTTATGGGGAAAAAATTACCGATCAAAGAATCGTTGAGAAAATTTTAATTAGCTTGCCGGAAAAATATGATCCTATTGTTTTGGTTATTGAAGAAGGGGAAAAAATTACCGATCAAAGAATCGTTGAGAAAATTTTAATTAGCTTGCCGGAAAAATATGATCCTATTGTTTTGGTTATTGAAGAAACTAAAGATATTTCCTCATTGGATGTTGAAGAATTGATGAGTTCTATTAAAACATATGAGCAAAGATTGAGTAGACACTCGGAAAAATCAATTGAAAGTGCCTTTCAATCTAAGCTCAATGTTAGCCCCAAAAATCATGAAAAAGAACCATCAAGTCTTGAAAAATCAAAAAGTGAATTTTTTAGAGGTGGAAGATATGGAAGAGGAAGAAGAAGAAATACAAGAGGAAGATGAAGAAATAATTTTGAAAGAAGAGCAAATGTAAAATCCTCTCAACAAAAATGTAGCATTTGTAAAAGAGGTAATCATGTTGACAAAGATTGTTGGTTTCGGGGAAAACCTCAATGTTTTAATTGCAAGAAATTTGGGCATCTCCAAAAGGATTGCCGAATCAAAAACAACCAACAAGCAAATTTCTCCGAAGAGCAAGAAAGTGATGAGAAAATGTTTGTCAAGCGGCGTCGAAACAAAGAAATGATGTGTGGTACCTTCATAGTGGTTGTAGTAACCATATGACGGGTAATCAAAGTATTTTTGTGAACATGGATACTTTCACTAATTCTCAAGTAAGGATGAGAAATGGTGTCTTGGTGCAAGCAAAAGGCAAGGGTACTATTGCCATAGAGACAAAGAAAGGAGCAAAATACATCCAAGATGTTTTGCTAGTTCCGGATTTGGAGCAAAATTTGTTGAGTGTTGGCCAACTTGTAGAGTATGGGTACTCCATCCACTTTGAGGAGAACTCTTGCAAAATTTATGATAAAAGGGGAAGAAGTCAAATTGTGACAAAAGTCAAGATGAAAAAAAATAGAAACTTTCCTCTCATCTTTCAATATTCAAAAAATGTGGCCTTGAAGATGGATGTGATTGATGAGTCATGGATATAACATTGAAGATATGGGCACTTGAATTTTCAAAGCTTAAAGACTCTCTAACAACAAAACATGGTGTATGGATTGCCGGCTATACAAAAAGTAAAGGAAGTTTGTGAAGGGTGTGCTCTTGGAAAGCATCACCGGGAGTCATTTCCAAAAGAAAAAGCATGGAGAACCAAATCACCATTGGAGCTTGTTCATACCGATGTGTGTGGGCCAATGAAGACTCTTTCTCATGCCGGTAACAAGTATTTTATTATTTTCGTGGATGACTTTTCACGAATGACTTGGGTTTACTTTATGCGGCAAAAGTCCGAAGCTTTCTCTATTTTCAAGAAATTCCAAAATCTTATTGAGAAACAAAATGACAACTACCTCAACGTTTTAAGAAGTGATAGAGGTGATGAATACAATTCAAATGAATTTGAAATTTTTTTTGAAGATATTGGCATGGAGAGGCAATTGACGGTTGGGCACACTCTACAAAAAAATGGGGTGGCGGAGAGGAAGAATAAAACTATAGTTGAGATGGCAAAATCAATGGTTTATGAGAAAGGGTTGCCTAAATCTTTTTGGGCTGAAGCAGTGCATACGGCGGTTTATTTGATTAATAGATGTCCAACAAAAGCCGTAGAGAATCAAACCCCAATTGAAGCTTGGAGTGGAAGGAAGCTATCCGTGAATCATTTAAAGGTATTTGGTTGTATTTTCTTTTCTCATGTTCTTAAAAAAACAAGGCTCAAGTTTGATGAGAATAGTGAAAAATGCATTTTTGTGGGTTATAGCTCAAAATCAAAGGGCTATAGACTCTACAGCTTGAAGAAAAATAAAGTGATTATTTGTAGAGATGTTCTCTTTGATGAGAAGGCCTCTTGGAATTGGAAAGAAAAGAAGGTTCAAAATCAAGTCATTGCCATTAGTGAAGAACAAGAATGTTTTGAAAATGAAGATGAATATGAAACTCTACCACAAGCATCTCTAATTGCTAGTTCACCATCATCACCAACTTCTCCATCAAGCTCAAGTTCATCATCACCAAGATCAACTCCAAGAAGAATGAAGAACCTTAGTGATGTGTATGCAAATTGTAATTTTTGTGTCATTGAACCGGAAAGCTTTGAAGAAGCTATTAAAGAAGAAGCTTGGAAGAAAGCAATGGAAGATGAGATTTTTGTAATTGAGAAAAACAATACTTGGGAATTGGTGGAGAGGCCAAAAGATAAAGAAGTTATTGGTGTGAAGTGAATTTTCAAAACAAAGCTCAACCCGGATGGTTCCATTCAAAAGAACAAAGCAAAACTTGTGACTAAAGGGTATTCTCAACAGCCTAGAATTGATTTTCATGAGACCTTTGCACCGGTGGCTTGGCTTGATACTATTAGAGCTCTTATTGCATTGGCGGCACAAAAAGGTTGGTTCTTGTACCAACTAGATGTAAAGTCTGCTTTCTTAAATGTTGTTTCGAATGAAGAGATTTATGTAGATCAACCTCAAAGCTTTGTCATAAAGAGTGAAGAAGAAAAAGTGTACAAGTTAAGAAAGACTTTGTATGACCTAAAACAAGCACCGCGGGCATGGTATAGTGAGATTGATGCTTACTTCCATGAAAGAGGTTTTCAAAGAAGCAAGAACGAGCCAACCTTATGAATCAAAACTCAAGGTAAAAATGATATTCTTATTGTTTCTCTTTATGTTAATGATTTGGTGTTTACCGATAGTGATCGGAAAATGATTGAAGAATTTAAAAAGGAGATGATGAAAAAATATGAAATAAGTGATTTGAGCCTCTTGCATTACTTCTTGGGCATTGAAGTTTATCAACAAGAAGATTGTGTTTTTATTTGTCAAAAGAAGTATGTAAAAACTCTCCTTGAAAAATTTAGAATGAAAAATTGTAAACCGGTAGCTACACCTTTAGTTACAAATGAAAAACTATTAAAAGAAGATGGAAGTAAAGAAATTGATGCATCTCTCTATAGAAGCTTGGTTGGAAGCTTATTGTACTTGTTAGCTACAAGACCGGATACTATGTTTGCTACTTGTTTGTTATCTCGGTTCATGCACAAGCCAAGCCAAATACACTTTGGAGCAGTCAAGAGAGTGTTGAGATATATCCAAGGTACGCTTGAATTTGGAATTACGTATGAAAGAAGTGTTGATGTAAAATTACTTGGATTTTGTGATAGTGATTGGGCTGGATGTGTTGATGATATGAGAAATACTTCCGAGTATGCCTTTTCCCTTGGTTTTGGCATATTTTCATGGGCATCCAAGAAGCAACAAACAGTGGCTCAATCATCTGTTGAGGCTGAGTATGTTTCAGCATCATTGGCAACTTCTCAAGCAATATGGCTCCGAAGAGTTTTAGAAGATATTGGGTTGAAACAAGGAGAAGCAACTCCTTTTTTTTGTGACAACAAATCCACCATTGCAATGTCAAAGAATCCTGTCTACCATAGCCGTACTAAGCACATTGCCATCAAGCATCATTTCATAAGAGAAGCAGTGGAAGATGATGAGATTCAACTAAATATTGCAGAACCGATGACCAAGTGGCGGACATCTTCACCAAGGCACTTCCCAAAGATAAGTTTCAATATTTTAGAGAAATGTTGGGAGTTCAACAACAAGGCATTAAGGGAGAGTGTTAAAATGCTAATACCTTTTATTTTTTGTTTAGTGTTTTATTAGGGTTTCATTTGGTATTATGATTTTGCCAAGTGTAGGGCTAGATAAGCCCCTTGCTTCTTTTTGTAATGTGCTGGAAAGTTCTAATCAAGAAGATGAAAAAACAGAATACAAAAGGGGAGAGCTACGAACCACTGTTCCCCTGTTTTTTGGCTGGAAAAATCTATTGCCCTCATCTTTAAAATTCCTCTTTCAACTCTAAAATCACTCATCTTCTTCTCAGAATAACCTAGTGGCTATTGTGTGCAGCCAACAAAATGATTAAATCATACACAAAACCCATGCTGTTGGGCTTGTTTTACAACATTCTTAAGTAGCAGATGTTCTGATGCAGGAATTAATAAGTATATGACTGTAAGTTGGATATATTCTTGAACTAGCATTCCACATAACCAAAAACAAACAGAATAAATAAATTAAGATGAAATTTTTTTATATCATGAAGTGAGTGCTAAACAAAGCACTCTCTCATCATCCATAGAAACCATGCAGCTAGCATTTTGGTCTGTCAGGGATATCAACCCAATTGGATGACTGTAAGTTGTAACCATAGGACGAAAAAGATTTCTACCTTCAAGAAGACAGAAATCAACCCCACAAGTTCATTTACCAGTGCTTAGGACCAAATCTATCCAGAAAGCCTCTAAGGGTTTTAGGATTGTCCAATCAAAATAACAAATAAATGGATGAAGGAAATACAGTGTGAACACCCCATTTTTACACCCCTTAATCCCTTGATTTTATTTGTAATTTTAATTTTAATTTTAATTTTAATTTTAATTTTATTATTTTATTTGAGTGTCGAGGTTCTAGATCCGAGAAAGAGAGAGAGAGAGAAATCATCCCCTTTACCCATTGTTCAAAGCCCCCATGTTTAAAACCTATGAGCCAAAGCCAGAGTCCAACCTTAAAGCCCAAGCCCGGATCCAAAGTAGCCCAAGTTCACCTAAGCTAAATCCTCTAAGGGTTGGAAGCTTAGAGGCTATGGCCCAAACAAGATCCAAAGCCCATATCCTCAAACCCTAATTCCATCCCTATAAATACTCAGTGATGAGGTCAGGTGACCTCATTTTTCCTGTTTCCCTTTTGGTTTTCGGCAGAAAGGAGAGTTCTCTCCTTCCATCAGTTTTTACTCCTTCGGCAACAGCAGCTAAAGCACCCTCTCGCACCTATACCCGACCTCCTTCAACTATCACGGCACCAGCATCTTCACTTGCAAGGATCGGCCAACAGTCCCCTGCAGCAACACCTTCACTGACCATCTCGGCTATAGATCCAAGCCATTACCAGTTCGTCGATCTTCCTCCACCGGGGATTTTTCAGAATTTCTTCGGTGAGTCCCAACTCCCATATATCAAGTACTCGATTCTTCTCTCTAATCCTCTCCTCTTTTCCTTCTTTCTCTTTTGATTTTATTTTTATTTTTTTATTTTTTTTGTTTTTTGATCTCGACTGTTAGATCTGTACAGGTTCGATCACAGATCTCTGGCCGGATTTACTTGGCTGCGATCCTCTCTCTCCTCTCGACTCCGGTCATCTCACTTGCTAAACTCCATTACCGGCGCCATTATCTCCATCCTTGAGAACCGGTGAGCAGTAGTTCAGTTTTATTTCCCATTCTAGTTTTAGATCTAGATCTAAATCCAGATCTAGATCTAGGAACCGAGTTTCTCTTGAATGTTTACTTTCCTTTGTTTTCTTTTTCGATTTGTTTTGTCACAGGTTCATAGAGATCAGGCTCCGACCATCTCCTCCACTCACCTCTCTCCATTTTTTCGAGTAAGCGATTCCCCAGTTCTCAGAATTCCTATTCCTTTTTTTAGATCTAAAATTTCTAGATCTAGAACCTTAGATCTAGAAGTTCGAATCTATAATTTCTAAATCCGGTTTGTGTTCTTATTTATTTCTGAATTTATGAATTTTTATTTGTTAATTTCCATCTCAGTTAACCTCCAATCTCCACCGCCGGACATATCCACCCTCCACGATCATTTCTCTCTTCTTAGCGCCGACCGTCTTCTCCGGCGAGCTCTGTTCCGGCGAGTGCCAGGCTCCATCCAGCTCCGGTAAGCAGGTAATCATACGGGTTTGTCTTCTGTTTCGGTTTTCTTAGGTTTAGATCTGGAAATTCCAGATCTAAACCTCAAGTTCTACACCTGATTTTTTAAGTTCATCAGCAGCAAGCTCCGATCATCTTCCTCAGTTAAGTTTGAGTTCAGATCCTTCTTCAGCCAGCAGATCCGGTTCGTGGCTATCCCTCATCACGGTAGATCACAAATCCAGTTCCTCTGGTAATTCCTCGATTCAATCTCTTCCGATTTCATTATGCAACTCGATCAATCTAACGGTTTCAAGATCTGTTCTAATCCAGAGTTGGATTCGTAGTTTTCTTTATTTGTTATTTGATTTTGTATGTTTTGTGTTTCTCACTTGCACAGGAGAAAGGTCCGGCCATGCCAGTGGCTTCTTGGGATCTCGTTTTCCATTTATTTTATTTTATTTTATTTTTTTTTTTTTTTTTTTTAGTTAGTAAACCCATTGTTCTGTGGGTTGAGAGGCGGTGAGACAGAGTGACTTGTTTTCGCCATTCATTCTCACCGGAGCAGCCGCCAATATAGCACATTCTCCATCAACCGCACGTAGGTACGTGTCTTCCATGCTTATTTATTTATTTCATTTATTTATTTATTTATTTTCATCTGTATGTATGTGCAACGGGATTAGGCCGTACTTTATTTTCCTATTTTGCCTACATTGGGCACTTAGGTAGGTTCTCTTTTTTAACCCTAAATATTTGGCTTACCCTCGTTAGTTAGCTTTACAAAAAATCAAAAAAATATAAAAAAGATTAAAATAAATTAAAGGTACTGGTCTATCCTCCCTTGGGACCTAGAGCAGGGTCCGTATTTAAACCATAGCCTCTTTTGGTTTAAGGCCGCTCGATCCGCCCTGCTCTTTGCCTTTAAGTTAATTAAGTTAGGCTTTATTTTCCTTTTTTGCCTACCTTGGGCTTTTAGCTTAGTTTTTGGACTAGTTAAACTTGCCAAAATTAAAAAAAAACAAATACAAAAAAAATACAAAATACAAAAACAACAAAAAAACATTTAAAAACCCCCAAAATGCAAAAAAGACTTACCCTAATAAATGAATGCCCCCTAGAGCTCCCCCACGAGCACCTAGCTACGCGGCCATCTCCCGGAGTGAGATTCATAAATCTCATTCCACTTCCCCTCCCCAACTCAAACACGAGTTGGAAGTGACCACACTCCGAAACGAGTATAAAAACAGTCACGGACCCCGAACTACTATGAGGGTCTGATTCCGACTAACCGGATAAGTAGGCAGCCCAATCAGGGTTCGACCCCAACCAAAAATAAACTTTTTTACACCCCCTTTTTGATCTCGATTAGCAAAATTAATAAATTTTAGGAAATGTTAAGTGATTTTTTTATGTTTGATTTAGACCTAATGAGTAGGTTACCATCATCGGATGGAGGTCCTGGGGTGCCTAACCCCTTCCCCAGGACCTAAAGGGATCTCTTACCTAGACTATTCTGGACCGTAGACCCCCTCATTTGGATTATCTCGGGATCCTACTTCCCCTAAGTAGGTTGCGACTCTCAAAAATAGATTTAGCGTCATTCCTCTACTCTCGGACCTTATCTCGACACTTAGAGTTGAGAGGGGAGGAAAGGCGGTAAATTTATGCGTTCACATACAGTTCTCTCAAAAAATAATTAGCCATCTTCATTTCTAATGTATCTGCAATTACAAAGAAATAAATAATCAATACATAGGGGAAGCTAGAGAATATTAATAAATATGATCCCTAAATGTATATAAGAACATGATTATCAAAAAAAAAAATGTAAGAACATTTAAAAGAGTATATTAAGCAGAGGACTCAGTCTAATTTTATTATCAAAACAAGCTATCTAAAGAAATTCCCACAACATCAGGATTCAGCTACAAAAAGGAAATCCCACATATCAAATAATAGGTTCAACATCATAATTTACATGATAAAGCTAGATTACGGTTAAATAAAAATAATGGAAGAAACAGTAATGCAAACTCTTTAGGGTTTACCAAGTATTGAATAAGAAATCTGATGCAACAATTTGGATCCACCTTAAAAATCTGATGCAACAATTTGGATCCACCTTACAGAAGCCGGAATCCACTCTCCGCCGGATTCCACTCGAAGCCGAAACCCCTTTGTCGAAACCCTCTAAGGGTTTTTGGTTTTTTGAATCCACTCGAAGCCGAAACCCTCTAAGGGTTTTGAGTTTTTTGTGGAGAGAAGAGAAAGATTAGAAACCGCCGGAATCCACTCGAAGCCGAAACCCTTTGTCGAAGCCCTTTTAAGGGTTTTTGATTTTTGAATCCACTCGAAACCGAAACCCTCTATGGGTTTTTGGTTTTTTGAGGGAAGAAGAGAAAGATCGGAGAACGATTTCAGAAGAAGAGAAAGATCGTTTGGCGAGAGAATGAGGAGGGAAACGAAAAGAGAAGTGTATTTTCTTACACTTTGTTTTGTATGTGCTTTGCAAGAAAGAGTTTCTTGCACTTTTCAATATAGACAAGTTATTCACTTTTTATGGTTGTTTGGTAAGAAAATTTAAGTTTCATTTCTTTTCTTTTATTTTAATTTTTTTTCTTTTCTTTTTTTTCACCTATTTTCTCACCAATCGAACACATCTCAAGGATTTTGGTTTTTTTGTGGGAAGAAAAGAAATATCAGAGAACGACTTAGGAGGGAAGAGAAAGAATTGGACAAAAAAGGGAGTCGAACTCCGTCTCTTGGGAACCCCGCAATCTGGTTAACACCTCCGTTAACGTCTCACGATTCACACCGTAAAAGATTCGACTCCCTTTTATATTTCTCGAAGGATCGGGTTTAAATTTCTTTCTCTTTTTATTTTTTATCTTCTCTAAGATTCCCTGCCGCCTCCCGTGTTCTTGTGCACTTCGAAAAAATATGTAGAACATGTTGACCATATGGCTCAAACTTGGGAGAAGTCGATCAACTGAAGTATAGTGAATTTTGGTCGAGCGAACCATGAATCTCGGTCGGCTGAAATCGCTACAGTTGAGTGTTTTATCGAGAATTGGCAATTTTTTAGAATGGTCCTAATGTATGAAATTACACTGCCCTCCCTTGTCAGGTTCTTCATGTTGACGTTGTTAACGGAGGATAGTCTTTTACCACTTTACCCCACCCATTACTCAAGGAAACATTTCGGCTTGGTTTGAAAACTAAACCAAAGAAAACTCAAACGTCCCCAACATTCACTAACTATGGTTAACCTAACTAAAGGGGGTCAGGGGCTCTACAAGCTGCCATGTGTCCCTTTTAACACTCATGAACTATGGTTAACCATGGTTAAATGGGCTATACAAGCCACCACACGTCCCTTTTAACACTCACTAATTGTGGTTAATAATCACTCACCCCTAGGATTCATCCATCTAATCTTGGTTTTTAGATAATAAAAAAAAATAAAAATAAAAAGATTAACCTTAGGTTGATTATGCTTAACTAAAGTTAAAGGGGCTATACAAGCTGCCACGTGTCTCTTTTAACACTCACTAACGGTAGTTAAGATTCACTCACCCCAAGGGTTCATTTATCTAACCTTGATTTTTATAAGAAAAAAAATTAACCTTTGGTTGATTATGTTTAACCATACAATCAAAGGGGGCTTTACAAGCCATCATGTGTCTCTTTTAAAACCTACTAACTGTGGTTATGATTTACTCACCCCTAGGGCTGATCCATCTAACATTGGTTTTAGAAAAAAAATATATTAACTGTAGGTTAATTATGCTTCACAGTTAAAGGGGACTCTGCAAGCCACCATGTGTCCTTTGAACACTCACTAAGTGTGGTTAAGATTCACTCACCCCCAGAGTTCATCTATCTAACTTTGGTTCTTAGAAAATATATATATTAACCTTAAGTTGATACTTACCAGCGCAATTATCATTTGTTTTACTGCAATAGCTGACTTTGACTTTAAGAAGGGTAATTTAGATTTTTACAATGTTTAAATGATGACATCATCAAAGTCCATCCATGTAAGTAACGACAAACTAACAAAAGGAGGTATCTGTTAAATAAAACTAAAGTAGTGGAGAGGGTAGTGTAATTTCATAAACAAGAGAGAAGGTTTCTAAAATTTCACAAAACGTAAGGGGTGGTCCATGTAAATTACCCATTGAGAATTTGAGACTTCTTAATAGTCTAGGACTCTTGTGTACACTTATAAATAAGTGCTTTTAGGCCTAGGGTTTTATATAAGAATGTGGAAATAATATAAAGGGATTAAGCACACTAGGGTTGAGATAATGTTTAAGGGAAGATAAATAGGGATTCTTCTTCAGGTTCATTGAGAAGGTGAATTGAGTGGGGTGTATAAGGGGTTCTGGGCTTGGGTTGGGAATTAATTTCAGAGAAGAGTGTTATTGTATTGGTTTCTTCAGGTTTCTCTAAATAACGAAGAAGTAATCGGATCTTGACCCGTGAACATAGGCAGGTTATTGTCGAACTATACATATTTCTTGTTTTCTCTTTATTGTGTGCTTGTTTATTTTTTCCGTAGGATCTATATTTCCCCCCCAATAACTTGTATCAGAGCTTCGGGTTAATTTGAAAACTATCTGTGGAAAAGTTTGACGAAAAAGGGAGCTTCATTCTACTGCAATAGCACAGGATGGATGAGAATGATTTGCATGTGCGAACACCTTCACATGTGTGTGGGGGCATTAAGAGAAGAGTTATTTGGGAAACAACCCCCAACATATTTAGAAATATATATGTACTTTTTATTTACTGTTTTATGAAGAATTTTTAGCATTTCTCGATTTGATGTAACTGTTATAAGTTACATTGGTTTTCTAAATTCTGTAGTAACCAACTTTTGTGCCTTTTCAATCTTCAACCGTTGTGACTGTTCCAACAGTCATGAAATGATTTATAAGTAGAAGACTTGTGATCCCATAAAACAATATAACAGTTTTCTAATTCCCAGATAATAGAAATTCTGTTTTTGGAAGAAATTTTGACATATCAATTTTCTACTCAAAAGTGTCCGGGTTGCAATTGGACTATGCATAATCTAAAGGCAACACTAGAGAGCTGGACTTCATTGATCCTGAAAAAGTTCTTTCCCACAACCTATTGTGCACTCGCGGTTCTTACCGGATAGGGGCTAATTACGTTTTAAAGATATCCTATTCTTATTCGATCCTTGGAGTTCATAAATTCTCTATCCTTCCTTTTCCCTTATTTAGAATTATAGATACCCAACAGATTAATACATAATTATGATAGGGAAACATCGGTTGCATCCACTGTTCACTCAATTCAAGTGATGAATCAAGACTTGATACACTTGGACCACTTCGACGAGTAAAACTTCATGCAATGGCAACAAAAGGTTTTGTTCTTTTTGACGACATTGAAGATTGCCTACATACTAGAAGATGACATCGAACCCATACCTATTGCAAATCCTAAAGGCAGTGTGGAATTAAAAGAGAAGCGGAAAAAAAGGGAGGATGACTTCCTATGTAAGGGTCATATTCTAAATGGGTTGTCCAACTCAATCTATGATGCCTATAGGACAACAAAATCAGCAAAAGAATTATAGAAAAACCTGGAAAACAAGTACAAAATGGAAGATAGTAATCAGAAAATTTTAATTGGTAACGTTGCATCTCGGTTATAACAAGTTCAGTACTTAAGAAGAGGGGATTTGCAAGACAAATTCCTTAAAAGATGGAAGGCCAGGTACGTCCTCTGTTGGCTGTATAACAATATGAACCATCCGTGCATTTCTAACAAAGTGTGTATTGGATAGATCACCAATTACAGATTTTAATGCTCTGCACACTGGAAATTAGAAGTTCAAAAAACTGAGTATTGACAAGTTGCTACTGGAAGAGAAAAGAAAACAAAGAAGAAGAAACATAGTAAATATTACCTTAAATAATGTTTCTTGGGTCTCATATTACGTACTCTGGAAAGTGCCGGACAGGCTTTGCAGCAGGAGCCGCATGTGTGCTACCTGGAGGAGACGATAAAAGTCTTCTATCTGAGTGCTCTCTGTAATGACCTTGAAGAGAACAGAGCCAATATGATTAAAGAGTTCTTTCCCTATTCATACCTCTTCATCTCCTTCAATATTTTTTCACAAGTACCAACGAGGCCAGTGGATTTTGAGATGAGATATGTTGGGTGGCAACGTAGTAGTTACACATTGCTGATTTTACGAGAGTTTGTTTCGGTTCGGAAGAAGACGGTTGAAATATGAAGGTGTGCGTCGTTTCGGCAAGGGCAATACGTTAAGAGGGAGAGAGGCGGGGTGGTGTGGTTCTTGCATTTAAAGTCTGAGCCTCAAACGTATCTCTTTTTAACTCATGGTTGCATTGCCTATCAAAACATCACCTGTACGTATGGCTGTATGCCTGTATCTAAATCATCACACGACCACCAATGTCCTCTTTTTACCATGGGAAATGTTTGGAACTGATTTTTTGAATAGAAAATCCATTAACTTCATGAGAGTTTTAAGGTTGAGAGGAAGTAACAAGGAGGCATGTAAATCAGTGGGCAACGGGCACGACCACCATGGGTTTGATAAATTGGACTTTTTCCAAAATTGCTGATTATTGGATAATTGTGGGGATTCTGCACATGAGGTTTTTAGGGGTTAAAATTTGTGTGTTTTGAATTTTGATTGATCAGTTTTCATGCAGGGAATTACGGATTTATATATATCCATCATTTATTTACTCTCCAGCTATTCAGGTTCTTACAATTTTATAGAAATAACTACCGACCAGTCTCTTACAAGGCTCTCTTATTTTATATGAACACCTCCTAACTCATGAATCATCGAGTATTGCGAGGAGTTTCTGGGCAACAAAGATATTATTTTGGAGATTGGTATTTTTTCTGAACACCTGATTTATGTCCAAGTGATTACTATTCAGGAGATGCAGGGAATTACCCGGCCAGTTTCTATTCGATATTCTCAATTCAGGGAACACCTATTTTTGAACTGGGCTGCTATTTTTACTCTAATCTTTATTAGAACAGTAAGTAATGCACGAGGAAGATAACTATCAACTTTGTGGAAATTAAGATCAGGTATGGGGTTTTTATCTAGCTTCCTCCTCATTCTCTTAAAATGCTTGCTAAGGGAATGCGTTAGATTTTTTTTTTCCGGTTTAAAAACAAAGAGGAGCTCTGCTTCACCACGTTGAATGGAGCTCCTCTTTTTACTCTATCCGGTGGCAAATCCGTAATTATGGTGTGTTGTAAAATTGCCACAGCCTCCTTCAAAAATTACAAACATGCCACTCTCATTGTGTAACTTTTTTTTTTTTTTGGACTTTGCTAGTGAGACCGCAAAGGGCCGAGACCACATTGAGACCGCACATGTGATGAGTGGATCTCAAAAAAAATTTGGGGATTAGTTGTCTTTCATGATTTCCGATAGGGATTGGGTGATCATCTAGGTCATTCATTACATGAGTTATATATGTCCAGAAAATGCTGCCCTCTGAAGCACATGTTTATTTGGTGAAGCCCTCAACTCTTCAGATTATCAACCTCTTCTCCGTTGTTGAGAATAGGCGACGGTTTTTATATTGTTTTAGCTGGTACATAACAAACTCCTATATTTTGTTATCTCTATGTTTTTATGGAAAAATAACACTTTCTACAATTAGTTGAGTAACATTTATTATGTTTTTCTTTTTTTTTAATGAATTCCATTTATGGTAATTGTGCTGTCATTTCAGACTAGATTAAACATTTACTTGAACAGATAATTTTTCTACTGTCAAATATGGTTATTAGCTTCTCAACTAGAAGAATTACATGATTAAGTATGTATTTCCTGATTAATTATGTATTTATAGGTTTTTCTTCAAGAATTGGCCTGCTTCAGTTCAATACCATTGGATGTGATTGGTCTAAGATTGCTTAGAAAAGAGTTGACACTGTTCATAATTCCATATATCTCTCACTTGCAAGAATATTCAGTGCTGCTTAAGTTTTTTTCAGTTGTTTCCTACATTGAAGCGCCTTTTGAATTTTTTTAGTAGGAGATGGGACCATGGAATTTCAACATTAACTATCAGCTTAAGAGGGAGAGTGATAAACGACATCTTCAGCTATATACTTCTCCTATATTCTTAGGTTGTCATATGTTTTAAAATTTATTAATACTAATAATTTAATCTCTCTCAATATCATTTCTTTACCACCACGAGGGGTAGCTCAATGGTCGGTGAACCGTAAACTCGGAGGTCGGTTGTTCGAGTACCTCTCTTATCGCCTCATGGGGCTTGTGGTGTGGGCCTCATGGGGGTTGGGGGATTAGTTTGGCAATTGCTGAGATACCCCTAACTGAACCAATATATATATATATATATATATTCTTCTGTTTCACTAAGGAATATAATGCCTCCCTAGCTATAGCTAGGACTCAATCTCAAGCTACCCTCATGCATGCAAGGGACATACCTTTCCAACAACAATAGGGTTCCTCATGCACCATTTCTAATTCTCCTCAAGCTCATGATGGAATCATTAACTCTTAATTCTATGAAATCCCAATGAAGGTTTAAAGCACTATCATAATTAATATGTATTTTTTATATTTATATTAATAATAACTCCTTTTTTTTCTTCTGCCATTTTCTTGTGCATGACACATCCCTCTTACTAGATATCTACTAGAAAAAGAGTGATAGAGCAATGGAGGGAGTCCAAGATGGGAGTTTTGTTAAGTTTGTTCCAATATAAATGGATTAATCTTATCATTGCAGAATTTGTTTGACCCAAGAGTGAAATGAATTTAATTTTTTTTTTCTTTTCCTTCTGTGTATTATTCCTAAGTATTTCTTCATTTTATTACACATATGTTCGTGTTTAATGGTCAAAAAATAGCTACAACTAAAAAAAATGAATTATGATGATAGTGGGGATTGGATTTTCCAAATGATTTTATTACCATTCTCCGTAAATCTACTAATCTTTATTACATGTCAAATTAATATATTTTAAACTATTATATTAATTTAAAGTTATTTTTTTTTCTTATGACGTTTGGCACATGGCACGGGTCTCTTACTTAGTCTATCTATTAACTAATACTATGTAGAGGAGTGCTATCCCCAGTCGCACTCACTACAAAAACTTCCATGGATGCAATATTAGCCATATCACGTGGAGTTGTTGGATTTTTTAAACCATTAAAAAAATAAAAAAAACAGATTATGTTTGACATTTGTTGCCCTAGACTTGCGTCTATGGAAGTTTTGCGATTGGGGCTAGCAAAATCCTACTATGTAAGAAGTTTTTCTCCTTTCTCCTTTTGCCACGTAGGATTAGCATTAGAGGACACGATGCCACGTGTCGGTCAAAAACTGAAACGCCTGTTCCAAACACACACTCTCTCTCTTTCTTCTTCTTCTACCTCGTCAATATCACAGTCTTTCACTCCTAAAGAGAGGAGAACCTCCTCCGGTAACGTTTGGCATGATCCAAAAACAATGTACCCGCATCAGTCATTTTTATAAGAGTCATGCTAGCCCTACTCTCGGTCAAACTCAACTCTCAACCTCTACCAACCACCTATGCATTATCAAATCAGTTATGGTGGTTAAAGCACTATCTCTCATCAAGAATAGACAAGTGGTTGGTGGAGATTGAGAGTAGAGTTTGATTGAGAGTAGGGCTAGCATTTCTCTTTTTATAAAGACAGGTAATCTTCTCCCGTTATAACCGGTTTTTGACAAAACCGATTACTCCCCTTTGGTCACCAAATGCCTCTTTTTACACCCCTTAACTGTGGTTAAGATTCACCTACTCCTAGGGTTCACCACCTATCTTTAGCTTTTAGAAAAAATATTTTTTAAAAATTAATCCTAGGAGTTGGTAAATTTTAACTATGGTTAACACATTTTTTAAATAATTTTTCTAAAAACCAAGGATAGGTGGGTGAACCTTAGGGGTGAGTGAATCTTGACCATAGTTAAGAGGTGTCAAAAGAAACATGTGGCCACCTCAGGGGCCTAACCGGTTTTGCCATAACCGATTACAACTGGAGAAGAATAGGGCCCTTTTATAAATCAAGACTCTTTGCCTCATAAGTCACACTGTTTCCTCTTTTCAAAGGCCATCTTCCTCAAACAAATTTTGTTGAGATGGGCTGAGAGCAAGGAGCTAACGAAAATGAAGGTTGGAGGAGTAAATGGTGAATCAGCAGGACAAAGAGGTCATCATACTATCATATATATCAAAATAGGAACCATTCCTATCATCATATCTAGAAAAATGAGCCATTGAGAAGGTGCAGAATTGTAGATGACACTATCCGTGAGGATAATGGACATTTTGGGTGAGAAGGGGTAATCAGCTGGAAGGAAATGGTCAATCTCCATAGTCCATTGGTCCATATTTCCTCTCATCAAATCATGTTACCATATTTTTTGGGGAGAACTCCTGAAACTCCTGCATCTGAGGAGGATAGGTCCCCTCCATCTTCTTTTATCAAGTTACTGTCTCAAAGACAGATCGTTGATTGGTTATCCTCTATTGTTTCAGATACATTACCTACTCAGCAAACACTTCTAAGAGGTCTCCTCTCTCTCTCTCTCTCTCTCTCTCTCTGTTTTAACTCCAATCTCCTTAAATTTGTAAATAGTTGTTTATGATCTTTCATTTGTCAATCATGCGGCTACTCCATTCTTGAATTTCAGTGTCAAAATCACTAATTTTCGGTTTATTATGCTCTTAATTATGCGATCTTCTCTCTTTTGTTTATCCATGACTACGATCTTTTTCTCTTCTTCTGCCCGAAGTTAGGTTTTCATTAATGAATTAAAAATTGTTATGCGACTCGAAACCTATTTTATGGTTGATCAGATACGCCCCTGCATCTGATTAAGTTTGGATGACACCTCAGTCATCACATATTTCAGTCCATATTGCAATGTGTGCTTTTGTTTTAAAGTCAAAATTTAGAAAGTTGAAATGAAAATGCATTTTGTTATGGGAATTTAATATAATTTTTTCACTTACGGTTATAGTAATAGTTGAATTTATCCAGCTTATGCGACAGCGAAGGTGCTATAGATATGATGCCATCCAACTTGAACATAACACTTATATACCAGTAGATTCCCTCTCCATAGGATTCATATCTATAATACTACAATATAGGAGTTGGTGTCCAAGTGGCACCCCTCAAAAGCTTTGATTTGAACTTCAAGTTAGTGTCACATGTCACATATTCTCTCTCCATTTAAAGTTGTTTTTGCTAAGGTGGCACTCTTCAAAAGTTATTAAAAAGTCATATCATCTTCGTCTATACCTTCGTCTATTCCTATATCTCCCTCAATTGAAGACCCGCAGGACCCACCCATTTATTCTTTTGCTATTTGTTTCCCCAAATTAAACCCCCCCTCTCTCTATCCATTCATCTCCCCAACTGAAATCATTTATGTTCTCTCTACTCCCCTCTTCATCTCCCGCAGTTAAATCCTCTCTCCCATTATCTCACTAAAAATATCATTTCTCTCTCTCCTCTCATTTATTCTCCCTCTCTTTGTCTCCCCAATGAATACGTCATCTCTGTCTCCCCATTCATCTCCCCACATATTGTGTATCCCCTATAGTAGCCCACCCAAAGCACCTCGAACACTAATATTTATGCAATTTCTTATTCAATGTCATTCATTACACATGTGATAGTTAGTAGGTTTAAAACTCTTTTGTCTCTCTGCTTAACCAAGCCGATAGTGCTTTCATGTCGGATTGTGATAATATAGATGATCTTCTTATTCTAAATGAGGTCTCTCATTAGCCAGTATCCCAAGTGCCTAACCCGAGGACAAGTTAACTGACAGCAAAGATTGGTATAAGTTAGGCATACAACCACCATGAATGGGCCTTCCAGTTCCTGGGTATAGTTCTACATACCATGAGTTTCCATACTCGCTGATTTCATCTGGTTATGGAGTGTGTCTCTTGGCTTAGCTTTATCTCCAATACTGAAATGCATTAATATGGTGTTCTTTTCCCACTTTCCTTTCCTTGTGCTCTATTCTTGCTATGACCAATAACTTTTCCTCTAGATGGGTTGATCTAAGTTACATGCATTTTTTTATGGTTGTTCACTAAATCCCTTACCTGTTATTTCTTAATTTTCTCTTACTACTCTTCAGTAATGATGGTGGTGTTGGTGGCTTCTTCGTGTTGCTTTAAGATGTCTAGCAAAATTATTTTTCGCATGCATGGATATTTAAGTAATTCATGTTCAGGTATATGATTATGTCTCAGATATATATAACATATAACTGTATCTATTAGTTATGAATTTGGCTTTCATCAATAGTTCGCTTTAGCACGTCAATCTACATGGCTGTTTATTTGTTTTATTTTCTTCTTTTTGAATTTTTCGTGTCTTTCCTGATTTGGGAAGTGAGAATGTTTTGTTTGATGGGTGTTAGGTCTCCAATGAATTGAGGAGGAGCACAGGATATATCTAGCCGGGCTTGCGAAGCTAGAGAGCTCACTCTTCCTTATTGCGCAACATCTTAAGGTATTGATTTCACATGCAATATTTAAACTACACAGAAAGTCTGTAGTTTAGAAAAACTGAAGCGATTATCTTATTATCTATTTTTTGAGAGCTATGACAAATAAAGATTCTTTTCTTTTGAAGGTAGACATGGCAATGTCTGACAATAATTTTCATCTCTAAAAACTAATTCTTTGTTGATCAGTACTCTGGATATTCCTTTATCATGGTGTTTGTGGCCGAACCATGGTTAAAAGCATAGAGCATAAGCTAAAAATCCCAACATCTTAAACACATGCCAATAACCCCATTTAATGAGTGAAATCCATCATGAGCCAATATATATCTATTTCTATAAAAATCATGCAAGAGAACTCTTAATCAACATACTTAAACTTAGAGATTACATAATAGAGTAGGTTAGAATGCATATCAACTTTTGGGATCCTTCCCTTGGATCCAAAATTCTCCCAAGATAGCTTGATATTGATTTCCAAGTTTTTCTTGCAATCTCCAAGCAATCTCTTCATTAAAACCTTAGGTTTTCTCTCCCCTCTTTGCCAAATTAAGTTTAGAAAAGTTAGAATCCTAAAACCCTTGAAATAGAATCTCTATTTATAGCTTAGGGGTTTAAAACCTCAGCACCCAACTATGATCAATCGCACATGCATTGTGATCGATCGCCTTGAAGGTGATCTGTCGCACATTGCACAGAATAAAAACCCCAGATTTTGACTGAGTACAATTAATCGTAGGTCCCCTACGATCGATCTTATACTGAACAAAAGATTTTCCCAATTTTCCCACTAAGTGCGATCGATCGTAGGCCTTATGCGATTGATCATAACCTCTGATTTTTCGACCTTATTGCCTGCTTACCGATTAAACACACCACACCGCTTATTTATCAATAAACATACATAGAACATAACAAAGACTAATCTAACCTTATCAAATGAATTAACGGCATGAAGGAAAGTTTGGGTCTCTACAATATAAGGACTGGAACCTATACAAGATGATAGAGAATATTGTTACAGGTGGAGCCGCTATTGGTTCATCAGAAAGCAACGATGAGACCAAACTATGGCACATGAGACTAGATCATATGAGCGAGAGAACCTTAATGGAGCTTCATAGTAAAAATCCCCTAAAATAGATTAAGACCTGCAAACTACAGTTCTGTGAACATTGTGTGTTCGGAAAACAATCAAGAATGATGTTTAAACACTCTTCACACCGCAGTGAGAAAATTTTAGAATATGTTCATTCAGATGTGTGGGGATCAGCCCCAGTGAACTCCCTATCGGGATCTCTATATTATGTCACATTTATACATGATTGCTCAATAAAGGTTTGGGTGTATAACATGAAATAGAAGTTTAATGTATTCGGCATTTTTAAGCAGTGGAAAGTCAGGATTGAAAAGCAGACAGGAAAGCCGGTGAAGTGTCTGAGCTCAGACAATGGAGAAGAATATACATATGTAGAATTCAATAAATTCTGTAGAGATGAGGATATTGCTCGAAACTTCACTACACCTAGAACTCCATAATAGAATGGAGTGGTAGAGTGAATGAACAGGACACTCCTAAAGAAAGCTCGGAATATGAGGATCAATGATAGATTGAAAAAAGACTTTTGGGCAAAAGCAATCAACACAAGTTTTGTGATCAATAGATCACCGTCTCCAGCAATAGATCCGACGACACCAAAAGAGGTTTGGTATAGAAAACCTTATGATTATTCTATGTTGAGAATTTTTTATTGTCCAGCATATGCACATATGCATGATGATCTAATGAGTAAGCTTGATGCAAAGTCAAGAAAATGCATTTTTCTGGGTTTTTAGAAAGGAGTTAAAGGTTATAGACTTTGGGATCCTGAAGCAAAGAAGACTGTTTTGAGTAGGAACGTAGTTTTTCATGAGACTGACATGATGAAAGAAGAGCAGCGTTGTCATAATGCAAGTGGTAGTAGGGAGCATTTAGTGCAAGTGGAGCTGGATAGATCTGAATCAGAAGAAAGTGATGAAGAACCACCTCAGATCAAGAAAGTCGATCAACAGCTACAGCCACAGAGATCACAACGGGTTTTAAAAGCACCTAGAAGATATGATGATGACACAGACATGATAGCTTTTACTTTCATGATTGACTAAGAATGGGGAACCATCCAGCTTCAAGGAAACAATATCAAATGATGATCATAGAAAGTGAGAGAAGGCTATAAATGAGGAGATTGAATCACTACATAAGAACCATACATGAGATCTTGTAGAACTACCTAAGGGGAAGAAAGTTATCGGGTACAAATGGATTTTTAGAAAAAAAGAACCGACCACTGAAAACAGCGATATAAAGTTCAAGGTTAGGCTGGTTGCAAAGGGTTTTGACAAAGAGAATGAATAGATTTCAATAAAATCTTCTCACCAGTGGTGAAGCATATCTCTATCAGAACATTGTAATTGATAGTAATTATGCAAGACCCAGAACTTGAACAGATGGATGTGAAGACAGTTTTCCTACACGGAGAGTTAGATGGAGAGATATACATGTAACAGCCAGAGGGATTTCAGATGAGGGGAAAAACAAATCAAGTCTACAAACTGAAGAGGTCTCTGTATTGTCTGAAACAGTTACCCAGGCAATGGTATAAGCGGTTTGACTCATTGATGCTGAGGAATAGGTATTCCAGAAGTGAGTATGATCTTTATCTCTATTTTAGAAAAATTAGACATAATTCTTTTATATTCTTAGCTCTCTATGTGGATGACATATTAATTGCTTCTAAAAGCATGTCAGAAGTGATGATATTGAAGAAACAACTCAGTTGTGAGTTTGAGATGAAAGACTTAGGTGCAGTAAGGGTAATTCTAGGTATAGAAATTCGGAGAGATGGGAATCTAGAAAAACTATCTTTATCCCAAGAGAAGTACATAAGAGGATCCTTGTAAGATTCGAGATGCAAGATGCAAAATCAGTAAGTACTCATTTGGCGGCCCATTTCAGGTTATCCTCTCAGTTATATCCAATGACAGATGAAGAGAAAGAAGAGATGATAGAATTTCCGTATACAAGTATCGTAGGCAGTTTGATATATGTCATGATTTGTACTAGACCTAACATTCACAAGGTGTTAGTGTTGTTAGTAGGTACATTATGAATCCTGGAAAGAAGCACTGGCAGACAGTAAAATGAATTCTGAGGTATTTGAAGGGTACCACTGATGTCGGAATCATGTTCAACAAGAAAGACAAATGTGAAGTAATTGGGTATGTCAATTCCGACTATGATGGGGACTTAGACAAGAGGAGGTCTATTACAGGGTACTTGTATACACTGGGTGGATGATCAATTTGTTGGAGATCCATGTTGCAACCTACTACAGCATTGTCAACGACCGATGCTGAATACATAGCAGCTTCAAAAGCAACCAAGGAATCCATTTGGTTGAGAAGTTTGGTGGGTGAACTATGAGTAAAGCAAGAGAAGATGATTATTCACTGTGACAATCAAAGTGTCATACACTTGCAAAGAATCAGGTTTACCATTCAAGAACGAAGCATATTGATGTGCGCTTTTACTTCATAGGAGATGCGATATCTAAGAAGGAGATTTTGTTGGAGAAAATTCACACAAGTGAAAACCCTTCAGATATGATGACAAAGTCGGTTACGATATGATGACAAAGTCGGTTACTATTTCTAAGTTTAAATATTGCTTTGACTTGGTTAACATTCGATGAGATCGAGGAAGGCCACACCCTTATGGGAGGATGTGAAAGCATCTTTGGAGATGCAGTTATCATTCACCCGAGGCAGAACAGAATTGAAACCAAGGTAGAGTGTTGGAATTGTGTTTCAATTCTAAAAAAAATCTAAGCTCAACGATCGATCGGCCAGTGGATGCAGGATTAGTTTTTTATTTTTTAGAGTTTTTCCTTATTATAAATTGAAACTTGTATTAAGGTTTGAGAGAAAAAGCCAAACGTTTTCTTTGATAGAGAAATTGTTTGAGAGGCTAGACGTCATTGTAGCTCTTTGCTTTGATTATTAGTGAAGAAGGTGATTTCTCTATGGACGTAGCCCATACCGGGTGAACCATGTTTCTTCGTGTGTTATTTGTGTATTTCTATTCTATTTCAACAGGATACTTTTCACCACAAGATCTTCTTCTAGTTTGGTTTTTTTTTTTTTTTTTTAAACATGGAAGTATCAAGATTGACAGAATAAATCACATATGGAATCCGTGGGCAGCAGACACCCCATGGATTTGAGACGGCAGGCTATTTTTGAAATTGATGATTATTGGAGAGTTGTAGAGTTTCTGCACAAGAGGTTTCTCTGGGCTTAATATTTTGTGATTGGATTGATCATGTAGGGAATTGCGGATCCTTCTATTTCTTTTCTACTTGTTCAGGTTATTTAAATTTGATAGAAAGAACTGGTCAGTCCCTTACAAGGCTCTGATTTTACTGGTACACCTTCTGAATCATGGACCAAACAGTGTTGGAGTTTCAGAGCAACAAAGATGTTACTCAGGAGATGGGAAGCTTTCAGTCTATTGATGAGAGGGTCTGTATACTCTCTCTTTCCAGTAAACTAAACAATTCTATTTCATTATCAGCACTAAGATTGGTTGTCACCCTGAGCAGATTCAACTGGGCCTTACTGTTAGAAAGAAATCTGAAATGATATTGAAGCTGCTTGAAAGTGGTAGCTCCTCAAAGAAGTAAGGGACCAAGCTCATAAGGTAACATGCGGGACTGAATGATTTGGGAACTTCTGCAAGCGATCTTCTACAGCAGACAGAAGTTCGTTATCTTTTGGAAAATATGGGAGGTGTAATTCTCATTATAATGATCAAGAGGATCGGGAAAGATGAGTTCTCATCCTTGGAGGAAGGAGGTTCAACCAAGGCAGGAAACAAAAAAAATGCACAAGGATGTCATTTTGGTACCTGACATGCGAAGAAAGAGTTCAAACTCTTTGAAGTGTCAGTGATAGTTGGATATTTCAGAAAAACGAGTCTTAAAGAAAACATTGATCATACCATTGAATTCCCCCAGGAGAAGTTCATAGCTATAATTGCACAGGAGAATCAAAACCTCTTTTGGTGGTCCAAACAATGAGCCAAAGATCCAATATCCCATAGAATAAGATCACCCATGCAATGATACTGAGCATCGGACTACTGTCTATCTGCTTTCTACAAGTGATTAAATTGTACAAGTATGTAGAGGTTAAAATTTCTGGCGCCAGTGAAGTATATGCCAGGTCTGCAAATTACTTCATTAGATGTGGTACTAGGTTGAATAATTGAGATGTTTGTTGCTGTTCCATAATCTGAAAACTCAGTTGATGTCAAAGTTGTGTTGTGCTTGTGAGAGTAAACACAAGTTAGAATAATTAAGATGTTCTTAAGCATCACTTGAACCTTTTATCTGAGCTATTTTGATGGAGCAGTAATTCTGTGTTTGGAAATACAATACCATCAATGGAGGTCCCTTTGCCACTCGAAGAAAAAGAAGAAGAAATAAAGAACAATGTTAGAGGCCTAGTTTGAACAGATTAAATATAAAAAAAAGAAAAAAAAATCAACCCACAAGCAAGAAAAATAAACATAGGGCAAATAAGAAGAATTAGTAGTTGATGCTATACCTTACATGTAGTAACCCACCCGTCGATTAATCCAGACTATTCAAATTCAGTCAGTGGGTCTCCTCATTTTAACCCATTTTTTTTCTGCAGACTGTTGGAACACTTGTTTTCAGCTCCATATGTTTGCTAATTTTTTGCTATTGATGGACACTTGTTGATTGACATCCACATTTGACCCATCAAATATTCCAGACTGTCGCTTAGGCAGGATTTGGAAATGGTATTAGCATCGAGGGACAAAGCATCCCTGTCTGTCACGAAACAATTGAGTAATGGAAAATGAGAAAAAAGTTGGAGTGGTTATTGAGTAATGGAAAAAGCAGTTACATGGCTAAAAAGTTGGACGGATTATTATCAGAAGAAAAGGTATTACTTATCAAGAAAAGCAACAGAAACAAACAATAATGCTCATTCATTTTTCTACTTTCATTCAACATAAAAATATGAACAAACTTTTACTCCTCACATCACACAATCCAAAACCACAACAAAGCAGTTAGTGGGCTGCAATCCGGTACTTAGGTGGCTGGGGTCTTTTGTTTCAATTATCTGAGCACTGCAATTCGATGTATATGATCTCACATGGACCAATTCATGAAATACAAAATGGATGCCATCAAGGAATGATGAATCTTTTACCTTTTCATAAAATGCTATCTACCATATAAACCTCTGCGTCCCTGGCTCATGGTCCCAATTGAATGGTCGAAACAAGAACATCATCATTGTGAAGATGTTGATGGCTATATAAAGCATCCCCATGAGAAACCAACTTCTATTATCATTGACATGAGCATGCAGAATCAAGAAGTAGAATGGTATAGTGTAGTATCTGAACTCGATCAATGGAGCAGGGATGAGAACCGCAGCAGAAGCCAAGAAAAATAGTAACACCCAGATTTTATTTTGAACCTTCCCTGCCAAAAAATGACAAACAATTTCTTCAGTGCAGTTGAAACAACAAAGTACCGATTAACGGATTACGGCTTTGTACTGACCCAAGGTACTGAAGATGGAAAGCCATGAGTAAACATAAAGTGGGACTAGAAGGTACTTCATTGACCAATGAGCTTTGATGACCTTCCGCCAGAGATAGAAGGGATAGTGCCGGTTGTCAGCTACAAGATAGGGATGAGCTATGCTGCAAAGGCCAATAACTAAGTCAAGTATACCACAAACAATGGAGAAAATTATGATTAATGAAGAGTACTTGCATCAAGTTGGGTTGTCGCACTTGCAGAGTTAAGATCCACCATTGAACTGGTCAGAAAAAAGTATATATATATAAGATTGCCACAATCACTTGAAGATCAATTTCTTTAACTAGACTATCTTGTTTGTGGGACCCACTGAATGGTAGGACTTAACCCGAACCCGCTCACCTGTGTGCCACATTCAGTAAAAAAAAAAAACAGGGACCACTTCCTTTAGCCCTGCCATCCTGATGCAAGTATTCCTCTAGAAAGAGAAGCTAAACTTGTCGTAGCATATGTTGTAGGCTTGTAGCATATAAAGATTATGTTATTGTTTGCTTAGTAAGCTAATTTGGCCATGCCAAAGCATCTGACCTATAAAAATGCACGGAGAGGAAGCCAGCAGTAAAAACAATCAGCCCTTGAAAGAAACAAAGGGGTTTGTTCTTCCAGAATGACTGGCACAGAGCTGCAGTTTGGTCTAAAGTGAAATGCAAAGGAGCCATGAACAGAGCAGAAATCAGACCAAAATACAATATCTGTGCAAAATGTGGAGAGACTGCATGAGCTTCTTTTGCACCTGCAAGATCATGAATGAGGCAACGTGAGCCACCCACTCTATTCGGTTAAAGAATAGCAGAACAAGGAGACGGGTAGTACCAAGAACTACACTCCCATTCCAAAGGACAAAAGTAACAAATGCCACTAACACCAAAAGGAATGGGCTAAAGGAAACTAAAACCTCCCACTTTAAATGCCACAACCTCAAAAGGATAGCTTGAAGCTCATCAAGAAAACCTGCCACGTATCGCCACTAAATCATTAATATTTCATAAAAGTACAATCTCCCAATCATTAGAGTTTATGAACATAATGTGAATATATTTATCTATGTAAAGTGCATGTTGGATAGACAATAAGGACAGTCAACGACAGCATACAGTATACAACGTGCACATGCAGGGGTGCAGGAACAACCCTTTGTGCATTCCACATAGCACATATGCTGTGACAGAATTTGTCCTCACCTGATAATCAGAATTTTCAAAAAGAAAGGAGGAATAACAATATATTGAACTCAACTCTTTTGAAAGGTTAGAAAATATATGGAGAAGTCCACTAAATGAATGATTACAATATCTGATTGGGTAAATCTTGTCTTAAATGATCTTCTAGATAGAACCCATCAATTGGGTAAATTTTTTCCAAGATGATCTTCTAGATGGAACCCATCAAATTGTTGGTCCAATAAAACTGTGTGCCGCATGTAACTGTACATTATTGGTAAACATCCTTATCATTTACTCCACAAATATTCATATGGAAGAAATTGTCGAAAAGGGTTTCATACGACAATTTTGATGCTGGCGGGTCATGGGCAATAAGATGATGAAGGGACCTTTGTGACAGTGCAACGATCATTAAGTAGAGTTGAAACATGGGTTAGATATTGCATTCAAGTATATAGTTAAGTGCAATTGAGTTTGTTGGGAAATTGGCCAAACAAATGATGCCAATAGAGAATATTTGTAAATATGAAACTCTTCTGAGATTTGCTTTCCATTAATATTATTTCGCCATTTGTAAAGTAAAAACAGAGAGTAGAACTCGTAGGGAAAAAAACAAGTACAAAATTCACAATCCATTAGAACATTCCTTCCTTGAGCAGGGTGAAGTCTGAACTGGAAATAAGTGCATATATTTTTGGACCTCAACTTACTTTTGTGAGGTAATTTATTTATTTATTTTTTAATCGGAAGGTTATGTAGGTAACTAGGAAAAGCTATCCAAAAATTTCGGGATAAAGATGAAAGGAAACCAAATCAGATGTAATGCAAGCATAAAGGGAGGGACTTTTCAAATTACATGCTCAAGAAAATTGAGTTTGCAAAAGTTATCTTAGCGTATATTCCAGCTGTATATCCTATATAGTATACATAACCATTAATACTCTGATAACATAAATAACTTAAATATCATCAAGTCTTAGGTGCAATCACAGTAACATAGTTCTCCGATTTATTAAAAAATTCCCAAATAAGTCACGATTTTTTCATTGAATGATTAATTCATGAAGTAGTCACGACTTTAGAAAAAATTGTGACGACTTTTTAAAAAACTCACGATTTTTGCGAGTTATTCGAGACTTTTTGAAAAACACCCAAATAAATATCTGATGGGGAATGCTATGTCTACTTTCCTTCTCATCCACTTTCTCTTTTTTTAATAAGAAGACAAAAATGTGAGCTTTTTGTGGGGCCCACCACTTTTTTTGGTCTTCTTGTTAAAAAAAAAGAGAAGTGGAGCTAGCAGTACCCTTCTCCATTATTTATTCATCTCTTGACCGATTTTTCCCTTTTTTTTTTTCCAAATTTTGCTGATTTATTCCGAACCTTTCGCTAGCCAAATAGTTCTCAAATCTCAACTCGGTAACTATGGGTGCAACCAAATCTGATAGAATATGATTCTGCCAAAGCTCCTTCGATAAAGGACATGAGATGTGGTTAATGTTTATAGATTGGATATAGACAATTTGGGAGTAAAGTAAACATAGGGGAATATCTTGACATTTTGTCATTAAGTGATTCGAACCAGTGTTCTAACTTTTCTAACTTCTAACCCGAACCAGAAAAGGCAGTCAGATCAGTTCACCCCAATAAACGAAGACCCCTCAATAGGTCCTTTCAACCAGAAGGTGTGGATGCTCTCAAACCAGTGTAGTCAATGCGTTGCCTAAGCGGCTCTCTAGGTGGGTGGAATTCACTAGGACCATTTAACCGTTATCTTGTTTTACAGCTTATTTACATATAAATATCATTTAAATAAATGGTTTTCTATTTACTTAAGAAATTTATATGTAAATAATTTATACCCTCCATATGGATTCAATAAAAATTATCCTAGATCCAAAATTCTAAAAAATAAAAAGTCAACTTTCCAGTTCAAGAACAAAATCCGCTTTTCAGTGCCTTTTTCAAAATATCAACTTGCAAATACTAAGTATTTCTCAAATTTTAAATTTTCATCAATTCTACTATAACAAAACATTATTAAAACGTAAAATCCCGGCAAAAAAGTCTCATATTTTAGTCTTCAAAAATATTTTCCTATACATGGTCAAAAAGTCAACTAATAGTTTAGTAGAAAAAGACTTGCATTCAAGTTTTATAACATTAACTGTTAATTTGTTTAACAATCAAGCCAAATAGCCTAGGCATCGCCTTGACTACATTGTCTCAAACAAAGAAGGAACCAGTGTGAAGTGTGAACCATTCAACCTAGGTGCATAGTTCTTAAAAGCATCACCTTAGGCAGTGGCCTAGGTGACCAGGCCCTCTGCTGGGCCAAGGCGACTGGTCGCCTAAGCAGCCATTATTAAAAATCTCCTTAAGTTTCTTCCAACATCAATATGTTTTTTATATTCAACAAAAAAGAGTTTGCAAATAGAAGAAAAAAGAAAAGACAAACGGTGTCAAGTATGTTTCCCTCATGTAAACTTGTCATCTCTTTCGGTCAATAGGTGGACCAATTGGTCTCTCTCACCCTCTCTTCTCTCTATATCCCTTGTGGCTTGTTCGACATTCACATTGATGTTGGGTTTTTTTTTAATTCAGTCCTACACTCTCCCCTCTCTTTCTCCCTCTTCGCTCTCTCTCTTGTTTAGCTATCACTGTAGACTTCTTTTTTCTATTTTCTATGCCCCACAATCCCTCTCTTTTACTCCTTCCGACAATCATTGTAGACTTTTTTTTAGCCTATTATTTTATTTCCAACACTTGAAATAGCTCTTTATTATTCATAAAACTCTCTCTAAGGATAGTTCTATCAGAGTGCATCCCGACAATAGAGATTTTACAATTTATATGAATTGCATGACCCCTTATTATTCAAAGGAAATGCAGCATACATAAATCTCATATAGGGGGAAATTTCTATTGCAAAGAGTTCATCAGGCGATGCCTCAAGCGTCCATGGGGTCTATCGCCTCAAGTTGCCTTGACAACCATGCCCAGGTGGTTTTCATCAAATCGTCTGGGTCATTGTACAACAATGACAAAATCAACGGTACTTTTCTTTGAATCCATCAATGTTGTGAGTCTTAAGAGTGCAATTCCTAATGATATTCTAATAGAATAATAAAACCCAAATACTAAATCTCAAGTAGAGTAAGGATCATTAAGGGGGTTTCACAACAAAACCCTACATAGAGCAGGAGAGAGTGAAGGAAAGAGAGCTCAGAGAAGAGTAAATCAACCACATTGAGGCCTAGTCAACTAGGAACAACTTAGAGAAGAGAAAATCGACCATCACACAGTAAGATCTCTCTTTTCTTGTTCTTTTTTTTTTTTTTTTGTTACATTTTTCTATCTGAAAAAAATGAGCTTTGATTCACATGAATTTTGAAGCAAAAATTAAAATAAAGAATACCTGAAATTTGAAAGCAACATGGCAATTAATTTTTGTTTAGGAACTGAAATATAAACCTTAATATCATTTCCTACATTCGTTACTTTATTTCATTTTATTTGCTTCTTTCCTCTTTTTTTCTTCACAATAATTTTTTTTAAGCCACGGACACATTGTCATGTACGGTTGTTAAACATGTCATTTACTTATTTCTGATCATATTCTTGCAGCTGTTGCATGAGACCTACATTAAAAACTTGGATTATGTTTCTAATTTTTGTTCTCCTTAGAGTCTACTGTGATATGAGTATTTAGATACAGATGAATATCATTGGTTGTTAGGTAACATCATAAAATGTGTTAAGTTTAACTTTAAATGTATGATGAGTATCATCTTTTCAAGTTGCTTGGCATTTATTTTAAAACAAATTTATATTTTGTTTCACTTTTCCAAAAAATATCTAATTTTTTTATTATTTCTAATTCTTTTTTTATGACATCATTGATCGACCCAGTTTGACTGGGTTGGATCAAACTGCCCATGGCCTGGTGGACATTCTGATTGATTTTAAGCATAGTTCGAAAACTCGGCGAGTCACCCGAGTAACTCGGCTAAGTTACTCAACTCGACTGAATTTTGAGTCGAATCGCCTCAAAACTCGAATGAGACACTATTTGCCGAGTTACTCGGGTGACTCGGTCGAGTCAAGCTAAGTTTTTCGACTCGTCAAACTAGGTCGAGTCACAGAAGAGTATTTTATCATTTTTTTAAACCAAAACTTGAACGTCACATTATTTTTGCATCATATTTTATGGGGTCTACAAAGACAACCTACTTTGGGTTATGTTAAACCTACTTTTTAGGTTTGAGGCTGTAAAACCATCATACTTCTTTTAACCCTGGTTTTTCAAGTTATTACATATATATTCCGAGTTGGACCGAGTTGAGTTTTTTTGTAGTTTTTCGAGTTACTCATCCCGGCTAACTTTCGAGTCGAGTCGAGTTGAGTTGAGTTTTCGGGTTTCTGAACCATGATTTTAAGACATGAATTTAATCAACAACTAAATTAAAAAAAAAAAGATGCAAAACAGAACCTGTAGCATGAGTCAACGAAAAGGCACTAGTTCCAGAAGTAGAATGGTTTACAGTTTTCACAGCACTACCCATCTTCCGCCTTCTCAAGTGTAGTCCCAATGGAACACTTTTGTTGTCAGTTAGCTGATCAATTTTCCTGATTGAAGCATCAGAATCATCCAATTGCTTATTATCTCTCTGATTTGGAGCGACTGTAAAATTGATAGCCCCAGTGCATGCAACAAAAAGCATCCATATAACATTTGTCTGCCGAATAAGCACTGCCAAGGTGCCAAGCTGAAGAAAAGAAGGTGAAATAAGTTAGATCTGAATAAGAAAAATACCCCCTGCCCACTAAATTGAAAGTGAACAAATTTTAAGAAAAATCAATTGCACCATTACATTGCACGTGAACATTTAAGGATGACAGTTTGTACACATCTTTGAGCAACTCTTTTACTAGCCAAAAATGCAGATGGAAAAGGTTAGAATGACCTTACTCAGTGTAACAACGTAAGAGCTTACCTATTTAAAGAAGTGTAGTTTCCCATTCTTGTAATCTCAATTCTCACAAAGAAACAATGTAGAAAGGTTTCTCTACAATAATGTCCGGCATCATGTTAAGTATGTTCTCGAAACTCATTTTCCATTTTTAGTCCCCATGTAATTTTCACCATTTTTTTAATTTCCCGTTGCAATGGGAATTTAGATTTGTTTTTTTTTTGGACGATATAACTTCAAAATTACTTCATAGAAAAATAATAATAAAATGGTGGAACTTGATTGAAGGGACTTTTGTCCCTGGAGATCAACCAGAAAGGACCTTCTGCCTTGTTTGGGGCTACATGGAAGAAAAGGAGCTATAGTCTAAAGGAACAGTGCCTGTCCACGCTCAAGATCGTGGAAATGATCAAAATCTTCCAGCAGGGTTCATGATAAGAAATTATTTAGGGGATTCCTCCTTAAGTTTTGCCGAACAACTTGAAGCAACTAGTAAGTATGCCTAAATTTGAAGCCTAAAGAGAAAGAGAAAGGAAGGGGTCTGGGTAGGATCCCTAAATCTTAACACTGATGGGAACTAGAGGGGGGACATGATACCATCCAGCATTGGTACCATTTCCGAAACAACAATGAGGTGGTCAAGAAGGTTTGCTCCAGTCCAATCGGCCTTGGAGTTCAATGAAGCAGAAACAACCGTGTTGGGGGGATTAGGATTGAAGGCAAGTCATGATAGGTTTGCTAATGGTAGAAAAGCACTGAATGTGATTAGATGGGCATCAAGAAAGGGACCAGTGCTATGAATTCAGAGAAGGAACCATAATGCAGACTAATGGGCTAGAAATAAGGATTAAAGTCAATCCTTACTCTTGAGGCTTCTTTATTCCTCGAGTAAATCTGTTTGTAATTTTACCTTCTCTCAAATAACTTCATAGTTCAAAATTTATAACATAAGTACGTAGAAAAACATAAAGTAAATGACTGTAAGGAAAAGGTCATATATGTATATATATATATGTTGACGTATATATGTTGAAGAATCAAAGAGACTTAAGCCGGTTCCTTTACCAATGCACTAAACTGGTAGTGCTTCTTCAGACATGCCAGGTACATAGCAAGCACCGCAGTAAGTGATGCTACATCTGTATAATAAAGAAACGAGAAGAACCAATGGAGGGGGTACAGTGCCAGAACTACTGCATATAAAGTTGCCTTTGTTTCATCAAGAGCTGGTCTTAAGTGGATAATTATCTCATAAACAAAAACGCTGCAAATAACTGCCAAACAACCATTGATGGAGCGAAGAATTGCTGTAGAACAGAGATCAGATAATGACGAAGCTCCCTGTACACACCACATGCCTGGAAACAAAGAAGCAACAGGGGCAAGTGAAAGATAGTACCTGCAAAGTTTTAAAATGCATAAATCAACTCCCTATGATTTCTCTTTTCTTTTGATGAGGACAATTTAAAAATATTTACATGTAATAATTTTCTCAGGGATGAAATATTTGGGGACCTTATCAAAATATGAACAGGTCTGAGCGACTTTACAGCATGTAGCGGGAGTGTAAAATAGAAAAAGAAGAACACGTATAGCATGGCACAGATATACCAAAATAAACCAAAGAATAGTTCATATTCCCCAAAATATAATTCTTAAAAACATGAAGAAATAAACCTAGTTTGATTCATTTACAGTGGCATGCCAAGATAATCCAGCATAAGGTTATATAGATTATAGAAGGACCACAACACCTTAAACAATGGAGAGCCTATAACTAATAAGCACCTCCTTCTGAACTAGATGTATAATGGAAATTTTTTTTAATCAGCATGTATAATGGAACTTCAGCTGCACAAACCTGTATGACCTGAGAATAATGTGATGTACACTTGCTATAGATGATTGATACTTCATGAATTCTGAGGCATTGATTAAACATGTTCATGGTCTACTGATGCCTCCATGCATCTGGTGACGATGCACTGATACATCAAGCTAACATAAGAATGTCTATCGTCCTGGAGACCCAACAAATTTGAAATTCAGTGCGTAGATAATGGTGATTCGACCTAGGTGGATGGATGATGTCAACAATCATCCTGGGCCTGGGGTTATCCTCCCCCCACCCCACCCCACCCCACCCACCCCGCAGTTGACTTGCATTGACGATCTAAAATTTAAATGGTAACTTAATAAGCCGTGGATGTTCAATACAGAATAAGTACGGATGATGCCAAGGTAGGTCAGCCAGTATCATGGGCCTGAGAGATGCCTCCCAAGTTGACTTGGACTATTGAGATAGAAATATACAAGGTAACTTATGATGTTATGGATGTTTGTCCACTGCAAGTAAATACTTTTTTTTGTCTATTGTCAACCTAAATCCACACAACTAAGAAGAATAAGCTCAGCAGTGGAGGCTTAATGATGCAGTCTTCAATCTTCATGTAGCAGAGCAAGAAAATCCAGCTACAAGTTAGAGATTGGAGAGCACTAGCGAGCTGCTCTTTTAGATGGACGAGCCAGGGTTCAAGGGTAATTATCTCACAATTCCAACCTAATTTAATGTTCAGATTGTAAGAGCTTCACAAGCTAAGGATCCGACAGATGCCAAGATGGAAAGCTTCCACAAGCAGCCCAAGTGACAGAAGAGCCAAAAGAAAGAGGAAAAGCGTTGTTCAGGATAACACAAAGACACGTGAGGAGGCATACCTGGAGGAGATTACGACAGTGATGACAATGATACTGATGCTGTCCTGAATTGAGGACATATGATATGGAATTTCCATATTGAGTTGTTGTTGGCGAAGCGATAAGCGAGACTCAAAACAATTCATAGGAAACAAGAAGCGATAAATGAGATATGGGTCATCTCACTCCCATTAGATTTCAAGTCGGACCTTACATTTTGTCTTATATGATATGTGTAAAAAAATAGGTGTCTAAGACTATAATAGACCTTGTATAAACTTAAGTTTTTGTTATTGGATTGGTATAAGATAATATATAATAAAATCAATATCCCATGGAAAAAATGTTTAATCTAATGGTATTTGAATTGAGTTTACATTACTATTGTAGAGGCACACTATATTCTATCAATCTTTTACCAAGAAGGTTCCAATTCAACAATACATGCTCAAGGTCTACACTGTATGTTGTAGATTCCGGTCAATCCCATCAAGTCCTAGATACATATCCCTCTTTGACCACTAAATAGAATGTGATGGAAGCAAGTTTCATGGAAAGCAATTTTCCTACCTTGTACATAGCTTTTGTGCAACTATGGTTAGGATTAATCATCATTTTGTTTTGAGTGCTGACAGCACGTTTGCGAGGATTTCTTATTCTTGTAAGTCGTATCTTTTGACCTTAATGATTTATACTTAATATTATAACTTATAAAATAAATCCTGCATTACAGTCTAGGATTTCCTTTTATATTCTCTATTCAATAGGATCATATGTTTCATTAAATCCCAAGTTGACTGAGAGTTGAAATGAATGTACTTTATAATTTCTTAGTCTTTTCACAGCACTTGAGAACTTTTAGCAATTTGTTTAGATGATGGTGAGAATTGTTACATTTGCATTCATCATACAAGTGTCATATGATATTAAAGACGATGTGTGACAACTGAAATCAGTGACATGTATACGCTTGATAGCTTTTCCAATCACCTAAGCCATAAAAATTATGCCCTCCCTCTTTCATATGATACTGGAGACAACGTGTGATGGGTATGCACCTAATAATTTTTCCGATCACATTTGCCCCTGCCTCTGCCATACATGTTTCATATGATGCTAAAGATGATGTGCAACGGATATGTCCCTGATAAATTTTCTAATCGTATATGCCATAGACTGTGTGTGTGTGTGCGCGCCTTTGTCCTTGTATCTCTCCCTCCCGCATGTTTTATATGATAATGCTACAGGTATGCACCTTACCTAATAACTTTTCCAATCCCATATGCCATAGACAAATTTGAATCATTTAACGATTTCGTCCAACCAATCAAGTACTCAAATTCACAATCATTATTCAATTTCCATACTCATAAGAATTTAACAAGTAAAACCAGTTATTTTCTAGAATAAATATACGATTTCTCGATCCCTTGTTTCAATTATTCATATTTTGTGGTCGATGAAACAAATGTTTGGTTGGAACAACCAATTCTCTTTCTTGATACTAATATGAAACAAAAAATAGAAAATAAAAAATACCAAGAGATGCAAAGAGGGGTAGAGAACTGACAGGCCAGGAGGAGTGGTGATCATGGGATCCCAGCTTCTGAAATTGCCTCTGCAGTAGTTTTGAGCCTGAGGGATGTGGAATATCTCATCCTGCACATTACAGGTGCGTGTGTGAGCATATGGAAGCAGGAAACAGAGTGGAGTGATATATCAATTAAAAACATAAACGAAAGGGGTTACCATGTAGGGCTCCGGAACGATGCGATCCACCATTATCGAGATTGGTATAACCCACAAGCTCACAATCGCTGCAACGGCTATTTTACCCATATCTCTCTCTCGCTCTCTCTTCTTTCCCAGTCTTGTCCAGAGTCTGTCTTACCTTCTAGGAGAGATGCATTAGCTCCTCTAAGAGCAACTAGAACCGCCCTCTATATATAGTAACTCTAAATATAGAGTAGTGGCTTGGAAAATGGCACTCCAACCGTACTCTATATCCTTAGAGTTGATACTCTATAATGTTACAATAACTCCCTAAATTAATAAGAGGGGAGAGAAAATAGAGAATAAACTCTCAAACACTAATCATTCCCTCAATACCGTCTGTGTCCTTTGTTTTTCTCTCCATCTTTTTTAAAATTCCAATTGTATCCTTTAATTTATTTTAATTATTATTATTTTATATTGAAATTATTTTTATGTTTTTTTAATAATTATTTAATTTTTAAATTAATTCATCAATAAAAGATACAAAAAATAAAAGCCAAATCCTCTACGGTATCACCCCTTGAGGTCGCCATGTGTCTCTTTTGACACCCCTTAACCGTGGTTAAGATTCACCCACCTATCCTTGGGTATAATGAACTCTAAAATGTTCATTTGGTACTATGAATTATTTATTTTTAATCATTAGTGACAATTTTGTAGGCCAATTATTTAGTTCTAGAGTCAAAAGTGATGAATAATTGAGTTTGAGAAGAAAAATGAGAAAGAAAACATATGAATTATTTTTTTAAATAATAAATGAATAGTATTTTAGAGTAGGAATAGTGATTTGGAGTTCCCTCCCATTGTAGCAAAAAACTTTAAAGTAGGGCACATCTCCTCTATATTTAGAGGAGATGCCGAAATAGAGGAGAAATTTAGAGTATTGCATTGGAGATGCTCTAAGCAATGCGAAATTAGAGTAGAAGCATTTCAAGAACTCAAGAAGATAACATTCTGTTTAATAGAAAGAAAAACAGTCAAAAGAGAACAAACAAACTCTATTATTTACAAGAGTTGCAAAAAAAAAAGGAAAAAAATTAAAAGCCCAAATTCACCCAAGGGTGCTGTTACTTTTTGATGATTGCACTCTATTAGTAAATGGATTTTACTCACTACACCCTATTAAATACATAAAATTACTTTTTCACCCAAAAATTAAAAAATATCAATCACACTTTTAAGCATTACCTATTAAGACAGGGTTGATCCTTGATGTGATGGACCACATTAAGTTGAAGACCTGGAAAGAAATATAGATGAACATATAGAGAAGGAGAAAGAGACAAAATTTTGGATCTCTCTAAAATAATAAGAAAAACAAAGAACAAAATACAAAAGAACCCCATATTTCATTGATCTAGAATTCGAGATCTTAGTTTCTTTGCCTCAATTTTGAAGAACAATTTATAGGTTTTTGTTGGGTTTTAGTAGATTTTGTAGGTTTGTGTGGTCTATGCTGATCTTTATAGAGCTAGTAGTTTATCTAATTTATGTAGAAACACTTCTTCACTTTACAAAGACTGTATTGAAGTTTTCTCAACATCTTCTTGGGAAGAAAACCGAAAAGAAGCTCTGAAAAAATTTCTTTTGCATATTTTCACCTTGTTAACCTAAAGAGAAATATGGTAAATTAGAAGGAACGTCTAACACCAAGACGATTGTGAGGTGCAGCTATTAAAAATAGGGAAATTTAAAAAAACCAAAAAAAAAGGATGTACTCATAATAAAGTGGGGTGCGCCTAACACCACTATTCACCCAAACAAAAACAAAAAAAAGCGGAATTTGGAAACTTTATTTTGGATCTCTTTAAAAAAGAAAGGGAAATAATCACCTCCTTGATTTATCGTTTTGCCCAGGGTTACCAAGTTTGTTGTGCCAGAGTGAACCACGAATCAGAGCAAACCTAAACTTGTGGTTTAATTCGGATTGGTTCATGAAATAGTCTTAGTATTGTTTCAAAATAGTCTTAGTATTGTCAATTTTTTATTTGAAATCATTGATATATTTCATTGGGTTTGGCAAATTTATACTCTCAATTGACGAATCGCTCATAAAAAGTCATTTTTATGGTTTTTGAAATAAGTATTTGTAACATATTATTTACATGCTTAAAATATATATCTATATATTTGTTTTACATGCTAAGTAGCGAACCAAGATAGCACACAAACTAAACAACTTACCTTAGCAAATCGGGTTCACTCTAGAGTGGTGAATTGTGAACCCGAATTCGAACCGACAAACCAGGTAACATTGGTTTCGCCCCCTTTTTGTGTCACGTGTCTATTTTAATTGTGGTTAAGATTTACTAACCCTTTGAGTTAAAGCATCTAACCTTGGATTTTAGAAGAAAATAAATAAATAAATAATCATAGGGGTTAAAACTTGTTAACCATAGTTCAAATGGACTTTGTGAGGGTGACCCTTTTCAAAATAGATAACCCCGAAAACTTACGGTTAGCTCTTGCTAACCTTGAGTCCATATAAATTTCATTTCTCTCAACTAGGGGTGTATTCTAGCAATGCTGAATCGGGCTTGGCCTTGTTCGGCTCGGTTTGAAATTTTTTATCTATGCTTGAGCTCGGCTAGGTTAGAAATTTTTTCACCTATGTTCGAGCTCAGCTCGGCTCGAATCTACTTGGTTAGGCTTGAGCTTGGCTCGAGCTCGGCTTTGCTTGAACTCGGATTGAATTATTAAAAAATAATTTTTAAATACAAATAATAATAATTTTATTATATATATATATATAATATTATTTTTATATAATATTCAAGTCGAGCCGAGCCGAGCTCAAAAGAACCATGCCTCAATTGGCCGAGCTTCAAGTCGAGCCGAATCAAACAGGTCTTGGCTCGGGCTCGGCTTGAATACATTTTCAAACTAAAAAAATAGCTCGGCTCGATCAAGCCTATTTTTCGAGCTCAAACCGGGCTTTTTCGGACCAAGCCGAGCCCAACTTTGAGCTAGCTTGGGTCGGATACACCACTACTCTCAACCATAGATAGGCCCTTTTGGTGAGAGATGAGTTAGATTTAGCCTAATGTGGACGTAGTGTGTGCTTGTTGGCTTATGCGAGTGTGTGTTTAACCATTCAACCAAAAAAAGAGTCCATTCCCACCACCACCAATGCTTTTGAAAACCGCCACTGGCCTTAACCATGCCTTTCAGACCAAATGACCCGCGAAATGGAACATTCAGCAAATGGGGGTCGAGTATTTTGCCTACAATAGAATAGGGGTGCCCCAATCACTTTCCTCTTTTTTTCTTTTCTTTCTCAATCTCCTTGGCAAGTTGGGATTACCATGAAAAGGACAGTCAGATTGAGCTACCGTTCTCCCATGAGAAAATGATCTACAGTGACTAAGAAGAGGTAACTGACTTTACATCCATACCCTTTGAGCTACAACCAAACTCCACTAGAATATGACATACAATGGCTTAAGAAGAGGTACCTGACTATACATGCCGAACCCCATTAGAAAATGATATACAGTCGCTAAAAAGAGGTACCTCACTGTACAGACATACCCTTATATGTTAAAGCAGATATATATGCATCCAACGAACTTCAAGATTTGCAAATCCAGTCTTGGATGGCGAATCGAAGTGCATGGTTAGGAGTGAGATGCAAGTGACTCAACTTCAAATTGGTCATTGGAGAAGTTTCGCGCCCATTTTCCAACCATCCACGCAAGGCATCGCCTTCATAGGTGAACCCGTCTGCTGCCACTTGAGGATCGTGCATAATCTCCTGCAATCATCCCATTGTTATGTGAGCCAAACAATGCAATTACAACACATCTTCACCACTATCACAGGGTGAAATGGTGGATTATTTCTGCACTTAATAGACATCATAGATTTCTAAGTCTCTGTTACCATTCATGTTAACACACCAAAGCTATCTTACCACTCACCTGAAGGATTGGACACAAGAAGAAAGATGGCACTGGCCGCTCCTCTGTTACGTGCAATCGCTCCAGCTCCCTCACCACAATTGGTGTCAGCTCCGGCCGATCCCGACAGTCCAATTCACAGCATTGTAACCCCAGGTCCACCAATCGCCCTGCCACAAATGTAGGCCATTCTCCGGCTGATGTATCCAAGATTGATACTAATTTCCCGCACGACACTGCCCGACGCACCTCGCCTGCTAAGCCCACAGGAGGCCTCCCAGTAAGTAGCTGTAGAATAATGAGTCCAAAGGAGTAGATGTCAGACTTGGGTGTCAGATCTCCAGTTCTATGCAACTCTGGGTCTGTATATGGAAACACACCCTTCGGATCAGTATTCAGGCGGAAACTTGGGCAACGTATGGTCTCCTCCGGAACTAACCTACGAATCCCAAAATCGCCTATCTTGCAGTTGAATTCTGAGTCTAAAAGTATGTTTTCAGGTTTCAGATCACCATGAACAATCTTCTCAGGTTTGGAAGAGTGCAAGAAGAGAAGGGCACTTGAGATTTCAGCAGCAATTCGTGTTCGGGTTTTCCAGTTCAGGGGATGAGTGTTTCTTTTCCGAAAAAGGTGATCTTGGAGGCTCCCATTGGGCAAGTACTCAGAGACAAGGGACCAGGCTTCAAGGCATGCACCAATCAAAGTCACCAGATGAGGATGTTGTAGTTTGCTGAGAACCTGAACCTGCATGCATGAAGACAAAGGATATTTTACTCATACAACGGATACTAAGAGGAACTTGAAGTCTAATCACACAAGCACGGGCTTTGGTGATCCCAAGATAGTCCAATTTTACTGTGAGATAGTCTCTCTCTCTCTCTCTCTAGTCAATAATTGGAGAGGAATACTTGGGTCATTTAGATTCTGGTAGATGGTCAGTCCCGTATTTGACATGTCTCACCAAATATGGTGGATAACCAAAAATCGACCTGATCCGATAAACCAACTTATTGCACTCTTTTGGATGATCAGAAAAATCCAGCATCAAGAAAGAAGTCTAGAGGTGCAGACAATTAGGCTGATGTCCAACTAAGAAGATAGAAGATATCCTTGGTGAGACCCAAAAATGGTGAGTTCAAAACCTATACGTGTACTATTTGTACGTCAAAGGAAGGAGGAGAAGTTCTTCCTCTTCTCCTACCAAATCACCAAGTTCTCATTGACACTTTTCCAAGAAAGTTGAACTAACAAATTGATGAGATAGGGAGAGAGCAGCAAACCTCTTGTTGAAACTCTGATCGGCCTTGCATGTTAAGTGGATGCAGCTTCTTTATAGCAACACTTCTGTCCATCATCTCTCCCTTGTAAACACAACCATACCCTCCCTGCCCAATTTTGAAGCTCTCGGAAAAGTTGCATGTTGCAGTCTGCAGATCTGACAAACAAAATTCTGCAAACTCAGGTGAATCGTCAACAAATCCGATGAAATCATTGCAGTTTGGAGCTCCAGCTTGCCCACGGCTTCTCCACTGTTCGAGCCAACGCACAGCTTCTTCTTTCTGCCGCCGGATCTTCCGCTTTTCATGCCGGAGAGTTGCGATAGATGCTTGGATGAGCCTTAGTTCCCCAGCAGCTTCTTCTTGCTGATGATCTGCTTCCCGGACACGATTGTCGAGGATGGCTACATTTCTCATGGTCATCTGTAGCTCTCTAGTTACATCTTCTCTTTGTTCCAAGAGATCTTCTTGTTCCTGTCTAGTAGTTCTTAATACACCCTCGATTTCTTTTCTGAGCTTGGCTTCACGTGTGTGGGCAGCTTCAAAAGCTTTGACCTAGTGGAAGAAAGGAACAACATCTTCTATTATGGGGGAGCAATAGAACTTCGTCAGGTCACTCATATTTTGGAATCTTGCAATATTTTCTGATAGTGTGATTTCAAAAGGATTTGATGCTTCTAATTTAATAAATATCCACATTTTTTTTCTTTTTTGACTGGAGCAATCTTTAGCCATAAAACCCCAAAATAACAAAATAAAACAGTAAAATCCCCTAAAAGTTTCCTTTTCGGAAAGCTCTCAAGAAGGACATTGTGTGTCATGATATGACTATGGAATAGGCGAACCGAAGCCCAGAAAGTAAAATGAGGAAATCAAGGTCAATACTACCTTCTCGATAGCTTCTACAGCTTCTGATTCCAACTTTTTGCGTCTCAGCAGCTCTGCAAATGCTTCGTTCTTTGACGTCTCGACTTCTATCCTTGCTTCTGTCAGATGATTATACAAGCTTGCTTCCTCTAACTTTGAGTCAGAATCTGATGAAACCCTTATTTCAGGAGATGAAGTATATCCAGAAGCCGTGCTACTACTTTTTGAACTAAATGAACTCTGGAAATCAAGTGGGACAAATCTATCGGTAGAATGGGATAATGTAGCAGATAAAGTCACATCTATTTGATCTGGTTCTCCGTGAACCCAAGTTCTAACTCCAGCGCAGAGTCCATCTGTAGTAGAAGAACTGGATTGAAGATACTCAGTGTTGAGTATGAGCTCACTCTTATCAGATTGCAAAGGTTTAGACGTTAACCTTTCTGTGACTGCAAGTGCAGTTTCAGGTGGACTAAGAATAGGTGGCAGAAAAATTGGATATTCAAAAGCCTCTCTCGTCCAGACATGTTTTCCTTTGTTGACAAACCATATCTCACAGAATGAAGGGGCATATTTGGCAGCATAGTTTGCCTTGCTAGAGTTCTTCACCTTAATGCAACTGTATTGCACACATCAGTACTGGCAGAAAGGACATGTCGAGCAACTTCACAATAAATTAATTACACAAGCAAAGGATACCATAGGAATGAAATATATTGTTTTAGGGAAACTAACAATAACAGGAAAACAATATATATATATAAAAGGAAACTTGGGTCTTCAATTCTAGATTGTAAATCTTGGGTCCATCTTGTCCATGATTCATCAGTTGTGATTTGGCAATCATACACCTCACATTTTCAGGCGATTCTGGAAAGTGTGAGAAATGCATATATATATATATATATATATATATATATATATATATTCCTATATTCCTATTACTGAAAGGAAAACCTAAAGCCATGAGATTTTCAAATAATCACAAGGTAGTTTTATATGATTAGAATATTTTATGAATGTGAATTTTTTTCGTTAGCTTATATTTTTTTTTTCATTTATTATGACATACTGTATATATAATAATGGACATGGCAGCTAGCCCCAAAAGGGGGAAAAACAACATAGAGGAGAACACACAATTCTACAATGCAAACCTAAGTTTCCACCTTATATTCTTCTTCATTTTCTTTCCTTTTTCTTTTTTCTCCTATAAAATTTGAATACCAAAAGCTTCTTTATTGTCTGAAAATAATGAAGTGGTTCAACCTTTTTATTAGGAAAAAGAATCAATATGTTTGGGACTTGCCCATAAGAGTTAGAAGCTATTTGTGGCCACACCGGGAAATGACGGAGCAGGCACACAATAATAAGCAAAAGATTCTCGATAACCCAAGAGTTGCATATAACATATAGTATGTGCTTATCAGCAGAGATGGATTCAGATGACAAGGAAAACCACTTACTTCTCTGGCACTGCCCCCATAACAAGCTTCCTAATACCATGTTTGTTCACCAGGTCTACAATGCCTTTCTGAACTTGTTCAGCTTCAACCGTGATGATGCTTGCTTTCACCTGCAAAGTGACTTTCTTTAAGTTGCCTCCAGTAAATAATGGGATTGATCAGATGAATGTCCCAATCTCTAGAAATACATGAAAAAATCTCAACTAAAAAAGTCATATTTTCTTTAAAATTGACCAGGGTAAAAGACATAATTCCTAGCTCCTTCAAGATAGATCCACTGGAACTTATACATCTGTCTCTTCCCTCTTGTAAATAATTTTGGAAATGGATCCCTGTCATCAAATATTTCCAACACCATTGTCTGCAGACTGCACCTTCTAATTTCCTAGTGTGAAATGTGAATTGCCTAATGACAAACTACACAATGAACTAATTTTTCCTAGACAGTTATCTCTCCACTACCCAAGGCTAATTCCCATTCAAAAGGAGATTTATCCAATTATATTCATCAGGCGTTAGAGAAAATCTTTAAAATGCAAAATGAAACCAAAGTCTTGAGAGAGTAGAAAACTCTAAGGCCTTGTTCTCTTCGTGAGAATTGGAGGCGGGTATTGTTAATTCCCAAAATTGTCAATTTGGACGATGTTCTTTTGTTAAGAATTCTTAGGAATCACAGTTTCAACGTCATTTAAAAACCCATGAAACCTGGGTTTTCAATTATCACCAAAAGAGGACTTCAATCCTCATGTTGGTGGGATTTTTTTTTGTTAGAAAAACCCTGATATAAAACGACTTGGGGCCTCACTTCATTTCTTCCTCTCTTCTCTTCTCCTCTCCTCGGCTCATATCCCATCCACCAACATCGCACATCGAGCGGACACCATTTAGTCTTCCAAAGAGTAGACATGGTTTCATCTACCGACAACAATACTTCGGTGACCGTTTGTGTCAACTTTCTGGTAAGTCTTAACTCTCCACCTCTCTCTCTATATATACACATCATTAATATGGGGTTTAGTTCCATTGATAACGATTTTTCTTTTCTTTATCCTCTTATTTCCCATTATTGGTAAAGATGAGTTCATCTCTCTCTCTCTCTCTCTCTCTCTATATATATATATATGTGTGTGTGTGTGTGTGTGTGTGTGAAAAAAAGGAATACAAGGACAAGTCAATAATTCATAAGACTGGAAGGTTACTAAGTAGTAGCCTCCGGGAGTTAGAAAAAGAACCCAACGAAAGATAATATCCTACACTATAAACCCCTCAAAGAACCTTCATGGACGATTCCCCTCACACCAAAAGATCCCTCATGTCTAAGTTGATATGTCGTATAGAACACCATTCAAAGATCAGATGTCTAACATGATCACATATCCGAGGAGATGAGGAGGGAGGGTCCTTAAACACTCTAGCATTTCTTTCTTTTCAGATCATCTAGTAAATGGCCTAAGGTAAAACAGACTAGGTTGCTCCCCAATCAGGCAAGCACTATCCATGTTCTCTAAAGACCAATAAGATAAAAATTTCTAAAAGGGCGAAGAGAAGACCAAATTCACACCCAACTTGGATAGGAAATATCTCTGAATCTCAAACGCAACAACGAAGTGCATCAGTAGATGATCCATCAATTCTTCTGCGTGATGACACAAAAAGCAACAATTGGCCAATCTCCATCCTCTTTTTTTTTTTTTTTTCCAGATTGTCGCACGTGAGAATCTTATTTAAAGCCACAATTCAAAGGAAAAACGATATCCTTAAAGGAAAACTAGAATTCCACACATACTTATTTGGAAATGGGCGATAATAGCCTAAATCAAAAGACTAAGAGTAATCACAATGAAAAACCCGACCATTGTGACCTCTAGACCAAATTTTGGTGTCCATATTTTGGGTATACGGAGGATAAAAGACAAGGCTCTGCAAAAAGCGGCATTAGTTTTTTTTTTGTCTCCCAATCATTCAAATTGTGTTGCAACTTCAGACATCAAACTACCTCACTATTCCACATGGTCGGTCTTATGTACTATCTAGAGCTAGAAGGAGGATATTTCTAAAGGTGTCCTTAATACATGCCGAACATGACTAGAAGTCTTTCCAAAAATGAATTTCTGACTTGTTCCCCTCCCCCCCTCCCCCCCATAAGAGCTCCAAACCATTGTAAGATCCCACCAAGACGATTGTCCATACTTGGCAACAATTGTCCATACTTGGCAACAAGCACTTTCCTTCAAAGGCTGTCATTTTATTTCCCGAAACCCCACACCCATCTGCCTAACAACAACTTGTTCACGCCTACTAAGGGTTTGAGGTTAAGACCACCCCTAGCAGGGTGACAAACTTGATCCCATGCAACCAGGTGGTATTTTAGTTTATCTCCTTTATCGTTCCAAAGGAAGTCCCTTGAAAAGTTCAAAGCCTTTGGATCTAGGGTTTTAGGCAGAAGTTGTAGAGAATAGTGTGCCTTCACCCCTTTCTTAAATCTTCTTTGTTTTGAGGTTGAAGATGGTCCGTGATGTGGAGAGGGATCATGTACGACTTGTATCTCTTACTATTGTGTTGGAAATGTTTTGTGAAATGGAGAGGAGAGGATAATGTAATTTTTTTTTTTAGTAATTAGCAGGGATGGGATGGTGAACGTGAGATGGAGATTCGACATTGGGATTAAGCTTTGTTTGGGCTGTTGCCTTGTGGGTTTTGGGTTTTTTGTTAATGGGTTTACTTTTTTTCTTTTTTAGTGTTTGATGGCCAATCATAATGGCTTATTTGGATCTCAATTGGAGATGGCTTTGATTGAGAACGATGAAAAAGAAGACTAAAAGGTTTGTGATTGTGTATTTAATGAACACAGAAATTGCCTTGGAAAAAAATTTTGATTACCAATAAAACAAAAAAAAATTGTTGAATGTTTGATGGTCCTTTTTAAATCTTCTTAAATCTAACACAACACACTTGGATTGTTATTGTTCACTTTTAAAGAAATTTACATACGGCGTTGTTGTTAATTGATAGATTAAGGAATTAGTATTTTTTGGGTAAACTATGTCAATGATTACATGGTTTGGGACCCAATTTTTTTTCATCATAACAACGACATATTGTGAAATCAAATTCTAAGCTATAATTTTTCACATCAAAAGAATAGTGAAATTTAAATTTAAATTCCAGCAAATTTACTCACGATTTACACACACACACACAGACAGACCTAAGGTAGCAGCTAAGGTGCCATAAGGGTAAGTCCAAGCAACCACTCCAAAAGGGCCTGTCTTAAGGAGGGTTGATGGCTCCTTATAGACCCCTGCGAAATCCACTACCCAACCAATGTGGGACTAAACCCAGGATACACCCTAACATTAAAGTCTTCAAAGCATTTAACCTAACATTAAAGTCTCAACAAAAGACCAAACCCTGAGAGGGAAATTTAGAGATTTTTTTCGGAAAATTTTTATTTATAAGCATCCAATATGAGAAGAAAGAAAACTGTTTATTAGCGAATAGATATGACCTTGGGGGAGATTGTTTTGAATAAGGATCCTCATTCCCCGTTTGTTTTACGGGGCTTCCGTAGCAGATGGCAGATAGTTGCTTTCTTTTCCTCTCTGTTTCTTTTCTCTTTAGGTTTAATACTAAATAAACGCCAGCTTTCTCTTCCTGATGTAGCTTTCCTTCATTCATAAAATTTGATGTTTTCCGATAAAATTAAAAAACAAAAAAAAACCTATTATTTGCACTAAAAGAGATTAAGAGCATAGGGATCTTCACATGAACTAGAACTAGGAACCATGTTAAATCTCTGATGGAATGAGACTGTTAGTTATAATTATTATTTTCAGGAAAAATAAAAAAAGGGGTTATAAATTGTACGAAAAAATATTACCTTGGCTTTACCGCAAATGCTCAAGTAATTAAATAGAAGTTTCCTCGCCCGTTCCCTCTCTTCTCTTCGATAAGCAGAAACCATCTCCTCATTTGCTTGACTTGCAGGAAGTTTTCCTACTGGAGATAATTAAACCTATTGTTAGTTTGCCACCAAGACAAAGAAGGAAAATACTAATTTAAGAACCAAATGCTGAAAAATTTAAAAACGAAAAAGAACAAGGAAAAACAAAACGAAAAAAATCAGATCCACAGGAAGTATACCAGAGGATAATTATAAAACCAATTGAAATAAATTTGTAAATTTTCATTTTTAAGAATATAAACAGAAAAAAGAAGAAGAATAGAAAAACATACTAGAAGGTTGTAAAGTAAGAAAATGTTGCCAAAACATATAAATAAATAAAAATCTAAATAACTATGAGAAAATAAAACTTAGGACAAATTTTAGAAAACTTGGGGAAAACGGAAATTGTGACAGAAGAGATCACACATTAAAACAAAATAAAATTTTATTTACAATTAACGGCGGGTGATTTAAAAATGCATAAAATGTTATAATAATATTACAACAGAAACTGTCTATGAGAAACCCACTTTGGAATTCGAGAAGAAACTGCATGAACAAAAATCATAATTTAATAGAGACTAACAGAAAAAAAAAACATTTAAAAGTTAGAGAAGAAATTCAACAAAAAACAAAGGAAAAAAATCCTAAACAAATTAGGAACAAAATTTGATAATTATAAAAAATAAAAGACAAACTTACAGAGGGTTGGAATCGTGGGAGAAGGTTGATGAACATGAACAAGACCGATTTCTCGGTTTCCGGATCGCTGGAAAGTCCAATGAAGCAGACCAACGGTTCTCTCTATGGACTTCCCGACTGCCACGTGTACCCTATAACCACCCTCTTCTACAATCTCAGGCAGCTGAGAAGCTACAATACGGCTTTCCCGATCAAACCCATGTCGGGAATTCGTCGGAGAAGAGAGTCCGGCAAAGTGGTCTCCGATCAGTCCAGCAGCAGGGGAGGGGTTGAGTAGCTCCATTTCCGCAGGAAATCTTTAGATCAATAGAGAGAACCCGAATTCCAGGAAATGGCTTCGTTTTTCCCCTCTCTTGCGTTCGACGATGATATAAAAGTGAGATTCGCGGAATGATTTTCCACTAAGGTTTGAATCGACTCCAGTGACCATATGCGACACGAGAAGGAGCAGAGATTTTCTTTTCTTTATTCAAGGTGGGCGGCTCCTTTTTTTTTTCTTTCTTTCTTTGGGCAATGAATGATACTCTTCACTCATACAATACAGTAAATACTCCTGGACCGTTCAGTTCGCCCCAAAAAGGGGAGGGACCCATCTCATTGAGTCATTTCGCAATCGAACGGAAACGACGGCACTGGCATCGTGTCGTGTTGGAAGACCAAAACCCTTTGATTAAGATCTGCACTTCAACTACTCTTTACCTAATGAGACTTGTAGTCGTTGAAATATATAGTTGTTGAAATCATCGATCTGGTCCATTGATTGTCCTTTACATGGGCCCATTGGTGGAAAGCTCTCCCCCACCACCAAACCTGCTTTCTACCAAATGACTCTGCATACATACATTATATTGTAGCTACACATTTCCTCTACAATGCCTACCCAAAACATAATTACCTACCCAATATTTCTTTTCCAGTAGCCCTGATGCTAAGTACGGGTGCACATGGGTCAACCGACTATTATCTATTATGGTTTGGTTTTTTTAAGGCATGCTTTACTTCTGAGTCCTATTTTACTTAAATTGATTTTATGCCCGTTCGATTCTGATTTGTTCCAATTTGAAACTGAATCGTACCGATAATTGAACCGAACTTAGAATCGAATGTGGAATCGCGAACCAAACCGAATGTGGAGCCGAACACCGAAAACCGTATGAGACCCGAACCAAAACGGTTTTGAGTCCTACAATTTTTTTTTTTTTTTGGAACCTAAGTACCTAACCCTAATATCCCTTCCGCCTAGACTATCTCCACCTTCCTCTCTTTGTTCCAACATCCCCCACCACTCCTCTCTTTATTTCAACAACCTCCATCGCTGTTGTCTCTCTGCTCCATCACCGGGAGAAAAGGTAAGCCATTGCTTCTCTCTTTGTTACTTTTATTTTCTTTTTCTTTAATGTAAATCTGTATATTAGGTTTTTTTATTGATGTAAATCTGTAAGAGGTTTTTTATTTTTATTTTAATAGCATCATCTATGTAAATCTGTGAGCGTTTTTTATTGATGTAAATATGTCTCAATTTTTGGTAATTTTTAAGGTCCCCCAATCATCTTCAGCATGCCCAGATCTCTCTTGCTTGAGAAACCCTAAACCCGTGGGTAGAATCGAACCGAAGTTCTATGGTTTGGTCCTGGGTTGGTTTTTTTCCAAACCGAAGCTCTATGGTTCGGTTCTGGATTGGTTTTTTTAAAACCGAGGTTCATCGGTTCGATCCCAAAAATTCTCAAAACCAAACCAAACCGTGTGCACCCCTAATGCTAAGGTGTGCGGCTCCATAGCATGATCCGTATAACAAAAGTATCCCTACAATACTACTCTCTTTTAGTGAGGACAAACAAAACAGAGAACAATTTTACATATATTTTGAGTATGGAAGAGGGCCCCAGATTGTCTCTAGCGAAGCCAGAAATATCTTGTCTCAAGCAACCATAGATTAGGGGACAAGTGGTGAAGAAGTCAAAATTGGCCCATCATTTTGACTTCTCCACACACTACATGACACATGGCAATAAGGTGGTGAGATATCAAGTGGGGAGAAGTCAAAATCATGGAGAGAAAACGAAATGACTTCTCCCCTTTTATCGCCACATGTCCTCTATGCTATGATAATCAGAGGGGTTTCTGGCTTCGCCAGAGACAATCCGAGGCCATGAAAGAGAGGCGTCATTTTTAAACAATTTGATCATCAAAAGAATCCCTAAACAAGAGCAAAATCAGCAGGCTGCCAGAGGGATTGCAGGGAAACACTTCCACAGACGCTAATAAGAAATAGGGAAATAGTTAACGTACTCATAAAATCCATTTCCAAACCTAAAGCTCCACCTCATTGGTCGATGCCCCCCTCTTAAATACTCATCAACTGTGGTGAGTATTTAAGAGGGGGGCATCCACCAATGAGGTGGGGCCTTAGGTTTGGAAATGGATTTCATGGGTCCGCCTATAATGAAATAATTGAAACTTTCTTGCAATCATGTTGCCCCTTCCAAGGTCAGTGTCCCAACATCAGAATGAAAGAAACAGTAAAAGTAAAACAAAGATTAGAATGAAAGAATGCAAGCTGCATTTTCTTTCCCCATAAATTGGATAATACTCTTCTTAGTCCATCTCTCCCCTTCTTGCGAACGATCAGAAGCATTTCCTATGCACGATTGAAGGCCCGGACTCGTCATACTCTACCTTCGCAATCCACATCTGCACTCAAAATCAAACCATATCCTTCCATCAGAATCATCCAAAAGCATCTTTGGATCATAACCCTGTGCATCTACTTAGTCATGAACATACACATCATCTCAACAGACTGCACACATATGTATGTAATATATAATCTATATGTGTAATAGGAAACACACCTGTTGGAAAGTGCTATGGGATGCCAAGATAGAGCCTCCAATCCACACACTATAATTCCTCCACCTTGATCTTCATGCTGCTTGGGGCTAGTGCAGTGATTTCCTTGCTCATTCGGTCAGTGATTCCCGGGAACATAGTTGACCCACCACTGAGGACTATGTTTCCATATAGATCCTTCCTGATATCGACATCGCACTTCATGATGGAGTTGTATGTGGTCTCGTGTATGCCTGCAGCCTCCATTCCAATCATGGATGGCTGGAAAAGAACCTCTGGGCATCGAAAACGCTCAGCCCCAATGGTGACCGTCAGGTAACTCGTAACTCTTCTCGACACAGGAACTGGTCTTGGCAGTCTCAAGCTCCTGCTCATAGTCAAGGGCGATGTATGCCAGCTTCTCCTTCATGTCCCTTATAATTTCACGCTCGGCCGTGGTGGTGAAGGAATACCCACGCTCAGTCAGGATTTTCATCAAGGCATTAGTGAGGTCACAACCTGCCAAATCAAGACGTAGGATTGCATGTGGGAGGGCATACCCTTCATAAATGGGAACTGTGTGGCTGACACCATCCCCTGAATCCAGAACAATACCTGCAAGACAAGCACACGACATCCATGGGCACATCTTAAAATGCATCATCATCACTGTTATAGAAAAGGTCATGATACAAAGGTTCACAACCCTACACACTCATACCCTAAGTGAAATAATGAATAGGTATAACACCATATTCTGATCATAACCATTGGATCAGAAATCCAGTCATGCCAGAGAAGACTCTTAAATGACCATGGTCTGAGGTTTTGATTTCAATATGCAATTCCTCAACACCAAAACTAATACCAGCAGGTACCTGTCAGACAACTCAATTAGTACATCCGTTACCAAGTCAAGTCATCCAAGTCACACCTGACTCTCAACTCAACTCAAATTTAAAAACATAACTAAGTCGTTGATTGATTGAACTGCTTACCAGTCGTACGACCGCTAGCATAAAGAGAAAGAACGGCCTGGATGGCAATATACATGGCAGGAGCATTGGAGGTCTCAAACATAATTTGGGTCATCTTCTCACGGTTAGCCTTGGGGTTGAGAGGGGCTTCAGTGAGGAGAACCGGATGCTCTTCTGGGGCCACACGAAGCTCATTGTAGACGGTGTGATGCCTGATCTTCTCCATGTCATCCCAATTGCTCACAATACCATGCTCAATCGGGTATTTCAGGGTTAATATACCACGCTTGGACTGAGCTTCATCCCCAACGTATGCATCTTTTTGGCCCATGCCAACCATCACACCAGTGTGACGTGGCTGGCCCACAATGCTAGGGAACATTGCCCTTGGAGCATCATCTCCAGCAAATCCAGCCTAAAAGTTAACATTGCAATAAGAATAACCAAAACTAAGTATGGGATTAATATATAAAAAGGTCTTAATATTGAGAAAAATCTCAAAGGATGAGGAATCCTGATTTGTTACCTTAACCATTCCTGTCCCATTGTCGCACATGAGGGCTGAATATCCTCAGCTTCTGCCATCTTCTCTCGCCTTTCGGATAACAACTTCGAATCAGAAAAATCAAACAACAATGGGGATAAAAGCAATAACCTGCTTGTTCCACGTATGTGAATTACATATTCAATTAGCTAGTAACAACAACATGATGAATCAGATTGGTTCATTTCTGATGTTGTAGTGGACAAGTTTGTTTGTTTTTGTGTGTGTGTGTGTGTTCAATTGGTCAGTATCAAGAGATACAGTTTCACTTGACCATTGGAAACTACTTGCATATGATATCCATGCAATAATGCGTTACGCCAACAATTAGTGTATGGTCAAGAAGCTACAAAGGGGTTCAGTATAATAGACAATAATGAGAAATAAGTCAATAACAGACAACTTAAGAGCTAATAGATAGCAAAAAAAGAAATAAAAAAATAAAAACAATAATAATAACAGCACTTTTGTTTTCTATTAATATAAGGTTTTGTGTAACTATCACAAAAAAAGAAGGGAGTCAGGATAAGAAAGAAATTAAATCATTTGAACACAGTAAAGGATATGTAATAATGTGAATAATCCAAAGACATCATAGAAATGTACAGGCCATCATCTACATTTTATGTCATATACAATTGATCTTAAAACATGATTTCTTGGACGGGTTGATCTCAAATTCCAGTATTAAATATCAACACAATGACAAAGCTCCTTAACCAGGTAAATATGACACATCACTTCACTGCAACCAATGCATTATGTGCTTTAAATCGGATTACTAGACCAAATTATAAAGAACAAAGTCACAAAAAATAACGGAAATGAAAAACAAAAAAAAAGTAAAATGTAATCAAGGCCTACATGTATACAATTCAGCATAAGAAATAAGGAAATTAGGGAAATACTTATGTAAATATACAATGGTTGAAAATGACCATGATATCAAATATGTCATTCCATATCTTATAGTAATCAAATGTTCTTTAAAAAAAATTCAAATAAGAGAAAAATTATCAGTGTGCTTTTAGATAATATTTACCACGCACCACACTTTTCCAGGCTAACTCTTTTTCAGCAAACACCTCCGCCCAAATCTTTCAGTGACATCACCACATAGAATACTTTGTTTTTCTTCTCCCTATTATAAAGTTTGAGGGAAAGCAAAAGATGTGTTTTTGGGATGTCTTTGAGCCTAAATCTCCATCTCTCATGAGATGGGGAATAAATGTATTTTGGCATCTCCTTTCGTAGAGAGACCCTTAGGTGGCCGGCATTAGATAGGCCAAGAGGGATAGATAATACTTGAATAATGGGGAGAAAGATCTTTGTCAAATAAAAAACTTTCTTTCTTGAGAACGAGGATGGAGTCAAGGGAAAGGAGTTCAAGCTAACTGCAAGGGGTCAAGTATGAGATGGTGGTTTAAATTCATTGATGATTGCATCCTTTAACCTTTGGAGTGCTACAAAATGGCAAAATATATTGTGATTCAGGCGTCTTCCTCATAAAGAAGTTTCATAACCAATTGGGGCATTTATCGCTCTATCAATTTACCCAATTTCTGGCCGCTGCAAATGGATTGTGTTTCCGGGCTAGTATCATACAAACAGTTGTCACTTATGGTCTCCTCCCCTGTAACCAATTGCAGCAAAGTGCAAAAAACCATACCACAAGGCCTCCACCTCACTACACCTCTTATGATCACAGTAAACCTCCATCCCATCCTTATGGTATCGATCTACCCCAACGAGCAGGTGGTCTAAAACACATCCATTTGTCAAAATTGCCCACATAGATGGGGAGAAAGACAAAAGGTCATTAATAATCTCTTAACTAGTGATGAGCAGTCAATCCTCATACCTTTTGTTGATGAAAAAGGGGTTATACCAGTATAGCGGATGGACATACCACAAGAAAAAAGATACCTTGGATGGAATCCCTGGGAACCACACAGAGGTTGGTATTTAGCAAACAAATGTTACATGTGCCTTCTAGCAGAGGAATCGGTGTATCACTTATTGCTTCATTGTCCAGTGGCGAGTGAGGTTTGGTCCTATTTCTTTGTGCATCTAGACATTCCTTGGATCTTTCCCGGCTCCTTTCAGAGCTTCTTATGTTGTTGGTTGTTAGGGTGTTTCCGTCACTAGCCGAGAGAGTGTGGCCTCTTCTCCTAGGGGTAGTGGTGTGGTCCCTATGGAAGGAGAGGAATAATCGAGTATTTGAGGACTCCTCATCGATCACCCGCAATTAGACTAGGGTGCACCGCCTAGTCTCTGCGTGGGGTTCAGTTGGTGGAGTTGAGGGGGAATACTTTTGAGCTTTGATTGCCCGATCATATTACATGTTTTTATCTTTCTCTGGTTTGTGTTTACTTTTCTTTCCTCCCCTGGTTTACTATTGGTGAAGCTGGGGATATAGCTTCCTCCTTTTATATATATTGCATCTTTTACCGATAAAAATATATATATATATATAGGGCATTATGCTCGAGTGAGCTATGGCCACAACCAGTGGTGGCCAAAATGCAATGCTCCATATGCTGACACCTTTCACGCTAGTTTTTGGATAGCGTTGCAAGGATTTGTAAAGGTAGGGGAGGTGTGTCATGTGTGGGGGGTTAACCAAGGTTGATAGTGGGACTCTCTCTTTCTCTCTCTCTTGCTGATTTGCAGGAAGCTCGTATCAGAACGAAGGAGGTTACTCTAGCAGCCATTCCACGTGTTATACTCATACCAGAGAAATCGACAACGCACTTGGTGTCCATTGACATTCATTCCTTTGACAATATCAAATTCTCTGGCGATCTCCATGATTTCAAGTGGATTGCTAAGGAGGGAAATCACAAATTTGAATTCAGAATACATGTCAGCTCTGTCTTTCAAGAAACCCCTATTCGGCGTATCAATTCGGCTATGCAAGCCATGGGGATCAAGAAAGGGAGCAGGCAAACTAAGAATAGGAAGAGGAGATTCAGGAGGCAGCATCTGCTGGAGGTGTCTGTATTACAATCCATCGGCTTGTTACCAATATTTGAGAGAGAAAAAGGGTTTAGGGCTGATCTCTCAAAGGGGGCCAAGGAAGTCGATAAGTTAAGGGGGCATGTAAAGTCTTATAAGGAGCGAGAGAGTGGGCCCATGTCCAATGGGCCCAATCAGGTGACTGAGTTCCTATCAGGTAGTGAGGCTGGTGTGGTCGAGCACGATACTAAAAGGTTTGAGGCCTGGCCCAGTTCCAAGCAGGCCGGCTCTAGTGGATTAGAAGACCCTTTCAAGTTGTACCTGATTATTAACCTAAATAAGGAACGTCTGTCAGCGGAGAAGAGTCCGTTCATTTCGAAGGATGTGGGAGATCTGGTGGAGGCGGGGAGTCTGGAGTCAATAAAATCTTCGACCATCACCCCTTTGTTCTGACAGGTGAGGAGTATTCTTCAAAGAAATAGAATATCTCCTCTAATTATTAAGTCGTCCGCGTGCAGGGGGTTAGAGGCAAGAGTTCTAGATTGCACAGGGGAGCTTGTGAAGTAGAGTGCTAGGGTGGAGGTAAGAATTCAAAATGAGTCTCCAACTGTGGCCTTAGTAGTTGGTGCGAAGAATCAATATGTGGATTTGGGTGGATCTTCTCACGACGATTGTCAAGGCAGCAAGGGAGGAGATGGGATGAAAGAGGTTTCAGTCAATTCATTGTCCAGTTCGTCATTTTCTTCACCCCCAGGACAAGTCTTAAGGGGAAGGTTTTGGTCGGATGAATTAGATGACCGGGATTTGGAATCGTACACACCTTTGGTTTTTTTCCGATTTGGCCATTATACCCTTTCAAGGATTGCAATTGTCAAAATCTATACCCTCGATTTTCTTGCAAGGTGAGGCAGATGATATGGGCACTGAGTTAGTGGAGTTGGGTGAAGCCAGAGGTGCGGATAAGTCAGAGCGTCTACTGTCGGCCTAAGGCTTTTGCTACAACGAGTTTTTGGTCTCATCAAATTCTGTGATGAGAGCTGGCCAGCATCTAATAGAGGTTCAGGATGGTTCCTCCGCAGGGTCCCATTCCAGCAATCCCAATCCAACTTGTTTTGAGGAAGTGGTGCCAGGACGGGTGTCAAGAACCAGGTTTCATCTTGCATGGCAGGGGAGGGGATCCCTGCCCCAACATTACCTCCATCAAGGGGGACGGAAGTCTTCAATCAGATGTTCCCCATGTCTGTTCCATTGGAAGGTACATCCTCACCCTCTTCTTCTTCTATCCCCCCTATCCAGGGTGATGCTTTGGATACGAGGGATAGAGGAAGTGTTTCATACTCATCTGTTTTGAATAATTATCCTTTATTGCATACTCATGGAGTCGTGATACCACAAGCCAATGAGGACATTGAGTTCATGGTAGGGAGAGGAACAACGGAAGGTTCTAGGGATCTTGTTGAGAGATTCAGGAGTCCAGAGCAGTGTAGTCAAGGCGTCGCCTAGGCGACCGCCTAGGCGTTTTGGAGGGTGCAGCGACTAGGCGGATGGTTAGGTGGGCGATGGGTCCCAAGCGGCCGCCTGGGCGTCGCCTGGACGCCTATGCGATTTGGGGTTGGGCGTCGCCTAGGCGTGCCTTTACTGAAATGGGTTTTTTGCTTATTTTTTAAGCTGCTATACTGTATACTAACTTAACTAACCTTAGATTACCAAAAAAAAAAAAGATAATTAAGCTTTAATATGCTTAAATGAGTTTACTAATTATCTTAATATATAAACTATTTTCAATTTATGTTTTATGTTGAATGAAGAAAAAGAAAGGGAAAGAACCCTAACTGCTGAAACCGAAGAAAAAGAAAGGGAAGAGAACCCTGATTGCTGAAACCGAAGAAGAAGAAGAAGAAAAAAGAGGAAAGAAGAAGAAGAAGAAAGAGGAAGAAGAAGAAGAAGAAAGAAGAAGAACTTACCGTGCTTCTTGCTGCCGCCGGCCTCTCTCCTTCTTGCTGTTGCCCCCGGACTCTCCCTCCTTCTTGCTGCTGCCGCCAGTCTCTCTTTCTCCTTCTTGCTGCTACTGCCCGCCCCTCTCTCCCTCGATAGGATGTTTCTCTCGTTTTTATCTTTATGAAAGAAGAAGTTACTTCTCTCCCACTTTATTATCTTCTTTATAATTTTATAATACAGTCCCCTTCTCCCATTTGTTGTTGCGTTTGGCAGCTTGTGCTTTGTTTTTTCAAAAGCATATTCACTTCAGAGATGGACCCAATGGACCCACTGTATTATTTTTTTCCTAAAATTTTTACAGTGGGTCCATTTGTTGTTGCGTTTCCTAAAATTTTTACAGTTGGTCCATTTGTTGTTGCGTTTGGCAGCTTGTGCCTTGTTTTTTCAAAGGCATATTCACTTCAGAGATGGACCCGATGGATCCACTGTATTATTTTTTTCCTAAAATTTTTACAGTGGGTCCACTGTGTTATCAGTCTTTTTTGTAAAGATGGTCCCGCCACTGTGGCAGCTTGTTCCTTTTTTTTTAAGGGAACTTTAAAGATGGCCACAAATTTTTACAATGGGTCCACTGGGTTTTGTAAATTTTTTTGTAAAGATGGTCCCACTGTGGCAGCTTGTTCCTTTTTTTTTAAAGGAACTTTAAAGATGACCACAAATTTTTACAATGGGTCCACTGGGTTTTGTAAATTTTTTTGTAAAGATGGTCCCACTGTGGCAGCTTGTTCCTTTTTTTTTAAAGGAACTTTAAAGATGACCACAAATTTTTACAATGGGTGCACTGGGTTATCAGTCTTTTTTGTAAATTTTTTTTAAAGATGGTCCCACTGTGGCAGCTTGTTCTTTTTTTTAAAAGAAACTTTAAAGATGGCCACCTAACTCTTATCAGCCTTTTAAATGCTTTTGTTTATGTTTTCCCTTTTTTTAATTGCAAGAAGCCAAAGTGGGTAAAAATATTGAAAGTCAGAGAGTGAGGGATCATATTCAGCACTCACAAGTCAATACGTCACTCACAGCTCACTGTCCCCCTTTAGTCTGTCGTTTAATAGGAGATTATTTGTGATCTTCACCTTTATTGAATAAAGTCCAGACATAAATTGTGCTGAAATTTCCTGTTGGAATAACTATTAGAAATAACAAGTGCCAAATGCAAGTCAAGTTTATGTCTGAACTTTTTATTGAAGTTGGATCATGCCTTTCTAATACATAATTTAAGGTTGGCTTCTTCACATTGGGCTTATTTGATAATTACGACAAACAGCACATAGGGTGAGATTTATTCAAACAACCCATGGACTTATTTGATAAATCCATGGGTTTCACAAACCTGTAAATCCATTAGAGTAGCCATAAGATTGGGATTTTATTTTTCTTATTCTTTTCCGGTGAATCAGTCATTCTTTGCATTGGTTGTTGTGTAATTTCTAAGTTATTCTTTTCAAATCTTTTTCAGATCAAGGAGCACTAAAAATGTGAAAATTCAAGCAATGCCAAGGCATCCTCTCATTTCAAAATTCTTATATTCCTGCAAGGATGCAATAAAGGTTAGTAAATAACACATTCTTTAATTTATTAGAAACAATCATTTCTCATTCTTCAGTGAATTATATTAGAACAAAGATTCAAGAAGTTGATGAAAAATTATAGTATATATACATATAGAGAGAGAAAGAGAGAGACATATATATATATATATATGGGTTGTGCTAGAGTTCACGCAATGCGTGAACTCCTTAACACTCACGTAAGCAAAAACATCAAAGGTATAAATGGCAGTTATGTAATTAATTAAAACATGAATGCCATTTTCATAAAATCAATTATAGACAATATTTCCTAGTATACCCTTGCTCCTTATATCAATTCCCAAAGATGTCCTTGATTTTAGCTTGCGTGAACTCTCTTAGAGTTCACGCACTACGTGACTTGTATCATTTCCCTATATATATATATATATATATATTTGTATTTGTATTCATTGTATGTGTTCATGTGGGCGCACACGTACACATAAGAAATACTATATAAATTAGTTTAAACAAATAACAAATTTTAGAAAAAAAAACGACATTTAAGTCTCAATTCCTAATTTTAGTTAATGTATAGCAAGGATGCAATAAAGGTTAGTAAATAACACATTCTTTAATTTATTAGAAACAATCATTTCTCATTCTTCAGTGAATTATATTAGAACTTAGAAGTGTCAAGTGTATAATTATTTCAATTATACAATCATTTTAAAATTCTCATTTCAATTATTTATTATTGAAATTAATGACAGTAGAAGAATAGAATATCTTATAGGCACTTTAGCACTTATATGTATTAAATCAAATGTTTCTTTAATATTGATTTTGTTATTAGATCATTCCCTAAAGATGACGTCTCAAGTGAAATCAAAAGACATTGGGTGGAAGTATGCTTACTTGAAAGACCCAAAGGATAAAAATACAGTTAATTGCAATTTTTGTCACAAAGCCTACAAGGGTGGCATCTACCGGATAAAGATACACCTTGCTCAATTTGGCGGGAATGTAGACAAATGTGAGAAATGTCCAGAAGTTGTTAGGGATGAGATTCGAGCTTATCTAGCTAAAAATAAGAAGAGTGCAAGTGAAATGGATCCTTCACAAATGGTAGAGGGAGAGGAAATTTGTTTGGAAGAAGATACTGAAGAACCTGAAGCTGTAAATCTAACAGACGGTAGAGGAGCAAGGCCTCTTAAGAGGAGTGGTCCAATGGATAGTTTTCTAAAACCTAATCCTGAGGATTACAAGAAGAAGAAAGTAAAGCAAACCACACTTGAGAGTGTGACAAAGAAGGCCGAACGAGAGAAAGTATGCCAATATATTGTACGTTGGCTTTATCAAGCGGGAATTCCATTCAATACTCTGCGGTTGAAGAGTTTCAAAACAATGATTGAAGCAATTGGCCAATTTGGACCCGGGATGAAGGCGCCAAGTTATCATGAGGCGAGAGTGCCATTGCTGAAGAAAAAGGTTGCATACACCAATGAATTATTGTAACCTATTAGAACGTCATGGGGTATCTTTGGTTGCAGTATTATGTCTGACGGTTGGACAGATAGGAGGAATAGAACTTTGATAAATTTTTTAGTGAACAGTCCTTCGGGTACTTTGTTCTTGGAGTCTGTAGATGCCTCGTCGTATGCGAAGACAGGAGAAAAACTTTTTGGGTTGCTAGACTCGTATGTAGAGAAAATTGGTGAACAAAATGTGGTACAAGTTATTACAGATAATGCTTCTCCATATGTATTAGCTAGGAAATTATTAATGGAGAAGGGGCGTCATTTATATTGGACACCTTGTGCCGCCCATTGTGTTGACCTTATGCTAGAGGACATTGGCGAGCTTCCTAGAGTAAAGGGGTTACTGGAGAAAGCAATAAGTCTGAGTGGATTCATCTACAATCACGGGTTCGTGTTGAATTTGATGAGGACCCATACACAAGGTTCTAAATGTCGATATCGCTCGACATGTCGGAGCCGCGGAAAAAAGATATATCGGAAGATATATATTGTTTATCGGTGATTTTTGGAAAAAATGGAAAAAAATAGGGCAAAACATGGAATTTTGTAGTGAAAATTCAGGAACTGTTAAAATAGATGTTAATACACCTTTTAAAATAAAAACATTTAAAAAAACAACAATGTATACAAGAGATGCAATAAGAAAAGAGCAAAGATGTGCGTTGACGAGTGACAATAATGTATGATTGATTCATGTTGCATTCATTTCTCAATCAATCATAAATTCATAATTTATAAGATTCATAAGAATACAAATATACATAATACAACCCACCAAAAAACCTACAATCACCACCAGAAGGAGTTACGCGAAGGTTCGATGTCATCATCTCTGTCTTGACTTGGCTGGCTATAGTGCTGATTCTCCACATACGTACAATACTGTGCCCAACTCATCACATTATGGTACATGGATGTATACTCATGTACATAATGTTGGTAGTAATATGGGCTAAGATGTAGTAACACGCCAATTGGTGGATACTGTGGGTGATTGGGCACAACTGGCACAGGCACTGGGATTTGGAAATTGTCTCCTCCATACCCATATGGAGGTAGCTTATATCCTGAGACATATCCATAAGGATATTGATCCTGTGTGGAATGTGAATAACTATGTTCTTGAGAGCCTGATGCCTGAGACTGTGTATCCTGGTCATGGCTGGAGAACCATGTATGTTGAAACCCTCTGGAACTAGAGCCCGAATGTTCCGTGCCCCCAAACCAAGCATCGTGTCCCACATCTCGTTCTTTGCCCTTGCCCTTGCCCTGACCCCTGCCCCTGCCCCTGCCCCTGCCCTGGCTTCCTCGACGAGGGACGTAATGAATCGGTTGGCTTTCTGCTGGATGTGAAGGTGGGGCACCATGATCTTGGTCCTGTGTGGCATGGTCAAAGTCAGCCTCTGCGGTGAATGGGCTCAGAGGCCTCTGCTCTGGTTCAACTCCGATGTTACCTCCATCCCCAGGACTGTCGCCACCTCCGTCACTCTCATCATGGTCATTAGACTTATCACCACCCTCACTATTACTATTGGACAATCTACTTGTCCCAGTGGTTCTTGCACTTGAAGTCTCAGGACCTTTTGGACTTCTGATCATTTCATCAAATGATTCTGTGCTAAAGCTGCTCCTGCTGTCGCTAGTGCTAGACCCCACTTCTACATCGATGCCCATCTCAATGGCCGCGCTAGCTATAACTGCGTTCGGACGCCCATCATCTTCATCAAGTGATGAAACCTTAATCTACTCAGAAAGTGGATTATCTTGATCCTCAGTGGCACCGATTAACATCAGGTCTAAAGGATCATGCTCAGGTTGCTTCCCAGTGTCAATCTGCAGTTGCCTGAGTCGTAGCTTCATATTATAGTGATAGAAGACCAGTTTTTGCAGCTTTTTGTAGCCAAGTCGGTTCCGCTGCTTTGTGTGGATGAGGGCAAATGTACTCCAGTTTCGCTCACATGCTGAAGATGAAGCAGTCTGTGCTAACACGCGAGCCGCCAATTTTCTGAGGGTCGGACAGTCGGTTCCGTACATTTGCCACCAATCAGCTGACAATTAAACGATGTTATCCATTAGTTTCATATATATTTTGATATAGAGAAATAAAATATAATTACTTTATTGAGAAGAAATTACTCACACGGCGTCATCCTAGACCTTCCCTCCTTAGCAGCAGTTCTTCCAAAGCTCCCCCGCGCATCCCTGAAGTGCACTAGCTATAGATTTTGAGAAAACATGTTTCAATTAGATAGAATACATTAGAATGCAATAATGCACATAAATATGCTATAGTTAACGAGATAAAGACATTTCACCTCATTCCCGAAGTCTCATTTTATTTTACACTTCGGGTCCAACGTCTCGAAGACGTCATGAACAGCCTTCATTAAGTCATCTCGATTCCCCAATTTGTGGTTGTAGTGATACTTTGGGTTCAAATAATATGCTGAAACGTGAAAGTTATACGACATGCAATTAGTATCACAAGCATGCAATAACTTCAATGTAAACATCTAATAAACATCAAACTTACCAGCAGCATGAAGGGGATGCTTCATTGTCTTATCCCAACGAGCATCAATAATCTTGTGGACCCACTTGTATCCACGAGGGGACACATTCTTTATCGACAACTTCATTAGCCGCATTAATTCGTACACAGAACCCATAGTCGGCCACTTATCTGCATCTATCACCCTTAAGACACGGTAAATAGGCTCTAGTATGACAGTTGTATCATCCACTTTGTCCCAAAATTTGTTATTAAGGACAATGTCCTCAACTTTTTTTGTCAAAATAGTGCGCCTTTGTCCATATTCTGTCCAATCAGTCCCAGTGAATAATGCCTTTAGTCCAATTTTATGTTTGGACAAACTCTCTAAGGCAATAAAATTGGTGGCGAAGCGCGTCGCCCCTGGCCGTACTATTTCACCACCACACAAAGCCCTCATCTTTGCTAGAACCCAACTGTGGTTGTATATGAAGTTGGTTATCGTTCTTGCCTCGTCAATAACTTCCTTCACAGATTTTCTTTCTCCTATTGCCTGTAACATCAGGTCTATGTAATGGGCTGCGCAAGGGGTCCAGTATAGGAAATACTTTTTCATAAGCATCTTCCTAGCCTTCACGAAGGCACTCCCATTATCAGTCACCACCTGGACTACATTTTTTTTTCTCACTTCCTCTACAACACCCTTCATTAAGTCATATATATATTTTGCATCTTTTATATTGTCAGATGCATCAACGGACTTTAAAAATATTGTCCTTCCCTGACTGTACACCATAAAGTTAATGATCGAAAGCCTAGTAGGTCCTGTCCAACCATCACACATAATAGTGATACCAAAATTTTCCCACATTGGCTTTAGAGTGTCAATATAGTCCCTCATCTCCTTCTCATCTGCGTCTAAGTATTTACCTGTAATCTCATATGGAGAAGGAGGCTCTACCCCCGGCCCAACCCGTTCTGCCTCGTGAATCATGTTCTTAAATTGTGGGGTTGAGGCGACATTAGTAGGCACATGACTATGTATGAAAAACTTGGATACAGCTGTTCCAAGCGCTTCCACCAGACTTCCCCCACTCCACATTTCTTTCAGCCGCTTCTGTTTTGCATTTCGACTTTTGTACAGAGATGAATCATGTGGTAGATCCGGGACTTTCATGCTTTGGCTGTGGCCAAACATACCATGCGGTTGTGTCCCAGTCCCAAAATCAGATGTCCTACCAGTCGAACCGGATGGTCCTGCTCTGACACTGCCTCTGAAATCGGCAGACCGCATGCGAGCTGCAAATGAACGTTCCTGATCTCTGTCCCACTGCTGGCGCATAGATTGACGATAGCCCTGTCGATATGCTAGCCTCTCGTCAACTCCAATACAGTCGATTGGGTATAAAGTATCATCTTCGTCGTCATCATCCACATCTACTGGTGGTTGTAGACCACGCCTTATTTCTTGACGGATTGCCTTTTGCTCTGCGACATGCTCCAGTCTCTGCTTAGCCCCAATGGTAAGGTTAACCTTCATAGCTTGTCTGACCTCCATCGGACAACTTGGACAGTCTGCCACATTCGAATCACCCCCAGCAAGATGCCACTTTAACCGAATAATTCCACCGCTCCTTATTTTTTTGCCACAATAATTACATATTGCTCCATTCTTGTTCCCTTCTATTTGTTTTCCATGCGACCAACCTATGTCTCGCACCATCTCCTAGTGGATCATCAATAAATATTAATGTCAGACACATAATATAATCAAGCACCAAAACCCGTGATTTTTTTTTATGATTATCCATGTTAATTGCTTTAGAAATATGAAAAGCTTATGAATGTACATTACAGTTGATAAATAATTGAAATTTAATTTAGTTTCTTAAACTGTTTCTATATGATAAGTAATTGATTTTTAATTTAGTTCCTCAAACTATTTCTATATGTAATTGATGAGCTCAATGTTTTTACAGGACAAAATCAATATGGAAAAGAGAGGAGATGGTTAACTGATTGGAGACCCTGCATCAAGAAAAAAGGAAGACGATTGTAATTTTATTTGAGTATGAAGTTGATGTAATTATGTGAAAAGAAGTGGATGTAATTTTATTTGACTATGAAGTTGGTGTAATTATGTAAAAAGAAGTAGATGTAATTTTATTTGACTATGAAGTGGATGTAATTATGTAAAAAGAAGTTGATGTAATTTTATTTGACTATGAAGTGGATGTAATTATGTAAAAAGAAGTTGATGCAATTTTATTTAAATGTGTGAGACTCCTGATTAAGTTTTAAATATAAAATACAAATTTTATTTTAATGTAATCTATGTATATTGAGTGTTGTTTAGATGATTACAAGCTTAATATCATTAAGCAAGACTTCTTTGTCGAAATACAAAATACAAATGTTCTTATTTCTTTTACAAATTATAGAGTGGTGGAATTATTTGGGCTAATTCTTTTACAATATAAAAAATACTGCACAGTGGATCATTAAAAAATATAATCAAGTTAATCACATAATATAATCAACTCCTATTGCCTCTGTTTTTTAATGATTATCCATGTTAATTGTTTTGACAATTTGAAATACTTATGACTTTATGAGTGCACATTAGAATATATAAATAATTGAAATAGATGCAATTTTCCTAAAGCAATGTGCAGACCCATAATCATGGTTCAAAATATCGGTATCGGTCGTCGTATCGGTAAATCCAAAATAGGATACGTATCGGCGTATCGGTACCGTATCGGTTGGATACGGCGTAAAAATTCAGGATACGCTAAAAAAAGCTTGGATACGCAAGGAAAAACTTGGATACCTTGCATAAAACCTCTTATAATGCAAATATAAGCTAAAAACAAATTAAATGAAGACCTTCAACTACATTTATAATCATACATATGTGAGTTAAAAAATTTATAAGTTAAAAAAGACATGCTCGTTGATAAATATGCATGAAAATACAAACAATAGTTAACCAAGTATAAGAAATATAATCTAGAATTAATGATCATTAGTATATATCAACTTAGAGTAGAAAATTTAAGTTATCTATACTTAACATTTCAATGATTATCCATTTTAATTGTTTTAGATATCTAAAGAACTTATGAATACACATTAAAGTTGATAACTAATTGAAATTTAGCAATTTAGTTTCCAAGCCTATTTCTATCTGCAATTGATGAGTCCAATGTTTGTTCAGGACTTAATCAATATGGGAAGATGATGAAATTGTTGAATTATCGAAGACCCTACATCAAGATCAAACGAAGATGACTAATTTTATTTGACTGTGAAGTGGATGTAAATATAATTTTTTATTTTTTTTATGTAAGCAAGCAGGGCTTTTGTTTAATTTTTTTATTTTTTATTTTTGATGTAAACAAGCAGGATGACTATAATTTTATTTGGTAGTTCGTCTATGCTCTGTTTGTTTGGGCTCTTTATGATTCATTATTTGTGAATCCTCATTTTTGAATGAAATTACTTTTTATCGATAAAAAAAATGTAAACAAGCAGGGAGGGGTCTCTAACTATGGTTAAGATTCAATAACCCTTGAGGCTCTATTCTTGATTTATAGAAAAAAAATTAACCATAAGGGTTAAAATTTATTAACCATAGTTCAAGAACAGCTAAGGGAGGGGTCTCTAAAAAAAATTAAATGAAAACTATTTATAAATAAGTACATTTTAGTAATTAATAAATAATTAAGGTCTTGTTTCGTAAAAGACCATTATATCTTTACCCTCACCATTAATAACATTACAGTAGATATCAGAAACAAAAAAAAAAACCCAGAGGAGAAGAGAAGAGAAGAGAAGGGGGAAGAGGAGACTCACCGACAGTGCTCGGCAACGGCGATGGCGACGGTGATGGCGACGGCGACATCAACGGCGACGGCGACGGCGACGGCAACGGTGACGGCTACAGGTTCTTCTCTTCCTCCTCTCTTATTCTTCTTCCTCCTTTCTCCTCTCTTCTTCCTTCTTTCTCCTTTCTCCTTTCTCCTTTGTTTTTTTTTTCTTTTTTCTGTTTCAAACAAGTGAACCCTATAGGGTTTCACAAAAAAAATCACAGCAAAAACAAAGAACGAAAAAAATTAGGTTTTTTTTCCTTAGTCCTGTTTCAGTCCTTTTTTCAATAGCTCTCCCTCTTTTTTTCTTTTTAATCTCTCCCTTAGAACAGTATCGGTCGATACTTTTAAAAAAAAAAAACACACTGTAAAACAGCTGTGTATCGCATGTATCGGTGTGTATCGGTACCGATACGCACTGATATGTCCGATACGGATGCGATACGCTGCATTTTTTTCTTTCCTACGTATCTCTGTATCGGTAGGCTGAAAAACCGATACGTATCGGCCAATACGTATCGATATTTTGAACTATGCCCATAATCAAGTTTCAGTAATTATTATATATATATATATATATATATATATATATATATATAACATTGATCATAACTAAATAAAAATATACATGAATTTCAAGTATAATTCTTAAAAATTAAGATAGAAAAAACAACCTTATATTACAATTTTTAATACTTTTTAAAATTGGGTGTATAATATAAATCAATATTAATTTATAACATATTACTTTTTGTTTAATGCTTATCCATGTTAATTGATTTGACAATTTGAAATACTTATGACTTTATGAGTGCACATTAGAGTAGATAAATAATTGAAATAGATGTAATTTTCCTAAGGCAATGTGCAGATCCATAATCAAGTTTCAGTAATTATTATTATATATATATATATATATATATAACATTGATCATAACTAAATAAAAATATACATAAATTTCAAGTATAATTCTTAAAAATTAAAATAGAAAAAACGACCTTATATTACAATTTTTAATACTTTTTAAAATTGGGTGTAAAATATAAATCAATATTAGTTTACAACATATTACTTTTTGTCATATAATATAATTTCTAATATGGCAGACCAGTTTTAAAAAAAATTTCTCTTCAAAATAGTATGTTTTATAATCTTTTAAAATTATGTAATAAAAATAGTATATTAATTTATAAATTTTTGTGCTAAAAAGTATGTTAACTTATTAATCAAAGTGATTACCGATTAGTAAAAGTATGTTAAATTTTTTTACAAAAAAGAATAGCTAAGTGATTACTAATTAGTCAAGGTGTTATTATATTTTTAAAAAGCCCTTATGAGGTTAGAGATATTACATATAAATTATTTCTAATTTATAAAATATTATTAAGAAATTATTAATTTTTTAATATATCTAAAATGGTCTTGTGGGCATAATTTGCTAGAGATACATCTTTATCAAGAAATTATTATTATTTTTTTATATTTCAATATATTGAAGTTTTTTTTTAATTAAAGCCTCCATATAATTTATAAAAAGAGTGAAAGTGTGAAACTAGCATTACCTTTTAAATTTTAGGTTAAAATCCCTAACATTAACCAGATAACTTTTTTACAAAAAAGAATGCATTAACAATTAAATAACCCTTATAAGGGTTTATAAGGTAATGCTAGTTTCATAGAAAAAAATGCATTATGATACAAATAAAATGCATTCATATAATTTTACTTAAAAGTTAAAGCCCTTGAAAAAAAAAAAAAAAAAGTGAGAGTCACGCTAGATAACCCTTAAAAGGGTTTTAAGTTTTACGTAAGAGTGGAGTTAGATAACCCTTATAAGGGTTTTAAGTTTTAAGTAGGATCGAGTAAAGTTAGCAAACCCTTATAAGGGTGTTAAGTTTTAAATAGGGTGAGTGAACTTAGCATACCCTTATAAGGTTTAAGCTTATCTATAGGGTGAGTGAACTTAGCATACCCTTTAAGGTTTAAGCTTATCATAGATTCTGAATGAATCGTATACTTCACAGATGGAACCGAACGAAAAAAAAAAACGCAGAGAGGAGGAGCCGAGGGGAAGGAGGAACCTTGGCTTGGGTTTGGGCGTTTGGCGACGGCGACGGGGACGGGGACGGCGACGGCACAGACGACGGCGACGGCAAAGACGGTGGACTGGCTCAGGTATGCTCCAGTCTCTTCTTCCTTCTTCCTCCTTCCTCCTTCCTCCTTCTTCCTTCTTCTAAATCAACCCTCCTTTTTTTTTTTCTACTAAATCGAAGATTTTCAGAGTGTGAACTCTCAAGATCGCAATTGCATGAATGCTATGTAGGTTTTTCCATATTTAAAGACAATGAATCGGCACCACTCATGGGTTTTCTGTAGTTAGTACTGATTTTTTTTGGATGGGTGCTTGCGCATGTGAAAAAAAAGGGAACCCTGACCGAATCTCTGATTTGGATGGGACTCACCCGCTTTTGGTCGATATCGGCATGGTATCGGCGATATATCGCCGATATCGGCGATACCAACCGATACTGTGTAATTCTTTCAAACAGGGTGTCGATGCATCGGTCTTCAACGATATCGAAAAATATCGGCGATATATCGCCGATATTTTCGATATTACGAACCTTGCCCATACAAAAAATAGTGATCTTATTCGACCGGCACTCACAAGATTTGCAACATCTTTTATTACTTTACAAAGTATTTACAAGAAGAAAGATGCGTTCAGGGAAATATTTACTTCTGATGAGTGGAATAAATCAAAATGGCCTCCTGACGCGAAGGGGAATAGGGCAATGGAGACTGTTTTAGCTACTTCTTTTTGGAAGGGCATAATATATGCAATGAAGATCACAGCTCCACTCGTTCGTGTCCTAAGATTGGTTGACGGAGAGAAGAGACCCCCTATGGGGTACATTTATGAGGCTATGGACAAAGCTAAAGAAGCAATCAAAGAAGCACTTGGTGGCCAAAGGAATGAGAGGAGGTAAGTTTTTAATTTTATTATACAAGTAATAACTAATAAGTTATGTCTTTTTTTATGTTTATTCAAAATGTTCTATTGATATTATTAATTTAATTAACATAGGTACAAGTTGATATGGAACATTATTGATAGACGATGGAATGCACAACTCCATCAACCTCTTCATGCAGCCGGATATTACCTCAATCCGGAGTTTTTTTATAAAAACAGGCAGTTAGTATCTTGCGAAGAAGTTATGTCAGGCTTGTACGATGTCATTGAGAGGCTAATCCTAGAAGTGGAGATACAAGAAAAGATAAGCAGAGAACTGGTACTTTATAAGAATGCTGAAGGCCTATTTGGGAGAACCTTAGCAATCCGCCAGAGGGATATACTACCAGCAGGTTAATTAAAATTTCAATTCTTTTATTCATAAAGTTCTAATAGTATTATGTTTTGATATTGTTTTTAAATCATATAGTTGAATGGTGGGATAACTACGGAGCTTCAACTCCTCATTTACAACAACTAGCTTGTCGAATCCTTAGCTTAACTTGCAGTGCAAGTGGTTGTGAGCGAAATTGGAGTGTATTTGAACATGTAAGTTACTTTTATTTGTATAGTGTTTTACTTTTCACTATTTATAATTTACTTATTTTTTTATTTTAATTTATGGTATAAATTTTTATTTTACAGATACACACAAAAAAGAGAAACAGATTAGAGCAAAACAAATTGAATGACTTGGTATATGTTCGTTATAATCAAAAACTGGTGGAGCGGTTCAAAGCAAGGAATTCCTTGGACCCTATTACATTGCGTGACATCGATGATTGCAATGAGTGGCTTATTGGAAGTATGCAAGAAGAGCAACTAGTACACGAGGAAGATGATTTGACATGGGATCAAGTTGCAGAAGCTTCGGGTGCAAATGAACGTCGTGTACGGCCTCCTAGGTCTAGATTACAAAGCTTACAAAGAGATGTTGATGATGAGCCACTATCAGATGAAATGGAGTCAGATGAAGAAGAACAATACATAAAGGGAGCAGATAACAATGATTCAGATGGAGATGACGATGAGATAGAGGACGAAGCTCTATTAAATTCATTCCTTGATGAAGATGATGAATGATTATGATATACTTTGGTGTTTTTTGGGGATATACTTTGGTGTTTTTTTTTTGTATACTTTGCTGTTTTTTTTTTTTGGGTGCAATGTGAATGTGACATTGTGGAGGATAATTGATATATAAATTTTTTGTTAATGATAATCTTTTGTTTATAGTGTTAATCTTTTAATATCTTATATTTGTCAAGTTTAAAACACTACCTCAAGTATTATAAATTAGGTTTAAAACTTCAAGCTAATTATACATCTCTTTATGTAATAATTAATATGCAATTATGCACACACACACACACACACACACACACACACATATATATATATATATAACATTTAAATAATATTTATCGCCTAGGCAACGCCTTGCCTAGGCCGACCAAATCGCCTAGGCATCGCCTAGGCGCCTTGACTACACTGGTCCAGAGTCAGTGCCTCGTATTTCCAATCCTGGTGTCCTCTTTGAAGGCCTTAGGGGGAATCCGAATGTGTCCCCCAATTTGAGTAAGGAGGATGTAGTCGAGTGGATATTCAACCAAGTAGTCGAGATGGGTAAGTTCTTGGGGCTTTCTCTCAAAGGCCACGAGTCGGCGGCTAGGGCGTTATTCCAAAAAATTGAGGGGGAGGGAGCCAGGAGGAGGGTTTTATCTTCTCCCAAATCCAAGGGTGTCCAGCGAGGATCCTCAGTTTCAGAAATAAGGAGATTTTCGGAGATGAGGGGGTTAGAGTGAAATGTTAACTATGAGAGAGGCCACTCTAGAGGAGTTTCTCAGAGTCCGAGGTCGGGTAGGGAGATTCGTGTTTCTAGATGAATAGCCTTTCCATTCTATCTTGGAATATTCGCGGCATGGGTCTCCAAGAGAAGAGGACGGTAATTAGACATCTAGTGAAAGCAAAGAAGCCATCGATTCTATGCATTCAGGAAACAAAACTAGAAGTGACTCAGGAGTTTCATATCATGGATTTGTGGGGCAGCCCTCATCCGGGCTGGCTCGCTCTTCCGTCCTTAGGGTATTCGGGGGGGTGTTGATACTGTGGGACAAGGATTCAGTGGAGGTTTTGGATTCCGAAGTGGGGGTCTATTCATCTTCTATTCTCTGTAGGTTAGTGGGGGAGGACTTTCAATGGGTGTTCACAGGGGTGTACGGGCCCTCAGGAATCTCGGCAGGGTCTGACCTTTGGGATGAATTGGATGATGTTAGTGCGAGATAGGGGGCACCATGGTGCTTAGGAGGAGATTTCAATTGTATTCAATTCTCTCATGAAAAGAAGGGAGGTGGCCCTATCTCGACTAAGATGAGACGGTTTGGAGACTTCATTTTCCGCCATGGGTTAATAGACTACCCGTTAAGGGGTGCCCAATTCACTTGGTCCCAATCTGGGAATAATTTGAGAGCGAGTAGGTTGGACAGATTCTTACTGGATTTAGATTGGGAATCTCACTTCTCGAACACTATTCAATCATCCCTTCCTAGGCCCATCTTTGATCACCATCCTATTTTCTTAGAATCGGGGTGTTTGTCCGAGGGTCTAAGTCCGTTTCGCTTCAAGAATATGTGGCTGGAGGATGAGAGGTTTAAGGTATTAGTAAACGGAGTATGGTCTAATCAGCATGGTTGGGGATCGGCCAGCACAAGATTCGGATTGAAGCTAATGTCCCTCAAAGCCAGATTGAAAAGTTGGAACAAAGAGGTGTTCGGGAATGTACAGAATCGGTTATCTCAGTTTATAAGAGAGATTGATGAGTTGGATTGGAGAGCAGAGTCTCGAGGTCTATCTCCATTAGATCTTCGGGCTAGGGAGTCAAAACGTATGGTTTACGTTTCTCTTCTTAAGTTGGAAGAAATTAGTTGGAAACAAAAATCTAGAATCCAATGGCATAGAGAGGGGGACCAAAACACTAAAATTTTCCAAAGAATGGCTAACTTCCACAGGAAAAGGAATTTCATATCAAAGTTGAGGGTGGAGGGGTGTTGGAAGGAGTCGAGAAGTGAGATTGCTGAAAGCTTCACGTCATATTACAGGGATCTGTTTCGTGAATCTGAATGCTAGCACCCCCGTTTGGATGCTTTACCTTTCAATATCCTGTCTCCAGCCCAAATGGAGTCTCTTGAAGCCCCTTTTGAGGTAGAGGAGGTGCTTCGAGCTCTGAGGAGCTTAATAAGGGATAAGGCACCTAGGTCGGATGGATTCACAGTCGAATTCTACAGGTCCTATTGGGAGATAGTGGGGTGTGATTTTATGGAGATGATGAGGAAGTTATTTGATCAAAGTTGTTTTGATAGAGTGATTAATAACACTTTCCTAGTGTTGATCCCAAAGAAGGATGGGGCAGTGGATCTCTTGTGTAGCTTATAGGGACATCAGGATTTGGTCGCGAGGCAACCTTGGTCAGTTTTCAGTTAGATCCCTTTTTCAGTCTTTGTATCTTGTTCTCTTTAGGCGATTTCTTCATAGGATTTGTGGAATCCCGGTTTTCTATCCAATGTATCTTTTTTCTTATGGAATGCAACACTGGATAAAATTCTAACATGTGACCATTTACAGAGTAGAGGGTGGTGACTAGATAACTAATGTTTTTTGTGCTTCCAAGCAGAAGAGTCTGTGGATCATCTTTTGTTGCACTGTCATATTCTGTTTGGGATATGAAGTTTTTTTCATTCCCGTGTGGGGGTAGACTGAGTCTTTCCCTCATCCTTTCTTAACTTCTTATCCTGTTGGCCGAAGATGACAGGAGATGGGGCCAGGGAGGCGATTTGAGAAATACTTCCAGGAGTGATTTCATGGATGGTTTGGAAGGAGAGGAATACAAAGGTCTTTGAGGATTTCTCATCTTCTGTGGCGCGTCTCTGTGAGTGGATCCGGATGGTGGTGTTGGAATGGGCAGGCTTAAAATTCGAGGTGGAAGCTTTGAGGGAGGTGTTAGGTTGATGTAGGTGGGCGGGGCGCTCGGGCTTTTCTTGGTAAAGTTTATGCATGTGTAAAATTTTCCTTTGTTTTTGTCTGGTTTGTTCTCCTTTTTGTTTCCCTTTCTTTTTTTAATAAAGTTTACTTACTGATCAAAAAAATAATCGTTGGGGAGAGGGACAGGTGCAGCTTTGATAAGGTCAGACTCCCCCAATCCAAGGTCAGGGCTTGGGTCCATCATCCATTACTATTATAGTCTTCCTCCTTTGGGGAGGTGGAGGGGTCAGGCTTGGCTACCTTGGTAATCTGGCATTGAGGGAGTGAGTGCCTAGTAGTGATTCGTTTTGGACATCTTCCCTATTTTAGTCTAGGGCTTCCTCTTTTTGGCATTGTAATGTAAACCTCTCAGTTCGCATTTTGTGAACTGTTGGCCCACCTGTTTGTCTTCCTTTTCTCTTCTATAAAGAAATTCATGCTTAAAAAAGAAAAGAAAATCAAGATAAACAGATCCTTCGTCGCAATTAGTCCATACTATTTCAACAAATTGATTGCAATCAAAATGCACCAACGGGATTAACCCAAAATGATCAATCAAACAGGGATCCAAATCTTCTCCGGAAACCCAAAGAACAAGCCGATGTAGATCCACATTAACAACAAAACCAAAAAGTTTGTAAAGAACCATCAGAGATACACAATGCAACCCAGTATCAATCCAAGAAGCTTTAAAAACAAAATCCAGATCCAACGAACATCATTAAACCCTAACTTCTAGCTCTCAAGTCTCAAAGAAAAAGAAATGCAGATAGATATCAATAATTCGAGAATCGAATTGAATAATTGAGAAAGAGAAAGAGAACCTTAGATCCCAAACAACAAAGGCGATTACCCGATCGATCCGACCATTCTTCAATGGAATGATCCAATAACAATGTCAAATTATTAGAATGGAAATTTAGATCGCTGGAGAGGATAATTACCTTTGAAACCCTAGATTTCGCGTGGTTGAGAGTCGCAAAAAACAAGCCTCCTCCTATCTTAGCAGAGCCCGCCCTTGTGTTCAAAAAATGAGAAAAATGAAACCAACGCCCAAATGAAACTCCGACCGAAATGAAATGAGCCTTAAATTAAAGATTTGTAATCTTCTCCAGTTGTAACCGGTTTTTGCCAAAACCGGTTACACTCCCAAGGTGGCCACGTGTCCCTTTTTACACCATTTAATTGTGGTTTAGATTCACTCACCCCTAGGATTCACCCACCTACCTTTGGTTTTTAGAAAAAAATATTAAAAAAATTTAATCCCAGAAGGTGATCAATTTTAACCACGGTTAATAAATTATTTTATTATTTTTTCTAAAAACCAATGATAGGCGAGTGAACCCTAAGGATGAATGAATCTTAACCACAGTCAAAATGTGTCAAAAGGAATATGTGGCCACCTCAGGGGTGTAACCGGTTTTGCCAAAACCGGTTACAACCGGAGAAGATTACGTCCCGCAATTAAACCCAGAATTTCGCTTTCTCCAATCCGACTATTCGCTCTTACAATCTGGATCTAGGGCTCCGACGATGCGTCATTGTGACTTGTGAGATTGTGATCCGGGGGGATCCGGCTCCTCTACTCGAATGTAGGTGCTGAGATCTTGGTTGGGCTGGATCCGATCTGGGGCTTCGGTTGGAAGTGGATAAAGTTGTTTCCAACTTGATTGAAAAGACCACATTACCCTATATTTTCTCCCGGATTCGCTCATAGGGATGGAAACGGGTGAATTTGGGCCAGGGCGCCCTCGACCCTACACCGCCCCCTAGTAGTAAGACTCCTCCGTTCGACCCCAATCTTGTCCCAAACCCGGGTCCGGTCCCCATCCCTGTTTATCAAAACCCTTGGCCGTCTCGTCTCGTCTCCCCCCTCCCCCTCCCGTCTAGCACTAGTCGAGGTTGGTCGGTTCGGTATTTTATATTATACGTAAGATATGTATTAAGGCAATTTTAGGATTAATTTAAGGGTAAAATAAATTTATAAAATGGGGCGAGCGATTTAAATCTCGACTCAAACCCAGTCCGGGTTTACTCATCCTTTCTCATTCCCATCCCCACTTTGTTTATGAACCTCCCAAACCTATACAAATATGGGCAGGGCGAGGCAGGGAGGGTTACCTGATTAACTTGGTCATTGTCATCCCTATTTGTTCCATATTATACCAAACTGCAAACCGGTTCAAAACGAACCGATTTGTCATATGGTTCGTCATGGTATGTGAAAATGAGTAAACCTTGTATTTGTATTTTGGGTTCTACAATTTTATTTTATTTTATTTTTTGGTTTGCAAACTATATACAAAAAAAACGTGAAATTCAAGTAAGTTGCTGAAGGAGGCATTCACGCAGCATTCACGCATAAACTAGGGTTCTTATTAATTATAAGATGATCATTTAAAATAAATAGTTGTAAATTACAATAATAGTTTAACAAAAATAAAAATAACCAATAAGGAAATAAGGAAAACATTTAAACATTATGAGTTTTTTCCTTAAATACAACAGGGGGTTATTGGGGGACCCTATATACATCCTCTTTTCAGAGGTTTACTTTTCTACACCCAGCTCTTTTTTGAGTGACATAATTGCCCCTACCCCTCTCATTAATAGAAACTCTTGAGGGTTTTCATAACTCATTTTCTCATTAACTCCTTCAAACACAGAATCTTTTGCAATATGTTGGCATGTCATAGTTGCGGTGGTGTGTTTCATCCAAACAACCCATTTTCCCCATTTCCAACTTTCCAAACAAGAGGCACCAAAAAATATAAACGGAAAGTGAAGAGAACAACGGTGTTCTCTTCTCTTCAGACACTCAAATGGACTCATGCTAAAATGGACATTTCGATCCCAATGAGAAGATCCCATCTCTTCCTTCGATGATTTCCCTCCAGCAATTTCACTGTCTTCATTTAAGGCGATCAATGTCATCTAAAATAAAGATGAGGTAATTATCAGTGGTGGGAGGTCGTGGCCCGAACAGTGGTGACCAATGGCAATGGTGGTGGCACAAATGAGGGAGGGAATGAGAAAGAGGGTTACCAAAATCCTTTAAAAGTTTCTTTTGATGAGAGGAGCAACGGTAATTATGTCACCCAAAAAAAGCCCCATGTAGAAAAGTAAAACTCTAAAAAGGGTACTCCCAAGGGGGTGGACCAGTAGTTCCTGGACTTACGCTTCATGAAGCAGAATGTTTTAAGTTCGACTTCTCACTCTCCTTTTGGGGCCAGTCCCGCACGGGATTTTCCTGGACTCACCGGTGTGGCGGGTTGCAAGCTCACGCACATCCTCAGGGATTAGTCCTAACCCTAATGCTATGTTTGGTTGCCGAGAAAATAGATGAAAACATGGAAAAGAAAAGAATTTTTCAGATTTCTAATACAATTCTCTGTTGTGTTTTGTCTCATTTTCTTTTCTTTTCCATGTTTTCACTTACTTTCTCCGCAACCAAACATAGGGTAAGGGTTTGGGACACCCGAGTTACAAAAAAAAAAAAAACTCTTAAAGGGGGGTGTCTATAGGCATTTCAAGCATAGAGCAAACTAATAAAATAAAACTTTTGCCCTCAACTAGATTGACCTTTTTTCTTTTTTTGGTGCAACTAGATTGACTTAAAAGTTAACTTTTTTATTCTATGATACGTATAATATGTAACTTTGTGACCCATCTCCAAAGAGGCTGAACCATTAGCTACTCTTAGTAGGGTCCTAGGCCTGGACCATGGTCATCAGAGCGGATCCAACTAGAAAAATTTCCCAAGTCCATTAGGTGCAGCCTAAAATGGGATGCGATTGGGCATATAATACCTAGGCCATGCCCGAAGATTTATGTCCCAGACTGTTCCGGAGCCCAAATTTTCTACCCAAGCCCATCTCTTGACAGGCCCATTCTTAAAATTTCTGGGCCGGATAGGCCATTCCTCTGGAAGGGGGGAAGTCAGCAAGATTAAGGTTCCGATTTGATATTAGGAAGTTGAACTCCCGACGTAGGTGTGCAAGACATCATTCAGCGCTCATTCATGGGTTTTGACTGGAAGTTGGGCTCTCGGCATTTCCTATACCCTGTTCTTGGCCTTTTTCAACACTCTCACGTGAAGTTCAACTCAAGGCTGAGTAACAGGCCTCTGAGCATTTCCATATAGTGAGACAGTAGTAGTTGGAGAGCTTGGAGAAAAGAGAAGGAGACTCTTACCAACAACTACCCACGTTATTCTCTATTTGGCTTCCTCTCTTATTTATAAAAGGGAAAGACAACATGTAAAAAGGGACTTCTTTTATATTACTACTGATTGTTTAATCCAAGAACCTCAACCATTAGTTTACGAGCAATTATCATTTGTATAGAACTCATAATGAATTTAAGAGTATATCAACCAACAGTACTTAGATGCATAAAGAGGGTAATGGTCGCGGATTAGATCCTGGTTGCCTGACCAAATGATCTTAACCGTCAAATCTGTTTCCTGCTTTCTCTACATTTGTATGGTAGTGGGCCATCCAAGAGGCAACCCATGCTTTTAATTGTCTAGATTTGGTAAGTAGGTAGGTTTTGGTGGGCTACACCACTTGTTCTTGTAACCAAGCACCATCCCGTTCCTTTGGCATCAACTACTAATCATCTCATAAAAGAAAAAAAGTCATAAAGTAAAAAAAAATTTGTGAGGCTCACGCCTAAATTATATTAGATTTTTGTTTTTTTTAATGAAACAATTAATAATTGAGGTATCACCCTCTCCTACAAAAGATGCACTAGATTAAAAAAAAAAAAAAGGAGTCAAATCCTTTATGGTGATAACCGGATTTGGCAAATCCTGTTATCACCCCTAGAGGATGCTACGGGTCTCCTTTGACACCCCTTAACCACGGGTAAGATTCACCCACCCCTAGGGTTCACCCACCCATCCTTGGTTTTTTAAAAATATTAATTCTTTTTTTTAATATTAAAAAAACTGTTTTTAGAGTTTTTTAAATATTAAAAACAGTTTTTAATTTTAAAAAAAGAATTAATATTTTTTTAAAAAAACCAAGGATAGATGGGTGAACCCTAGGGGTGGGTGAACCTTACCCACAGTTAATGGGTGCTAAAGGAGACACATGGTGACCTCTAGGGGTGATAACCGGATTTGCCAAATCCGAATCCGGTTATCACCGTAGATGATTTGGCTCCTAAAAAAAAATAATGGGGTCATACATTGGAAGTAACTTGGATTTTAAAAACACGACAGTAGAGAACATGAGCTTGTATTCCAAGAAAAGTTGTTGATCAAGACATCCTCAAATAGTGGGGCCTCAGGCACAGTATATCCGAACCCGGTCATATATAGGTTTTTCGGGTTCTACAGGTTCAATATTCCCAATACCAGACAATGTTTTGAGGAAAAACGCCAGACCCAATGAGATAAGAGGCTTCATATTTAAACAATTCATACCCATTACCCGGAGCATACCCTAATCGGATCTTATTCCTCATTGGATGTCGATTTACAGGCTGACCTGATGATCCAACTCTAAAAAGTTGTCAAATTTAGGGGTGAGCTGAGCCGAGCCAAGTAGTGGTGTATTCAAGTTTATTCATTTATTAAATGAGCTCAAAAATCATTTTCAAACTTGACTCGTTTATTTAATAAACGAGCTCGAGCTTTACTAGCCGAACTCGAGTAATTCACGAGCGGCTTGTTTTATTGGATATAGCTATGTTTATATTAGGTAAAAAAATCACTTTATTATCCTAGGCAAAGAAATCACGGTGTTAACTAAAATTTTAGTATAAGATTATAATTATATAAATGGTATTCTTATCATATAAAATATATTATATACTATTAATCTTTACTAGTATATAATACATATACTTAATTTTAATATTTAAATGAAATACGTATATTTTAAATATTAATAGGTTAATATGTATATATAATAGAACCAAGTTTTTATCGAGTCGAGTAGGAGTGTGTTCAAACTCGGCTCGTTTACTAAACAAGTTCAAAAACGGTATTCAAGCTCGGCTTGTTTATTAAATAAACGAACGATACCCATGCTTTTAACGAACCAAACCGAGTAGTTTACGAACATTTTGTTCAATAACCACCCCTAATCAAACTATATAGTAATATGGATCATGCGTAGGGGGTAACCGGGTTGGACCACCATCGACACCGGACAGAAAACAAGGAAAGTAAACCAACCCACGTGGAGATTTGGAGGGAGTTGAAATTGGGAGGGAAGATGATTGTGGGACATGGGACATGATGGTTGGAGATGGGGGCAAAATCATGAGGCATGAGCAGCATGAGAAGCAATGATGCGCCATGAGAGTGTGTGCGCAAATGTGCAATGCTTTTAAGTACCTTACCCCACATATAACTTAATAAATAAGTAAATATTAAATTAATTAACCTCTCCTTCCTTTATACTCTTTGACGATGAAAACCAAGCACTCCAATAGGGACCCGCTTTGTACTAAAAAAAACATTCAATCGTCTCGTCATTTTATCATCTCACTAGAATCCGCCGATTATATTAACAGATCCTCAAGATACTAGAAACTTACCAAATCTCAACACCCCCATATTCAATGGGGGGAATCCTAAGTTCCTAACCCCCCACTTGGTGTGTATTACGCACCCAACATAGCTGGGGTGGGACGGGGATGATATGGTACAACGCATGCAACCTTCAAACAGTGTTGCTTGGATAGCCACTGATTGAACGGTATATGGTTGAGCTGACTAATGGTTACAATTGAATAAGGTAAAAATAGTCTGCAATGCATGTGATGCATCCATAGTCGATGTAATTTTTTTGAAGTATGCCCTGCGTGATGAATGGTTTGGAATAAACAATCTGTTATGATTATACACCCCATGATTCTAGTATCAAGTGTGTGATTTTTTGGAAGTATGCCTTGTGTGATGAAATAGTTTGGACTAAAGAATTTGCTGTGGTTATTAATACATCCCATGATTCTCGTACCAAGTGTGTGTATATATAAATATATGCATACGGGTGAATTTGGGTTAAGGGGTCCCAACTCCTTATTTGTTTGAGTTTTCAATCCATTTACGATCTATTTGGATTCCGTTTGACAATATAATATATATTCACCCATCTAATTCGTTTCAAAATAAGAACATATATAAATACTCTATTTAATTATCTTATGTTTTAATAACATTTAAAATTAAAAAACACATGGAAAATGATCTCCTAAATTGATTCTTAAAGACAATCTTAGAGTTTACTCCATTTTAGTCCATGTGGTTGTGGACCACCTAATTAGTAATTAGCCAACATCTTTTTGTTTAGGGATTGCTTGACAAGGTCATGAGCTATGGCTGCATGAGTGTTACTCACTCTAAAGCAGCGCATGAAAATTGTCCCCATAAGAAGAATGCCAAGCATCCCTCCTCCCCCTAATTACATTTAGAGCCATGTTAGCTCGGGTAAATCTTCCAATCAAAAATCAACACATGTCCTTGTTTTATCATATTGGTTTTTGGTTGATAATAAGGAATGTTTGAGAGTAGGATTAACCACCTCTTATATATATATGTTTTGACATTGATGTTTTTATACTGGATATCATTAATCTATGGTTAGCGGTTAGTGGTTAGCTTAGGATTAGAGCTCTTGCAACTCGTAGCCCGGGGAATAGATCCCAAGATCTCTCACTTGAGAGAGGGCACACCCACTGGTGGAGCCACATGGGGCTAGGGGGGCTTCAGCCCCCTGAAATTTTGAATTTTTTTTTACTATAACAATAATAAGGGTATAGCATGGGAAAGAGGCGGAGCCGGAGGACGGGGAGCTCTAGCCCCCTGAATGTTTGAGAAAAAAAGATTTTCTTTCCAAAACGGACACAAACAAAGGTGATGTCTCATGAACTTGGCTCCAAAAAAAAAAAAAAATCGAGGCCTATGTCCCCAAATCCCCATTGTTAGCCCCCCCCCCCCCGCGTACAAGAGAATCCTGGCTCCGCACCTGGGCACACCCCCACCATTGGAGCCATAAATGGAATCAGAAACTTAACCCAACCCATATATATATATTGATTCAGAATCTCAAACTAAACCCGTGAAAAGCCGGGGGCGCAAGCAGGTGGGTTAACGGGTCGGCTCAGAATTCCCCAACCTTGGAAACAAGCATGTGGCCATGTTCTACTTGCAAAGAAAACCAAGCACCTGAGAAGTTAGTTCATTATATCATATGAGAAAATGGAGGAATTTATATCAGATATGGTCCCCCAGTAACAAACCACGGGCATAGATGCATCAAAGTTCGTAGAGATCAGAAACGAAAAAGGCAGAGAGAGAGAGAGAGAGAGAGAGAGAGAAGGTGGAGGCTTTCAAACCCCCTCGGCGAAGGATCCGATGCAGAGAAACGCACAACTGTCTCTCTCAATCAGCTCAGTTTGGTAGGCACTCCAGATCTCTCTCTTTCGTACAAAACGTCGAGGAAGCTTAAATCCAAAGAAGCTGAGAGAAAAGATGGTTGCTTTGATGATTATATTCCGAATATAATAATATCTATAACCACCCATCTCTCTCTTCTACTCTTTTTCTATAAGATCTGCTGGCTTCTTCTCCTTGTTCTTGCTTGATTCTTTTGCTGCCTTTTTCTTTAACCTTCACTTTTTCCCCCCTCTTCACGTACTTGGAATTCGACGACATTCCTTCATGGCTATGTCAAATTCAGAGCCGTTTCTTGCCGAGAAAGATCCCAAAGCGATCGAATTCGAGTTTCTGTCAAGACCCATGTTGGAATTCCTAAATGGGTGTCAAATTGCCGCTTCAGAAGATCACCAGCTTCATCGACTAGATGAAGAACAAAAACAGGAAGAAGAGAAATGCCAGATTACAGTTTTTTCTTCCGAGGAGCTGAAAATGGCGATTCTAGGAGAATTTAAGGTTGACAATGATGAGAATGGATTCCTGACTTCCACATCTTTGGATCATAAAATGCAAGAAGAAGAGAAATGCCAGATTACAGTTTCTAGGGATCTGGAAATGGCGACGCTAGGAGAATTTAAGGTTGAAGATGGGTTCCGGACTCCCACGTTTTTGGATCACAAAAGTCAAGAAGAAGTGAAATGCCAGATTACAGTTTCTTCTGAGGATCTGGAAATTTCGACGCCAGGAGAATTTAAGGATGACAATGGATTCCGAACTCCCACGTCTTTGGACCACAAGATCCAAGAAGAAGAGAAGAAAGAAGAGAAATGCCAGATTACAGTTTCTTATGGGGATCTGAAAATGGCGACGCTAGGAGAATTTAAGGTTGACGATGACGACGATGGATTCCGGACCCCAACATCTTTGGATCACAAAATCCAAGTCAAGCAATGCCCATCTGCACCAAGAAAACCCAAATCACTCCCATCAACGAAAAGAAAAGCATCTTCGAATTTCCCTCAACAAATCCGCATGGATCTGAAAGACTTTGAGTCACTGTTTCCTCCAGCACCTCTCATTGCTCTTGGCCGTAAGTTGAAGAGAGTTCGAGGCGGCGGCGGCGGCGACACCGAATGACACTATCTATAGGACTAATATCAATGTGGTAAAAGAAGATTATGTTATTTTTGTGGGGATTTCCCATGAGTTTTTCCATCCATGATAATAGTGTTGTTAGGACTACTATTTCTTCTTCTATTCCATTTTTCCTGGTTGAGATCTTTGCTGTGATTGTTTGTTGGGTGGTATTTGCCAAGACCCAGATCTAATTTTGTAAAGTTAAAGTTGCAAATGATCAAAGCTGAAGTACAGACCATGAAAAATGTGGATTACTGCACCCATGTTCTTTTTGTAATCAAGTGTTATGCTGTTTCTTGAATCATAATTTTGGTTCTAAGAGATTGCTTGAATGAAAATGGAAGTTTTCAGATAGAGAGATTGTCATATCTTTTCCTTTTTTTATTTTTAAAATTTTAATATAATAATCTTCTCTGCAAATCTTTTCGGATTCCCCCTAGAAGAGATTTTTAGAAGATAAAAATAAACTTCAGTTTACATAGTTTTCTGTTATAGATTAAAAAAAAAATTACATAAAGATATTTTAAAAATGAGATCTAGTTATATATTCTCAAATAGCAAACAGACCATGGCTCATGGAAGGCAAGGCAGCCTAGACAGGACATTGAATTTTCAAGCAAATTACATATATTTTGTTTGGATAAACCGGTCGCATTGAATTGAATTTTAGAAATTTGGCAGTTTTTGATAGTCTAAGAGAGAAAAAAATTATATATGTATTTATATGATAAACTTGAGGTCCACCATCCTCAATTGTCTCTACAAGACACAAGACAAAGGTGGCCCTACGGTTTATCTAAGGGTGCGTTTGGATTTGTGGAATTGGGGGTTAGAATTGGAAATTCCATCCCACAATTCCAATTCTATTGTTTGGGAAATATTATAAAAATGTGGAAATAGAATTTTCTAATTCCGTATGGAATTAGAGAGATGATTTTGGAAGCAATATATGTGGAATTCAATTCCTTTATAGAAGGTCTTAATTGACAAATCCATTGGCTAGAGAATTGGAAGGAGAATAAAAACACGATCATAACTCTTCACCTCCCCCATCAAAACTCTTCACCTCTCCATCTCCTCATCTCATCTGGTTCTCCTTCAACCACGCCAAAGAGCCGCGGGATGAACACCACCACAGCCCGACAAAGGTATGCACTCTATATCATTAGTCTAGGGCTTCCTCTCTCCGCCACCCAACTATACTCGAAGAGGGTTTCCAAAACTTTACTTTTTTCCTCTGGATTTCTGTTTGATTTTCTTCACGCTCTTAAGATTTCACAAAGTTTCATCTTTCTTGTTCTACATCGGTTTATGCCATGCTTAGATTTCTTCACTTGGGTCTGTTGTAGATATGGTAGTTTCTGCAACTCAATTTTCTCGAGCTTTTCTATCATTCTGACATCTGGGTTCATGAAAATTTTCAATTTCTTCATCTGGGTCAGTAGCAGAAATGGTATTTATGTCTCTAAATCCCTGAAATCTCTTCTGTGTAGTAGTGATTGAAGATGATAACGAAGAGGCATAGTTCATGTTACCTCTTTTGCTGCAAGAGACCTTCACTTCTCACCATACCCAGAAGAAAATTAACCACTTCTCCTCTTCCCGCTGAACCTTCTATCTCCTCTTTCTCTACCTTCGCCGATGAGCACAAGACGCACAAGACCCTCTGCTTCTCCTTAACAGAGCAGCTCATTCGGCGAGGCCTGATTTCTGCTTCTCATCAATTCCAGAAGCAATTGCAACTGTTGATTTTGCTAATGTGCGTGGATTGGACCTTAATTCACGGAGCTACGGTTTGCTTCTCAAGAAACTTGTGAGTTCTGCTGCACAAGGGATCATTGAGCACATTATCAAGCATTATTCAACAATTCTAGAAGCAATATACCTTTGATTCCAGAAGCATTCTTCTCTCTCATAACTCGTGTTCTTCAGATCTGTAAAAATATGGGTTTTGGGTTTGATCCACCCCTTGACACAAATATCACCAGTTTTGTCGGTTGCCTAGTGAGCTCTTAATTAGTTTGGCCGTTTCCTTGATTAGTGACAATGAATATCCAGTAGTTGCAATTGATTAGTTTGACCGTTTCCTTTTTTTTTTTTGGTTTGGTTTGGAGATATACGTTTAGGCCGCAACGCCCGGTTAGGTGTTAGATTCTAAAAGTTCAGTAGATGTTGTTGGTGTAATTGGACTAAATTCCTGCACACATAGCCACTTAGCAAATACAGACAGATAATAAATGCAGTTAAATAAACAATTAATTATGGTAGAGAATCGCTTCGCTGAGAGGCGCTACAAGAGAGTCTTTCTTGAAGATAGTCGAAGCCTCCCATGTGCAAGGGATATGACAGCTCTATCTCTGGGATACAACTCAGCTCGGATTCTCTCCGGTCTTCCCAACGAGTTTGCACTACTCGGTAGAAGACGGAGTACTGATCTTCCTTTAGGATGCTCTTCAAAATAAATATATAAATATATGCATATCCATTTAATTAGGGTTTGCCTAATTATCCAAATGTCCTAAAGTCCCATCGGATTTACAGTAAAAGATAATCTAATTAATTGGACAAAATTCAAAATTACCATTCTACCCCTTAGGGTTTAAGGGTCTGTATGGTTACAGGGTTAGGTCCACTCTGATTTGGTCTAATCCTATTTTAACCTATTCCAGTTTAGGTATGCACCTATTCTGTTTGGTTACAGAATCTAGTTCTGTCCAGAATCAATTCTGCACAGAAACTGTTTCTGGTTTGGCCAGAATCAATTCTGTCTTAAGTCCCGTTTGTTTACAGATTTTAAGTTAATCCATTTTAACTTAATCCAAGTCTGTTTGGTGACAAGATTACACTTAATCTAATTTTATTAGTTCGGGTTATGTTTGGGTACAAGAACAGGCTTGTCCAGATTAACCCATTCCATAAGATACCCCTAATTGGGTCCATCATATGGATATGGTAGGATCACCCGAAATCGGATGGTCACCAAGATGGTTCAGTCCATGACAGACTGATCCACTGTTCTACTCGATCTGGAATCCCAGATCGGGCATCTGAACAGTATGGACGGTTGAGAAGCTCGAAGGCATTCTGCAACCTCATCAGGAGCTGGACACACTGTCCATTTCCTGGTATCCATGGATCTGGATCAATCCGGACAACCTGCTGGGTCTGGTTCTGGGCCTCTGGATGATGGGTCAGGGTCACCATCTTCTCCATCGAGCTCAAGGAGCACCATTAATGGAGAGCTCCAGGTTAGGGTCCTCCTAAGAGGTCCCTGGTACGGAGTCATCCTGATGGACCATGGCTACTCGGAGTAGACTGGACCAGGGTGCACCTACTCTGGTCTGGTGGCTCACTGGACTGTAGGCTCCGTGGTCTGGGCTCACGGATCAGGCTCACTGGTCTCTGTGCTCCGTGGTCTGGGCCACGGATCAGGCTAATCTCCACGGATCAAGCTCTAGTCTGGCTCACTGGTCTGAGTTCCAACAACTCTCAGACCCTCCCCAAGCCTCTCTATATATAGAGGACCCAGGTCCCCTTGCATGCGCATGGGCTCAGCCACCTGGCTAGGCCCTCCTACACCAGGGCAGGCCACATGGCACACAAGGTTAGGCCTTGGTCAGAGCAACCCATCATGGGCCTGCACGCATGGGCTTGCGCCCACTGACCCAGGCACTCATTAGATCTGATGGATCTGATCCACCTGACACACCCATGTGTGTCCTCGGATCTCACACACCCAGATCCAACGGTCCAGATTAGACCTAGCCTGAGACTTGATCAGACGGCTCTGATCAACCACACCGATCATCCGATCAAGGTCAACCTAGATCTACGATTGAGATTAGATCAACGGCTCAGATTTACTCAAAAGAAATAGCGACCCAAGCGACTCGCGACGATGCGCACGTGCGAAGTGCAAAGTGCGCCTCATAGCGCCCAAAGCCCTATGCCCGCACCGCACCCGCACCCGAGCCCAAGCCCGTGCCCGTGCGTGTGTGTGTGCGCTCGCGCTCGCTGCGAGCGCAGCTCGCGCACCCTAGTTACCGTCTAAAGGAATTGGTGGGTCAAAGTCTACACCTCACTATTAGTTGTTGACAACTAAGCAACTAAGGGGGTAAATAAACTCTTTAGATTTTCTTTACTTTTCCGATGTGGGACTACAGAACTGAGAGAAATGCACTAAAAGTGTGTTTTCTCTCTTTCAAGAGATTAAACACCCAACCTAAACAAAGATTAAATTAATGGGGGTTTTAGTCCATGATTAAAATCAAAACCCCGGATCCTAATGATCCGGTTTTTTATTAATTTAAAACAATTTAAAATCAAAATCAACAATCCCCCACTTGATTTAAAATTAGTAAAGTAATTAAGAATTAAGTAAAACAAATTCGAGCATCCAAGAATATCCTGTGCATAGATGTAGGTGTCTTTCGACTTGAACCTACACTTAGTGCAAATAAATCAAGAAAGGCTAGAGAACCCAGTGGACTATGCCTTGAACTGCAGAACTCGTATTGACCAATCGGATTCGTCGCACGCACATTCCTTTCAGAAGATATGTGTACTCATTCAGCTTAGCACTTTAACGTCCATGCCTTAACTCCGGTCTTACTGAGAGCTCTAGAGATTTAGCCAGAATCTCATTGAAGGTGACGAGCCTTCGACACTCAGAAAGGTGAGTCTATCAAGAGTGCTTCTGCACATTCCAGCCTTTTACAGGCCTATAGTTACTCATTAAGAGAATCCATTTAAATTCTCAACCTCATCGCAGAATTATCTATAGATCTACTTATCTATAGACTTGCACTATTGACATCATCCTTAGGAAGGGACACAACTTGAAATGACATTTCATTTTATAGTGCATTTGCAGTTTCTTACAAGGTTCATTATTCCCATTGAACCTGAGAGACTCATCAGGTTGGGTTTGCACCTAGTTCAACTGCTCAACTGCCTTCAGTCCCATTCCTCTTGATGTCTTCATCACAAGGTCCGTGCCAAGGCCCTTGGACAAGGGATCAGCCAAATTCTCTTTGGACTTCACATACTGGATTGTAATTTTCCCATCAGCAATCAGACCCCTAACATGGTTGTGCTTCAGGCGGATCTGTCTGGACTTGCCATTGTAGTTCTCACTGTATGCTTTGAGCATAGCCGCCTGGTTATCACAATAGATTGTGACTGCTGGCATTGGTGTCTCCCAGATTGGCACGTCAACTAGAATACTCTTGATCCATTCAGCTTCTTCTCCAGCTGACGATAGTGCAATGAACTCCGATTTCATGGTGGAATGAGTTATGCAAGTCTGCTTCTTGGACTTCCAAGAGATGGCTCCTCCTCCCATCGAGAAGATCCATGCAGTGACCGACTTTGATTCATCTAGGCATGAATTCCATGTCGCGTCACTAAAACCTTCAAGCACGGCTGGTGATCTTCCGTAGTGCAGAGCATAGGACAATGTACCCTTCATGTACCTCAGAATTCTGATCAATGCTACCCAGTGCAATCGACCAGGGTTACTGGTATATCTGCATAACATCCCCACTGCTTGAGCTATATCCGGCCTTGTGCAATGCATCGCATACATTAGACTGCCGATTATCTGCGAGTACTCCAGTTGAGAAACACCTCTGCCTTTATTCTTTGTTAGTTTAATACTTGAATCAACTGGCGTAGGAGCTGGAGTACAATCAAACTGATCGAGCCTCCTGAGAATCTTTTCAATGTAGCTTGACTGAGAAAGCGCAATTCCTTCGTTGCTCCTAATAATCTTGATTCCAAGTATAACGTCTGCTTCGCCCATATCTTTCATATCAAAGTTAGACGATAGGAACTCCTTTGTGTTAACAACACTTTGATCATCCGTTCCGAATATAAGCATGTCGTCAACATATAAGCAAATTATCACCCCAGAGTTGTCTCTGAATTTGCTATATACACAGATATCACCACTGTTGACTTGATACTCATCAGCTAGAAGGACACTTCTGAATTTATCATGCCACTGTTTTGGAGCTTGCTTCAATCCATATAATGATTTCAGAAGTTTGCAGACTTTCTTCTCGTTCTTTGGCGAAACATATCCTTCAGGCTGATCCATGTATATTTCTTCTTCTAGATTGCCATTCAGGAATGCAGTTTTGACGTCCATCTGATGAATGATCAAATCCTTGATTGAGGCCAACGCAATCAACATCCTAATGGTGGTCAACCTAGCCACAGGGGCATAGGTGTCAAAGTAATCAAAACTCATTCGCTGTCTGAAGCCCTTCGCAACCGGTCTAGCCTTGAAATTTTCTATGGATCCATCTTGTTTCAATTTCTTCTTGAAGATCCACTTGCACCCTACTGTCTTGTTTCCAGGAGGTAGGTCCACCAAGATCCAAGTGTTGTTAGAGTTGATAGAGTGCATCTCATCATCCATTGCCTCTTTCCAAAGATCTGCGTCTTTAGACATCATTGCTTCAGTGTAACTTGTTGGATCCTTCTCGATCAAACAAATATATTCAGGGCCAAAATCCTTTGGAATTCTTGGTCGAGTACTTCTTCTTGGTTCAGAAGGAACTGGGTCTTCAGGCTCTTTCCGCTTGGAACTGGATTCCGGTTGGTCCCCCACTACTTCTTGACTTCTCTTATATGAGAATACAGCTTCAAAGAATTCAGCACTAATAGCTTCCACAACCGAGTGTGGTGCTGGAGTTTCCATATTTAGAAATCTATACGCTTTGCTTGACATTGAGTAGCCAATGAAGACACAGTCAGTACCTCTGGTTCCTAACTTGGGGTTATTCAAGTTAGGCAATCTTACTTGGGTTAGACAACCCCAAACCCTAAGGTACTGTAAGTTGGGTTTTCTTCCCTTCCACAATTCATATGGAATTGATTCTGCTTTCCGTTGAGGAACTCTGTTGAGAATGTGACAGGCTGATAAAAGTGCTTCACCCCAAAGATTTGGTGGAGCACTGGAGCTAGTTAGCATGGTATTAACCATTTCTGTCAGAGTTCTGTTCTTTCTTTCTGCAACGCCATTTTGTTGTGGTGTGTACGGTGCAGTTGTCTCATGACGGATCCCGTTATCTTCACAAAATTTAACGAACTCTGAATCAAGATATTCGCCACCTCTGTCAGTTCTAAGTATCTTGATTCTAGCTTCCTGAAAATTCTCAACTTCTGACTTGAAAATCTTGAATTTCTCAAATGCTTCGTCTTTAGTTCGGATGAGGAAAACATGCGTGTATCGAGAGGCATCGTCGATAAAGGTGATAAAATATCTTTTCCCTCCTCTTGACTGTACACCAGTCATTTCACATATATCACTGTGAATAAGCTCGAGTAGCTTTGATTCTCTCTCTACACCCTTGAATGGAGGTCTCACAATTTTGCACTTACTGCAGGCAATACATTTTTCATGCTTATCACTGGATGCGTTAGCTATCAGTCCTTGATTGGTCATAGATTTTATTTTCTTGAAATTAATGTGACCTAGCCTACCATGCCATAGATCAAAGGACTCAGTGATATAAGCAGAAATAACTGGAGTTTCATTCATAGTGTTGAACTTGAACATTCCCGCTACAAGGTATCCCTTCCCGATAAATATCCCATTTTTGGTTACAACTACCTTGTCAGACTCAAAAACCAGCTTGTACCCGAGCTTACCGATCAGGGCTGCCGAGACAAGGTTCTTACGGATATCAGGCACGTGCAGAACATCCTTCAGTTCAATAACGTTCCCGGAGGTAAACTTCAGCTTCACCACTCCCTTTCCTGCGACCTTTGATGAGGAAGAGTTACCCATAAACATGTTCATTCCTTCCCCCACTAGTTCATAGGAATTGAACATATTCTTGTCACTGCAGACGTGACGGGTGGCTCCAGTGTCAATCCACCACTCAGACTCTTCACCAATCATATTGGCCTCAGTCACCACTGCCACCATGTTGACATTGTTTCTCTTCTCTTCCTTTTTCACAAACTTCATCTTCTTCTGAAAATTCTCTCTCTTGTTAATCTTGCAGTTCTTGGCATAGTGCCCTATCTTACCACAAGAGTAACACTCTACATCCTTCTTGAAATGTCCGGTGTTATTATTGTTGCTATTGTTGTTGTTGTTGCTGTTGCTGTTGTTGTACGGACCCTTCTTCTTCTCAAACTTCCATGTCCTCTTAAACTCTTTTTTTCTCGGTTGAAACTTCTTTGATTGATGTGAATCAACCATATGAGCCTTAGCAGTCGGCTCCTCCTTCTTGTCACGCTTTTTGCTTTCTTCTTCTACCCTGACATGGTGCAATAGGGTTTCAAGATTCCAGTCTTCCTTCTTGTGCATCAGCTTCGATCGATACTCCTTCCAGGATGAGGGAAGCTTGGCAATGATAGCGTTGACATGGAAGGTTCATCCAAAACCATTCCAGCCGAGGTGACCGCATCTGCTACCTTCTGTAGCTCTTGTATCTGTTCCATTATGGTCTTTCCATCAACCATCTTAAATTCCAAGTAGTTGGCAACGTTGAATTTCTTTGTTCCAGACTCCTCTGCTAGGTAGACTAGCCTCAACACCTCCCACAAGTCTCTAGCTTGCTTGGTCTTCCTTGAGTGTTGTTCATACAGCTGGTCCGACAGTGAGTTGAGGATGAGATTCCGAGCCGTATCATCATCATCAATCCACCTTTGCACTTGTGCAGTAGCGTAATCCAAATCTATTTCAGCGATGTCAGGATCTTCTAGAATTTTCGGACACTCCTCTGTGAGGACATGATCAACCTTTGATTGCTTTAAGAAAAACTTCATCCTCTGCTCCCAGCGGTAGAAGTTCTTTCCATCAAATCGGGGCATCGGCTCCGTCTGGTTCAGTCCTCGTATTTGCAAAGCAGCCATGGAGATAGACAATATCTTCAAATTGTTGGTGTAATTGGGCTAAATTCCTGCACACATAGCCACTTAGCAAATACAGACAGATAATAAATGCAGTTAAATAAACAATTAATTATGGTAGAGAATCGCTTCGCTGAGAGGCGCTACAAGAGAGTCTTTCTTGAAGATAGTCGAAGCCTCCCATGTGCAAGGGATATGACAGCTCTATCTCCGGGATACAACTCAGCTCGGATTCACTCCGGTCTTCCCAACGAGTTTGCACTACTCGGTAGAAGACGGAGTACTGATCTTCCTTTAGGATGCTCTTCAAAATAAATATATAAATATATGCATATCCATTTAATTAGGGTTTGCCTAATTATCCAAATGTCCTAAAGTCCCATCGGATTTACCGGAAAAGATAATCTAATCAATTGGAAAAAATTCAAAATTACCATTCTACCCCTTAGGGTTTAAGGGTCTGTATGGTTACAGGGTTAGGTCCACTCTGATTTGGTCTAATCCTGTTTTAACCTATTCCAGTTTAGGTATGCACCTATTCTGTTTGGTTACAGAATCTAGTTCTGTCCAGAATCAATTCTGCACAGAAACTGTTTCTGGTTTGGCCAGAATCAATTCTGTCTTAAGTCCCGTTTGTTTACAGATTTTAAGTTAATCCATTTTAACTTAATCCAAGTCTGTTTGGTGACAAGATTACACTTAATCTAATTTTATTAGTTCGGGTTATGTTTGGGTACAAGAACAGGCTTGTCCAGATTAACCCATTCCACAAGATACCCCTGATTGGGTCCATCATATGGATATGGTAGGATCACCCGAAATCGGATGGTCACCAAGATGGTTCAGTCCATGACAGACTGATCCACTGTTCTACTCGATCTGGAATCCCAGATCGGGCATCTGAACAGTATGGACGGTTGAGAAGCCCGAAGACATTCTGCAACCTCATCAGGAGCTGGACACACTGTCCATTTCCTGGTATCCATGGATCTGGATCGATCCGGACAACCTGCTGGGTCTGGTTCTGGGCCTCTGGATGATGGGTCAGGGTCACCATCTTCTCCATCGAGCTCAAGGACCACCATTAATGGAGAGCTCCAGGTTAGGGTCCTCCTAAGAGGTCCCTGGTACGGAGTCATCCTGATGGACCATGGCTACTCGGAGTAGACTGGACCAGGGTGCACCTACTCTGGTCTGGTGGCTCACTGGACTGTAGGCTCCGTGGTCTGGGCTCACGGATCAGGCTCACTGGTCTCTGTGCTCCGTGGTCTGGGCCACGGATCAGGCTAATCTCCACGGATCAAGCTTTAGTCTGGCTCACTAGTCTGAGTTCCAACAACTCTCAGACCCTCCCCAAGCCTCTCTATATATAGAGGACCCAGGTCCCCTTGCATGCGCATGGGCTCAGCCACCTGGCTAGGCCCTCCTGCACCAGGCAGGCCACATGGCACACAAGGTCAGGCCTTGGTCAGAGCAACCCATCATGGGCCTGCACGCATGGGCCTGCGCCCACTGACCCAGGCACTCATTAGATCTGATGGATCTGATCCACCTGACACACCCATGTGTGTCATCGGATCTCACACACCCAGATCCAACGGTCCAGATTAGACCTAGCCTGAGACTTGATCAGACGGCTCTGATCAACCACACCGATCATCCGATCAAGGTCAACCTAGATCTACGGTTGAGATTAGATCAACGGCTCAGATTTACTCAAAAGAAATAGCGACCCAAGCGACTCGCGACACTTGCGAAGTGTAAAGTGCGCCTCATAGCGCCCAAAGCCCTATGCCCGCACCGCACCCGCACCCGCACCCGCACCCGAGCCCGAGCCCGAGCCCGTGCCCGTGCGTGTTCGTGTGCGCTCGCGCTCGCTGCGAGCGCAGCTCGCGCACCCTAGTTACCGTCTAAAGGAATTGATGGGTCAAAGTCTACACCTCACGATTAGTTGTTGACAACTAAGCAACTAAGGGGGTAAATAAACTCTTTAGATTTTCTTTACTTTTCCGATGTGGGACTAAAGAACTAAGAGAAATGCACTAAAAGTGTGTTTTCTCTCTTTCAAGAGATTAAACACCCAACCTAAACAAAGATTAAATTAATGGGGGTTTTAGTCCATGATTAAAATCAAAACCCCGGATCCTAATGATCCGGTTTTTTATTAATTTAAAACAATTTAAAATCAAAATCAACATATGCTATGTCTATAATACTAATATCCGGTAGTTGTTATTGTATGACCTTATTTTTTTCTTGTTATTTAATCAATTGCATTCCCATTATATTTTTGTGATTCTTTTTTCTGGTAGTTGAAGCAAAAATTTTAATTGAGTTGGTGTTTGCATGATACTAATAAAAAGTCTGTCTCTAAACAGAAATGTCTAGTAATGGGATTGATTTTCCATTATTTCATACACGACAAAAGCGTGCAAGGGAGGAAGAAGAAGAGGAAATGGATGTTATTTTGACAGTTAATGCTATTATTGTAATGGTAATAACAACAATGTACCATCACAATATGGTAAAAGAACCATCAACAAATATGGAAGAAGAGAGGCAAAATTGGTTGAACCATCTATATAATGGACGTCAATCTACATGCCTAGAACAATTGTGTATCACCAAGGAGGGGTTTAGAAAATTGTGTACACTCTTGCATGATAGGGGAGGGTTAACGGCAACGAGAAATGTGACAATTGAAGAAGTTGTGGCAATGTTTTTACATATCATTGTCCACAACCTCAAGAATACCACAATAAAATTTTTCTATCACCGTTCAGGGGAAACAGTAAGTAGACAATTTCAAAGCGTATTGCGATTAGTACTTAGACTACACAAAGATTTCTTTAAGTTGCATGAGTTGATACTTGACGAACACGATGTTAATAAAATGGAGGTGGTTTAAGGTACTTGAAAACTTCTAAGTTTTAAATTTATCTATATGACTACATTGATATATATTACACTAACCACTTAAACTAATTTGGTAGAACTCTCCGGGAGCACTCGACGGCACATACATTAATTTGACTGTTCCCATTGAAGACCAGCCTAGATATCGGAATAGAAAGCATGAAATTAGTACAAACATGTTAGGAGTATGTGATCCTAACATGAAGTTTATCTATGTACTTCTGGGTGGGAGGGATCTGCATCAGACTCTCGAGTCCTACGAGATGCATTGCGGAGGCGCAATTGCTTTCATGTCCAATCAGGTATGTCTTTAAATGTTAAGAAGTAATTTTATAATTTATAAGTAATGAGAAATGATGTATTACTAAAATATAAGTAATTTTTTATTGTAGGTAAGTATTACTTTGTAGATGCGGGATATACTAATGGGCCACGATTTTTAGCTCCTTATCGAGGGACTCGATACCATCTCAATGAATGGAGGGGTAACACTCCAAACAACTATAAGGAGTTATTCAATCTTCGACATTCAAGTGCGAGGAACGTGATTGAAAGAACATTTGGATTGTTGAAAAAACGATGGAGTATATTACGCACTGCTGGTTCTTATGACGTAAAAACCCAAAATAGGATCATCAATGCATGTTGCATCCTCCATAATTTCATACGGGATGAAATGTCAAATGATTCATTACTGAGAGATGTAGATCGTGAGTTGGAAACTATACCAGTTTCAGAAGTTACAAATGATGCGGATAATTCAATTATATCTGTTCAAAATACAACTGAATGGACAACATTTCGAGACTCATTAGCAAAGAAGATGTTTGATGATTATCAAGCCCAGCGACACCAACTTCAATGAAATTTTTTATCTTGTACTTAAAGTTGATGTATTGGACTTTTACATTATTTTATTCTTAGATGTCCAATTTGAGATTAATTTTTTTTGGATCATATTATTATGAATTAGATTGTGTTTGTTATAATTTGCATTCAATGTTTTAGATTATTGTCATTAATACAATTATGATTTGGTGTTTAAATTAATTTATGTTTTACATTAATAGGAATGGAACATAATGCACCCATATCTCAAGGAGAGCAGAATAGTAAAATTAAAAAAAAAATATGTCCCTTGGAATGCTGATATGGACAATGTCTTGGTTGAAGTCCTATTTGACCAAATGGCCATAGGTAATAAGGCAGATCCGGGTTGGAAACCACAAGCATATTATGCTGCTGTGAACACTTTGAATGCAAAATTCAACATTTCTATCAACAAGGAAAATGTCAAAAATAGACTCAAGAGTTGGAGAAAACTTTATACTATTATCAGCGAGATCATCAAGCAAAGTGGGTTCTTATGGGACACACACAAGAAAATGATAACTGTGGATGATGAGAATGTGTGGACTGAATATGTAAAGGTATACTCCATACCATTTATTGATTCTTTTTAATTACTTAATCTTTATATTTATTATGATAAATTGTTAATTATACTTACATGCATTCTCTACAGTCAAATCCTACTGCTAGTCCCTATCGTTATAAAGCTATAGAAAATTAGGATGATCTTGTGTTGCTGTTTGGAAAGGATAAAGCGAATGGGGAAGGTGCAGAGAATGCTGCTGATGCTGATGAAGTTATGCCGAATGAAGAGGCTGGAGATGTAGAATTTGTTCCTAGCTCATTAGGACTCGATGATATAGGTGTTGATGAAGCTATTAACACCCCCAAAACACGTACACAAGCACGAACTTCAACATCATCATCATCTAAATCCACTACAAAGAAGAGGGGTAGACAAGTTGAAATGGCTGGTGCAGTACTGGAGATGGCTGAATCAATTAAAAATTATATGTCGGTTAAAGGAGAACGACTTTATGCTAAAGAAGTATATGAAGAGGTTTCCAAGGTGGTAGATCTTACTAGAGCGGAACGACTAGATGCATGCCAAAGCTTTATAAGTGGAAAAGTTGAAGAGTTTCGCTTGTTAAAGGACCTTCCTAATGAAAAAAAGAAGGATTGGATACTATTGCTCTTGAGTCGTCCCCTTTATTAGGATATTAGGATCCATATCAATAGTTTATTTTTGAAACATTTTTTAAAAATATTTTTAAGAAGACATATTCAGATTTGACATGCTTTTGAACATATATTTTATTAATGGTGGTTATGGTAGTATGGATGTATTTGGACAAAGAATTCATTATATGATTTGATCATTTTAGCATAACATAATATTAATATTTTAATTATGGATAATGAATTTGTGTAGATATATTGTTATGCATAAAGTTTATCCAAACAGTGGAATTTAGAATTCTGTAATTCAATTTCATATTTTCAGTAGCGCATCCACACAATAGAATTTTGAATTCCTTGGAATTCAATTCAGTGGTTTTTAATTCCATGGAATTCAATTCTATGGCTCAATTCCAATTCCATAAATCCAAATGCACCCTATGATAAATTCATTACTTTCATTTAAATTTTATTTGAAATCACAAAGCTTTAGCTTTAGATGGAAAGACAGATTGATCTGATCAGTTGATTGCTCACCTGCATACAGGGGCGGAGCCAGGATTTTCTAGTAGTGGGGGCACACGATGGTTCATAAAAAAATGATAGTAATTGTCAATAGATTTGTGAAAAATTATTAAGTTCGTACAAAATAATCTGAATCTAAGGACAATGGGGGTTCGGGGCGGCTGTAGGCCCGGAATTTTTTTTTTATGACTAAGTTTTTGGGGGCATTTCGCTCATATATTTCATACATATCTTACGGTTATTGTTTCACCTTGTTTACACCATTGCCCTATGGCTATGTCCAATCAAATAATTAAATAACATATTATAGAAGCTATATTTTGTTTTAAATAATTCAAGGAACATTGCCCAATTGCCTCATGGCTATACCTATTAAATAGTTGAATAGTGTAGTATAATTGTTTAACTGTGGTTAAAAATCTTAAATCTTAGGGTTAAATTTTATTATTATATTTTAATAATAATGTTATATTATTAAACCCCTTAGGGTTAGTGAAGCTTAATCCCAATTAATAAAGGTCAAAAGGGTCATGTGTTGTGGGAGCGATTGAACTCTCCCTGAGTTCATGTCCCCATTCCCAATGCGAGATCGGATCACAGCCAATCGCGATTGGACTCGGGAACAATTCAATCGCACCCATAGGTCAACACGTATCCTTTTTAACCTCTAGTAACCATGATTAAGATTCACTAACCCTTAAGGTTCATCAATCGAACCTTGATGTTTTATAGAAAAATTTAAACCCTAAGGTTAAAATTTCTTAACCCTAAGGTTAATTTTTTTAAAAAATATCTTAATTAAAAAACTAAGGTTAGAATGTTGAACCCTAAGGGTTAATGAATATTAACTATGGTTAATAAGGGTTAAAAGAGACGTGTTGACCTATGGGTGTGATTGAACTCTTCTCGAGTTCAATTGTAATTGGTTGTGCTTCTATCTCTCTCATGGCTATGCAATGCTTGGAAAAAAGAAAAAAACCTTTTATTCAAAGTTGAGTGGGGGCACGTGCCCCCCCCACAGCCCCCCACCTGGCTCCGCCCCTGCCTGCATATTTATCTCATGTTTATCATTTGGTTATCATTATGAATTTTAGATGAAAGAAAGGAAATGTAAAATTGTAAGTTTTTTTATGGAAATTGTGCAACTTCATAGAAACTGAAGTACATTTTTAAGTTATCAACCTCATATCATTTGAAAGAACAATACCATGTGCTCCTTATGTACGGGTGCCGATGGGCCGAACTTGAATTTTGGTGATTTTTGAATAAGCTCGGCACGAGCTGACAGATTTTCAAGAGGCTTTGAAGCCCCATTTTTGGCCTGATTAACATCCTTATCCTTATGAGATTTTAAAGGAGTTTTTAACAAATAAGCCTCAAGTAAGGTTATTTTTATTAAATTAGGTTTTAAATTTTAAATTTACATTACTAAAAAAAATAATTCAATTTAACTTTTTTAGGCTTTGACTTTCTTCATATGACTACCTCAAGGGATATGGTATATGGATCGAATGTGATGAAAAGTAAATGCCTAAAAAAGTTAATCGGAATTTAAAAACCTTGTTTTAGTAAAATAAACTTATTTGAGGCCTATTTTGGGAAAATCCCGGTTTTAAGGATGTTTCCTCTGAGGACCTGTTTGATTGGAGGGAAAGTGGGTGCAGAGAATAGTTTTCCAATGGAAAATTGCTATCCCCATATTTTGGACACAAGAAAACTGACTAGCCGGGGAAATCTTTTTCAAAAATTGCTTGCTTTGTTTCGATTGGTTTCTTTTCTCCTAGAGTTTAAATATGAGCAAAGCGAGTTAGGATAGGCAATAGCGCATGCTGTTACGTTGTTGCCCCTTTGTGTCTTAGAATAAATGGGGCCCATTTTTTTAATTCCTGATTTACCCCTGTTGAACGTGAAGCCCTCTATTGTAAGACACAAAAGGGCAACATCGCAATAGAGTGTACTGTTTTCCATCCGATTTCCATCCGAACTCGAGCAAAGCTCGGCTTCATGGCATTTGAGCGGATTTCCCATCAATCACGATCATCTTATTGGTGGGCTCTCATCTCGTGGATGACATAAAGTCTCAAATTAAATCAGAAATTTAGCCGTTGGATTTATGACCTCTTTTTCCTACTGTTCATGAATCATGCTTGAACGATTCTCTTGTTTAAGTCACTTAGATGAGATATTTGGAAGGTCGCAACTCACATGCATGTAGGGAAGGTGTTTGGTAACGAAAGCTTCAAATTGAGTGTTGAGCTCTTTGCTACGAAATCTGATTTGGTGCAATTGTAAAAACAGAAAAGATTTGTCAACAGATTTTTTTTCCCATTTAAACTCATTTTATAATTCGGGTGGTGCTAGGAGCACCCCAACATTTACTTATATACACCATTTTATAAAATTTCATTAAAAAAAAGAAAAAAAGACTAAAATGTCCTCTTCTCTCTAAACCTTCTTCCTCACCAAAAGAAAAATAAGTACTGCAACTCGTCTCTATCCAACCAAGGAGAAAGGAGTTACGAGCATAATGCAAAAAATTGAGTAACACTAGAACTAATGGAGGGTATTTTAGTTTACAAATACAAAATGTAAAGGATAAAATTCGTAAAATATGTAAGTGTTGTGACAACGAGAACGTCTTTGGTGTTGTAACGGTGGATGCGAGCTTGTATGCCTTTTGAGTATGTATTCATTGTGCGTATGACAACGAGAACGTTGTCCTGTAGACAATGGACTCATAGTCATCTAGACAACGGTTTCGTCCTTGGTGCGACAACAGACCCGTGCTTTAGTCAACAACGAGACCGATTATCAGGACCTGATTCTCAGGAGACGATCATTTGTCTTTGACATTAGGTAGAAAACACCGTCTTAGCATTTATTGCTAGTCATCTCAAATGAGTTTTCAACCCAAAACCGACCTTAAAGATTGTAGGTTCACATGTATGACATGTAAGGCTTCAGATATGTCTGATATATTTGGTAATGAGTGTAAAGCCAATGGCATGGTCATTCATATATTTTGTTTGGATAAACCGGCCGCATTGAATTGAATTTTAGAAGTTTGGCAGTTTTTGATAGACTAAGAGAGAGAAAAAAAATTATATATGTATATATATGATAAACTTAAGGTCCACCATCCTCAATTGTCTCTACAAGACACAACACAAAGGTGGCCCTACGGTTTATCTAAGATATAATCATTATCTTCATTTAAATTTTATTTGAAATCACAAAGCTTTAGCTTTAGATGGAAAGACAGATTGATCTGATCAGTTGATTGCTCACCTGCATATGTATCTCATGTTTATCATTTGGTTATCGTTATGAATTTTAGATGAAAGCAAAGGAAATGTAAAATTGTAAGTTTTTTTTTAGAAATTGTGCAATTTCATAGAAACTGAAGTACATTTTTAAGGTATCAACCCCTTATCATTTGAAAGAACAATACCATGTGCTCCTTATGTATGGGTGTCGATGGGCCGAACTTGAATTTTGGTGATTTTTGAATAGGGGCCCAGCAATGGCCGACAGATTTTCAAGAGGCTTTGAAGTCCGATTTTGGCCCGATTAACAGTCTTATCCTAATGTTTTTTTAAAGGAGTTTTTTACAAATAGGCCTCAAGTAAGGTTATTTTTATTAAAATAGGTTTTAAATTTTAAATTTACATTACTAAAAAAAATAATTCAATTTAACTTTTTTAGGCTTTGACTTTCATCATATGGCTACCTCAATGGATATGGTATATGGATCCAATGACGAAAAGTAATGCCTAAAAAAGTTAATTGGAATTTTAAAACCTATTTTAGTAAAATATAGTTATTTGAGGCCTATTTTGGGAAAATCCCGGTTTTAAGGATGTTTCCTCCTGAGGGCCTGTTTATTTGGAGGGAAAGTGGGTGCACAGAATAGTTTTCCAATGGAAAATTGCTATCCCCATATTTTGGACACAAGAAAACTGACTAGCCGGGGCAAATCTTTTTCAAAAATTGCTTGCTGTGTTTCGATTGGTTTGTTTTCTCCTAGAGTTAAAATATGAGCAAAGCTCGGCTTCATAGCGTTTGAGCGGAGTTCCCATCAAACACGATCATCTTATTGGTGGGCTCTCGTCTCATGGATGACATATAGTCTCAAATTAAATCAGAAATTTTGCCGTTGGATTTATGACCTCTTTTTCCTACTCTTCATGTGATTCATGCTTGAACTATTCTCTAGCTTGTTTAAGTCACTTAGATGAGAGATTTGGAAGGTCGCAACCCACATGCATGTAGGGAAGGTGTTTGGTAACAAAAGCTTCAAATTGAGTGTTGAGCTCTTTGCTACGAAATCTGATTTGGTGCGATTGTTAAAACAGAGGAGATTTGTCAACAGATTTTTTTTCCCATTTAAACTCATTTTATAATTCGGGTGGTGATGTGAGCACCCCAACATTTACTTATATACACATTTTATAAATGGCGATTCACCTGAAAGGTCATGCTTTGCATTTTTATTACCTAAAATGGCATGCTTTTAACATATCATTCTACTAATAAAAGTATAACGAGTATGCAAAACTTTATTTGGACATAAATACCCGTTAACCTATTTTATTTAATACATAACTTAAGAGTATAATCATTTTAATGGGAACTAATATATTTCCCATTATGTTGGACCCATGAGACCCATTATCACGTGGGTTGGATGTTTTTTTTTTTGGAAGGTATGGGTTAGATATTTTACGTTTGATAAACTTCTTAAATGGGTTAGATGTTTTACTTTTATAAACTTCTTAAAGTCCATGTATTTAGTTGTCTTTGTTGAAAACCACTGCTAATCCTGTAACCAACTCTTCCTTTCAAGAGTTGTAAACCAAGACAATTCTATACAGCAACCAATGCCTGATCAAGAGGTGCATACCTCAACCAATGATTGCATACATCAACCAATACATGATTCTCAACCAATGAGTGGAAGTATAGAAAAGTTTTTTCTTGTTTAAATGATTCCGAGATTGAGGGATTGGGGAATTTTGGAGTTTATGGGTTTATGATCTTCTCTTGTTATTATTTGCACGGCCTGGTGCACTGCACTTTTGGGAACAGTGCTGAAGTCACAATTCAAGCCTTATCTGTGGTAAGTTATGAGCTCCCTATCATATATTTCTCATGCAATGCCTATTCATCATATTTTCAGTTCTTAAAACATCGTTGTGTCTTGTTAAATAGTACAGAAAGGCCATCCTCTTGATTCTGCTGCATATAGTGATCCAAATATTATCAATCAGAGTCTTCCAATTATCATGCATAAGACCCAAATTGCTGAAAGTCACTTAATAACCTGCAACTAATCATCAGTACTACCTTATTATGGAGAAAATTGTGCTTTTATCTTCACATAAATAACGTAAATCATCCCATGTTTGTTGATAGATGACATCCTTTCAGAAAGATTCTATTTGGAGTTAGATGTTCATGTTGTATTTTTATTTATTTTGTTGATTAGTAAATGTAGATTGACCAATAATGAGAGAGAGAGAGAGACTTAGCCCTAAACTTTGGTTTAGTCATAATAATAAATTTTCATGCTTTTTTCGATGTTGAATATGACATTAGTGAGCTTCTCTGATTTGAAGCATTTTGACAAATTAATAACCATGAGTAACTAATAATAATACAAATTTTTAAATGTATATTGATAACATAATATTATAATTAGTAAAAATTGATAATAATAATATATTTATTAAAATTCTATTAATAATATAATCTTATAGCTAATAAAAATTAATAATAATAATTATTATATTTTTAGAAAAGTAATACGTGCAAAGCACGTGCACCTTTACTAGTTTATTAAAAGAGGCTTACTTTGTATTTTTATTACCTTATAGGGTATGCTTTTGACATATTAACCCCTTTGCTACGCATATAAAACCTAAACACGGATAAGGGTAATATTGGAGTACATACCCTATTTGGTAAAACTTTTCAAACCATGTCCTTTTAGGTGATATTTTTTATTTAGGGTGACTAATTGGTACTTATCTCTTTTATAAAATTTCTTAGTGAAACACCAAAAAAAGAAGAGAAAAAGACTAAAATGTCCTCTTCTCTCTAAACCTTCTTCCTCAACCAAAAAAAAAAAAAAAAAGTTCTGCAACTCGTCTCTATCCAACCAAGGAGAAAGGAGTTACGAGGATAATTCAAAATATCGAGATGACACTAGAACTAATGGAGGGTATTTTAGTTTACAAATACAAAACACAAACAGAATATTAATTATCAGGAATCTCGATGTTTAAGCAATTAAAAACTTTCTTCCAAAGACCTGAAACTAAGTTGATACTCGACTTTAAACCAAAGCACAAATGATGGAGAGTTTAAAAGAGAGACCCAATTGCAGCAGAAGAGAAGTCGTCAATTAGTACTATTCTCATTACTCTTGCAAGGCCACATAAACCCCATACTCCAGCGCTTGCTGAAATCTTCCACACCAAAGGTTTCTCCATCACCATTATTCACCTTCCTTCAACTCTCCCAATTCTTCCAACACTCCACCTTCGAATCCAGATCCGGTAGAGTTGAGCCCGGTAGGCTTGGGTTGGACTTCCGATATCATAGCTATTTTCCTTCTCACAATACTAAACGTCAACTGTGTAACGCCATTTGGCAAGTGCTTTGCTTGCTTATTAACGAAAATCAAGAGAGCCACTTGCAATTGCTTGCATGATTTTCCACTTCACCCAAGCTGTTGCCGACAATCTCAAACTCCCACATATCATAGCCTAACATAATTCCAAAGATAGGGCTTTTGAGTCATTTTCTATTCCATTTTGGTGTTTGACTAAAGTTTCTTGAAAGTGGTGTATGTGAGTAATTGTCGGGATGCGCGTAGCACCATCCTATAATTCTTATAGTTGAATTAAATTGGATTAGGGGCAATAGCTATGGATCTGTCTGTTATAAATGCGGTATAAAATGAAAGTTTAGTCCACAACTCCACATTTGGGCACGATGTCTATCTAGGTGGATGAGGCCTGACATGGGTGGAAGCTGTGAACAAGGATTTCGGTCCCTGTACACAAGGAAGGGATGCTGTCCTGCGATGTAGCCAATTGATTTTATGTTTAGAATCGCCACTTATTTATTCGGTAGGGATAAGTCTCATGATAATGGATAAGGTCTTAGTCTGCTTAGAGATTTAGGTAAGAAGTTCGGTTAAGCCCAGAAAAGGTGTTAGGCATCCCGACACTTCCGTTTTACAACGGTTCCCTACTTACTAGGTTTAAGCCAATTAAGATCAAGTTGTTAATCAAATGCCGTATGATTTAGTTTATATTAACCCAAGAAGGAGAAAGCTAAACTAGGGTCGGGCCCGAGTTGGGCTGCCTACGTACTCACATTGGGGTGAGATCAGACCGAGCGTAGTTCTGGCACATGAGCCCGTGCAGAGGCTAAGGGGAATGTGTTGTGTGTACACCAAGGGTGACTTAGAGACTAGTCCGGTAGACTAGGGTTGAGTTGACCGGGTTGGTCAAGTGCATGGTTATGTTGAGTGGGCCCAGTAGGCCAAGGTTAAAGCCCAGTAGGCTTAGGTCTGGTAGGCCGAGAGGAAGTCCGGTAGATTAGGGATTTGCTCGGTAGGCCTGAGTTGGGCCTACTAGGCCTAGGGTTAAGCCCGGTAGGCTTGGGTTCGGTCTGGTAGGCCTAAGGTTAAGCCCGATAGGCTAAGGATTGGCTCGACAAGCCCAAGGTTAAGCCCGGTAGGCTTGGATTCAGCCCGGTAGGCTTAGGGTTAAGGCCTGTAGGCCTAGGGTTAAGCCCAGTGGGCTTGGGTTCGGCCCAAGTTTGCATTATGAATTTTAAGGGTTTTTCCCAAAATGTCCCAAGTTAAATGGGCTAACCATGACTAAACGTGGATTTTAACCATGGTTAATCTGGATAACCAAGGTAGGGGCATGTTTTGCATATTTTATTGCCTTTCATGATTTTTGAGAAATTAACCAAGGCCTACATGGGCTTAACCATGGTTAAACCAAATGTTAATCATGGTTAAGCTCATTTAACCATAGTTAGGCAATAAGCATAATCCAAAAAGTGATGTTTTCCAAGGTTTAGGATTATTTTGGATTTTTAGGGAATTTTTCAGATTTTTCCATGAAGGTTTAGTGAATTAATCATGGTTAAAGTTTAACCATAGTCGAGTTTGACCATGGTTAAGGCCAAGGAGGGTGTGGTCAGGCTATGGGCTGGACCCTAGGGTCAAGGTAAGGTCGAATGGTGGGCCCCCATGGGTAGTGGGACCACTGAAATGGGCCTAAACATCAAAAACACAGGTTGTCGGCAATGGGATTGCCGACAGCAAAGGTGATTTTATGTGATTTTTAGGAGCCTGTAACTTGAGTTATACAGGGGTTTGTGGGGCCCATAATATGTCAAATTGAAGCCTGGGATGAGGGGAATCCAGTAAGCCTAGTTTGGGCCTCAGGGGTTTCCTGGTGTGGGCCCCACAACGTGGCAAAGGGGCCTGTTTGGTGCCTCACATAAAATGATTGGTGTTGGTAATGGAATTACTGACACCCTGGGCAGTTTGTAAAAATGAATATTTTAACCCTAGTTAAGTCCACCTACAGGTCTGGGTGTCTTCTGGAAAATTGTAGGGGAGATCCTAAGGAACAAAATCCTGTCTTTGCTTTAACTTAAAAGGCTACCAGGTGGGGTCCGCAGGCCTCGAAACAGAAGGCACTCAGGGTGTCAGCACTGAGATTGCCAACACCATTGTTTTTTTTTTTTTTTTTGAAAATGCTTTGACAACAGCTATAGGGAGTGCACCAGGGCTTCCCCATGCTATAGGGAGTCCCCAGATGCCTGCTAAGGTGATTGTGTGCCCTGGGGGAGGTTCCCCACACCTAGGAAGGTGGGAGAGACCTCCCCATGAGGGTATACCTGCAAAACCGCAAAAAAAAAGGTCCCCTGGAAGGACCAGGGGCTCACATATGATCAAAATAGGAATAAATGGGGGGTAGGGGGTAGCCCTACCCTGTTGGAAGCTTGCTGAATGCGCTGGTGGTGTTTGGGAGGGGCGGCAGTGCTATGGTAGAGCTGGGCGGTGCGAGGTGGAGCTGCATAGGTATTGAGATGCTGCTGGGAGCTCGAGGGGACCTACTGGAGGTGGATTAAGGTCTGAGGGGAGGGTCTGAACTTGATCAGGGTCTCGGATTGGTGTTCAGGAATGGGTCTTTGGCAAGAGGGTGGTCTGCTACTTATAGAGGAAGCAAAGAGGGATACAAGGGGGATTAGTACCCTGGTAGGTGTTGCTACAATAAAGGGAGAGGTGTTCTGGAGGTCAGTGAGGGAGGTGCAGGGCGTGCCTGAGCTGCACAGGGGGTGGTTGTGCTGCAAACATCAAAAAACCAGGGTGTCGGCAATGGGATTGCTGACACCCCAAATTCTTTGAAATAACTGGGTGTCAGCAATCCAATTGCCGACACTGCTGGATTTTGCCCATTGGGCTTTGCCCAGGCCTGCATGCATATTTAGGTGAGATTTTTGAATTGGGATGGGCCCTTGCTTGGGCCCAAACCAATTTTCAAAGGGTTTTATGGATTGGGAAGCCTTAGGGCTTGAGCCCTAAGGGCGTAGGGCGTACTAGGGCTTGGACTAGGCTAGGCTAGGCTAGGCTTTGGTAGGTAGGGTTTAACTAGGGTTTAGGACCTAGGGTTTGCTAGGGTTTGGCTAGGCTTGGCTAGGCTCGGGGTTTAACTGAGGTTTAGCCAGGGTTAAGGGACTTAACCCTAGTTAACAAGGGGTGTAAAAATTGGTTGCTTACAGAAGCGAAATGAAGAATTCAATGTATATAAGAGCATTCCTAGCAGCCTCACCAAATTTTACTTACTAAAATAGCCAAAACTCACAAAAAGTCATGTTGGTGAGCCACTTTTTAAAAACACTCACAGCAGCCTCACCAAAATAGCCAAAACTCTCATTATTTTATCATTTGTGTCACTTCCACAATTAAAAAAAAAGGGAGAGAAAAACCTTTATTTTATTTGTGTGGGCCCACAAAGAAGGAGGGAAAGAGAGATTTAACTTTGGTGAGTGTACAGTGACTCATCAAAGTTGGTGAGTACTCTACACTCACCACACCGAAAACGTCAAATTGGCGAGGCTGTTGGGGGAGTTATTTTGGTGAGGCAGCTAGGAATGCTCTAAGGTGGTGGAAATATTTGGTTTGACACAATGGATCAACAAAAGACTACAGAGAAACACTTGCCTTTTCCTCAACGTTGGGCTAGGATAAATTTCTAAATTGACTTTTGTTAGGGAATGAACCCTACAACAGGATCTGTGAGACACGAAATTTAGACAGAAAAGTGAACAAAAACAAACACACAAGAACATTAGATTTACGTGGTTCCCTCAAGTTGAGGTACGTCCACAGAGTCGCCGAGATTTCACTATGTTTTGGAGCAAAAAGAATTACATAGTTGCGATCTAAACTGACAGTCGCTGCCCACACCTATTCTTAATAGTATTAGAGCTACAAAGAAAATGTGAAAAATACCATAGTGCCCCTTGAAACTTTGTAGGATGTTCAGTCGAGGCAGGCTCCACACTCCTTATTAATCTCCCACTTAGAGACTGACTCCAACAAAAGCTCTAACTCCACATGCTTCCAAGCACAAACAAACATCTCAGCGACTCACTCCTCTATCATTAGGCTTGTAGACATACTGAAGCTAAACATAACTTCAGTTTCTCAATAGTGACTGCCTTGGTTAACATGTTTGCTGCATTCTCACTTCCACGGATCTTCTCAAGTAACAGTACTCCATCTTCCAAAAGAGAACGTATGAAATGGTATCTCAACTGTATGTGCTTCATACTGGAATGAAATGCCGGATTCTTTGCAAGATGAATAGCACTCTGACTATCGCTGTACAAAATACTATTCTCCTGCTTCTTACCCAACTCTCTCAAAAAACTTTGCAACCAAATCATCTCATTGCTAACTTCAGTAATTGCAACATATTCAGTTTCTGTAGTGGAGACAGCCACAATCTTCTGTAACTGAGAAACCCAACTTACTGCTGTACCATCTAAAGTATACACATACCTAGTAGTACTCCTCCTGTTGTCAACATCACTAGCTAAGTCTGAATCAGCATAACTCCGCAGTGCCATATCTTCCCCTTTAAAACAAAGTGTTTTTTCTGTGGTACCCTTTAAGTATCTAAGGATTCATTTTACTGCCTCCCAATGTGGTTTACCCGAATTACTCATGTACCTGCTCACAACTCCCACTGCATGTGCTATGTCTAGCCTAGTGCAGACCATAACATACATTAGGCTGCCAATAGCTGAAGCATATGGAACCCCTTTCATGTATGCATGCTCCTGCTCCGTCTTTGGTGACTGTTCTTTAGATAATTTGAAGTGACTAGCTAATGGTGTGCTCACTGGTTTTGTATCTTGCATGCTGAATCTGTTGAGAACCTTTTTGACATACTCTCCTTGTGACAAATTTAGAGTACCAGCCACTCTATCTCTGTTGATCCTCATTCCTAAAATCTATTTTGCAGCGCCTAGATCTTTCACTGCAAATTGATTAGACAACTGCTTCTTTAAGTTATTGATCTCTTGAATGCTTGACCCTACAATAAGCACATCATCTATATACAAGAGCATATAACTGTTGTCAAACTTCTTAACATAGCAACAATGATCTGCCTGACATCTTGTGAAGCCTATTGCACATGAATCCATTGAATTTCTTGTACCACTGTCTCGAAGCCTGTTTCAAACCATACAAGCTTTTCTGTAGCTTGCATACCAATCCATCTTTTCCCGATGCTATGAATCTTTGTGGTTGCTTCATGTAGATGTCCTCTTCCAAATCACCATGGAGGAAAGCTGTTTTCACATCTAACTGCTCAAGAAACAAATCTTCTGTAGCCACAATTCCCGATACCAATCTGATTGTAGTCAACTTCACAACCGGAGAAAAAATCTTAGTGTAGTCGACACCTTCTTTTTGCTGAAATCCCTTCACAACCAATCTAGCTTTATAGCGCTTGCTACCATCATGTTCTTCCTTGACCCTGTAAACCCTTTTGTTATGCAAAGCCTTCTTTCCCTTTGGAAGGTCAGTTAACTCCCATGTCTAATTTGACATGAGGGAGTCCATCTCATCCTGTATAGCTAACTCCCATTTGGCCGAATTTTCAACATACAATGCTTCATCATAACTCTCTGGTTCACCACCATCTGACAACAATATATAACTTAACGAAGGAGAATAACGCTGTGTAGGTTTGGAACCTCTGGCGGACTGTCTCACCTCAATCATAGGTGTGCCTTGTTCCACCTGTGGAGCAGCTTGTTCCACCCTTGGAACCACTGTTTCGGGATTATTTTGAACTCTACTCTGCACATCATTCTCAGAGATCCCTTCTAATTAAACGTACTTAGCATTCTCAGCATGAGTACCAGCATTTTTAGATTCTACAACTGACCTTTTCTTATACTATCGCGACCCAAAACCCTCTCTAGGAGTTAGAGTGAATCTTGGATGACTTATTATAACCTACATGACATGCTTGACAAACCATTCTGCAAAACACACCGAACATATACAATAAAGGACAAAATAACGGAAGCATAAACTAACATGACACAGCGGAAGTCTAACCAAAACCTCTAAGTATATACTTGATCCAAGTTTGTACAAAAGAGAAATCAAAATAAAGAAGGTGCGGACACGCCTGTCAAAATACATGAGTATAAATCTCTCATGCTCACCCACACTCACTTAGAATCTACCACCTAGTAATAGCCCTCTACATGAGGCTCCTCAGCAGGGGTCTCCTCGATGTACTCTTCCTCCCATGGACCGGGAGCACATATGTCAAAAGGAGCGGGCGCTCCACTAACACTTGCCAACATCAAAAGTATGGCTGAGCATGGAATACTCAGCAGGTACCAAATACTAACCAACAATCATAGCAATATAATAATGGAAATAAAACAGGAAGCAGTTCATATAATTGACAGGAAAGTAAACAGTTTATAGTTCATGCTTGCATCATATCAAAGTCGGAAAACTCTTGAAATCATCGTATGCTTGACTTGACTTAAAATACTCTTTTTGTGCTTGAAAAACTTGTCTTATCATGTTCTGTCTTGCTTGCCTTGTCGTGTCATGCGTATCATATCGTATCATGCATGTTATGTCATGTTCTTGCTTGCCTTGTCCTGGTTATGTTCTCTTGAAATTGGGTATGTTTAGCTGCCGTTCATAGTCCGTCGTAAACTAGCATCCCTTATGCTTGATAGAGTATGCCTAGCTGCCGTTCATAGTCCATCGTAACTAGTATCCCTTATGCTGGACTAGGTATGCCTAGCTGTCGTTCATAGTCCGTCGCAACTAGTATCCCCTACGTTGGACTGGGTATGCCTAGCTGCCGTTCATTGTCTGTCGCAATTAGTATCCCCTATGCTGGACTTGTGATATCGGAGCAAAGCATATCTTAGGATATGCCCTACCCCTATTACCAACCCTTACGTTTGACCTTGTCATGGTAGTCGTGAATCGAGATTTTTATACTTGGTTTTCTTGAAAACAAAACACGGTATTTTATGCGTGAAAAACCATATTCATGGATTACATGTCATGCTCGTGGTTCGAACAATTAAATCTACAACATGCCGTTCTAGGAATTAAGGGAAGTTCATACATGCATTTTCTAGCAAAAATCATCATTTTATTCACTGCGGCATTTCATCAAACACTTGGTGTGTACATTATTGTTAAAGCCTACATCATGCTTTTCTAGTGGATTGATGCTCACAACATACATGTGTGTTCATTATTGGTACAATGCCCTTCCCATTTTCCCCATCACATTTTAACCATCTATAACATTCATTCACTAATTTCATCTCATATCATGTGAAACATTTAGGGAAAAGTAAGGAAAAATAGAGAATCATAGCAATAGAGGAAAGAAAACATGACAAGAAGGGTAGCATAGGGTACCGACCTTCAATAGATGAGGAGAAACCCTCACAATCCTGAATAGAATCGCGACCAAGCTTGGAGAACTCCCTTGCTTGATTTGGGGAAGATCACCATTGATCTTGATCTCCTTCTTCTTCAATCTCAAACCCTCTTGGCAAATCCCCAATCTCTCCTCTCTTCTTCTTCTCTAATCTCTCTTTGGTCTTCTTTAGTTTTAGGATAAGCCATAAACCCCCAAAGAGGCCCCCTATTTATAGGCCAATGGTAGAAACCCTAAAAATCCCGAAATAAAATTCTGTGTTCGCGACCTATGATCGGTCGTAGGTTCTTTACGATCGATCGTAACATTCCACAATTGGTCTTAATTTTCTACGATCAATCGTAACATTCACAGAGAGTTTTGGCCATTTCTGAGATTCTACGATCGATCGTAACTTCACCTACGATCGTGCGTAGGGTCTGTATGATCATTCATAACTCTTGCATAAATTTTCAGATTTTCCGTTTTCGTATTTCGGTCATAACTTTTGACTCGTTCGTCGGATTTTGACGATTCAACTTGCGTTGGATTCATCATTCGAAAAGGAATATTACTGGAATTTTAGAATTTTCAAATTCCTCTTTATTTATTGATCAAATTGCCCCTAAAGTTGACTGATTCAAAAATGGAGTTCAGTAACCCGGATTTTTAACATATCCGACTTAGGAATCCCACTTTTAACACTTAAAATTCTTTAAAATTTCTCATTTCATAGAAATGGAAGACTACAAAGGCCTAAAGCCTTGACACGGATTCCAATACATGGACAAAAGTTCCGGGGTTCTACATATACATTACTTTTTTTTATTAAATAGGACATCTCTACTTCTAATGATTTTTTGACTTTGGTAATCCCAAAATCGATAACCAAATTCATCAGTACCATACCCAATAAAAGTACATTTCTTGGACTTCAGGTCAAGTTTGCTCCTAGCATTAGCATCTATATGCACATATGAAACACAACCAAACACTTTTAAATGTGAAAGATTTACCTCTTTTTTGCTCCAAGCCTCCTCTGGTAAGTAGTTATCCAAAGGAATAGAAGGTCCACAGTTGATCAAGTATATTGCAGTGTTAATTGCATCAACCCAAAATATGTTGGGCAATCTAGAGTATATCCTCATGCTTCTAGCATGCTCATTAAGAGTTCTGTTCATGCATTCTGTGACGTCATTCTGTTGCAGTGTCTCGGTAACAGTCTTCTCCATTCTGATCTCATTAATTGCACATAATCGTTTGAACTCGTTGTCTCCATACTCCCCTCCATTATCAGATCTCAAACACTTTACTTTCAACTCTGTCTCATTTTCCATCATGACCTTCCACATTTTAAAAGTATCGTAAACATCAGATTTATTTTTCAAAAAATAAACTCATACCTTCCTTGTTGAATCATTGATGAAAGTAACATAATATGATGCGCTTCCAAGAGATGAAACTGGAGCAGGTCCCTATACATCAGTATGTACCAACTCTAATTTTCCTGTCTTAGGTGTTCTGCCAGCCTTTAAAAACTGACCCTCTTCTGTTTCCCAAAGATGTAATCCTCACACAAATCAATATCCACTGATTTTATACCCGACAATTTTCCTTTCGACAGAAGTACCTTCATCCCCTTTTCACTCATATGACCAAGCCTACGATGCCACATATTCAAATCTACACTTGCATTAGCAACTGCAATGGTAGTCCTAGTATTTGTTGTCATATAGAGAGTATTCGTCTTCTTTCCACGAGCCACAACCAAAGCTCATTTGGTGATTTTCCACAAGTCACCCACAAAGATTACTGCATGCCCTTCGTCATCAAGCTAACCCACAGAAATTAAGTTTCTCTTCAAGCTAGGAATATGCCTAACATTCTACATCTTCTATATACCTCCATTAGGTAATCTGATCCGAACATCTCCATTGCCCACAATATTCAAAGATTCATCATCAGCCAAATAAACTTTTCCGAAATCACCACTGATATAGTTCTCTATGATTTCTCGAAGTGGGCTAGAGTGAAAGGATGCCCTTGAGTCTAAAACCTATGATTCAATAGGATTGTCGACGCTAAAAATCAAAGCATCATGAATCTGTTCTGTGACATTTGCAGATTTTTGCTCACCTCTGTCATTCTTTCTTGGTGTTTGACAATCTCTCTTTAGATGTCCCTTCTCCCCACAGTTTCAATACTCGGGTAATTTTTCAGATCTCAATTTGCTTCTTTTTCTGGGTTTAGATCTACCGCGATCGGAGTTTTTCTTCCCATACGTTCTTCCCTTGGACTCAGTATTTAAAGCAGAACCCGATGTTTCACCTGATTCCCTCTTGCGAATCTCTTCACTTAGAATCAAGTCCCAAACATCATCAAACTTTAATTCGAATTTCTTGAAGAATCGCTCACTGCCATTACAGTGTCATACGGACTTTCTGGCACAGAGGACAGAAGAATCAAAGCCCTAACCTCATCAGCAAATTCGATTTCTACAGAGCTCAACTGAGTAGTGACTATGTTGAACTCATTCAAGTGCTCAGCCACGAACACACCTTCTGACATCTTTAGGTTAAATAACTGCCACATCAAATATACATTATTGGTGGCAGAAGGCTTTTCGTACAATATTTGGAAGTACGGTCATAAGATCTGCCATGGTCTTCTCCTTCGCTATGTTGAAGGCGATGTTATGAGACAAAGTTAATTGAATAACTCCAAGCGCCTATCTAGCGAGAAGAGCCCATACATCATCTTTCATCGCATCTGGTTTCTTTCCTGAAAGAGGCTGATATAGCTTCTTCTGGTATAGATAATCTTCGATCTGCATCTTCCAGAAACCAAAATCCGTGCCATTGAACTTGTCGATCTTAACCCTTCCATCATCAGCCATCGCTCCCACTCGAACCTAGAGTTCTGATACCACTTGTTAGGGAATGAACCCTACAACAGGATCTGTGAGACACGAAATTTAGACAGAAAAGTGAACAAGAACAAACACACAAGAACATCAGATTTACGTGGCTCCCTCAAGTTGAGGTACGTCCACGGAGTCGCCAAGATTTCACTATGTTCTAAGGCAAAAAAAATTACAGAGTTGCGATCTAAACTGACAGTAGCCGCCCACACCTATTCTTAATAGTATTAGAGCTACAAAGCAAATGTGAAAAATACCATAGTGCCCCTCAAAACTCTGTAGAATGTTCAGTCGAGGCAGGCTCCACACTCCCTATCAATCTCCCACTTGGAGACTGACTCCAACAAAAGCTCTAACTCCACATGCTTCCAAACACAAACAAACATCTCAGCGACTCACTCCTCCATCATTAGGCTTGTAGACATATTGAAGCTAAACATAGCTTCAGTTTCTCAATAGTAACTACCTTGGTTAACATGTCTACTGGATTCTCACTTCCACGGATCTTCTCAAGTAACAGTACTCCATCATCCAAAAGAGAACGTATGAAATAGTATCTCAATTGTATGTGCTTCGTTCTGGATTGAAATGCCGGATTCTTTGTAAGATGAATAACACTCTGACTATCGCTGTACAAAATACTGTTCTTCTGCTTCTTACCCAACTCTCTCAAAAATTTTTGCAACCAAGTCATCTCCTTGCTAGATTCAGTAACTGCAACATATTCAGCTTCTGTAGTGGAGAGAGCCACAATCTTCTGTAACTGAGAAACCTAACTTACTGTTGTACCACCCAAATTATATACATACCCAGTGGTACTCCTCCTGTTGTCAACATCACCAGCTAAGTCTGAATCAACATAACCCCGCAGTGTCATATCTGCCCCTTTAAAACAAAGTGTTGTTTCTGTGATACCCTTTAAGTATCTAAGGATCCATTTTACTGCCTCCCAATGTGGTTTACCCAGCTTACTCATGTACCTGCTCACAACTCCCACTGCATGTGCTATGTCTGGCCTGATGCAGACCATAGCATACATTAGGCTGCCAATAGCGGAAACATATGGAACCCCTTCCATGTATGCATGCTCCTGCTCCGTCTTCGATGACTGTTCTTTAGATAAATTGAAGTTACTAGCTAATGGTGTGCTCACTGGTTTTGCATCTTGCATGCTGAACCTGTTGAGAACCTTTTTAACATACTCTCCTTGTGACAAATTTACAGTACCAGCTACTCTATCTCTGTTGATCCTCATCCCCAAAATCTGTTTTGCAACGCCTAGATCTTTCATTGCAAACTGATTAGACAACTGCTTAAATTATTGATCTCTTGAATGCTTGACCCTACAATAAGCATGTCATCCACATAAAAGAGCAAAATAGTCATTGAACTTGTCGATCTTAACTCTTCCATCATCGGCCATCGCTCCCACTCGAACCTAGAGCTCTGATACCACTTGTTAGAGAATGAACCCTACAACAGGATCTATGAGACGAAATTTAGACAGAAAAGTGAACAAGAACAAACACATAAGAACACCAGATTTACTTGGTTTTCTCAAGTTGAGGTACGTCCATGTAGTCGCCGAGATTTCACTATGTTTTGGAGCAAAAAGTATTACAGAGTTGAGATCTAAATTGACAGTAGCCACCCACACCTATTCTTAATAGTATCAGGGCTACAAAGCAAATGTGAAAAATACCATAGTATCCCTCTGGATCCGCAAGAATAGAGGTAGGATGTTCAGTCAAGGTAGACTCCACTGTCCCTATCAACTTTTAGCTCTAAAAAAGTCAAAAGTTGTGGCTTTTGGATAGACTTCTCAGAAAAGAAAAATACTTCTCCAAGAGTTATTTCGCAGGAAGTAATTCTTGAAATCCGAAATTTAAAAATAAAAAGATCAGATTTCGGTCGAAATTCTGAAATCTTCGAAATCCGAAATTTCCCGCCGAAAATCTGATTTTTGAAATAAACCTAGTTTCAATGTCGTTGGGGTTGTCCGAAACCGAAATTTCAAACCTTGGTCCAAAGAAACTTCCGGGAAAAGTTGACATTTTAACTTCTCCATAAATTACTCTTCTTGAAAGTTCTACTAAAAAAGTCCTTCTCTTAGGCTCCATTCTTTTAGTGGAACTTTTAAAAGTCCGAAACATGAATGGTTTTGAACAAGAGGCAATAGTCTGGGAAGAGAGGGGAGAGGCTTTCTAGCCCTTTCACTCGATCGTATCTCAAATTTATGAAGTTCAATTTAATTAAAAGTTCCAAATCTATGGAACTTAAAAAAATTCAATTTTTTTGGTAGAACTAGAAAGTTCCATATTTATAGAACTTTTGCACTTCATAGAATAATATAGTTCTAGATATCAAGTAAAATTAGGCATGAAACAATGAAAGTTCTAATCTTTAAAAGTTCCACCAAAAGAACGGAGCCTTAGAGAAGTTTATCCAAACAGGGGCAAATTATTGTAAATTTCTTCATGGGGTGGTATCAAATAGTGGGCCTCTCAATTTTTAAAAATTTAATTAGTATAGTTGGCCCCCCAATTTTTTTTGTCTTATATATACAGTGCCCTCCCATTGTTTTTGCCATATTTATAGTGGGCCCCATCTGTTGTGTATCTTTAGTGCCTAACTAAGTCCACTCGGCAAGTTATAACTGGACTCCTCGGAGTTCAGTTATACCTTTGAGGTCGCGACATGTCCCTATTGACACCCCTTAATTATGTGATTAAAATTCACCCACTCTTAGGATTCACCTACTTATCCTTGGTTTTTAGAATAAAAAATATTGAATTTTTGTTAACCTTAGGAATTAATGAATTTTAAATAGGGATCAAAAATATTTGATATATTTTTTAAAAACCAAGGATTGGTAGGTGAATTTTAACCACAATTAAGGGCAATCAATAGGGACGGGGGGGGGGGGGGGGAAAAAAGAACCCATTTTTTTTTCTCGGAAGTTATGATCCCAACCCCCAAGCTCCATACGCTCAAATACATAAATTAATTTATATATTTATTTCGCATAAATTACTCTTCTTGAAAGTTCTACTAAAAAAGTTCTTCTCTTAGGGTCCATTCTTTTAGTGGAACTTTTAAAAGTCCGAAACATGAATGGTTTTGAACAAGAGGCAATAGTCTGGGAAGAGAGGGGAGAGGGTTTCTAGCCATTTCACTCGATCGTATCTCAAATTTATGAAGTTGAATTTAATTAAAAGTTCCAAATCTATGGAGCTTAAAAAAATTCAATTTTTTTGGTAGAACTAGAAAGTTCTATATTTATAGAACTTTTGCACTTCATAGAATAATATAGTTCTAGATATCAAGTAAAATTAGGCATGAAACAATGAAAGTACTAGTCTTTAAAAGTTCCACCAAAAGAACGGAGCCTTAGAGAAGTTTATCCAAATAGGGGCAAATTATTGTAAATTTCTTCATGGGGTGGTATCAAATAGTGGGCCTCTCAATTTTTAAAAATTTAATTAGTATAGTTGGCCCCCCAATTTTTTTTGTCTTATATATATAGTGCCCTCCCCCTGTTTTTGCCATATTTATAGTGGGCCCCATCTGATGTGTATCTTTAGTGCCTAACTAAGTCCACTCGGCAAGTTGTAACTGGACTCCTTCGAGTTCAGTTATACCCTTGAGGTCGCGACATGTCCCTATTGCTACCCCTTAATTATGTGGTTAAAATTCACCCACTCTTAGGATTCACCTACTTATCCTTCGTTTTTAGAATAAAAAATATTGAATTTTTATTAACCTTAGGAATTAATGAATTTTAAATAGGGATCCAAAAAATTTGATATATTTTTTAAAAACCAAGGATTGGTGGGTGAATTTTAACCGCAATTAAGGGCAATCAATAGGGACCGGGGGGGGGGGGGGGGGACCCTTTTTTTTTTTCTCGGAAGTTATGACCCCAACCCCCAAGCTCCATACGCTCAAATACATAAATTAATTTATATATTTATTTCGCCCCCACCCCCCAATGAAAAAGTCCTGGCTCCGCCCTTGCAAACAGAGTAAACATCACCTCTCGAAGATCCCCAATTTTACAGGTAGGTCATAGGAGGACAACATGTATGCTCAGACCTACTAATGAGGAGTTTCTGCTTCAGATATCTCAAGTGGGGAACACATGGATGAAAAGCAATTGAAATTAAAATAAGACTCATATTTCTAATCCTGCAATAGAACCTCATCTGGTACATGTATATAGATCTCAGGTATTATCAACTTCAACTCTATTTGACTGCTGTTCATCAAAAAAGAAAAAAAAACTCCATTTGACTACGTGCCACGTATAAATCTTTATAAGCTAAATTTACCCAATCTTTTTCATCAATAATGACTTATCCCAAATTCTTGGAGTCTGCAAACATGAATATTGTCATGAATATTGTCTCTCACTTAAAAGTCATTACTTCGGTTAAATCACAGATTATCATGTCTCATTCCATTACCATCCATGCTATTTTTGGCTTTTCCTTATCTTTTCAGAGTTTGAACTTAGCACTAAATTACTAAGTCATTAGACCCGTTATTAACAGGGAAGTGCCATGATTTTCATCCGGGGGCTAACAGTGAACTGAAAAAAAATTTAGAACTAAGTTTGTGGGTTCTATATTAAATTTAACCCTGATTAAACTTAAGAAAATTAAATTTTTTGTTTTTTTTCTTCTAAAAAACGAGATTGGATTGCTTAATTATATGTGTAAGTGAATCTCAACTATAATTGGTGAGTGTTAAAAAGGGATACGAAGACACGGGGTAAAATATGAAACGAACCCATGGGTACACTCAGGCATAGCATAGCATAGCATAGCACTGCTCTTTTAGTTTTTGTTGAGGCATAGCATAGCACTCGGTCTTTACCAAGTATTAATGATTCTAGAATGTCGGTAGCTTGCTGCTCGCTTGGTCTTTGTTATACATGGTTGTAGAATGTCGGTGAAAATCTATATTTATAACTCTACCCTCTAAATTATTTTTTTTTGGAACTCAGGTATCCCCAACCCTTTGGGTTAAGAGTCTTACGACTAATCCCCAAGGGTGCGACGTGAGCCCACAACCCGTCACATCAAGTAAATCCGGGTAAACCCATGTGGGGTAGCCCCCAAATAGTGAGAAATGGAACCCAAGACCTCCCCCCAGAGAAAACGTCCGGAACCAGTGGTCACCCACTTACCTGTAGTATAACTATAAGCATGTGTCGTCTGGCTTCGGTGGTCCCCCTTCCCCACTCGTTGTACAAAAACCTGCTTTTCAACCAACCTCTCCCCACTCGTTATATATTTTTTTTGATGACGCACTCGTTATATATTCTTAAACACCCCCAGAAAAGAGCCTTTGACTGCAAAAGGTTATTTGATTTTCTAATTTACTTCGAGGCAAAGTTTCCATTGTATGGATGATATTTGATAGGAAGCTTGGATTTTGCTAGCTCCACTGTCCTGTCAATATATTCCCCCCACAAAGATTTGTCGTGGGCCTCCATTTGTACTAGTATAATCTAACTAAGAAATTTCCAGGAAAATGAAGATTGAAGAGTCGGTTGAGTGTACTATAAATATGCATTCTTCGTTTTCTGACGGAAGTAGAAAAATTCTCTGTTCTTCCTTAGTTCGCTTTTAGTGATCTACTATCTTTTGTTTTTGGTTAAGGCAACTACACCACAATTTCTTACTCTTCTCTACACTAGCCTCTCTCTCTCTCATACCTTTAATCTCTTCTCTTCGAAACATACAAACCCTAATTTTTTTACTCTCTTTTTCGTTTGGGCGTTCCACCGAAAACAGAGTCTTTTTCTCTCTTGGATCTCTCTATCTGCCGCATTTTTGTGATCGATTCGAACTAGAACAATGGCCGGGAGAAGGAAAAGTCCGGCGATCGGGATCGATCTCGGGACGACTTATTCGTGTGTTGCAGTTTGGAAACAGGATCGTATTGAGATCATAGTAAATGATCAAGGTAACAGGACTACTCCTTCGTATGTCGCTTTCACTGATTCTGAGCGCTTGATTGGAGATGCTGCCAAGAACCAGGTCGACATGAATCCTATCAACACCGTTTTTGGTAAATTTCCCCTCCTCCATCTTTAATTATGGTGTTTAATATAGTGAGATTTTTTGTTTTTTGTTTTTTGAGTCTTTATCTATTATATCTTTTAATGAATTAACCAATGAGAAGCCAATCGGATCTTTAGGGTTTTCATTTGCTATAAAGTTAGCTCTCTTACGTGATTTAGGTGATTTTATGGCGTTTAATTGCTGTATTTCTTTTTTTTTCCTTTGAGATTCGTGATCTTGGTAGAAACGGAGCTGAAATATTTCTAATCTGTTTATCATGCTTTAGGTGTTTTTGGATGTTCACTTCCATAGATCTAGGTTCGATAGTTTGGGCAGTAGGGAATTTGGCTCTAAGAACTCGTATCTAATAGCTTTGTCATAGGGAAATAAAGAATCACTGCAAACTTATTTTTCGGTTCTTCTTTTTCGTTATCTCTTATGGTTTGAAGGTCTGAGTCCATTTGGGTTTTCGGCCTATACCAACTAAGGGACCAAAGATTGATTTTTGGTTTTCAATTGAGCAAACCATTTTAGCAGTCATGAATTGGACAATTTGTTCAATTGTGGATCTACTGATAAAGAAAAACATTTTGATTGGTTTCCTTTATGCATTCTTAGTGATGCATACATTGTAAGTTTTGGCTCAAATTCTATATGTGGGTTTTGTCGGGAAGTTGGTGTGGATCTTACCCAGATCCTTGATGACCCGGTGTGCGACCCAAGTGACCCGATTAATAGGCAATGTGTGGGGTTCACAAATTTTGACCCATATTTTTCGACCAGTTTTGTCTTCTCGTTGTAACCCTAGATATATAAAGGGTTTTCTTTGAGGATGTGAAAAAGGGGGTTTAGAGAGAGCTACTGTACCCTGTTTTCTCCTGTATTCTTAGTGGATTTCTTGCCGTTTTCTCCCTTGGACGTAGGCACCTTGCTGAACCACGTATATCTTGTCTCTTTTGTTCGATTGCTTGGTTTCTTGTTTTCTTATTTCTCTAGATTTGTCGAACTGGTTATAACATACATGTTGAAGGTTTTCCAATGATATTGTCTCTCTTGTTCAGATGCGAAGCGCTTGATTGGTAGGAGATTCAGTGATGATTCTGTGCAGAGCGACATCAAGTTATGGCCCTTTAAGGTCATGGCCGGCCCTAGTGATAGGCCCATGATCGTGGTAACCTACAAGGGTGAGGAGAAGAAGTTTTTTGCTGAGGAGATTTCCTCCATGATCCTCGTAAAGATGCGCGAGACTGCCGAGGCTTTCCTCAGTTCCACGGTCAAGAATGCAGTCGTCACTGTTCCTGCCTACTTCAATGACTCTCAACGTCAGGCTACAAAGGATGCTGGTGTCATTGCTGGCCTCAATGTCATGAGAATCATAAATGAGCCCACAGCTGCTGCTATTGCCTATGGTCTTGATGAGATGGCAGGCAACGTTGGTAAGAAGAATGTGCTCATCTTTGATCTCGGTGGTGGTACTTTTGATGTCTCTATCCTCACCATGAAAAAGGATATCTTCGAGGTGAAGGCCACTGCTGGAAATACTCACCTTGGAGGAGAGGATTTCGATAATCGTATGGTAAACCACTTTGTTGATGAATTCAAGAAGAAGCACAAGAAGGACATCCAAGGGAACCCTAGGGCTCTCAGGAGGTTGAGGACATCCTGTGAGAGGGCGAAGAGGAGACTCTCATCTACTGCTCAAACCACCATTGAGATTGACTCTTTATATGAAGGTATTGATTTCTCTTCCACCATCACCCGTGCCAAATTTGAGGAGCTCAACGTGGATCTCTTCAAAAAGTGTATGAAGTCTGTAGAGAAGTGTATGGGGAAAGCAAAGATGGACAAGAGCAGTGTCCACGATGTTGTTATTGTTGGTGGGTCTACGAGAATTCCCAAGGTGCAGCAGTTATTGCAGGACTTCTTCAATGGGAAGGAGCTTTGTAAGAGCATTAACCCTGATGAGGCCGTTGCGTATGGTGCTGCTGTTCAAGCTGCTATCTTGAGTGGTGGTGGTAACAAGAAGGTCCAGGACTTATTAGTCCTGGATGTCACTCCTCTGTCTATTGGTCTTGAGACTGCTGGAGGAATCATGAATCAGTTGATTCCAAAGAACACCACCATTCCCACCAAGAAGGAGCAGGAGTTCTCCACCAACTCGGACAACAAACCTGGTGTGTTGATCGAGGTGTACGAGGGCAATAGAACTAAAACCAAACACAACCACCTTTTGGGTAAATTTGAGCGCTCTAGCATCCCTCCAGTTCCCAGGGGTGTTCGTCAGATTACTGTGTGCTTTGACATTGATGCCAATGGTATCTTGAATGTTTCGTCTAAGGACAAGACTACTGGTCTGAAGATTACAATCGCCATTGAAAAAGGCAGGCTCTCAAAGGAGGAGCTTGAGAAGATGGTCCTTGATGCAGAGAAGTACAAATCTGAGGATGAGGAGCACAAGAAGAAGGTGGAGTCCAAGAATGCTCTGGAGAACTATGCTTACAACATGAGAAACAGAGTGAAGGATGAGAAGAAAAGTGCTAAGCTTGCCCCTGCTGACAAGAAGAAGATCAAGGATGCCATCAAGGAGGCCCTTTGGTGGATTGACAACAACCAGCTTGCGAAGGCTGATGAGTTTGAGGATAAGATAAAGGGATTGAAGAGCATATGCAAGCCCATCAGTGGCAAGATAAAACATTTTAGTCACCGTCACGCGCTTACATTCGAACCTAACCATGCACCTTACGAGTGTAATGGGTGTAAAGAACCAGGGTTTGGGCCAACTTACTTGTGTGAGCACAATCCTTGCGACTTTCACCTCCACGAGCATTGTTCAATAACTTCCCTCAATTCCACCTTCTCCCATAGTTTCTACGGGGATTATGAATTTAGATTCTGCAAGGAACCACCTGCGACAAAGAATGGGAAGGGGAGATTCTGTAACGCGTGTGTTAATGACATAAAAGGATATGTCTATCATTGCATCACTGGAGATTATGACTTGCACCCGAATTGCGTGAACCTCCCGCTTACTTTAGAAGCTAAAGATGTGAAACTACATCTTGAGAGCAACATCTCGTTGAAGTGCGGCAGGTGTCGGAGTAGAAAACTCTGGAAAGATGTCACAGGCTGGGCGTACGTGTCCAAGTGCGGCCAATACCAATTTCATGTGTCCTGTGTGAAGGACATAATTGTTGAGAACTGGGAGAAGAGGAATTATTTTCATCACTGTGGTGGTTTTGATATGAGTAGCCTAGCACTGGAAAGTTCAAGTGCAGGGAAGAGTAAGAAGTACTGGAAGATAGCAAAGATGGTTCTTAAGTTCATCATCTCTGCCATTCTTGGAGATCCAATAACCTTGGCTGCTCTTCTCTGTGAACATCTCTTCCTGTCATGACGAAATTGTGGAGGATGATCAAGATATTTGGATGGATATATTTGTGTAGAGTGATAAAATAGAGTCGTGGTTGTGTGGTGTTTGATTTACTTTATTAAAGTTTGTACTCAAGATTCAAATTGTCACTAACCGTTAGGGTTCAACAATCTTTATAGAAAAAATATTAACCTAAAGGATTAATATTTGTTAACCAGAGTTGAAAGAATAGTTAAATGAGCTATGTGAGTGAGAGTTCAATTGCAATTGGACAGGATCCGGTCTCCGCTCGGCCTGGCCCAACTAAAAAACCGTAGGAATTAGGAATCCCATTAATATTGGGGCCTAACTAAGCGTGGCCCAATGAAGACCCTAAATGTAACAACGCATGTAATGGACTGAAGGAAGAGGAAGGCTAGCGACAGATGCATAATTCAAAATTTTTTTTCAAACTCTTACTTGGGTGCAACACCCGGCAATGGTAAGTGGTAACCCTTCAACACATTAAGAAATAAGTTTATTTTTTTATAGAAAAAATTTATGATTTATATGATTCTTAAAGGTACGACGACAAATTAGTAACACTTGTTAATCCCATAGTCAAGGCGGAGTAAGCCCATATAAGTTCTTGGCGCCTCAAACAGTTGGTACCCGTTCTGAGGAGCTCTAGGGTGAAGCTTACATGGGCTGCATGTGTGTGGTGTGTGTGTGAGTTTGCATGTGGTGTGTGTGTGTGTGTTTGCTTGGGTGGTGTGAGTATTCCCTTGTCTTTGCCTTCAGTCATTGCCTTGTGGTATGATTGAGTTTACCAAAAAAACCAGAACACCTTTAGGGTGAGTGTTTAGTTCCACATCGGGTTCTTACCCGAGCATGTCGTCCCATATAAGTTCCTTGGTGCCCCAAACGGTTGGTACCCGTTTTGAGGAGCTCTAGGGTGAAGCTTACATGGGCTGCATGTGTGTGGTGTGTGTGTATGTCTTTGTTTGGGTGGTGTGAGTATTCCTTGTCTTTGCCTTTTCAGTCATTGCCTTCTGGTATGATTGAGTTTACCAAAAATAAAAAAGGGCGGAGTAAGGATTTTCTAGTTAAGGCGGCTACAAAATATCTTAGGTCTAGGTGATAGGGTTTAGGATATGCCCCCAAATTAAGTTCTTGGGCCATTCTTACATAAGTATTGTTTGCCATTGTTTACGGGGCAATTGTCTCCATGCCCATAGTTATGTTCAGGTAAATAATTAAGTCAATAGTATAAGATATATATATATATCATTCTACTAATAAAAGTATAAGGAGTAACATAAACTTTATGTTGACAAAAATACCTTTCACATTATTTTATAAATTAAATTATAATGTATAGTATATATGGGGTCCATAAGACCCATTATGATGGAAATAATTAGCAATTTTACTTTTGATAAACTTCTTAAAGTCTATCCATCTATCTATTTAGTAATCCTATTGGGGCTCAATTATAAAATCCTATCTTTGACCCTAACGATGCAATTATCTTCAACATGGGCCGGGGTCATGGTGAGGAGTAGGATTAAGATTCAAATGTAACAGATTTAGCATGTTCTTCCGATTATGTATTTGTTGTCCATCATGATCAACTCTTTTGTTTATTTATTTTTTCTATTTGCTTTTCATTATGCTAACCATGAAATGCAATTGGAGGTCTGATGGGTTATAATTGATAGTATGCATTCCATTTTAGTACTTTAATTATCTGAGTCATCTCCATATTTAGGATGGAAAATAATCACCTCCTCAGTCGGTGACTCCATGTGTCCCCCTTTTAATTACTTTTAATTGTTGTTAAGATTCACTCATCCCTAAGGTATCTACCCTTAGTTAACTATCTTTAATTGTTTTAACCCATGGTTAAAACACTTAAAACCCAAGTTCATGGCAGTTGAAGGAGCGGCTTTGTGAGAGCGAGGAGCAATAGTTCTCTTCTCGCCCGAATGAACTATTGCTCATTCAGGATATGTCTGTTAACTTTTGGGTGGCAGGCAATTGAAGTTACGAGGACAAGTGCAGATGCGTTATTGGTCTCGTGGCGATGGTTTCTTGTTGGTGACACAGCTAGAAGGACACCAAAGTTATCCATCTCGATTTAAAAAAAAAAAACATCCATCTTGTCTTTTTTTAGTAAACTCAATCATACCACAAGGCAATGACTGAAGGCAAATACAAGGAAATACTCACACCACCCATGCAAACCCCCACACACACACCCAGCATGCAAACTCATACACACAGCACACACATGTAGCCCTTGTAAGCTTCACCCTAGAGCTCCTCAAAACGGGTACAAACCGTTTGAGGCACCAAGGAACTTAAAAGGGACAGCATGCTCGGGTAAAATCCATCTTGTCATTAGTTTGATTTTTGCAACCTCTAGAGGGAAAGAACCTGTTGGAGTCTGGAGACCCCAAAACCCTTTAAAAAAAGGATTTTCTTGTAGTATGTGATTGTTATTCAATCAATTTTATTAAATTTTAAGTACTTAGTATTTACTAAAGAAAATACTAACAAGACGGAATGCTAAAATGCATTGCTTTTCCGTGTGGCAACAAGGCCCCATACATTGGATCTCAAATGGCCAAGAAGCCAAGATATAGGGATTTCAGTGTTTTGTGCATGAGAACATTGCACAACTATTGCAATATGTAGGAATTGTAGCCGGTTGTTACTGTTGAGGCATCAAGGAGCCATTGACCTAGGCTGTTGACAGTCAACCAAGACCTGCATAGTGCATAACATCATGCAACTACCTCACTAAGTTGGTTGATGAATCAGGCTCTTGACTAATCTTAAACTAGGTCTTAACAAGGACTCTTTAACTTCCTTATAATTTCCTTATACATAGAAAGAAGTTATTAGTAACGTTTTTTAAAATAATTCTTTTAAAGTGTTACTATCAATAAGGACTCTATTAGAAAGAGTCCTTATTTTTATACATTTATAAGTGAGATCCATAAATAATCAGCTTTTAACAACTCTCTTTTCTATTATTAATTTAAATTTATATATGAGAATTTAAATTTAATTACTAAAATATATTCAATAAAAATACTAATATATTATAAAATTAACTAACAAAAAAAGATACGTCTAATGAAAATATAATAAATTTTTTACTTTAAAAATTATGTTTTTCATTAATATAAAAAAAAATTATACGTGCAAAGCACGTACACTTTACTAGTATATACTAGTATACACCCCGTGCGATGCACGGGAAATTATAATCCTAATTGGCGTGAAGCACGCACTGATCATAGTGAGTTGCTGCATAACATTTAAATGATCATAAGAAAATGTTCAAGGATATGATCACGCCTGTTTTTTGTCATTCAATCCATCTGTGACACATATGCAATTGTTTTCAAGAGAATTCAATTGCAAATGGCTGTGATCTGTTCTCCTTGTTGGCAGAATCCTACCAATATTTACACAGAAGTCGTCACCTACTCCCTTCGATGTCATAATGTTTGGATTCCCAACAGTAAGTACCGTAGGATGTTAGTTGATAATCAACAAACAGTCAAGAAAAAAGTGCTGTGTTGGGGACAAGTATAGGCAGCCCTTGTGTGGGCACAACCAACAATGCCTAAAGGCCATATGTTCACAACAACTATAGCAGTGATATTGAATCTTATAAGAGCAATGTTGGTGTTTTAATATGGAGAACGTCCATGTGTGTGAGTGTGTTTGGCTGTGTGTGGGAGTATTGTGTTTACCTTTAACTCTAAAAAAATATATGGAGGACATGATGCGTAAACTCCATTATCTGGAGTTTATTTGGGTGCTCCACTTCTATGTTGATCATGACAACAACATAGCAATCTTTAAAGAAAATGGTCGCTATGAGATTCAATTTAATCGTCCAATTCCTTTTCTAAAATAAAGGGCAAAATAATTCATTTCCAATTTGCGAAATTGTTGGGTTGCGTCTTCGTGAATAAAGGATATGTTCAGTTATTTATGTGTAGAATACTCTATCAAGTTGGCTACAGTCACATCAGCTTAACTACGAAAACAGGGAATCCAAATAGATAAGGAGGGGGAATGCTTAATTTTTTTTTTTTGTTTCATGAATCATCCATGGTAAGACATTTGGAAAATCAAGCGCATCAGGATACGCCGGATGATATCCGAAACCCCCATGACACACCTCCAATTACTTATTTTCCTTCAAATTCAAGAAAACAAAATAATGATAATCCACAAAATGAATCTCTTATAATGATAAATAAAAATAATGCCACGAAATTTCAAGCAAGCTATGCAAGTAATTTTTTTTTGTCTTATAGATTTATGTCATTGATAATCACTCTAACACCAAAACACACCTGAATCAGACGGATCATGTTTTTGTAAGCAATTCAGATAATAATAAATAAAGAGGGAACAGATAGAGACGGAAGAGGGATCACCTATGTTAGACACGGAAACTAAGGTGCGTGCAATGGGTAAAGATAGACCGACTCACCTATGATGGTGATGCTGCAGTAGAAAGAAGTCGCCAACGTATACTGGTTTATATTAAGAACAAAGATGGTGTTGGTTAGATACACGGTAATTCAATGAATGGTGTTCAATGTCAAAGGATAAACATGCTTGGTGCAAACTCCAAACTGATGTTGTTCTAGTAACAGGATGCTTCAAAAACAGGGTCCTTGGTCGTGTGATTTGGTATAATCTTTGCTTTCTATCACTGGATCACACACCTCTTTGGTTTAAGCCTTCCATGTTACACGTTCGGCAAGTGGATTAGAATACCAAGACATAGAAACGGCCATTGCAAGTTTCTGAGAACTCGAGCAAGATCAAAATTAGAGTTAATGCCTCTAAAACACAAAAAAATACTGCAAGTTGGTTCTTTGATATGATATTCATATTCATTTTTTTTTTCTAAGTGGAGCACCCAAATAAACTACAACAGGCCCATGTTTCCTATTTAAACAACAGAGGAAACAAACCAATGGAATAAACTGAACCTTCATCGGTTTGGTAATATGCACACACGCAGGCGACTATACACACCAATTCCCAATGGTATTCATATCTCAGCAAAGCTTCAACAAAAAAATACTTTGGAGAAAGAGAGAGAGCGCTTTCACGTCCGTAGAGATAGAGAGCCAAACCCATATCAAACCGAGAGCTTAAAAAAGCTATTTTGGGTTTGTATTGAAAGAAGAGAGTAGTGGATACAAGCGAAGGTTGCTGTAAGAGATCATCTTCTCAAAAACTGCTCCTCTTGTTGTATAGATCTACAAAGAAATGTAGGTAGTAATTGTAAGGGATAAAATTCGTAAAAAGGAGTAAAAAGAAGGGGTAAAATAGGAATTTCTCACTCTAGCAAATTCTAACAATTTAGCCGACATAAGCCCACTTGGGCTATGTGCTGGCTCACTTGAGTGTTGTCTGACAGGTGACCTCATCATGACTACACAAGTCATGATGACTCCAAATGCCTATAAATAAGCAAGAATCACCAGAAAGAACAAAAGGATAGTGCGGGAGGCAAGAGAGGAAATCAAGGGCAGAAGAAGAAGAGGAAGAAGGAGATCTGAGAAGCTTGAGTCATTCACACCCCTAGCCCGAAGGGATATGCAGGCGGCCACTCACCTGATTCTCTCATCTTCCTTTGGTGTTATCCGGCTACTTGATGCTCTTTATGGCTTCACAATCTATTATGGTCACCGGATTCTCTCAAATAGGCCATGAATAGTGCCGAATCCGTTGTCGCGTTGTGTTGTGAATAGTGCCAAATCCGTTGTCGCGTTGTCTGTTATGAATAGTGCTGAGCTCGTTGTCCGTTGTGAGTTGCACAAGGTACCCGTTGTCTGATGCACAACGTATACGTTGTCAGAGCTACGTTGTCTGTGCCTTATCCGAGCTACGTTGTCTGTGCCTTATCCGAGCTACGTTGTCAGAGCTACGTTGTCTGTGCCTTATCCGAGCTACGTTGTCTATGCCTTGTCCGACCTACGTTGTCAGAGCTACGTTGTCTGTGCCTTGTCCGAGCTACGTTGTCTGAGCCATATTCTTTGTGCCTCCTGAACTACAATCTCCAGAGCATAACACCAGAGCTCGTCCTCAAGTGCATATACCCAGTGATCTCACGATAAGTATCTCTATACTATTATGTTCATATGTTCATGTGCTTGTGCCTTATACCGACTTTATCATTGGAGCTTATTTCAGGGTGCACACCCACCCCCTCAGACTCATTCACTGGTGGAGTTTTGCTATCATTCCTTTACCAACTAAGCAGCTATAGACGTGTGGCGTGTACGAGATTTTTCCCTTTCAAAATGGCGCCGTCTGTGGGAAAGAGGCAAATGACCTTAAACAATCACAAATGACGAGCGCCTTCTACGTCTGAATGGAGCTTTCACTGCATGGCAACAATCAAGAGCTTCAAGTGTTCATGCCCCTTCCCGTGCTCGAAGTACCTAATGACTTCATTTTTCTTGGTATTGTGATACATGTATATTCCCGTGCTCTCTGAACATGCTCTGAGGCACTATGCACGAGAAGCAATTGCTCTGACCTGACTAGGGGCTGATACAAGCTCGTCTTCGCTGGCACAAGCTCGTCCTCGTTGATGAAAGTTCCTCTTTGTTGTTGGCAAGCTCAGCCTCGTTGTCAATGATACGCTCTAACTCCTCGGCCAGCTCTGCCTCTACAACATCAGTCTTCATGCGAAAGCACAACGTATCAGTGAGAACGAAGCATCTACAACGGAAGAGAGAGGAGAGCGGAACACAATTAGTGTCTGCGGACCGGGTAGATCCATGTTCCTTTTCACACTCTAAGCAAGTTACTTATTTGTTTGTGCAGCATGTAGGATATCGTTTTTGAGAATTTTACCCATGAAGTATTCTCGGCACCTCGAACGGAGTCCAAGGCACCGAGAAGGGGCTAAGTGTAAGGGATAAAATTCGTAAAAATGAGTAAAAAGAAGGGGTAAAATAGGAATTTCTCACTCTAACAAATTCTAACAATTTAGCCGACATAAGCCCACTTGGGCTATGTGCTGGCTCACTTGAGTGTTGTCTGACAGGTGATCTCATCATGACTACACAAGTAATGATGATTCCAAATGCCTATAAATAAGCAAGAATCACCAGAAAGAACAAAAGGATGATGCGGAAGGCAAGAGAGGAAATCAAGGGCAGAAGAAGAAGAGGAAGAAGGAGATCTGAGAAGCTTGAGTCATTCACACCCCTACCCCGAAGGGATATGCAGGCGGCCACTCACCTGATTCTCTCATCTTCCTTTGGTGTTATCCGGCTACTTGATGCTCTTTATGGCTTCACAATCTATTATGGTCACCGGATTCTCTCAAATAGGCCATGAATAGTGCCGAATCCGTTGTCACGTTGTGCTGTGAATAGTGCCGAATCCGTTGTCGCGTTGTGCTGTGAATAGTGCCGAATCCCTTGTCGCGTTGTCTGTTATGAATAGTGCTGAGCTCGTTGTCCGTTGTGAGTTGCACAAGGTACCCGTTGCCTGATGCACAACGTATACGTTGTCAGAGCTACGTTGTCTGTGCCTTATCCGAGCTACGTTGTCAGAGCTACATTGTCTGTGCCTTATCCGAGCTACGTTGTCAGAGCTACGTTGTCTGTGCCTTATCCGAGCTACGTTGTCAGAGCTACGTTGTCTGTGCCTTATCCGAGCTACGTTGTCTGTGCCTTATCCGAGCTACGTTGTCAGAGCTACGTTGTCTGTGCCTTATCCGAGCTACGTTGTCAGAGTTACGTTGTCTGTGCTTTATCCGAGCTACGTTGTCAGAGCTACGTTGTCTGTGCCTTATCCGAGCTACGTTGTCTGTGCCTTGTCCGAGCTACGTTGTCAGAGCTACGTTTTCTGTGCCTTGTCCGAGCTACGTTGTCTGAGCCATATTCTTTGTGCCTCCTGAACTACAATCTCCAGAGCATAACACCAGAGCTCGTCCTCAAGTGCATATACCCAGTGATCTCACGATAAGTATCTCTATACTATCATGTTCATATGTTCATGTGCTTGTGCCTTATACTGACTTTATCATCGGAGCTTATTTCAGGGTGTACACCCGCCCCCTCAGACTCATTCACAGGTGGAGTTTTGCTATCATTCCTCTACCAACTAAGCAGCTATAGACGTGTGGCGTGTACGAGATTTTTCCCTTTCAGTAATCATATGGGAGAGGGAGAAGCCAGCAGCGTGAGAGAGGAGAAAAATTAAGAATTGTAATAAAAATAATTTAGAGCAATGAGGGAAAGTGGAAGAGAGGAATAAACGTGGGTCTATAACTGTTGGGCAATAAATTCCAATAATTGATTCATATTGTATCTTAGAAAGAATGAAGAGCACACACTGTAACTGACCAAACCAAAAGGAAAGAAAAGAATTGTAACCGAAGCAAGGAAGCAGAATGAGGGAAAGTGGAAGAGATGAATAAAAGGTAGGTCCCACTTATACGTGCTTTGAAGGAGTAACGGTCCATGCCTTGAAGGAGTAACGGTTAGGAAGCTATTGGAATATTAACTAATAGAGGATTTTGGGAAGAAGATATTGAGAGAACGGTTTGGGAAACTATGGGTAGATTAACTAATAGAGGATTTGGGAAGGCATTCAGGTAACGGTTCGGGAAGCTGGAGCTATGTGCCATAGGTGGCTTGATAGGATTAACGGTTCATGCCTTGAATGAATGAGTAACGGTTTAGGAAGGAATGGAAAAATTAACAAATAGAGGATTTGGGAAGAACTTGATAGGTAGCTTGATAGGAGTAATGGCTCATGCCTTGAATGAGGAAGCTGGAGGTATATATATATATATATATTTTTTTTGTTTTCAAAAGTTTAGGAGACAATGCTCTCTTATCCCATGTCCAATGGCTATGCTATATTATATAATTAAATAATATAATATAGTTTTTTAGGGGACAACTGCTCCCTTATCCCATGATTATGCCCATTTAAATACTTAAATATTTTTTTTTCAAGAGTTTAGGGGCACCTCCCATTCCCATGGCTATACCCTAAAAAATTAGGTTTTTCAAAATTTCAGGGGACACGTAAGTGGCCCCCAGGCCCTCACATGCGCCCATGGCCACAGTGAAATTTGGAAGTTTCGACTGGACAAAGGTCATCAAAGTCGACCCAACACGATAAATTTACCAAATCCATTAGACCCAGCCTAATAAGTTCTTAAAATGTTATTCGATTGGGCATAAGGTCCATTAGCAGAGGATCTCGATTTCCCTAAAACTTAATACCACATTATAGCACATGCCATCCTGTTGAATATTTATGTGAAATCTCCTAATAATTGTAATTGCTTATTTAACCAAGGTACTAGGGACATTTGCCCAAAAATAATGTTATTGACAAATAATTATATTAATCACAAAGTGCATATATTTATTCTTTGAACAAGAAGAGGTAGCGAAAGGTCATGGATAACATCTATTGTAATGTCCATTTTCTCTGGTGATTCAAAACGCAAACTACAATAGATCGGTCTGATAGATGTCCAGAACAAAAAGACGTCTCATGAGAAAAAGATTACTGACTTCCAGGTAATACTATTTATTTCCTGTAACTAAAAATCCTTGGAGAACATTTACTTGCATTCAGTTCTATGCTTTAATGAAATTCTCTTTTCCCTAGCTTTGGTTTTGCTATAATTCAAACATGGCATTGCGATCTACACTAATTGGTTGCGAACTCTATCAACTTTTCCACATGTTGAAGTAAATGACAACATCGTGTTTTCCACTCGAATATGATCTTTAAAAATCGGGTCCAACAAAAGTAATGTAGGTCACCGGGAGTGGGAGGAAGTAATATTGGCAATTCAACCATTCCACTACTATAACAAAGAGAAAACTTTGGCAAAGTTTTTGTGTTATTTCCACATCTTTCTTCAGCCCACATTAGAGCAAGGCAAAAGCAACAGTTGAGAGATGTGTTCAGCCAGGTATCAATTATGCAGCCAGTTAGTTCCGGCTATGGGGATAAGAGATGGTGTTCAGGCTGATAGTTTTGATGAAGCTGAAAATAGAGAGATAAACCCTATTGAGGATCTTGTCATGACTTATGTCTCAAATACACCAGGTGTTTGTGAAAATGCCCAAGCGAGGTCTGATGTCAGCATTAGATCTTATCCGGACCAAAATATGAACTCAGTTCTTCCACTTTCAGAAACTGATCATGCTGACAAATGTGATAAGAACCCCCCCATCCTTATATCAGAATTCTCCTGAGGATCCTTTTCTATTAGACGAAGTGGAGGACATTTTAGATTTTGAAGGAGAGACGATTATGGATCATTTTCTGGATGAACACCAAAACTTGCTCAATGCCCTACTAACAACAAAACCTAGATGAATATTCAAACAGAAGGAGTTTGCCCAACCTAAGGAGATTATTCAAGACGAGTCAAATTGTCTCTCTGAATCCAGACCGGCCAACGATTTAAAGGTGAAAAATAGGACAAAAGCATGTGTAGTTGTTTCTAGGAGTCAAAGTTTTGAAGGTCAAGGGGAGGTTAAGCTTCCTAGTGGACTTGGTGGTTAAGAAAAAGTTCATGACAATATTCTTGTTGAAGAATTTGAAGAAGAAAACGATTTTCAAGTAGTAACATCAAGGAGAAATAAGAAGAAGAAGAAAACATCAACAATTGATTCTTCTCAAGAAAGACCAAAGGCAGAGATTAGGAAACAAACTCGATTTAATGAGTAGTTTTATTCTTTGGTAATGTAAGAACTGTTCTTAGTAAAATCTTATGTAATTGTATTCTTATGTTTTTTGTAAGGGTAAGGTTTTATGTCCCCTCATTGCTTTTTCTTAATAAACAGGTAGAGGTATGCCAAACCCCCCACTCTCTCTAATTGACATTAAAAAAAAAACAAAAAAACAAACAAATAGTTAACATCTCTAGATTGAAATCCAATCTTTCTATAAATCTTAGTTGTTGGTGATGTTGGACATCTAAAATAAACATATTGAAATAGTTTAGTTTATGATAAATTCTATAGAATTTTTTTTTTCATTTAACAAAAATACATATATTATTTTAAATCTCTAGCAATGAATTGGTAAGAAATTGTTCAAATTGCAGTCTTCTAATGAGATCTTTAAGTTTGAAATTCTTTGCGATGGAGATTCTTCATCTGTGTTTCTATTGAGCATTGATATTTTTTTTTTGATACTGAGATATCATTTAAAAACTAAAGGGAGATATACAAAATTCCTACGGAGGCTTGGGGTCTCTTTCAGAGAAGAAGCGCCTACATTCCTGGGTAGATAAATGTCTGACATGAAATCTCCCTTGTAAGCTCATTTGCAAAGCCCTATTAGTTAGGGTATGAGCATAAATACTCTGACAACAAGGAACATGAATCACACTGTACCCTTGAAGGCTCGCCAAATTGATTCGAATATCTTTCACAATGGATTCAATTTCAACGAGGAACATTGATGTTAGCATTTAGTAGAAGTGTTCTGGAAATGAACACAATATATTCCTCTATTGCCATTTTGAACTTAAGATTGAAATCCAAAAAAATCGAGCTTCCCTTAATGATTGCTCAACATATTTTTGAGTGTTTAATTTGTGAGATATAAATACAACTTATTTTTTTTTTATATATATAGGTGAGCTAGCTTGTTTGAAATGAGTAAGTCTTTCGAACATCAAACAACGCTCAAAGTTTGCACTGATATTACCTACCGATATATCTCCACGAATCTCCATTCGAAGAAAAGTAAGTTTTCAGAATGCAGTCAAGGAATTAAATTTTTTTAAATTAATTTAAAGTACATACGTGTTTCAATTTGAATACTGATCATTAGGGCCGGCCCAAGCCATTTGAAGCCTAAAGTGAGAATTCTAAATATGACTTTTTTTTTAATTGGACTTGCTATAAAATGAGGCCTTTTTTTTAATTATGACCTTTTTTAGGGTATCTTTTCACTAAATCAGGTTCATAAAGCCATCAAAGCCCACACTTTGGGGCCTTCATTTTTTTGGGGCTTAAAGCACGGGCTTTGATGGCTTTATAGACGGGCCTACAAGATTTGGTTTCGAACGAATGGAGGTGGAAATATAATGGAGAGTTTTTTTAAAAGATGTTGGAAAGATACAAAATATGTGTTTGGGAAAATGAAAAGTTATGAATATGATGACTTTGGTTAATGAGACAGTTATTTGGGAAGAGGAATTGGAGGGGGATAGAGGAATTAATGAGAGTTTTTTTTTTTTTTTTTTTTTTTTTTGGGGGGGGGGGGGTTTGGGAGGACAAAGAGGAAGGATATAGATGACATGTGGCAATAACATAGAACTCAAATAGAAGCATTTAGAGGAGTCATATGGAGACCAACTGGATATAGTAGTATATACTAAAAAAACACCCCGTGCGATGCACAGGACAAGAATTGAGAAAAAAAAAATAGACTAAGAGAGGAAAAAAATATTAATAACAGAATGTTTAAAATGCATACACCCCTTAGAATGTGAAATCGTGTCTTAAGAAGTTCTAAGCTAAAATTTAGTGGTTATTGCACACCCGGTCTCTTAAGTACTCACTTTACACAATCATGTAGTAAACATATTACATATTAGTTAAATGAATATAGGTATGTAACTCTCTTGGTGTACATGCTCCACACTCGTATAGGTTAGATGTATTAATCTCCGGAATTACAATTCTACCCTTATGGCACCCTAGCCATTACCTTAAGTCTGATCATGTGTGTGTTAAGATCACCTCTTTAACCAAAAAAAAAATCATTTTAATATTTAGTTTACCAAGTAGGGCCACATTATATTGGGTACACCCACCTTATCGCCAAGCCAAACTAAAGAAGTTAGGGTGTATCAATTTTGCTACATCTTCTTTGTACCGAATCAAATGGTGATGATGTGTCTCATCACACCCCTATCTTTTATCCTTTATCCGAGATCCTATCCAATTGCCATTGACCTTGCATTGACAAAGCCCATTAACTTCCCATTTAACTCTAGTTAAAAAAATTTAACCTCTAAATTAAACCATTTTAATATATTTTTTTCTAAAAGCCAAAGTTAGATTGTTTAACCCTAAAGATTAGTGAAACTTCAACAATGTTAATTGGTGGGTTAAAAGGGAGACCTGTTGAGCTGTGGCTCACTCTCCATTGAATATGATCCCCCAAATCTTTATCTCCTATCCTGTCTAACCACCTGTCCCCCAATCCGCAACCTCTCTTTCTCTCATCTCTCCATATCCCTCAACTCTCCCTATCCTTGTCCCACTCACTGATCTTTATCACATGATCTCTCTTCTCTATCCACGTATCCGCAACTCTCCCTGTCTTACTCACTATTTTTTTTTTTTAGTATGATCCCTGTCCTACACTCCACCCACTCACTAATTTTTATTACAAAAATTGTCTGGCACTTACAAAGCGCTTTAAATTTTTTTGTAGGCTGATAAATGCCTTTTTCACACTGGTTAAGAATTTTTAACTCTTAAGGTTAAAAATCATGTATGAACCCTAGATGTGAGTGATTCTTAACCATAATTAATGAGTGTTAAAAGGGACCCATGATAGAGAACCTAGACGATTTTGGTCTTGCCCTAAGTAATGGGAGTGAGAGCGAGAGCGAAAAGTTTTAATTTAGGATATGGTTGAGAACGCCTCCAGAGTGTAGTTATATATATACATATAATATTTCTTTTCTAAAAACTAATAAGAATGAAAAAATCGTAATAGCAGCTAATAGGGGTTACCTTTTTTTTTTTTTTGGATATATAGATAGAGCACACAATAACACACACACACCCTCATGCATCAAAGCACGCAGCACCCACACAACCTCTTGGATCAATTGAACTCTGGGGAGAGTTCAATCACAATTGGGCGTGATGCCATCTCTTTACAAAATATAAAAAAGTAAAAGAAAAAATAATAGTTAAAAAAAAAATAAGTTTTCACTGACAACCAATGACTTGGGATATCCTGTTGACCTCTTGGTGCGATTGAACTCGCAAAATATAGAAAAGTGAAAAAGGAAAAAGAGTTAAAAACAAGGGTAGTAATTTAAAACTCAGGTACTATCGAGAGCAAAAGCCGTGGGATCAAAAATCGAAAGGTGTAAACACTTGAGTGGGGTCACCATTAAAAGAAAATGCAGCTTGCCTGTTTGATTTTCGAACGTGCGGCCTTGCACTCGATAGTATGTATCGAGAGCTTTCAATCAATTTCTTAAAAACAATTGGTCTTCACTTACATGTTGTACAAAAGTGAAAAAAGAAGCAAGATGATACCTGGTTGTACAAAAGTGCAAAGACCCCACTTTCTTTTTCTTAAGGCAAAAGATTACCTCTGGTGGCTGCCCCAGCTAAGTGCTCGGGCATCCACAAAACAATGGGCATGTGGCATTTTTAAAGGGGAAAGATATCATATGGGGAGAAGTCAAAATCAAGGGGAGACAATGAAATGACTTCTCCTATATATTCTCGCCAGGTGCCCTTTGTTTTGTGGATGCCCGAGCGCTTAGCTCGGGCAGCCACCAGAGGTAATCTTTTGCCGAAAAGGGCAAGATTAACACTGGCGGCTGCTCCAGCTGGGCATCCACAAACTAGTAGGCATGTGACATTTTAAAGGGGAGAGATTAATTGGGGAGAAGTCAAAATTGTGTAGAGAAAATGAAATGACTTCTCTCCTAAATTATCGTCAGGTGCCTAATGTTTTGTGGATGCCCGAGCACCCAACTAGGCAGCCGTAGAGCTAATCTTTTGCCTTTTTTAATTAGGTGTGATGATAGATTTGCTCACTGATGTGGCTTCACAAATGAGAATAGATCCTATGTGACATCAAAATAAAGGCCTCAAATTCTCTCCGGCCCATGCCAGAAAGGTGTTCTTGAGCCACCACACATTAAACATCAGGTGGTTGGAGAAGTCATTTCATGGGCCTATGATTTTGACTTCTCAATTATTATTTGACACATGGTGCTAAAATGGTGAGATAAAATGGGAGAGATATCAAGTGGGGAGAAGTCAAAATCTAAGGAGAAGATGAAATGACTTCTCCCCTTTTTTTCGCCACATGACACTTAATGTATGAAGGCCCAAGAACACTTTTCTGACATGGGCTAGAGAGAATCTGAAGCCTAAAATAAATACTTACGTGACATCATATCCTTAGAAACACCCAATTGCGTTATACAATAGTAGATGGATATCATCATCATCAACATTGGCGTATCCCAAATCTTTTTTATTAAAAAAATATAATATAATATAAATATTCTTTTATATTATGTGTTTTATGGGTGTGTAATTCAATTAAGTGAGCATTGGAGATAATTATGTGATCCAAAAATACAAACATAAATTATGTTGTTTTTGTTTTTTTGTTTTTTTTTTTATGTTGTTGAAAACCCTAAATGCGAGAAAATAAGTAAAAACATGAAAAAAAATAAAAAAATTTAGATTTCTAATACAAATTTTAGTTGTCTTTTATCTAATTTTCTTTTCTTTTCTACGCTTTTGCTTGAGCAAACATAGGTAAGAGTCCACACAATTTTCTTCGTCACCTTAAAAATCTTTCTTGGAAAAGATGGGATAGGGTAAGAGTTCACACAATTTTCTTCATCACCTTAAAAATCTAAAAATCTTTCTTCGAAACGATGGGATTGCATATGCTCTTCAATTCCTTCATCTTATCCTCAAACTCATCAGCCTCGGCAAGCTGGTTGCTGTCAAGCCACTGAATGGCCTCTTCAATCACATCCTCAATCTTCTTCTTGTCAGAAGGAGGGAGAATAGCACCTATCCTCTCATCATTCACTATGTTTCTCGTATTGTACGCATAGTTCTCCAAAGCATTCTTGGACTCCACCTTCTTCTTGTGCTCCTCATCCTCAAACCTGTACTTCTCCGCTTCCTGTACCATCTTCTCAATCTCCTCCTTGGAGAGACTGCCCTTGTCATTGGTGATAGTGATCTTGTTCTTTAGACCTGTAGTTCTGTCCTCAGCAGAAACACTCAAGATACCATTGGCATCAATGTCGAAGCACACAGTAATCTGAGGAACACATCTGGGAGCTGGAGGGATGCCGGAGAACGTAAATTGTCCCAACAGGTTGTTGACCTTGCTTCTTGTTCTCTCGCCCTCGTATACCTGGATGAACATATTAGATTGGTTGTCGAAATTAGTAGTGAACACCTTCTCCTTCTTGGTGGGAATGGGGGTGTTCCTTGGGATCAACACATTCATGAGTTCTCCAATAACCTCTATCCCAAGAGACAGAGGGGTGACATCCATGAGAATTATGTCCTGGACCTTCTTGTTACCCACACCGCTCATCTTAGCAGCTTGAACAGCAGCTCCATACGCAACTGCCTCATCAGGGTTAATGCTCTTACAAAGCTCCTTTCCATTGAAGAAATCCTGCAACATCTGCTGCACCTTTGGAATTCTTGTAGACCCACCAACAAGTACAACATCGTGGACACTGCCCTTGTCCATTTTCGCATCCCTCATACACTCCTCAACAGTGTGGATACACTTTCTGAAGAGATCCATGTTGAGCTCATCAAATCTGGCACGGGTGATGGTGGAATAGAAATCAATACCATCATACAAAGAGACAATATCAATAGTGGTCTGAAAAGTGGATGAGAGGGTCCTCTTTGCCCTCTCACAGGATGTCCTCAGCCTCCTAAGAGCCCTAGGGCTCCCGCTAATCTCCTTCTTGTGCTTCCTCTTGAATTCCTGAACAAAGTGGTTTACCATACGATTGTCAAAATCCTCTCCTCCAAGGTGAGTATCACCGGCAGTAGCCTTCACCTCCAAGATACCCTGTTTGATAGCGAGGATAGAGACATCAAAAGTACCACCACCCAGATCAAAGATGAGGACATTCTTCTCGTCAATGATGCTTGCGGCCTTCTCATCTAGACCATAGGCAATAGCAGCAGCAGTGGGCTCATTGATGATTCGCATGACATTGAGACCGGCAATGGCACCAGCATCCTTTGTAGCCTGTCGCTGAGAGTCATTGAAGTAGGCAGGAACAGTGACGACCGCATTCTTGACAGTGCAACCAAGGAAAGCCTCGGCAGTTTCGCGCATCTTTACGAGGATCATGGACGAAATCTCCTCAGCAGCAATCTGCTTCTCCTCCCCCTTGTAAGTGACCACGATCATGGGCTTATCACCAGGGCCGGCCACCACCTTAAAGGGCCATAACTTGATGTCACCTTGGACAGAGTCATCACTGAATCTCCTACCAATCAAGCGCTTCGCATCTGATCGAACAAGCGAGAGAACATCATTGGAAAACCCTTTTACCTTTTAACACGTATTCATTACATGACTCTGAAAGCATTAAGGAAATCCATCGGAATGTGGTTCTTTTATCAGCAGACCAACAATTGGACAAGCGAGAGAACATCATTGGAAAACCCTTTTACCTTTTAACACGTATTCATCACATGACTCTGAAAGCATTAAGGAAATCCATGGGAAAGTAGTTCTTTTATCAGCAGACCAACAATTGGACAAATCAACAATTCAAAACTGCTAAGATTGGCTTGCTCAATTAAAAACCAAAAATCAATTTTTTTGGTACATTAGTTAATATAGGCGGGACAAATGGACTGATCTTAAAACCCTAAGGGTGTGTTCGGTTGAGGGGTAAATGGGTAGGAAAAAGTAAAGTGGAAGAATTGTATAAATTCTCTTGTGTGTTTGGTTTGAGAGAAAAGTTTAGGGGAAAATATAAATTTTTTCCAAAATTACCATTTGCTCTCTTTAGAAATAGGGTTCAACAAAAGGGTAGATTTGGAATCGGAAGTTTTTACTTTATTTTCTTTCACAATTCCACCTTTTTGATGGAATAAGATTTGGGTGAAAGTGAGAGAAAGTAAAGAAAAGTTTAATTTCTTTTGTGTGTTTAGTTTGAGAGAAAAGTGTTAGGAGAAAATATAAAGTTTTGCAAAATTACCCTTTGTATTTTAAGGAATATAATTATGCAAAAGGATAGAATAAGAATAATGAAGTTTTTACTTCAATTTCTCTCACAATTCCTTCACGAAGATGGAATAAATTTGAGAGAATCTCTCAAGTTTGAACCCCTAGAGGTCGCCATGTGTCTCCTTTGACACCCCTTAACCATGGGTAAGGTTTATCCACTCCTAGGGTTCACTCACCCATCCTTGGTTTTTTTTTTAAATATTAATTATTATTTTTTAAATTTAGAAACTGTTTTTAATATTAAAAAACTTGAAAAATAATTTTTTAATTTAAAAAATAATAATTAATATTTAAAAAAAACCAAGGATGAGTGAGAGAATCCTAGGGGTGGGTGAACCTTACCCTTAAAGGGTTAAGAGGTGTCAAAGGAGACACATGGGGACCTCTAGGGATTCAAACTTGAGAGATTCTCTCATGGTGAACTCCAGAGAATCCGGAGCCATAAATTTTGGATAAAAGTGAAAGAAAATGAAACACTGAGAAATTGGGTGAAAATGAGAAAAAATGAAACACGGAGAAAGTTGAGGTTTCATTTTCTCTCAATTTCCCTGAAACCCAACACCCACTTTCCACCGCTTTCACCCCAAACACAGCCTTAACAGATCCGATTGGCTTCCACTGATAACAAAAGGAATAAAGTTTGCAGTGATTCCTTACGACAAAGCTAAAAGATCCGATTGGCTTCTCATCGGTTGAATCATTGAAAGATGTAATAGATAACAACTCAAAAAAAAAGTCCCAATACCTTAAAATCGATAGTCACAAACACCATATTTAAGAACGAGGACCGGAAATTTACCAAAAACGGTGTTGACCGGATTCATGTCGACCTGGTTCTTGGCAGCATCTCCGATCAATCGCTCAGTATCAGTGAAAGCGACATCGGAAGGAGTAGTCCTGTTACCTTGATCATTAACTATGATCTCAATACGATCGTTTTTCCAAACTGCAACACACGAATAGGTCGTCCCGAGATCGATCCCGATCGCCGGACTTTCACTTTCCCCAGCCATTGTTCCAGTTCAAATCGATCAAAAAATGCAGCAGAGAAGAGATCGAAGAAGAAAGGAGCTCTCGTTTTTTGTGTTTTGGCGGAAGAGGAAAGGCATGAATGACCCAAACATAAGAAGTCAACTTATTTTTACAAGTCTCTAACCCAAAAAAAAACTTATTTATAAGTCTAAATTTCTTTTTGCTATTTCCTTGTTCTTTTTCTTTTTCCCCAGCCTTGAACCCGGTTATGACGTGGTGAGAAAGTAGAAACCAGGGCGTCATTTCTGTCCAAGAAAGACGCGCTAAAATCAGATTTCAATTTAAACTCACGTCAGACCATTTTTCTCGCTTCGGCCTAGGATTCTCTCTGGCGAAGCCAAAAAGGGTTTATCTCGGGATTCCATAGAATAGGGGATAAGTGATGGAGAAGTCAAAATCAGGGGCCCATGATTTCGACTTCTCCACCCATAATAATAAGACATGTGGTGATAAGTGTATGAAAATAAGTATAAGAGATATCAAGTGGGGAGAAGTCAAAATCAATGAAAGAAAATTGAATGACTTCTCCTATTTTTAGGCTAACTATCACACAATGTATGGAACCCGAGAGCCCTTTCTGGCTTCACCAGAGACAATCGGAGGCCTCTGGCTTCTGCCATAGTCAATCCAATGCTCTAATTGAGTGTATGATGTGTTATCAAAAAGAAAAAAAATCACTTATTAACCATGGTTAAGATTCACTTACCCTTAGGAATCAACGATCTAACATTGATTATTACAAAATCTTTTTTTTTTAAATTTAACCGTAGGGATAAAATTTCTTAATCCTAAGGTTAATTTTTAAAAAATATTTTTCCTAAATCAAAGGTTGGATTGTTGAACCCTAAGGGTTAAAGAATCTTATTCATGATTAATGGGGAGTAAAAAGAACACGTATTGAACTCGGTGCAATTGAACTCTTCTTGAGTTCAATCACAATTGACAGTTATTCGATCTCCAATGTTTTTTGAAAGAACGGATTTTGTTCCATACCAAAACTGTCTTGCCTCACTTACAGAACCCTGTTAACTGCCCTTTTAGTCCCGGTTAAGAAATTTCAACTCTTAAAGATTAATTTTTTTTATATAAACCATGGTAAAAATGATTGAACCATAAGAGTTACTGAATCTTAACCACGGTTAAGTGGTGTTAAAAGGGACACATGTCAACCTAGAAGACAGGGCCAAATAAATTTGGTCCGGCAAGGGCCAGACCAATCCCATTCCATTTTTAGGACAGCTGGCACCTTGGGTTCTATCCACGTCATTAGCGGACTCTAAAGAATCCTTATGAGAGTCCGAAGTCTAATCATAAATACTTTTTTTCATTTCCTAGCTTTCATTCACATTAATCTCACCTATGAGGAAAACAAAAATTAGTCTCGTACATTACAGTTGGTTATTCACATGTTATTTTAATTAATTGTATTTTCTCTTAATATTTTGCATTGCTGAGGTTCTTTCCTCGTCTATTATGAAGAGGGCAAGAAAGTGAGTAAAATAAAAGAACACAAAGTAAAACAAAAAGAACTAAAATTTTATTTCAAAGTAATCATCAAAAAAATTGAGAAAGTTTTTGGAAGGAAGTTTGTCACTATTAAGAAAATGAAAGTATGTTTCTTGTATTTTCAGTGGGCAGCCTATCAACGTATTATTTGATATGTCATCCTGTCATGTACATGTATTCGTTTGAAATTTGGATGTTCCAACTCGTGCCCAAAGAGAGGATGGGCACGACGACTCCTCTCCCTTTCTACCATCCAAAACAGGTTAGTCGGCCCCTTATTCTTGTTCCAATGAATCATATATCAAATTATTTCTCTGAATTTGAAAAAAAAAAAGGGCTATGGATTCTTGTTATTTTAATAAGTCTTCTTTTCCCATCTCATCAAGTCCCCCCGGGAAAACACATCAACATTCAAAATTTCATGATTCTTTTGATTCTGAAGGTGAATATATCTCTGCTGCCTTCCGAACGGAAAGGCTTAAGCTATTTTTGTTAGTAAGCGAATGAGGGGCATGTGCAATATTTTTCTTTATTACTCTCGCTCGATCGCTTCAATGCCCGATGGTGAAAGCCTTCTCTCGAATTCTAGGATGTGACAAATCCAACTTTCTATTCACTCAGTCCAGAGAAACTAGGTAAAAAGAAAAGAAAAAAAATACTTTTTTGTTGTTCGGTTTACAAGAAACCTAACTTTCTAAAGAATTCACTATTCTTTACAGTGGTGTCCATACACCAACTTTCACCCAAAAATTTTTCTTTCGCAAAACTACTTTGTTTTAATACCAAAAAAAATAAAATTACTATTATACCCCTCTCAACCCCTCCTAACGGTACTCTTATAAGGGCATTTGTGTCCCTTTAAAAAATCATTTTTTTTTCTCTCACTCTCCCATGAACCGAACATAGCCTGAGTGTGACGCCCCTGAACCTGCTCATGAGGAATCGTGTTACAAGACACATGCCCCCCTTCGTCATAACCACCCATGCAGAATACTTTATTTGCAAAAATGTGAGAATTTTTAACTTTTCTTAGGAGTTTACATAAGCAATAACAATTGGTCATCATAATAACCCATTATAAACAAATGTGTTACCTTACTGGTTACAGTAGCCCTTACTTTTTACTCCACAATTGCGCCGGTACACTTTCCAGACTCTATCAGGCATAGCTCCTTGGCAATCGGCAACTACTTCAGAATCTAAAGACATAAAATGAGAGGTGAGCTATAGAAAGCCCTGCAAAATCCACAGTCCATCTCGACTATTTTCCACATATTAACATTCATCAATAATGATATAATAGTACAGTTCAATTCCCATATTATAATAATATGCAAAATAATAACATCGAAACCGTGACTCGGGGTCACTCAGGGCTATTTCACCCTATCCGAAGTTCCCAACCTCTAATTGTCAAGTTCACTTAATCATTGTCCATGAGGTTACTGTTCCAGATAATAGCTCACATTTGATTCTTGAGTCCACAGACTCATTATCTATTTTAGAGTCCGTTATCATCGCAAAAACCCGTTACCATGGCGTCCAATATCACCATGATAACCTTCGAGGTCATCCAGTTTACACCCAATAAAATCAAATCTTGAGTCCATAAACTCCGTACAATCTTGAGTCCCTAGACTCAATACACAATCCATAACTTGTATCATCTCAAGACATATTTAAGTACAATGATCCTCATTCCTCAACTTGTCTTAGGACATACCTAAGTACAACGATCTCTACTCATCAATCTGTCTTGGGTCATCCTTTGAATTCACAGAGCCTTTCACCTCAAAGTATCTTGCCTTTCGGGACTCAACCTATTCTTGGGTTATCATTGAATTCACAAGGCCTTTCACCTCAAGGTATCTTGTTAACCTCAGACTCATCATATCTTGGGTCATCCTTTACTGAATTCATAAGGCCTTTCACCTCAAAGTACTATTGGAATATACCGAAGTACAGAGGTCACCACCCTCCGACATTAAATCCTGTCAGGCATAACACTTCTGACATATAACTCTATCAGGCAAAAAACCTCTGACATATAACTCTATCAGGCAAAACACCTTTGACATACAATTCTGTTAGGCAAAACACTTCTGACATATAATTCGGTCAGGTAAAACATCTCTGACATATTAAATCTTGTTATCAGAAGTTGTTAGACACAATCTCCGACATCAAATCCTGTCAGGCACAACACATCTGACATCAAATCCTGTTAGGTACGTACAACAACTCTGACAATACAACCCTTAATCTAATCATCTGTTTGGATGTACCTGCCTCTGCAAAATATCATCCAGCAAGACAACCATCCTGTAACATCACAGCCTATATTGGGTGCATATCTACCGACACAGGACAATACTCCCTCAAGGTAACATCGTTGAGTTCATAAACTCAATACATTACTGGGTCCGTAGACCCCAATCCAAACTTGGGTCCATAGACCCGATGTCATCGTAACTCTTCCGACTATCAGTCACGGAGGAACCCCGACTCTTAGCAGACCCGCCTCTTCAGACCTAGTCAAAGAGGAACCACAAATATCGTTTCCCACAGGTTAGGTTTTCTAACCGTAGAAAATCTTCAATTAATCCAAGTCTCGATTAAATAATTGAATCAGTTGGGTATCACGCCCGTAGACCAAGTCCAATGGTATACTGTCCCGATGTGGAACATTAGCCGACCGGTGAACCCTTTCATCGTCTTACCATATTCAAACACCATCACATCACATATGTTCTGATAGGGAATATATCCAGGCCGATGGGTCCGTCCATCATCCTACAACATTCAAACAACATCTTATCATGCAGGGATTGTTTCGAGAGGGAACTTTACCGAGTCAATGAACCTACCATTGCCTTACAAGTATTCAAAGATCATCACATCATACAAGGTGGTTCCAATAGGGAACATATCCAGACCGATGGGTCCATCCATCGCCCTACAAATACTTAAATACCATCACATCATACAAGATCGTTCCAATAGGGAATATATCCGGGACAATGGGTCCATCCACTATCCTACAACATTCAAACAAACATTCCAACACCCTAGGGTGACGTTACCACACACATGGGATCCAATCCAGACTTCCCGGAGGTCCACCCGAAGGTCCAAGCTCTGCGAGGAATAAAAACCCAACATCTGTGCACTAGCGATCGATTGCCAGTGTTGGACGATCGATCGCCCAGGCATCAGCATGTCGGCGATCAATCGCCCCATAGAGGGATCGATCGTCCAGCGTCAGTGAGCCTAAATTTCAGACTGTAACTGCCCGAAATTGAGGGCTATACCTCTCTGCTCATTTCCAATCCCTTCCCAAACATTCCACGGGGTCTCTGTTTTCATCCACGTTATACATCATCCACACAATTTCTCGTACAAAATTAGTATAAATAAGGGAAAATAAGAAAGATGGAAAATTTTTTTACCTTACGAGGCTCCGCAAGGAAATATGAATGGCGCGGTTGCGTACAAAACGCAAAACCAGAAGGCAGACTCTCTCTCTAGATTTCTCTCTTTCTTTCTCTAAACGCCGATTGAGGCGTCAGGGAGGAAAACGGACATCACCAGCGAGTCGGGAACATCAAAAAATCCCAAGGGAACCTCCCTTTTCCTTTCTCTCTCTTCTTTTCTCACTTTCTTCGTTCTCTCTCCTCAATTTCTCTCTCTAAAAAAACCTCGGGCAAAGCTTCCATACTAGGGAGAGCTCGTGAGAAATGAGGGGGGGGGGGGGGGGGGTGGGCTCTTTATATAGGCCTTTGAAGTGGTGATGCCATGGGTGACATTATGCGATGAGATCATTGTGGGGATGTCACCACATTTGACTTGTTGACTCGTTTGACCGGTTTTATTTTTTATTTTTTCGTATATACGATCTCTGTAACACTACTAAACGATATCTGATGGTGACGAAATTTCAAGTAACCGAACTAGAGACAGTCCGACACCCGTTGTGCGAATTTTAAGAAAATATGGAGTTTTGACAGTAAAAAATAAATTCGGAAGAAAACTACAAAATCTACTAATTTCTTGATTTTGGACACAAAACACGCTGCAGTTTCTTCATTTGAGATGATGAACTTGCAAAACGATTGACAGTCGTCCCACAGTTGACCTACACGCAGTGATATGAGTTTCACGGATTTTTATTAGAATACCCGACAAATATTGAGTCCCAACTAAATTTCGAAAATCTATGAATTTCCTAGTTTTCTGATTTTCTTATGTAGAAGGTCCTCGCGGTCTCGTGAATCGATATGCGATTGAACCAGTATGACGGGTGATCGTCCCGATAACCGATCAGTATGTTGTGTGTGATTTCTAGAGAAAAACACTAAAGTTTTATTGGTACAATTCAGTCCCGAACAAAAACCCACTTTCCATAAATTTATCAAACACTTAACTAATTATCCTCAGTTAATGACCCATAAACCAATAAATTTATTATATTAAAATTTCGGGTCGTTATAGAAAGCAAGAGAAATGCAAGAAATCTCCATTTTCTTTTACTTTTCCTCTCTTTCTCGCCAAACGAACGCACTAGTAGACTTTGTTCATTTGGCAAGAAAGTAGATGAGAGAAAAGAAAAGATGGAAAAAAATAAAATAAAAGAAAAGAAAAGAAATGGTTTTCTTTGCACGTTTGTTTCAGAAGAAAATTTGAAAAGAAATGAGTAGGGTAATAGCTAAACAAATGGGTAAAATTAGTAAATTTGTAGCATTCTTGAAATAAGCGTTTTACTTTCTTTCAAATAACCATGAATTTTGGGAGAAATTTTTTACAAGTACTCGAAAATTGGTTTAATTTCTTGTACTTTTCTTGAGAAAATGATCATTTCTTTTCTTGTACATCGATCATAAATAAATAAATTAAAAAGTAAGAGAATCTCACTTTCTTTTACTTTATCTAACTTTCCATCTCAATTTCTTTTACTTTATCTACTTTCCTGCCAAAACTTTCTTTTACTTTAACAATCAAACACAGCCTAAAGGTAAAAAGAAAGGAATCAGAGCCAAATCTAAATAGACTTGTAATCCTCTACAATTATAATTTCTTTTACTTTATATACTTTCCTGCCAAAACTTTCTTTTACTTTAACAATCGTACACAGCCTAAGGTAAATAGAAAAGAATCAGAGCCAAATCTAAATTAGACTTGTAATCCTCTACAATTATAATTGGACTCGGGGGACTACGCCCCAGGTCGCCACTTGACCCTTTTGATACCCTTAACTATGTTTAAAATTCACCCACCCGTAGGGTAAACTCACCTAACCTGTATTTTTATAAAAAAATATTCTAAATTTTAACCCTAAGAATTGGTGAATAAATTATCTAAAAGGATATGTTTTTGAGATTTGAAATCATTCATTTTATTGCATTTAAAGTTTTGTAAGAATTACAACCCAATAGATGAAAACATCTATACATCTATAGTTCTCAAAAGAATGATTATTATTTGTTGGGAAATAGTTAAGGTACCCATAAATTCCATTTCAAAACCTAAGGTATTGGTGGGTGCCTTAGGTTTTGTTGGGAAATATAGGCGGGCCCATAAATTTCATTTCAAAACCTAAGGCATACACCGCCTATCACTACTCTTATTTGTTTGACAAAACTTGTAAAAGTGCAAAAATTTATAAGTATACAAAAAAGGAACCCAATCAAATTTGAGGAAAGACAGGTCCATGAAATTGAACCTTGAAAACAGGCGTCCTAAGACCTGGGCCGGCATGTCCATTAGGCCATCAAAGCCTTCGCTTTAGGCCTCATTGAAAAAAATAATATTAAAAGGGTTCCATTTAAAATATTCAAAAAAAAATAAAAGACCCATTTAGAATATTAAAAAGACCCCATTTATAATTAACTTTTTTTTTTTTTTTGTAATATTAAATTTTTTTTTAAAAAAAAGCCCCATTTAAAATTTTCACTTTAGGTCTCCGTATGGCTTGGGGCGGTAGGAAAGACACGCACAAAACTCAGAAATAGCCCCATGTCCTTCACCCTAACAACCCCTATTAGAGTTACTTTGGATGGTTCAAAAGTCTTCCAAGCAATCAATAACTATGTTTGGTTGTTGAGAAAATATGTGAAAACACGGAAAAGAAAAGAAATTTCTGGATTTGTAACACGATTTTTTGTTGTGTTTTGCCCAATTTTCTTTTCTTTTCCATGTTTTCACATATTTTCTCGGCAACCAAACATAGGGTAAGGAAGTTGGCAAACTGTGAACATCTGATTAATTAGAGACTTTATGCAGAGATCTTCCAAGTAAGCCAATCCCAAAAGTTAAGTGCAAATCAAAAAGCATGGAGCCCCAGATCAACGATCATCATTTCTTCACTGTACCAACTGCCAAATAACTCAGGACTATACACCATATAGTGCATAAATCTGATGTTGCTTATCAACTTATAAACTACATAAAACTTTAGGCAATGCTAGCATCACTTTCTTTCAAACACACTTTCTTCATGGAATAAACACGTGTTATGTCTTCCATTAAAAAGAAAAAAAAAACATGTATTTTCCACTAACACTCTCTTCAATAAAAAAGAGAGTGAGTCATATAATAAAGTGATGTTAGCATTATATAAAAACTTTGGTGAAAATACATTTACTCCCCCTTAGGTTTGACGAAAATATACATAGACCTCTCAGGTTTCAAAAAATATATTAGGTACCCTTACTTTTCAAAATAATGATACTTACACCCCCTTTCATCAGTTGACCGTTAGTCAACTAAACAAAATAGTGATGTAATGTGATAAAATGTTATAAACTACCAAAAATACACTCTCTACTAAAGTTGTCATTTTCCACTTTTCTCATATAATATGAAGCAAAATCCTCTATCACCCCTTGAAGTAGCCACGTGTCTCTTTTGATACCCCTTAATTGTGGTTAAGAGTCACTCACCCTTAAGGTTCACTCACCCATCCACGTGTCCATTTTCTATCATATTAATTCTTTTTTTAAAATGCTTTTTTAATATTAAAATATATTTTTTAAAAAATTAATATTTAAAAAATAAAAAACAAGGATGGGTGGGTGAATCTAACCCTATTTAAGGGGTGTCAAAAAGGACACGTGGCTACCTCAAGGGGTGATAACCGTAGAGGATTTGAGAATTTAAAAAGAACCCAAATCCGGTTATCACTCCTTGAAGTAGCCACGTGCCCCTTTTGACACCCCTTAACTATGGTTAAGATTCACCCACCCCTAGGGTTCACTCACCCATTCACGTGTCCCTTTCCTACCATAATAATTCTTTTTTTAAAATTAAAAAAAACTGTTTTAAGGATTTTTTTTTAATATTAAAACAAATTTAAAAAGAGTTGATATTTAAATAATAAAAAAACCAAGGATTGGTGGGTGAACGCTAGGGGTGCCCCCATTTAAGGGCTACCTCAAGGGGGATAACCGTAGAGGATTTGAGAATTTAAAAAGAACCCAAATCCTCTACGTTTATCACCCCTTGAGGTAGCCACGTGTCCTTTTTGACACTCTTAAATGGGGTTAGATTCACCCACCCCTAGGGTTCACCCGTCCATCCTTGGTTTTTTTTTCTTAAAATATTAATTCTTTTTAAAAATATTTTAATATTAAAAAAGCCTTAAAAAAACAGTTTTTTAAATTTTTAAAAAAATTAATATGATAGAAAAAGGGACACGTGAATGGGTGAGTGAACCTAGGGGTGGGTGAATCTTAACCACAATTAAGGGGTGTCAAAAGGGGCACGTGGCTCAAGGGGTGATAATCGGATTTGAGTTCTTCTTAATTTCTCAAATCCTCTACGGTTATCACCCCTTGAGGTAGTCACGTGTCCTTATTGACACCCCTTAAATGGGGTTAGATTCACCCACCCTTAGGGTTTTTTTCTTTTTGGTACAAGTAATACGCTTAGGCCACAACCCCGGTTAGAGTGTTAGTATCTGTTCAGTGAATGCCTAGCATTTTAAGCTTGGCTAAGGGTGGCTACGCACCGCTCAGGATGGATCCTGGAACCTTCCCCCAAAGTAGGGGATACACAACCACCCGCACATCTTTCGTTTTTTTAATTTAAATATTAATTCTTTTTTTTTAATATTTAAAAAGCCTTAAAAATAGTTTTTTAATTAAAAACAAAGAATTAATATGATAGAAAAGGGACACGTGGATGGGTGAGTGAACCTGGGTGGGTGAAACTTAACCACAATTAAGGGGTGTCAAAAGGGACACATGGCTACTTCAAGGGGTGATAATTGAGGATTTGACTTTATTTAAAAATGAGGAGGCAATTTCTTATGTGAGAAAAGTGGAAAATGACAACTTTAGTAGAGGACATTTTTGGTAGTTTATACCACATTATCACGTGACATCACCATTTTGTCAGTTGACTAACTGTCAACTGAAGGAAGGGGTGTGTAAGTGTCATTATTTTGAAAAGTAGGAGTATCTAATGTATTTTCTGAACTGAAGGGGTCAATGTGTATTTTCGTCAAACTTCAGGGGGTGTAAATGTATTTTGTCCAAAAACTTTGATAGGGAAATGCTATCTCAGTATACTTAACTTACTACACCTGATAAAGAGATCTAAATAATATCTAGAAATCATCAGGACTCGTAAAACTGAACTAGTGTAATGCGTATACTGCATAGCTCTACCTACACAGCAATTGATCATGATACAGTAGATTCTTTATTTCGCTTAGATAGAAATTGTGAGTACGTAGCTTGTTTTTATCTTCTCCTTATCATGTTATTTAAATAATATTTGATAAGAAAAGTCAATAATTAGCACACATTTTTTTTTTAAATATTGAAAGATTAGATGGATAAAAGGAAAAAAAATGAACTGAATTTCATTTTACAAAAGACGTAGTTTCGTTCATTCAGACTAAAAAACATAACCAAAAAATATAATTTGTATAAATTGAATGTGAGTCTCTTAGTTTGTAAGATAATTTGAAATAGTAAAATGAGAAGTAGTAGTTGTGACTTGCTCATGTTTGTTCAATGTTTGAGTCATCCACTTTCGTGTATGAATAATTATATCCGACATGTTGGGCTGGATTAGTTTTAATTCTGCCCTTCTATAAGACAACAAAGTAAAAAAAAGGTTTTTTTTTTTTTTTGGTTGAAATGTAGAAAAAGAGGTTGAGAGGTACCTTTCCACTAAATAACTTCGATATTGAAGCCACAGCAATATCAAGTCTATAAAAATAGAACCCATATGCAATAGCAAAATCAAATCCGTGTATTCCTTAATAATGTCATTTTTCAATTATTCAAACAGATTTAGTTTTAAGACAGAAAAAAAAGGTTTCCTAATTATTTTATCCGTTGATATATCATTAATGATCAAAAAACCAAAATACACCCAAAAAATGGATTATTACATTAAAAAAAATAGTCTAGGGAGACCTGTCACACACCCGAACAAGTTTTGGACGCATTCACACGTGCAAGAAGAAGAAGACACATTTGACTATTTTCATGCACAATGCAGGCAAAGTTTCATTATTATATGTTAATATATTATTAATGATTAATATATAATGATGCAAAATTAACTAAAATAAACCCCAAAAATGGATTCTACATCAAAAAAAAAAAATCCACGGGAGATTGGACACCCGTCGGACAAGTTGTGGACGTGCAAATAGACTACGATGAAACATGTGATTATTTTTCATGGCAACAGATTAGCTTGGTCAGATGCCCGAGTGCTCAGCTGGGGGCATCCATAAAACATATGACACCTGACAATAATTTGGGGGGAGAAGTCATTTCACTTTCTCCCCCATGATTTTGACTTCTCAAATTGATTACTCTTTCCTTTAAAACGTCAGGTGCTGCATGTTTTATGGATTCCAAGCTAATCTTTTGCCATTTTTTATGTGTAGTTCACAGAAACCAGTGCATGTACATCGAGCGATGTGAGCATGAAATGTAGAACGTGTTAACTCGTTTTGGATAAATAAGTTCAACATTATTGTTTCGGTTTGAAACAGTAAAAAATGGTCCCGGATAAATGGTTTACAACATTATTGTTTCGGTTTGAAACAGTAAAAAATGGTCACGAATAAATGGTTATGGGTTCGGTCTGGTTTACCAGATCCACAAACCATCACTATTCATTGTCTTCCAAAAACAATTTCATACCCCTTCAAGAATGGGCTGTTTTACTGATGTGTAGGGTACCAAAACGGCTGGTGTGTCCCGTTCTAAATCAGGCGAATCCGACTATTTATTTTCCGTCATTTTCATTTCGATCAACGGTGATGGGGTAATCACCGAAAAGTCGTAAAAACACATAATTATTTTAAGAAGATCGCTAAGTTGGTCTTAATAACTTAAAATTTTTCCACAAACGCAAGGAGATGTTTGACATTAAAAGATTAAGCAAATAATAAAAATCAGAAGATGATTGACATTTGTAGCCACCACGTTGCGTCAACGGAAGATTGAGACTGGGGCTAGCATTTCTCATATTTTAAATAACTTGATACACCCCTTTAACCTTTATAGACATTCCATCAAGTTGAAAGGGAAGGTTATAAAGAATTAGATTTTCTAATACTCATTTTGATCATTGGTGATGGGTCTATCAGTGAAAAATCATTTAAACAAAAGCCTCAATTTTTTTTAGAACCTTTCCAGGCATTCGATCTACATGACATAGAGGTTTATAAAGATTAGATTTCTAAACCAAATCAAAATTTTAAATCAATCCTAATCTTGCTATCCTAAGCTATACGGAACATTGATGAAGATTTTTAAAAGAAAAAGGTTAAGCAACTGCTTGATTGGAGCATGAATTAATCCTTAAATCCACGAAAAATAGCTACGACAATTTTCAAGTAGAAACAAAGAAAAGTTCCCTCATTTCTATTGAACAATGGCTAACATTTAATATTACATACAGATTTCAATAAAATGAACTCACCTGCAAGTCCATTGATTCCGGAGACTATTTTTCAAATTCAGGAGCACTTCTTGTGAATCCAGTGAGAGATACGTGAGAGAACTTTTGTCATTGGATGAGAGAGATGCGTGACCAAAGTTGTGTCTTTGGAGGAAGTTCAAATTCAGGAGCACTTCTTGTAAATCCAATGAGAGAGACATGAGAGAACTTTTGTCATTAGATGAGAAAGATATATGGGAGAAATTTTTTGTCTTTCGAAGGAGAGAGAGAGAGACTGGTGTTAGTGACAGAGAATAAAGTAGGAGTAGATTTAATTTTAAATTTGAATAGATTTAGATTAGATTAGTTTGATAAGATTTGATTAAATTATTTTTTAATTGTATTTCCACATTTTTAGATATATTTCTTATTATACATACTCTACTAAGGGTCAATGTAAATCGTCTAAAAATTCTATTGAATAAATTTTGTGAGGTCTTAGCTCTTTGTTTCCTTTTCAGAATGGTGGTGCGCCACCATCCGTCGGGTGTGAATTTTTTTTAAAATGAAAATCTTACCCTCCATGCCTCTACAATCTCCCAATTCTCCCACTCGCGATTTCCTTTTAAAAAAAATTAATTGAAGACCTAACTGATGAGAGTTTTTCTTCAAATCATCGGATCATATTTTGTGTACTTTGGGGAGAAGCCCATCACAACCTGATCTAGTGGGCCACCGACTCCGACGGACTAATAAACTGATCACTGAAATGTGACAGACATAGATTTCACAGATTAGCGGTGACCACCAAGCATGGTTGAATGTTCTACCTATTCATCAACAAATCACAAAGATTAAAAAAAAATTAAGGACTAACAGTTGTAACCAATTGCAGAGACTTTCTTTGAAAGACCAAATAATTGTAGGATAGTGATAGAGAATTGAGTAAGGTAATAAGATTTGATGAGATACATTGTAGATCATCACAAGCAAATTTGAATTTGATTTGATTTAGATTAAAATCGTATGGTAAGATTTTATTAAATTGAGATTTAGTTGTATTTCCGTATTTAGATGTATTTCTACATATAAGCTAAGTGAATATAAATCATCCAAAAAAAATTAGAATAATTTCTTCGATAGTCAGAAGGTGTTCGTCGTTTGGAAGATAGACATAGAGATGTGAGAAAAATTGGGGAAAATGTTTAAGGTATTTTTATTTTGTAGAACTCTTAGAATAACTGAATCAAAGAATGAGATCAAATGGGATGCCAGTAGGCATCCCTATTTCTTTTTTTTGATGAAAGCAAACCAAAGACCATCAATCCGCTCTTGACATAAATAGTGGCTGATCACTCCTGGACATAATCCTCCCACACACATGAGGGTTTAACTCTAAACCTTGAAAAGAATCATGAGTTCTAAAGGAAGACCCGAAAGAGGCAAGACGATGAGCAAACACATTTGCAATTCGCAGGGCAAAAATTAAATCAGTTTGAAAAATGGCAACTTCTCTAGCTCCACCTTGATGTCCAGCACTATAGCCCTGATCTCCCACTACACATTGGAAGAACTGCCTCCACAAGACCCCCACAAGAACCTGAGAATCTAAAGCAAAAATCAAAGCCCTCCATCTCCTGGAGATAACAAAAAGTATAGCAAATGGGAAAGCCAAAGCTTTTGCAACCAAATGAGAACCCAATAAACAGCCTAAACAAAGCCCTCAAAAATACACCCTCGGTGATCCCGAGCAATACCACCTAAGCCGGCTACCTTGTCCTCATTTCTAGAAGCTCAATTCACATTGATTTGCACCCTTCGAAGAGAGTTTGAATCCTAGGAATTAGAATGCAATGATAAACCTCAAGGACCAATTGTTCTATCGGCCGAATAGTTCAAATCAGGTCAATTGAGCCTCCTTTAAACACTTGAGAAGTTCTATCTTTCCAGATGCTCCAAGCCGTGGAAGAGATGCTGCAAAGAATAGCCTTCTTCAACTCTTTCTCAAACTCACTCCTAACCTTATTAGACAACTAGCCTTTCATAACTAATAGCTCAGCCAACGGCTCTATTTCACCCACAATAGAAAGCTCAATATCTTCCAAATCATTGAAGGAAAGAGAATCCTAATTGTCTCAAACCTCCTCCATGATTATCCTGTATACTTCTATACTTAGCATACACTGTAAACGTATACCATTGTACTTCCAAGTCTATATATACCAAAAGACTGAATAAAGTAAATCATCTTTTCACCAGTTATCAAACCTCTTTTATGGTATCAGAGCCTCTGCTCATATCACCATCTCTGATCTTTTGCAAATGACATCATCAACATCTCATAATGTCTCCAACCTTACCCAATTTGTATCAATCAATTAGATGGCCTCAATTACTTACTGTGGAAGAGTCAGATTCACTCTATATTAGTGGCACAGGACCTCTTCGGATTTGTTGATGGATCTACTCCATCTCCACCTCGTTTCCTTGATAACAATATCATAAATCCAGCCTTTCTAAAATGGTAGCGATCAGACAAACTGGTCACCAGTTGCATCTACGGAACTCTCACAGAGAGTGTTTTAGCACAGACCATTGGTCTTGACACATCCCATGAAATCTGGGAACTACTCACCACAACATTTGCTCAACACTTTGAAGCTCGGATTATGCAGTTACGGCTGCTACTTCAAACTATTCGGAAAGGTGCTGACACAATGACAGAATACCTCAACAGGATCAAGAGCACGGCCGACGCTCTTGCCACCGTCAATGACGCTGTTACTGATAGAGACTTGGTGATGTATGCCCTTGGTGGATTATCCTTTGAATACGAATCATTTGTGACTGCAATCACATATAGAGTCGAACCTATAAAGTTAGCTGAACTACGCTCTCGCCTCATCACGCATGAGCAAAGATTGCCCCAGTTCCAATTGCCAGACTCCACTCAAGTGTTGTACTCCGATCGACAACGCAACCAACGTGGTCGGGCCTTGGCTTGTCTCTGGCGAAGCCAGAAAGAGCTTGTCTCGGGCTTCCATAGAATAGTGGACAAGTGGTGGAGAAGTCAAAATCATGGGGCCCATGATTTTGACTTCTCCACACACAAATGGACATATGGCGATAAGTGTGTGAGAATAAGGGGGAGAGATATCAAGTGGGGAGAAGTCAAAAATCATGGAGAGAAAATAAATGACTTCTCCCCATTTTTCTACCAGCTGCCGCACAATGTATGGAACCCCGAGAGCCCTTTCTGGCTTCGCCAGAGACAATCCGAGGCCACGTGGTCGGGGTCGAAGGCATCCATCAACTCGAGGAGGGTCCAACCAACGTTATAACACGGGAAATTCTAGCCCCATTACCGCACTAATCAAGGTGCCCCTAATTCATCCAATCGGGATCATGACAAACTCCCCACCCGGCCCGCTATGCACCATTTTGTCAGATCTGCAATCGTCCTGGACATATCGCCCTTCGCTGTACGGAAAGGTTCAATCACACTTTCCAGGATGAACTACCTCAATCATTCGCTGCCATGAACCTAAATACATACCCGGATGATAATTGGTATCCCGATACCGGAGCAACAAGTCATATTACACATGACCCCATCAATTCTTCATCATGTCGAGTCCTACAATGGCAGTGATCGGGTTGTGGTAGGCAACGGCTCAAGTATCCAAATCTCTCATACTGGCACCTCTATTTTACAAACTCCTTACTGTGAATTTAAGCTTGCTTCTCTTCTTTTAGTACCCCAAATTACCAAGAATTTACTATCTATGGCTTCTTTCACTCGTGATAATCATTGTGCCTTTGTGTTTTATCCATGGGGTTTTGAAATCAAGGATCTTTAGTCGGGGAAGCTTCTTCTCAAAGGACCGATTAATGGCAATCTATATCCCATTTCCATGAAGCCGCAAAATAAAGCTCCAGTCCAAAATCCAGTTCAGGCTCTAGCAAGTGAAGTCTTCGCCCAAACACGGCATCGCCGCCTTGGCCACCCATCCATTTCAATCTTACATTTTCTATCCTCTCATAAGTGTATTAATACATTAGTGAATAAGACTGAATTTTGTTGCATTGATTGTTCCGTATTTAAAAGTCATCGTCTACCCTTTAATAATGTTCATCATAATTCCCCACATCCTCTATATTTAATTCACTACCGCAACTTACCTCATCAATCGGTTACCACCCCTCTTCTTCATCATCGGTCACCTTTTGAGATGCCATTTGGGAAACAACCTGATTACACTCTCCTACGGAGTTTTGGTTGTGCTTGTTATCCATTCATCGGTGCCACTCGCAAGGATAAACTAAGCCCCAAGTTTGTGCCTTGTGTATTCTTGGGCTATGCTTCATCACACGTACAAGGGCTATAAATTTCTTGATTAGAATACAGGTCGCATCTATATCTCACGCCATGTCAAGTTTGATGAAAACATCACTACAAGAAAAACATTTTGTAGTGACAAACTTTTAGTGGCTGATAGGTTTAATCGTAGCTAAATGACTATTTTAGTGACAAAAAATGTTAAACTCTCTGAAATTCAAGTTTTTTCTTGGAGGAAAAGTTATAAAATTAGTGATCTTATTAAGTAAATCGAGGTTAAAAAACAAGGGTATTAGCGATAGTATAACTAAACTGCTGCTACAAAATCATTACGAACCCGCATTTTTCTTCGGCTATTTGAGGTCTGCCTTTTCATTTTTTTTTTCAGTTTCGCTTTAGCTCAGCGGCTACTACTGATCTCTGCAATCGTGAGTGGGTTTTTTGGGAAAATCTCTGCAATCGTGAAATTTCATCTCTTCTGCATCGTGATCTCCGGGTTTTCATACAGATCTTTGCATGTTCTAATCTCATCTTCTTCTTTTTTGGTTTGAATTCTATCTCATCTTCAAACGTGAAATTAAATAGCAGATCTCTGAAATTTTCGAAGGTCTTTGCAGTTCTAATCTCATCTTCAATCGTGATCTCATCTCCTCTGCATCGTGATCTCCAAGTTTTCATACAGATCTATGTATGTTCTTAGTCATCTCCAGGTGCGATTTCTTTTTACATTATTTCCCCCAATATCTGAAGTAGAGCTTTTATTCGATTTGATTTCATATTTTAACTGATCGATTTAGGGTTTCCGGATCCAAAAAATATCCTTCCCGAGATCAGAGATTGATTCGATTTACTTGAGCCAGTACGATGCCCTTCCTTCATTGATGTTTAAGAAGGAGAGTTGCAGAGAAGATCAGTTTATCTGTCGGTGCGATTGTGAGGTACGATGCCCTACCTTTGAATTTTCATTTTTGCAATTTCTCTGTTCTTGATAACCTAATCGGATGTTATTGTAATCTGTAATTTTACTCCGATTCTTAGATTTCTTTATAGATGAATTTTAAATTCAAATTCAAATTTTCTATTATCAGAAATTCTTTAAAATTATTGTCCGATTCGTTTTCTTCATGTTCTGAAACTTGAAATTTCTCCATTTTCTACGTATTTTGAAAAATCGAAGTACGATCATATTGAAATTTTCTTCAATAAGGTCAGATTTCTTGGATAGTTCCAGAAACGCAATGATCTTGGAGACTCTGAGGACACTGATATTGTCGCTTTAAAGAACTACATGGATGCTCAGTATTTTGGTGAGATTGGTATCGGTACTCCCCCTCAAAAGTTCACTGTGATTTTTGACACTGGCAGTTCTAATTTGTGGGTGCCCTCTTCGAAGTGCTATTTCTCAGTGAGTTCCTGTTATGGGATATTGAATGCATTCTTATCTCTGAAAAGCTCAATTTCATTCAGTTGGACAGAAGAGAATATCATGGTGTTGTATCTGGTTGTAGGTTGCTTGCTATTTCCATTCCAAGTACAAGTCAGGCCAATCAAGTACCTACAAAAAGAATGGTTCGTTTCTTTCCTGATTCAATTATGCATTTTTGGAGTTTATTTCTTCTTGGTTATGACATTAGTAGGTTTTTAATTTACTGGTTTTAAGACTATTTGTGAATTTCTCAGTTCTGCAAACTTTTAGAGTTGTTTGTGAAAATGTTGTAAAGTTTTATCTGGTGTGAATGTTACTTTATAAATGATCTTCACTTTTGAATTCAGAACTCACTGATAATTTTTTCCGCTCAAGATGCTGCTCACCTTCATCGGCAATCTCCCGAATGGGTAATAATTACAAAATGGTCTCTTCTTTTTAATGGGGTTTAATTTAATTTTTGTTTGATTGAAGATTCATTGGGTTTCTTGTGAGCATCAAAAGGACTGATTTAATGGTCTTTCTCCATTTATCTCTCTGTCTGTTTTTTTTTTTTAAATATATTTTTATTATTAATTTGAGGTTTTTGGGCATTTTGTTTATACTGAGAGGATTTATGGAGTTATTTTTGTCATATATTCTACACATGGGATGGATTCTAGTACTAGCATTGGTCATTGGCTTCTTTTGCTATTCTTTTTGTTTTTCTTTGATTGGAACCGTTGTTGAAACTGATATGTGTAATGTATGCTTTTTTTTTTTTGGACGGTATGTGTATTGTATGTTTGCTATGAGGTTAGTGAGAAAACTTTATTTATTTATTTATCCCTTTTTTGGAAGTATTATTGCTTATTTTGCACTTTTTTCACCTTCTTTTGAAGTTGTTTCTGAGATGGATTTTGATACAACCTAGATCGGTTGTATGAGATAATTAGTCCAAATTCGAGGATGGACCGTTCCTCCTTTGCGCGAGCGCAATTGTTTGGTGGTAAAAATATTCTGCAATTTCATTAAAGGAAGAGAGTTACATAAATAATTGTGGCATTCCACAATAATAGAAACTACCTAAAATGATTGAATCCTATCCCTAGAATCAAGGTTAATCAAATCCTCAATAACAGCTAGCTACTCAAAGCAATCTAATTTGAATATTCAATCTACTAATTTGAATATTCAATCTATTTATTCAAAATCCTCAATAACCGGCTAGGCCATAGAATGCTGGGCCCACTAGTGAGGCCTCCTCAAATGCTCAGTCCACGTGTCGACCCATGGTCCTATCATTCCCCACCTCTTGAGGAACAACCTTGTCCTCAAGGTTTGCATTCGGAAACTGTTGGAGGAGTGGGTGATGATCGATCCAGGAGGCATCCTCAATTGGGAGGTTATCCCATTGGACCAAAACTTCTTCTACTAACTTCCGTCCTTGACGAGTCCAGCGATGGTCCAAGATTGATTGTGGGACGGGGTCGATAATTCCTGCATTGGACACAGCTGGGAGGGTGGGATTGATGGTGACTGAGGCTCCGACGAATTTCTTAAGAAGAGAGACATGAAAGACGGGATGGAGCTTAGTGTTAGGGGGCAACTCCAAGCGGTAGGCGACTGCTCCGATACGCTCTAATACCTTGTAGGGGCCAAAAAATCGTGCTGCCAACTTCTGGTTAGAGCGTCGTAGAAGAGAGGATTGACGATAGGGCTGTAACCTTAGGAAAACCATGTTTCCGACTTCAAATGAACGCTCTGATCTATGCTTATCGTGCTGAATTTTCATTCGATTCCGGGCCATGGCAATATTCTCCTTGAGATCGTGGAGAATTGTATTCCGGTCCCTAAGTTCTTGATCAACCATCTCCACCGATGTCGATCCTGGGACATAGGATGTAAGAGTAGGTGGTGGCCGGCCATAGACGGCTTCAAAAGGGGTCATGTCAGTGGCGGAGTGGCACGAAGTATTGTAGCTCCATTCAGCCCAAGGAATCCATTTTGCCCACTGTTTAGGTCGGTCACCCACAAAGCACCGTAAGTAAGTTTCAAGACACCGATTGAGTACCTCTGTTTGCCCATCCATTTGGGGATGATAGGCAGTGCTCATCTTCAGTTGCGTCCCTTGGAGAGTGAAAAATTCACGCCAAAACTTGCTTACAAACACAGGATCACGATCGCTTACGATCGATCGCGGCATGCCATGGAGTCTTGCCACATCTTTAACAAACATTTCAGCCACGACACGTGCAGTATAAGGGTGCGACAAACTACTAAAATGGGCGTATTTCGAAAGCCGATCAACTACTACCATTATAGATGTTTTTCCATGCGATGTGGGTAGCCCGTCAATAAAGTCCATAGAGATATCTTCCCAAACGCGGACCGGAATCGAAAACGGTTGGAGTAGGCCTGCAGGTGAAACTGTCTCGTATTTGTTCCTTTGGCAAACTTCACATTGGGCCACAAATTCCTTAACTGCTGATTTGAGCCCCTTCCAATAGAAATTTTGTGAAAGTCGTTTATACATGCGAAATATCCAGGATGACCCGCGGTGGGCGTCGCATGGAACTCTTGGAGTAAGGAATTTTTGAAAATAGATTGACTGGGGAGCACAAAACGTCCCTTATAATATAGTTGTTGATTTCTGACCTCATACCTTGGTAAAACCGTGGGGTCTACGCTTTTTCGCCGAATCATATCTTGAATTTCTTCACTATCTGTAGCCTCCTTTTGGATATCCGCCCATATATCAAATTGTGGGATGGAAATCATAAATGATTGACCATCCTCCTGTCGCCGCGATAATGCATCAGCCACGACATTCTCACGCCTTGACCGATACACTATCTCGTAGTCATATCCCACTAGTTTGGATACCCACTTTTGTTGTTCTAGGGTTGCCACCCTTTGGTCTAAGAAGAATTTGAGGCTCTTGTGGTCTGTCAAAATTTGGAATTGACGACCCACCAAATAAGGACGCCATTTAGTAACCGCTTGGATGATCGCCATCATCTCCTTTTCATAAGTTGAGAGAGATAAGGACCGCCCTGATAATGCCTTACTAAAGAAGGCGATTGGTCGCCCTTCTTGCATGAGAACATCCCCGATCCCACCTCCAGATGCATCACATTCAAGAACAAATTTCTTAGAAAAATCGGGCAATGCCAAAACAGGTGTTGAGGTCACTGCATCCTTGATTTGTTGAAATGCCATCTCTTTATCCTCCGTCCAATGAAACTGATCCTTGCGTAACATGATGGTAAGTGGAGCAGCCAACTTACCATAATCCCGAACAAAACGTCGGTAATACCCTATCAAGCCCAAAAAACCGCGAAGAGCCTTGATCGTCTTTGGTTTGGGCCAATCGACCATGCTAGCTATCTTGCATGGATCTGCTGCCACCCCATTTTGGGAAATGACGTGGCCGAGATACTCAACCTCAGTGCTACCAAAAGTGCATTTGCTCATTTTCACAAACAAGTGGTGTTGATGTAGCACCTTCAAAGCTATTTGAAGATGAGACAAATGATCGGTCCATGAAGGGCTATAGATCAAAATGTCGTCAAAAAATACCAACACGAATCGTCGAAGGAAGGGCCGAAACACGTCATTCATAATACTTTGAAACGTCGAGGGTGCATTTGTCAACCCAAACGGCATCACCAAAAATTCGTAATGACCGTCATGAGTACGAAATGCTGTCTTTGGTGCATCCTCGTCCCGAACACGGATCTGATGAAAGCCTGATCGCAGGTCAAGCTTGGAGAAGTATTGTGCCCCGTGCAACTCATCTAGCAGCTCGTCAATAACTGGGATTGGAAATTTGTCTTTTATAGTAATCTGATTGAGGGCTCTATAATCAACACAAAACCTCCACGACCCGTCTTTCTTCTTCACAAGCAATACCGGGGATGAGTAAGGACTGATACTTGGTTGAATAATCCCAGATTCGAGCATTTCCTTCACTATGCGCTCGATCTCATTCTTCTGAATGGGGGGGTATCGGTATGGCCGAACATTGGTCGGTAAGGCCCCTGGTAAAATCTCAATCCGGTGGTCCTGTGATCGATAAGGAGGTAACCCCTTGGGTTCCTCAAAAATAGAAGAAAAATCATTAATTAATGGATGTATGTCAGGATGGATAAAGGGTTGGATACCTTGTTTTTCCGACACCAACTGCATTAACATGCCCCCTACTTGTTGTCGAAACATTTTCTCTATGGATTGAGCACTTGCCGCTTTGAGTGGCCTATTGGGATCGCCTTTAAGGTGATGTTTTTGGCCTCCAATCGAGAAATCCATGGTGAGTTTACGAAAATCCCATAACACTGGACCCAGCTGTTGCAACCATTGAACTCCAAGCACCATGTCGGACCCTTGTAACGGTAGTAAGTAAGAGTCTGTCATAAAATTATAACCTTGTATGTCGATCTTGATATCATTACAACATCCCGAACATTCTAAATTGCTTCCATTGGCTACCAACACGTTGAAGGAAGGTGAACGATGAATCGGTAGCTTCAATTGTTGTGCTAACCCCCCGCTAATAAAGTTATGAGTGCTCCCACTGTCAAGTAGGATGGACACCTTCTGTCTTTTGATGTACCCAGTCACGCGCATGGTTTGATGGGATAGCAGGCCCGATAGAGCATGAATGGAGATCTTGGGTACTTCCTCTTTCTCCGCCTCGATCTCTTCTTCTAGTATGGCTTCGGCCTCCTCATCCGCCTCAAGTAAAAATATTTGTTGTGTTTTGCATTTATGTCCCGGTTCAAATCTATTGTCACAATTGTAGCATAGACCCTTTTCACGCCGTGCTTGCATTTCGGCCCAATTAAGGCGTCGCACAGGCGGTCCCCCTCTTGGACTGATAGTCGGGTTGGGTGGTGGTGATGCAGGAACCCTTGGCACGAAAGGTTTTGGGCTGCGCCGTAACTTTTGTAATCGATCTTCTTGCATGCGAGCCAAGCCTACAGTGGCTAGCATCGTGGCTGGACGGAAAAGCTTGATATCTGCACGAATGTCCTCCTTTAGGCCTGCAATGAAGCAACCCACCAATGCTTTTTCGGGCCATCCTTCCAACCTATTTGCCAATTTCTCGAACTGCATTTGGTACTCACGAATTGTTCCCGTTTGGCGTAGTTTGGACAAGGCCTCATCAAAATCTTCATAATCCGATGGTCCAAATCGTACAAACAAGGCCCGGACGAATGTGACCCATGTCATTGCGGGATGGATGCGTTCGTACCATTGGAACCATTGATTCGCTTCTCCTTCTAAGTGAAATGACGCAAGGAGTGTCTTATCTTCTTCGGGTGTATTATGGAATTTGAAAAATTGTTCAACCCGATGTACCCACTCAGTCGGATCTGATCCTGCAAATTTTGGAAAGTCAATTCGGGCATACCGTCCTTGGACTGATCTCCCTGTGTTGAAGTTACTGCTGTTCGACACCTCGGAATCATCTTGATCTCCGCGATGGTGGCGATATTGATTTCTAACAAGCTCATTCTGTGCAAGGAGAGCTTCCATTGATTCCTGGATTTCTCGCATGGCAATCTTCAGTTCCCCCATATCCCTCTCAAGGTTGGTCACTCTATCTTCCATCTTGTGCTTGGGCATTCCCAGGATGGGCTCTGATACCAAATGATACAACCTAGATCGGTTGTATGAGATAATTAGTCCAAATTCGAGGATGGATCGTTCCTCCTTTGCGCGAGCGCAATTGTTTGGTGGTAAAAATATTCTGCACTTTCATTAAAGGAAGAGAGTTACATAAATAATTGTGGCATTCCACAATAATAGAAACTACCTAAAATGACTGAATCCTATCCCTAGAATCAAGGTTAATCAAATCCTCAATAACAGCTAGCTACTCAAAGCAATCTAATTTGAATATTCAATCTACTAATTTGAATATTCAATATATTTATTCAAAATCCTCAATAACCGGCTAGGCCATAGAATGCTGGGCCCACTAGTGAGGCCTCCTCAAATGCTCAGTCCACGTGTCGACCCATGGTCCTATCAGATTTTACCTACTGTGTGTTGGGTTCTGCAAATAGAATCTATTGGTTCTTTATTTCCCTCTTCATGTAGAAGGGTTTTGTTATGTTGAAAAAAGGGAGAGTATTTAATTGAATTTTGCATAATTTGTTGTTAATTCATTTGGTCATAACTTTAGTTTGGGTTGGTTTTGATGGGAAAGGAGATATGTTTTTTTTCTTTTTCTTTTGGGTACATCTCATCATTTATCTAAGGTTAGTAGGTTAGGACTTGGGAGTTATGTTAGTAAAATGATGGGATAGAGGTGGAGAACATCGTGGTCATCGGACAAAGCTGCTGTGGTGGGATAGAGGGCTCATGAATCTCTCGGATGATGGGTTCACCTCTACGTAAGGCCTTTAACTTTCTTCATCTCTGTCTCTGGGTAATTTTCTATATTTTCAGTTTATGCTCCGGTTTGTTTCATGTTAAATAGGAGAAAACAAATGAACTTCACAGAAAATGTCAATGGCCCTGATGAAAATACACATTTTCTTTGGAATTCATTTGTTTTCCCCTAGTTTACACTGAAACAAATGGAGCGTTAGAGTATTAGACTTGTTGAAAATAAAGAAACAAATCAATTAAAAAACACACATCGAAAATTAACACAAGATTTTACATGATTCACCCAGTGTGGACTTCCTCTATAGAGATGATCGTCTTCTTTATTCATCACAAGCAATTTAATATTATACAGATTCTCTCCTCTCTCTATTCTCACAAACTCCAGTCTCTCAAGGAATATACAATCTTGAGGTTCACCAACCATTATTATGATTTTTGTGACAGGTTTGGGATGGTATTCGTTGCAAGAGGGTTCAAACCATGGGTGGACATCAGACAAGAACTGGTGTTTTGGCATGGAGTTCTCGCATATTGTCTTTTGGAAGTCGAGACCGTAACATACTTCATCACGATCTTCGTGTCTCGAATGACTTTGTTAGCAAGCTCGTGGGCCATAAATCAAAGGTAAAGTCTTCAGTAATTTGTTTCTGTGAGCATAATTGCAGGGATGCATGAATCTCCGTGGGCCTACATGCGTGTGTGTGTGTGTGTGTATATATATATATATATATATTAAACATTTATAATCCTCCTCTGTTTTCAATTGCTCAGGTATGTGGGCTGAAATGGTCCCATTACGACAAGGAACTTGCATTGGGCGGCAATGCTAATCAGGTTTGTCATTGATCCACCATTTTGATTTTGTTCTAAATTTCTCACAGTATATTCAGTAACTAAATCAATGATATTCAGCTCTTGGTCGGGAACCAGCATTCTCAGCAGCCGGTTCTAAAACTTACAGAACACACAGCTGCAGTCAAGGCCATTGCTTGGTCACCGCACCAGAACAGCCTTCTTGCGTCTGGAGGTCTGAGTTGATTTCTTCTCAGAAGTCTCTGGCTTTCTCTCGACAGAAAGTGGAAGATCAAGAGCACCAACTCGAGAAGTAACTGTCAGAACTTGAAGAACAAAAGTTTATTGTAATTTCATACATAACAAGTGCTCGAGAAGTAACTGTCAGAACTTGAAGAACAAAAGTTTATTGTAATTTCATACATAACAAGTTTAAGAAACCCTAGTTGTTGTTTCTTGTTTTGGAGAGAGATGTTTTGTTATTTTTTTGCCACTAAAAATACTTGTAGCGACAGTTTTATTTTATTAATAAAGATTTCAGTTCTTTCACCTTTAGTGACACTCTTTTACACTTTTAGCGGTGGAAAAAAAAATTGTCGCTGAAAAGATATACCGACAGATTTGAGATTCTGTCACTAATAGTATTAGCGACGGTCGCATTAGTGACGGATTAGTGGCGGACAAGTTTTCTGCCGCTAAAAGCTTTTAGTGACAGTTTTTCACTTATAGTGACGGTTTTTTTCAGCCGCTAAAAGTGTAATTTGTTGTAGTGCATGCTTCCTTTTCGCTTTGTGTGCAGGACTACACGCCCACCTCTGGCACCAACAATAACTATTCAAAATCTGTCTTCACATATGGAGTTGCCTCTCATTCAATCACATGCCCAACCAGCATCTCATCCTCATGATAGAAGACCCCTCATTGCTGTTCAACAACAAACCATTGATTTTGAGACAGATTCCACTCCAAACAATGCTATCCCACCTTCTACTCAACAGCCTTCCATGTTTCCATGCTCCACAATGCAACCAACAATCCTCCATCCGCAACAAATCAACAAAGAAGCCAGCATCCTTCCAAGTTCAACATTGACACTTGACACATCAGCCAACCACCATTCAAGTATACCCCCACAACTCAACAGTGTTCCAGATTTAACATTAGCGCCACATGCATCTCACCCTATGGTCACTCGTCTCAAAGATGGAACTATCAAGCCTCGAACTTGGCTTGCTACACGCCATCCCATTCCCTTGGCTCGTCTCAACCATCTCACAGATGGTCCATCTGAACCCGCATGTTACTCGCAAGCCATTAAATCTCCATCCTAGCGCAATGCTATGCATGATGAATTCAACGCCCTACTAAGAAATCATACTTGGTCCTTAGTTCCATATCACTCCCACATGAATGTCGTCGGTTGCAAATGGGTATTTCGAATCAAACACAAATCGGATGGTAGCATTGAACGCTACAAGGCAAGATTAGTTGCGAAAGACTTCCACCAACAACTCGGTCTAAATTACACAGACACCTTCAGCCCGGTTGTGAAATTTACAACCATTCGGACCGTGCTTGCAGTGACCATTTCCAAAGAATTGCCCATACGCCAACTTGATGTTAGAAATGCCTTCCTCCATGAATCGTTAAAGGAGAAGGTCTTCATGGCTCAACCCCCAGGCTTTGCTGACAAAGAATCCCCTACTCATGTATGTCGTCTCCACAAAGCTTTCTATAGTCTCAAACAGGCACCACAAGCTTGGTTTCAGAAATTCAGTGACTTCCTAAAAAAGAAAGACTTCTTATGTAGTGCTGCAGACACCTCTATGTTTATACAACATTCCCGGGCTGGCATCCTTGTGCTTCTACTCTATGTGGATGACATCCTCCTGACTGGCACTTCTAATTCTTTAATTCAATCATTCATTCACATGCTCAATTCAGCCTTTGATATAAAGGATCTGGGCCCTCTCAATTTCTTCCTCGGTATGGAAGCTAGTAGATCATCCTCGGGACTGACACTCACTCAAACCAAATACTCACTTGACCTCCTTAAAAGAATGAACATTGATGGAGCTAAACCATGTGTGACACCTTTGAGTCTTGGTTCAGCATTGTCCTCCACCACTGGCACTCCTCATAGATCCTACTACATTTAGACAAATTGTGGGAGCCCTTCAATATCTCACCATGACTAGACTGGACATCACATATGATGTCAACCACGCTGCTCAATTCATGCATCGCCCAACTGAGGTTCATCTCATAGCCATGAAACGAATCCTTCGGTATCTCAAAGGTACTATTGGCATTGGCTTACATTTCACACCATCTACTTCCTCTGCTCTCAGTGCCTACTCAGATGCAGATTGGGTGGGTTGTCCTAACAATATCCGCTCCACCACCGGCTTCTGTGTGTATCTTGATTCCAACCTTATCTCTTGGGGTAGTAAAAAGCAACCGACGGTTAGTCGTTCCAGTGCCGAAGCCGAATATCGTGCACTTGTTGTCACCATTGCCGACACCGTTTGGATCCACTATATTCTTCACCACCTTGGCATTGCTCTCAACTCCGCTACTACTCTTTTTTGTAATAATGTAAGTACTGCATATTTGGCCTTCAATCCAGTCTTTCACGCCTGTACCAAGCACATCGAGATCGATTACCATTTTATTTGTGAATGTGTTATTCAAGGGGATCTAGAAATTCGTTTTGTTGCCACCAATGAGCAGACTGTTGATATTCTCACCAAATCTCTTCCTGGACCTCGGTTTCGTAATCTACAATCCAAGTGAATGCTTCACCAACCATCAACTTGTGGGGGAGTATTGGACAACTATCCTTCCATAACTAATAGCTTAGCCAACGGCTCTATTTCACCCACAATAGAAAGCTCAATATCTTCCAAATCATCGAAGGAAAGAACAACTCAGCCAAGTTCTCAAAGGAAAGAGAATCCTAATTCTCTCAAACCTCCTCCATGATTATCCTGTATACTTTTATACTTAGCATACACGGTAAATGTATATCATTGTACATCCAAGTCTATATATACCAAAAGACTGAATAAAGTTAATCATCTTTTCACCAATTATCGAACATCTTTTAAACCCAAGAGGTACACCAATCACCAAAGTTGTCAACAATCTCTAACCCAACACTCTCGAGCCCAACCAAGAACAACGAGCATGATCGCAATCAAACAACATATGCTTGATGGTTTCTTCCAACTAGCGCAAATAATTCTATTCTATGTAGTATATAGATATACCTTCCTCTTATCAAAAATTGGAAGGTTTATATTTTATGATTTTTCAAGAAGTCAGCGCCCCACGTCATCTTCACATGTTAAAATGGTTTTTTAATTTTGGTGACTTTTCGAAGTAGATAAAAAACAGAAAGAAAATAAAATTTTATAATCTCAAAATACCAACTATGGTTGAAGAATTCAGAGGTTCGAATTTTTGTTTTTATCTTCTTCAAGAAGTCAACGTCCCCACACGTCTTTCTTGGCGTGGTCAGAATGGTTTTAATTTTGGTGCATTCTCTCTAGGAAGATAAAAACAGAAAGAAAACAAAATTTAAAAACCTGAATTTTTAAACAGATGAATGGAATTGGTATTTTAAGAATATATAAAATAAAAAAAAGTAGGGGCGGAACTTTCTTACAGGCTATTTATAAGTTATCTAATCTTCTTTTCCACCTACAAAAAGTAGATCGATCTCTCTTTCTGCTGCATTTTTTTTTGGGATCAATTCGAACTAGAACAATGGTCCAGAAAAGTGAACCGGCGATCGGGATCGATCTCGGGACGACGTATTCTTGTGTTGGGGTTAGGAAACACGGTCGTGTTGAGATCATAGTTAATGATCAAGGAAACAGGACTACTCCTTCGTATGTTGCTTTCACTGATACTCTGCGATTCATGGGAGATGCAGCGGAGAACCAGGTGGGTATGAATCCGATGAACACCGTTTTTGGTAAGTTTCCGCTCCTAGATCTTAAATCTGCTTCTTGCCCTTTCTTTGGGAAGTGATTAAAAACACTCGATAGTACCAACCTATCGAGTGTGTAACCGTTGGATTTGAGAGAGGCCTCAAGATTTGTGCACGGAAACATCTTGAGCTTAGCCATCTACCCGGCTCGGCTCAAGAATATGGCTCAAGCACAATTGAGTGACTGAGTTTGTCAACCAATCTTTTGAGACCGGATCAAAATCAATTGCGATTGAACTCTCTCCGAGTACAATCACACCCACAAGTCAAGACCGAGTTCAATCACACCCACGAGTCAACACGTATCTCTCTTGATCTATATTAACTATGGTTAAGATTCACTAATCTTTTAGAAAATAAGAAAAAAATAATACAAAATTTTAACCCTAAGAGTTCAAATTTTTTAACTAGAGTTATCTTCTAAAAATATTTTTTCCTAAAAACCAATGTTAGATTTTTGAATTCTAAGGGTTAGTGTATCTTAACATAATTAATATAGATTACGAGGGACATGTGTTGACTGAGGGTGCAATTGAACTCGGAGAGGGTTCAATCAGGGGTGGAGCCAAGAATTTTTCCTGGGGGGCGAAATACATGTATAAAAAAACTAATGGATTTGAAGATATGGAGCTTGAGGATTCGAGGAAAAAATATTTGGGTAATTTTTTTTTTGAGAAATTCTTTTCCCTCCAGTTATGCCCTTGAGGTCGCCACATGTCTCTATTGATACCCTTTAACTGTGGTTAAGATTCACCCATCCCTAGGATTCACCAACCTATTCTTGGTTTTTTTAAGAAAAATATTAAAAACAAATTCGAACCCTAGTTAAAATTCACAAACTCTTAAGGTTAAAAAAATTCAATATGTTTTTCCTAAAATCCAAGCATAAAAATTCACTAACTCACGTCCCGTCAAAAGTTACAAAATCATTTTCCCTAAGTTGGGTTAGATTAACTTTAGGGGGTTAATATAATGTAATCTGGATTAAAAGGGACACGGAACTATGTGTGTGATTGAACTCGGATCGTGTTCAATCACAATTGGCTGATTCGGTTGGAAGGAGTTGTCGATGAAGTGCATAGTACGGCCAAGAAGGAGACAAACAGTCTCAGTCATGAAGTCATAAAAAGGATTTTGTGCTTGAGCCGGCTAAGCTTGTACAGGATGTATCTCTTGTCACTTTTGCACAAATCGTTGGGTGTTGTGTGATTCAACGGTCACACACTCGATAGTAATCGAGTGTTTTTAATCACTTCCCTTTTTGTTTGTTTGGCTTAACGATTCCGATGAATTGAGATGACCTGATAATGCTAGCGACAGTCCTTTACGCTCGTTATGAGGAGATCATAGTATTATCGTAAATAGGAATAGGAATGCTTTTCCTACTCTTACCTTGAGACAACCACGTGTCCATTTTCATGGTTAAAGCATTGTAATTAATTAAAAAATGTTATTAATTTAACGGTGAATTTGGACAAGTGGCGCTCAATAAGAAAGGCATGGGAGTAGGGCTAACACCTCGTGTGTAAAACATAGTGTCTTTATAACAGATCTCTTTACTCGAGAGAGTAAAAAAAAAAAAGTACTTTTTATTAAGGAAGTGAAAGCTTGCATCTTGCACGTTTAATTGGGTGGTACACATATTCATCCCCAATTCGGCACATGTCTTTTTTGACACCCATTGACTGTGATTAGGAATCACTCATCCTTTTGGTTAAATATTTTAATCATGATTTTTATAAAAAAATATTAACAACAATTTAACCTTAGTTTTTAGAAAGAAATTTAATAGATAAAAATTTAACCTTGGGTATGATTCACCAAAAAATTGATTTTTGGTTTTCAATTGAGCAAGACATTTGAGCAGTTTTGAATTGGCCATTTGTCGAATTTTGTATCAGCTGATAAAGAACAACAATTCGATGGCTTTCCTTAATGCTTCCGTAGTAATGTGATGCATACACGTGGAAGGTTAATTTTTCGATGATGTTGTCTTTACTTTGTTCAGATGCAAAGCGTTTGATTGGTAGGAGATTCAGTGATGACTCTGTACAAAGCGACATCACGTTATGGCCCTTTAAGGTTATTGCCGGCCCTGGTGACAAGCCCATGATCATGGTCACGTACAAGGGGGAGGAGAAACTGTTTGCTGCTGAGGAGATTTCCTCTATGCTCCTCACAAAGATGCGCGAGATTGCCGAGGCCTTCCTTGGTTGCACTGTCAAGAATGCAGTCGTCACTGTTCCTGCCTACTTCAACGACTCTCAGCGTCAGGCTACAAAGGATGCTGGTGTCATTGCTGGCCTCAATGTCATGCGAATCATTAATGAGCCCACAGCTGCTGCTATTGCCTATGGTCTTAATGAGATGGAAGACTGCAGTGATGATGAGAAGAATGTCCTCATCTTTGATCTCGGTGGTGGTACTTTCGATGTCTCTCTCCTCACCATTAAAAATGTTAGGTTTGACGTGAAGGCCACTGGTGGAGATAGTCACCTTGGAGGAGAGGATTTTGATAACCGTATGGTAAACCACTTTGTTAAGGAATTCCTGAGGAAGCACAACAAGGACATCAGCGGTAACCCTAAGGCTCTCAGGAGGTTAAAGACATCCTGTGAGAAAGCGAAGAGGACTCTCTCATCCATTGCTCAGACCACCATTGAGATTGACTCTTTGTATGAAGGTATTGATTTCTATTCCATCATCACTCGTGCCAAATTTGAGGAGCTCAATGTGGATCTTTTCAAAAAGTGTATGGAGCCTGTTGAGATGTGTATGAATGATGCGAAGATGGACAAGAGCAGTGTCCATGATGTTGTTGTTGTTGGTGGGTCTACGAGAATTCCAAAGGTACAGCAGTTGTTGCAGGATTTCTTCAATGGGAAGGAGCTATGTAAGAGCATTAACCCTGATGAGGCTGTTGCGTATGGTGCTGCTGTTCTTGCTGCTGTCTTGAGTGGTGAGGGTAACGAAGATGTCCAGGACCTAGTTCTTCTGGATGTCACCCCTCTGTCTCTTGGGCTTGAGACTGCTGGAGGAGTCATGACTGTGTTGATCCCCAGGAACACCACCATTCCCACCAGGAGGGAGAAGCCGTTCTCTACCTACTCGGACAACCAAGCAAGCGTGTTGATCCAAGTGTACGAGGGCGAGAGAACAAGAACAAAGGACAATAACCTGTTGGGTAAATTTGAGCTCTCTGGCATCCCTCCAGCTCCCAGGAGTGTTCCTCAGATTACTGTGTGCTTTGAGATAGATGTCAACGGTATCTTGAATGTTTCTGCGGAGGACAAGACTGCTGGTTTGAAGAACAAGATCACAATCACCAATGACAAGGGCAGGCTCTCAAGAGAAGAGATTGGGAGGATGGTCCAGGAAGCAGAGAAGTACAAAGCTGAGGATGAGGAGCACAGGAAGAAGGTGGAGGCCAAGAATGCTTTGGAGAAATATGCTTACTACATGAGAAACACAGTGAAGGATGAGAAGATAGGTGCTAGGTTTGCCCTTGCTGACAAGAATAAGATTGAGGATGCCATCGAGAAGGCCCTTCAGTGGCTTGACGACAACCCGTTTGCGGAGGTTGATGAGTTTGAGGATAAGATGAAGGAAATGGAGAGCATATGCAACCCTATCATTGCTAACACGTACTAGTGTGGTGATAGTCAACGATATTTCCTATTAGGGAGCAAAAACAATAAGGTGGTTTTGATCCGTAGAATTGAATCAATCCAAGGATTTGAATTTTATCAAATTAAAACTTTAATTTAAATTCATATCGTTTGGCTGCAAGAATTTCAATTTCATTATCTGATGAATAAAAATTATATTTTTTGATGAATAAAAATTATGTAAAATTAAATTAAATTCATATGCATTAATAATTGGGCCTATATATGCAAACATAATGATATATTCATTATATTGATGATGTTTTTTTTGGTCTAAGCTAACAACACCACAAGGCAAAGCTACAGTCCAATGGAAAGAATGCACACACCACTCACGTACGCACACACAATTATAGCTATGAAGAAATCATAGTAAAAAGTTACAGATCCATTACAGAGAAAACCCATATAAAATCCAACAAACAATAAAAAAATTTCCAAGGCAAACCAAGAGAAACAAAAAGGAGAAAATTTGAAGCTTAATTCATCTGCTTCTGTTGTTGAGATTCATCTTCTCGTAATAACAAATGGAGAGAAGAGACGACGAGAGATGAACCTTGTCTTTCCCTCAACAAGTGGGTGCCTTCTACGGAATCACAGAGGCGAAATGGTGAGAGTGAATATGATGGAGGTTTCAAAAGAGGCCAGAGGCATTGTGAGTGGAGGTGATGAAACCCTCCGAGAGAAAGAGCGACTGACCGGAGCTGCTGGTTGCCGCAGCCCATGTTGTCCCAGGTAGAAGAAGAAAGTACCTCTGGCACCCGCCCGAGCTTAACGCTCGGGCATCCACCCACAATAAGGCACCTGGGAGAAAGTTATGGGCAGAAGTCATTTCACTCTATCCCATCATTTTGACTTCTGCCCAGCTGAATTTTTTTTCGTTTAAAAATACCAGGTGCTTTATTGTGGATGGATGCCCGAGCGCTAAGCTCGGGCGGGTGCCAGAGGTAATCCTGAGCCACAAAGGACGGGTAGCCTTTTCTCCACTGTTAAACGCCTCACATAAGCCAAAACTCATTAAATGCAATAATAATTTAATATTGATTTGAATTCCAACCTAAAGCAACGGAGGTTCACCGTCTCCGTTTATATCTTCATACGTGGCTAGGATAAATGACACGGTGTTTCGGTATTGGAGCTGTCGCTCGACGGCCAACAGCGAGGGCTGTCGCCCATCCCAACTCACAATTATATATAGTTGATACTAAGGGTCTAACCCAACCTCTCAACCCGTGTGAATCCGTCTATATTTTCACATATTCCGGTTGAAGTTCTGGAGTTGTGGGTCACGTTCGAATTTGATTTTCAAAATTTATTTATAATTGGGCCCTATTTAGCTCTCAAAGCCATCAATTCATAATATTCACTTGATTAAGTAATAAACGTATATACTTATGTATATAACATATTGAGTAAATTTTTAATTTTAGTGTTATTATAAGTCATAAATTTAATTAATTTATGCATATTTATTATCCATTTAATTCATGAGTTATGTGACCGGCTCAGTTTGGAAATTTTCTTCTGGAGTCGGATTAGGTTTACATTTTTTAGTCTATTTATTAATGGGTTGGGTTTAGGTTGAGATCAGATTTACTCGGATCAGGTTTACATTTTTTAGTCTATTTATTGATGGGTTGGGTTTAGGTTGAGATTAGATTTACTCAACTCAAACCAACTCCTACCGGTCAAACTAGCCGTCTCAATTTTTAAAGGTTATGATTGTCGATTGAAACCGTGATCAGTCGGTTTTGTATTTTGGATTCACAACACATTTATAATTGAATTGAGTCGGGTTTGGATGTCGCTTCTAATGAATTTCACAGCACCTCCTTTCTTCCTTAATTTTTCTCTCATTCCCTATTTTTTTTTCTTTGCTTTTAATTGTTGGATAGGAATAAAACCAAAAAAAAAAATTGTTGGATAGGAAGACAACTTGAGTGTTCCACCACAAATACTTGAGGATTGTCCTTCAACACCAACACCGTTTGTATATATATATATATATATATATATAAATTAATTTATGTAATTAAGTAGTTTAATGTCTTAACCATCCTAACATATCCTAGCTGTTGTAGTAACAAATAAATATTTATTTAAATTGCTAATTAATATCATTATTATTATTATTATTATTCTCAAATTTCATCAAAAACTTGCAAAGAAAATTTTCAAACATTACAGTTACTTTTATGGTGTAATTTTGAGGCGGAGCTATGCTTTTTCATTGTGAAGCAAAGTTCCACTTTGTATTTAAACTCTTAATATTTTATAATTCAATTAAAATTTAAATTAACATTATTTCGACGGAAAGTGATTGAAGAGGAAGAGCTCTTCCGCCCCTACTGCTTTTTATAGGAAAATGCTTAACTTACTGTGGTTTCCATTATGTAATGAAATAGCCAGTCATCATTGGTCCACGCCTTACTTTTAAACACTCACCAACTGTGGTTAAAATTCACTCACCCTTAGGGTTAATGTAATCTAACCTTGGTTTTTGGGGAAAAAAACTCAAATCTTAACTTTAATTTAATTAAGCTTAACCAAGGTTAAAGGGATGTTAAAAGGGACACGAGGACACAGGGTGTAGAGCCCCAGAATTTGGGTTCACTATTCATGTGAAGAGGGCAGTGAATAGTGCACTTGCATAGTGTGTGTAAAGGCCTAAAAGCCTTCCATGGGTCCTTGATGTGAGGAAAGTGAAGTGAGGGCTCAATGTGTATATGTTAAGTCTCAAAACAAGATAATAATAATACTTTCACGTATCTAAAAGCATAGGGTATAAAATATCCTAAGCATGTATATAGAAACCCTGGAACTCAAGTTCCTAGTTGGTGAATAGTGTTGATGAATAGCAATTTTTGGCCTAAAGGCCTTTTATGTATTTTGTGTTTGATGAATTATGAATAACAAGTGTTAGAACCAAAAATATATATAATGATATATGAGTGTTAAAGTCAAGGTAAAAGTGTGGAAACACTCTAGGTGAGTCATTAATGGAAGAGTGAAAGCACTCTAAGTGGAAAAAAAAAGGGAAAAACAAAAGGATTCAGTTCTGGTGAATCCCGGTCAACCACCTCTCAAGGCCGGTCGACCGACTGTCATGAAAAAGGGCCAAAGTGGCCAATAGAGTGCTTCAGGTTCGAGGCCGATTGACCGCCCCTCAAGGCTGGTCGACCGACTGTGGGATTAAAGCCCAAAATGGGCTTTACAGTAAGGTTTTTCCCAGGGCCGATTGACTGCCCCTCCTAGTCGGTTGACCGGGAATACATTTTTACCCGGTTTGGTTTGGTGAACCATTTCATTAAGGGTAGGGTGGTCTTTTGACCACTCATTTGTCTATAAATCCCTAAATTCATGGGGTAGGGTTTCATAAACCCTCAAGACTTGATTTTGACAGAAATTGAGAGAGTTAGAGAGGGAGGAAAGGGAGAAAAGGCTAGGGTTTTGGAGAGGAGTTGTCTCAAGATCAAGGGTGAAACTCCAAATCTCACCCCTATCTTCTCAAGATCAAAAAGGAAAGCAAAGATCTTACAAGCCATAGTGTTTCTCATGCACAAAGCCATGAGGATTCACTCTCAAAGGTAGATACACTTTACTAACCTTCCTTGCTATGATCCATTAATATGTGTTTATATTATTGTGTTCCTTTTCGTAAAAGTAAGATGTAAACCACGTGTTGAGATGAAACTTGAATTAATTTCAAGTAAGATGTAAATCATGTGTTGAGATGAAACTTGAATTAATTTGGCTATTTTTATAAATCCTCTATTTTAAGTAAGATGTATACCGTGTGTTGAGATGAAACTTGAATTGATTTGGCTATTTTTATAAACCCTCTATTTCTAGTAAGATGTAAAGTATAATTTTGATAAACTAGCTTTATTATGAACTATGACTTGATAGTAGGATAAGATGCTTGGTCTTTGGAGTAAATAATGGTTAATACCATGTATGTGATATGATAAGCTATGCTATGCTAAGTAACTCATGTATATGCTACACTATACTAAGCTATGCTAGGTAAACCATGTAAATGATACATATTTGAGAAACTAAGGTATATAGTCGTATAGGTGTATGCTATTGAATGAAATTAAATTTCATGTTTTGTTTCGATGTTTAACTGCTCTTCAAGAATACTATGATGCTCCTAAGTACTTTATGATGCTACTCAATGTTAAAAGCTTTCTAGGATTATGATTACCATGATGCTCACAAGTACACTATGCACAGATATGACATGTATGACTGAGGTTTCTCATGAGCATAGTATTTCAAGAATTATAAGAAATGTTTTTCAAAGGAAAATTCATAAGAATCTAGTATGTCCATCCATTTCATAGTTCAGATACTAGTTAATAGAAGTCAAGATGCTAGTATGTACGTCCATTTCATAGTTCGGGTACTAGTTAATAAAAGTCAAGATGCTAGTATGTCAATCAATTTCATAGTTCGGGTACTAGTTAGTATATTTATCAATTTCATAGTTCGGGTACTAGTTAATAAAAGTCAAGATGATAGTATGTCCGTCCATTTCATAGTTTGGGTAGTTAATGAAAATGAAGAATGCTAGGTATGTCCGTCCATTTCATAGTTCAGGTGCTAGCCAAATGAAATAAATGAAGCTTGATGTTCATAAGGAACTCATAAGTCTCAAAGTGAAAGATGCTAGTGTGTCCCGTTCCACCATAGTCCTGGCACTAGTTAAGAAAAATGAAAGAAAATGAATGAAAGAAAGTGCAAGTACATAATGTGTATGTGTGAATGATTGTAAGGAGTGATGCACGTGGTGAAATTGAGACAATGCTAGTATACTATGACCAAGTACGGGTGCTAGCATCTGTCTCAAAGTAAGTACAAGGCAAGTGAAAAGAATGATCTCATAAGTCAAGATTCATAAGATGCATAAGGAACTCACAAGACTTATAAGATATTTGAATTAGGTTTTGTTAAAGCATGAACTTAAAGTATGATTTTCGAGATTATGCATTTGTTATCTTGTCTTAACTTTCGCATTTTGATTATGTATATGTTATGATGAATTTTATTTTGTATGACATATTAATGTATTGTAACATGGTTAGTTAGTAGTATGTATGCGCTGAGTATTTAATACTCAGCTGGACTATTATTTCGGTAGGTTTCAGGTGGGACGGTCGTGCTCCGGAGCCATGGGTCGAGGAGGTTCATTGGAAGCAGAAGTTTGCGTGGGATTGTCATCCAGATGTTAGGGGCCTTGACATGTGACCTTATGGTTGATTTGAGTGAGAGAGACATGTGTTTTGAGATTTTATTGTTTGGGATTTTCATGTAGACTTGAGTTGGTAACTCAAGTGCTGGATCTTTCTTACAGTTTATAGTCTTTATTCAGTCTTTTACCCATGTTATAACTTGGAAGAACTTTTATATAGAAGAAATTTTTAGGTTTATTATTTATCCTGCCTTGTATACGTGTTGTAGGATGGTTTGAAGTATAAGTCACGTTGCCAAAGTATCAAACTCCTTAGTGGGTATTTTGGGGCGTGACACAGGGTAAGCAAGGTCAGGGTCCATTAATCACATCTCATTTTTATATTATCAATACCCTGCATCTCTTGAAGAATTCATAGGTTTAAATTTAAAGTATGCTTAGCTTACCCGCGGTTGCTTTTATATAACGAAATGGTCGGACCTCATTGGTCCATGCCCCATTTTTCAACACTCATCAACTATAGTTAAAATTAACTCACCCATAGAATTAAGCAATCGAACCTTGATTTTTAAAAAATAATAATAATTTTTTTTTAAAAATTAGTTAAGTTTAACTAAGGTTGAATGAAGGGTTAAAAGGGACACGAGGACACGGCGATAACTTTGTAGCGGGCCGCCAATCACTCCTCTTTAAAATTTATTTTATTGTCCTTCAATAAGTAACGGCCTCCTTAAAGTTAGTAAAATTTAACTGGGGTTAAATTTATTTTTTTAACCCCAACACCGTTATGCCCCATGACTCATTAACCCTACTTAACCTAATTGGAGTTGATTCATGTATCTATGTAGTTTAATGTCTAAACCATCCTACCATATCTTAGCTGTTGTTGTAATTGTAAGGGATAAAATTGGTAGCAGGGGTAGAGTGGGAAGTCCCCACTGACTTACCCATTCACCCAAAAATATCTCTTAGGATATTTTATTAAAACATATGGAGGAAGCTTCCTAGGGGGCTGCCTATATATAGGTAGGGAGTAAACTAGAAGAGGATGCGTGAACAAGGGGAAAAACCAGGGAAGAAGAAGAAGAAAGAAAGAAAGAAAGGGACTCGGGGGCTTGGTGCTCGGCCGTTCGATCCGGGAACCCCAATCCCAAAGGGTTGTCCGAACAATCACTCAATGGATTGTTGGACATGATGCCCAGAAAAGTCATTTAGATTGTTAGAACCTTATTAATTTGATTAATAAATGCTTCTTCTTAATTTATTGTGTATTCATTATGAGTAATTGACCATGATCGTGAGATGATCTATACGATATGAGATATCAATAAAGGTCCATAGGATATATTGTAGGAAAGTTATGTGATTAGATTATCACAGGTAGATATAACTTTCCGGTTCCTTATACCTTATATAGTCACAAATGTGGGTGAAGTTGGGCACTTCACTTATATGGCTGCTAAAATGCTAAGATGTTCTCAATAGTTGAGATGTAGTTCTATCTCGAACTATTGTAGTGGAGACTACACATAGCATATGGGTGCTTAAATGTACACTGACTGATTGCATTCAATGAGAGACCTCTTGCATAAACAGACTATCAGATAGTTGGTCTCTCATTCACATTGAACGGTTTCGATGATCTTTAGATCTGATGAGTTCATCTATGACTGGGCAGTGATCTGACTGTTTTGATTCCACCAATGTATTTTCTAACTTAGGGAATACAATACAGTGACAATTGGATAGTTAGAAAGTTGTTCGAGTCATGATGAATTTTAAACAAGAAATCCATACTCATTAATTTGAAAGATTATCCAAGTTCCGGGTAAGACAGTTGATTAAGTTCAAATCATGCGCAAGTGATTTTGAAAACAAAATAAGTTTTGAAATATACTTTTATTAAAATGTGTTATACTTATAAAAGGATTTTTTCAAAATGTTTTTCATGAGAAATTGTTTCGCATGGCTTAATCATAAGTCTTGGAAACCTGGATGATTTGCAATGGGCTATGGGTTAGATAGTATGTCAATCTCGAAGGCCCATTAGGGATAATGTATTTGGAAGGATAAATCAAATTTAAAAGTTCATGTGACGGGATCCGTAATGGTTAATGTTCATACACAGGGATTCAATTGCAACATGGATATCTCACGTCACTTGCAATTCTGATGTAATTCTCATTTAGGGTCAATGAGATAACATTGGATAAGCCAGGGTAAGAATGTCCCAGAGCAATTTGTGGAGGTGCTCACATAAGAAATACAAGCTCAATAATTGATTAAAAGTTAATCAATTATTTTAAGTGATTAAAAGTTAATTATTTAATTAAATAGATTAATAGTTAATCTATTGTTTAAATTAATTGTTAATTTAAACTTAGGGATTATTTTAGTAATTATTTGATTAACATAATTAAAGGGGAAATGGGTTTGACCCATATCCATAAACCCATTAAAATGGACCTTTAATATGGGCCAAAGCCCATGAGTTTAAACCCTAGGGTGGGGTGCCCACTTGAGGAATCCTAATTGGATTAGGATTTGTTTAATTGAATAATTATTTAAATATAATTCATTTTATTATGGAATGAAAATCCAAGTGCTGGATTGCAATTAGAATTAAGATGTTATTGTCATTAGATTACAATAAGGAGTTTTAACTCCTCAAATCGCACGCCCCATAGAAGCTCACGCCCCCCTTGTGGATTCCTAGTTTGACTAGGTTTCCTACTTTGGTGTAGGATGTTGACTTATCCCTTTTAATTAAGGAATCCTCTTATAATAGAGATTCTTTAATTAATAGGATTACTATAACTAAAGTAGTTATAGATTAAGTAGGAGTTTATTTAATTAATAATAAGAGTTATTGTTAATTAATAAATCCTACTAGATAAGATCAAGTTGAAATAAGATTAGGATAGGATCCTAGTCTATAAATACCCCAATATCCTAGACTATTAAGTAGAATTCTCCAGAATTTTTTCTCTCCTCTTCTCTCTCTCTCCAAACCGTGAGCCCTAGGAGAGACCCCTAAGGATTTTCATGAGCTATATTGGTGGTCCTAGTTGGGTTTTGTAAATCTAGGGTTTTGAACCTTAGTATTATTGGTGATAGAAGGTCTACCATTGATCCATCTTCTTCCTCTTGCTTCTATAATTCCAAAGGAGATTCTAAAGCTTCGTGGGGATAACGAAGAACAAGGATCGAGCTTCTAGTATTTTTTCGGAGAAATCTCTACATAGAGTGTGAACACCCCATTTATACACCCCTAAAATCTTATTATTTTTTTTTTTTTTCCTTATTTTTATTTTTTATTTTTATTATTATTATTTTTATTAATTTTTTATTTTTTTTTATTTTTATTTTTTATCTTTTATTCTATTATTTATTAGGGAGAAGGAAAGAGAAAGAGGAACCCCATGTTTAAAACCCACGAGCCAAAGCCAGAGTCCAATCTTAAAGCCCAAGCCCGGATCCAAAGTAGCCCAAGCCCATTTAGAGAGAGAACCCTAATCTCCTCTATATATACTTTGTATGAGGTCAGATGACCTCATTTCTCTTCCCCATCGTTTCTTTTTAGTTTTCGGCAGCAGCAGAGAGGGCGTTCTCTCTTGATCCCATCACTTCCAGCATCTCCGACGATCACTCCTCCGGCGACCTTCACCTAGATCCGACCGTTGGAGAGCTGCTGCCGTTCTAATCACTCCTCGTCACTCGGACACCAGCGCAGCAACCCCTCCTTTCTAAGATTTCCTTGGATTTTGAGGATCAAAGAGATCAAATCCCCATTGATCTCTCATTTCCGGCTAGCAGCTCACCACCGCGCAGCCGTCTTGATCTGTCCCGATCATCCTCGCCAGCAAGCATCAGGTCTGCACCCTCTGGATCTAAATCTAAATCGATTTCCTCTTGTATGGTTATTTACTGTTTTATTTTATTTATTTATTTTTTTCCTCTTCCTTTTTCGGTTCGTTTTGTTACAGGTTCATAGAAATCGGGCTTTGATCGTCTTCTCCGATCATCTTCTCCGGCGAGGTCATCCTCTCCGGCAAGCTTCTTCTTCACTCATCTCCGTTCAGTAGACCATCGCTTCTCAGGTAACCATTCTTTTTCCTTTGCTCTTCCTAATTTCCCACCCATCCCCGTTCATCCAGATCCGGTCTACAGATCAAGATCAGGATCTGGATCTACAAAACCCGACGCCTGTAATCACCCTGTTTGTATTTTGTTGTATTTGATTTCACTGTATTGTTTGTGTATTTTACCTTATTTTTATTTTTTTTATTGTTTTTTTTTAACTTTTTTGTCTCAGCTGTTGTCCTGGATTTGCGGATTCCGGTCATCTTCTCCGGCGACATCACTTCGAATCCAACCCATTTCCCCTTCTTTTTAGAGGAGCAGCAGCAGTTCGTGGCTACAACAGCAATCCGATTATTTTTATTTTTAGTTTTTGTTTTTTTATTATTTGTAAATCCTATTTTTAGTTTTAGTTCTTGTAAATCCTTTGTTGGATTCTCCATTCTGTATTTTGATCAACGGAGTAGCAGCCAGGCAGCCGAGATTGATTTCCCTTCTTCAAGACAACCGCACGCAGGTATGCACTTTCCCCATTTACCTATTTATTCACTTAGTGTCTGTTTTGTTTTGCATGGGAGAATCTCTTGGGAAGCCTAAAATTATTTTTCTAGAATTTTTGGGCTTACCTCTAAAGTCTTAGAAGGATAATGGACCAAAGCCAGCTGACCAGTAGCGGTCAATGGGCCTTGGCCCATTAACTTTCCCTTGGGGCCCATTTATTCTGTCATGTATGTATGTATTATCTCTTGTACATGTGTGCAATTTATAGAAATAGGTCGTAGCTTATTTTCCCTTTTTGCCTACATGGGGCATTTAGGTATGATTTTCCACCCTAAATAACAGCCTACCCCGTTAGTTTAATCTTACAAAAAAAAAAAAAAAAAAAAAAAAACAACAAAAAATATAAAAGATTGAAATAAATTAAAGGTACTGGTCTATCTTCCCTTGGGACCTAGAGCAGGGTCCGTATTTAAACCATAGCCTCTTTTGGTTTAAGGCCGCTCGATCCGCCCTGCTCTTTGCCTTTAAGTTAATTAAGTTAGGCTTTATTTTCCTTTTTTGCCTACCTTGGGCCTTTAGTTTAGTTTTTAGACTAGTTAAACTTGCCAGAATTAAAAAAAATACAAAAAAATAAAAAATACAAAAAACAACAAAAAACATTTAAAAACCCACAAAATGCAAAAAGGACCTACCCTAATAAATGAACGCCCCCTAGAGCTCCCCCACGAGCACCTAGCCACGCAACCGTCTCCCGGAATGAGATTCATAAATCTCAATTCCGCATCTCCCCAACTCAAACACGGGTTGGAAGTGACCACACTCCGAAACGAGTATAAAAACAGTCACCTCCCCGAACTACTATGAGGGTCTGATTCCGACTAACCGGATAAGTAGGCAGCCCAATCAGGGTTCGACCCCAACCAAAAATAAACTTTTTACACCCCATATTGATTTGTATTCGATTAGCAAAATTAATAATTATTTTAGGAAATGTTAAGTGATTTTAAATGTTTAGCTTGGACCTAATGAGTAGGTTACCATCATTGGATGGAGGTCCTGGGGTGCCTAACCCCTTCCCCAGGACCTAAAGGGATCTCTTACCTAGACTACTCTGGACCGTAGACCCCCTTATTTTGGATTATCTCGGGATCCTACTTCCCCTAAGTAGGTGGCGACTCTTAAAATAAATTTAGCGTTATTCCTCTACTCTCGGACCTTATCTCGACACTTAGAGTTGAGAGGGGAGGAAAGGCGGTAAATTTACGTGTTTACATAGAGTTTTGACGGTTCGAGTGGATTAAGCTTCACCCGTGAAAAACATTCACCGAGGTGATATGACTAAAACTCTTAGATAATTTTGATGCTTTTTATGGTGTTAAGATCTAGGGGATCCAGTTTCCGCATAAATTTTTATCCGGATCCCCCTTCATGGATACCCGCCAATAATCGATGTCATCCCGGTGAATTTCCACCATCCGATCACCTGACCATCACATGATATGCCACGTAGCCTGACAGGTATCCCTATACCCTGGTGCGTTATGCTTATATGCTTGATGATAGGCCAATGCCACATGACCACCTGCACATTACATGACCACCTGCACAGATGACCACCTGCACGGTCACGTATTTGATCACTCACCCCAGCCTGCTCGAGTACACTCTTGTACGAGTACAATCACCCCGGCTTGCCCGAGTACACTCTAGTACGAGTACACTCACCCCTGACTTGTTCGAGGACACTCTTCCCTGACCTACCTGAGTACACTCTTGTATGAGTACACTCAATCCCGGTCTGCCCAAGTCCACTCTTATATGAGTACACTCACCCCTGACCTGCCCGAGTACACTTTTGTACGAGTACACTCAATCCCGGCCTGCCCAAGTACACTCTTGTACAAATACACTCATCCCCATATTGATCGAGCACGTATTGATTGAACACATATTGATTGAACACTTATTAACTGAGCACGTACTTGTCATGCCATGCTCGTACTTTCCCTGAGAGTACTCGATTCGCCTTGTCATGCCCGTATTCGCCTTAAGAGTACTTGACCCATCTTCCCAAGCTTGTACTCACCCTGAGAGTACTCGATACACCTTGCCATGCCTGTATTCGCCCTGAGAGTACTCGACCCATCTTGCCAAGCCCGTACTCACCCTGAGAGTACTTGACCAGTCCTGCTAAGCCCGTACTCGCTCTGAGAGTACTCGACTCGTCCTTCCAAGCCCGTACTCACCCTGAGAGTACTCGACCCATCCTGCCAAGCCCGTAATTGCCCTGAGAATACTCGACCTGTCCTACCAAGCCCGTACTCGCCCTGAGAGTACTCGACCCGTCTTGCCAAGCCCGTACTAGCCCTGAGTGTACTCGACCCATCCTGCCAAGCCCGTACTAGCCCTGAGTGTGCTCGACCTATCCTGTCAAGCCCATACTCGCCTTAACCTATCCGAGTACACTCTTGTATGAATGCACTCATGATCGAACCATGCGATATGCTTGACCTATACGCATATGTAAGGCTTTACCTGTATACTTGCATGTTCGACCTCTGCCCTAGTTATGTTTAACCTTCGCTCTGGTCACCTGCCTATGCAATGCTCCCGACCTGTATAGACCTTCGATATCCGACTACCTCTACCAAATGATCGACAACAACATGGTAAATATCTCTATACTCGAATGCTCATATGCCTATGTTCTATACTGACTTGCCCGTCAAAGTGTCTATGACAGGTCGAATGACTGCCCATCTTGTGAGGACGAACACGAGCTGATCCGAGGACGAACCTGAGTTGAACCTCAGATGATTCCATGAAAAACGACAACTCCTTCGAAAGGAGTGTTATATGACAAGGGTATGGATGATGCATGCTTAAAGACGAGTGTACAGGACCTAAGCCATGTAGCCCGGGACAGGTATCGTGAGCCCAAAAATTTTCCCTTACAAATTGGCGCCGTCTGTGAGAAGTCGAACAAAGTAGCCAACCATTTCATCCACCCAAAATTGGGGGCTAGCGGTACACGCCCTCCTTGCGACATGGGGAGCTCGGGAGCTGAGAAGGTCTGAACTCTTTATGCAATGTTAATTAGTAATCCAGTCACTGATACGTAGACGGAGTGGCAAATTTGGTCATTGATCCCTAGGCGGAGGGGCAAATCCAGTCACTTATCCCTAGTCAGAGGGGGAAATCCGGTCATACATTCCTAGACGGAAGGGCAAATCTGATCACACATCCCTAGATAGAGGGGCAAATCCGGTCACACATCCCTAGACGGAGGGGCAATTCCGATCACTCATTCCTAGACGTAGGGGCAAATCCGATTACTCGCCTCTTTCGCATGTGGTCTACATATGAGCTACGAGTTACGCTGGCCCAAGCACTGCACATCCTCAGACTACTTGGACCCATTGCGAGCAAAGAGCGGCTCTACCACTAGTGTTTCGTCCTCAAAGCAATTGCACCCGTTGCGGGCAAGAGCGGCTCTATCACCAGTCTTTCGTCCTTAAAGCACTTACACACGTTGCTGGCAAGAGCGGCTATACCACCAGTGTTTCGTCCTTAGAGCACTTGCACCCGTCAGAGTCAAGAGTGACTCAACCTACAATGCTTCTTCCTCTGAGCACTTGCACCCATCAGGGGCAAGAGTGGCTCAATCTACAATGTTTCGTCCTCTGAATAATTGCATCTGTCAGGGACAAGAGTGGCTCAACCTACGATGTTTCATTCTCTGGACACTTGCACCTGTTCAGGACAAGGTTTGCCGATCACATCAACTAGACAATGAAATGATCACACTGATGTCCGATCTGAGACCTGGACCAGCTCAACCAAATTTTTATCCCATGATGTATTCTCGGTACCTTGAATAAGTCCAAGGCACCGAGATTGGGCTAATTCTAATGGATAAAATTGGTAGCAGGGGTAGAGTGGGAAGTCTCCACCGACTTACCCATTCACCCATAAATATCTCTTAGGATATTTTGTTAACACATATGGAGGAAGCTTCCTAAGGGGCTGCCTATATATATGGGCAGAGAGTAAACTTGAAGGGGATGCGTGAACAAGGGGGAAAACCAGGGAAGAGAAAGAAGAAGAAGAAGAAGCAGAAGAAGAAGAAAAAAAAAGAAAGGGACTCGGCGGCTTGGGGCTCGGCCGTTCGATCTACAAACCCTAATCCCGAAGGGCTGTCCGAACAATCGCTCAATCCGACTGACGGATACCCACTAATGATTGATGTCATCCTGGTGAATCTCTACCATCCGATCGCCTAACCATCACACGATATGCCTCATTGCCTAACAAGTATCCCTATACTCTAGTGCGTTATGCTTATATGCTTGATGATATGTCAATGCCACATGATCACATGCACGTTCACATACATGACCACCTGTACGGTCACATATGATCACTCAACCCGGCTTGCCCGAGTACACTCTTATACGAGTACATTCACTCTGGCCTGCCCGAGTACACTAGCTTGTACGAGTACACTCACCCCTGAATTGCCCAAGTACACTCTTATACGAGTACACTCACCTTTGACCTGCTCTAGTAAACTCTTGTATGAGTACACTCAATCCCGGCTTACCAGAGTACATTCTTATACGAGTACACTCACCCCTGACCTACCCGAATATACTCTTGTATGAGCACACTCACCCCTGACCTACCCAAGTACACTCTTGCATGAGTACACTCAATCCTAGCCTGCCCGAGAACACTCTTGTAGGAATACACTCATCCCCGTACTGACTGAGCACGTATTGATTGAGCACATATTAATTGAACACGTATTAACTGAGCATATGCCCGTTATGCCATGCCCGTACTTGCCTTGAGAGTACCCGATCCGCCTTGCCATGCTTGTATTCACCCTGAGGGTACTCGACCCGTCTTGCCAAGCCCATTCTCGCCCTGAGAGTACCCGATCCACCTTGTCATGGCCGTATTCATCCTGAGAGTACTGGACCTGTCTTGCCAAGCCAGTACCTATCTTGAGAGTACTCGACCCGTCCTGCCAAGCTTGTACTTGCCCCGACCTGGCCGAGTACACTCTTATATAAATTCACTCTTGATCGAACCATGCAATATGCTCGACCTATACGCATTTGCAATGTTTTTACCTGTATACTTACATGTTCGACCTCCGCCCTGGTTATCCGCCTGTGCAATGCTCCCGACCTGTATAGACCTCCGACATCCAACTACGCTCTATCAAATGATTGACAACAATATGGTAAGTATCTCTATACTCGAATGTTTATATGCCTATGCCCTATACTGACTTACCCGTCGGAGTGTCTATGATAGGTCAGATGACTACTCACCTTGCAAGGATGAACCCGAGTTGAACCGAGGACGAACCGGAGCTGAATCGAGGACGATTCCATGCAAAACGACAACTTCTTCAAAATGTGTGCCATATGATAATGGTATGGATGACGCATGTTTAAAGACGAGTGTACAGGACCTGAGCCATGCAGCCCGGGACAGGTACCGTTAGCTCGGAAATTTTCCTTTACAGTAACAAATAAATATCTAATTAAAATTATAAATAATACTATTATTATTATTTTAAAATTTCAGCAAATTTTTGATAAAGTTTTATGAAAATTTTCAAAATTTACGTTAGTTTTAGAGCATAATTTTGAAGTGGAGCTTTGCTTTTCGGTCCACGACTCTGTATTTAAACTCCTAGTTGTATTATAATTTAATTATAAAATTAATTAGAAATGAAATCAACATTATTTGGGCAAAAGAGATCGAAGATGAAGACTTCTTCCACCCTACTATTTTTTATATTACCAATACCTGTACCTCTTGAATAATTCATAAGTTTAAATTATATTTTATTTTCCTTCAAGAAGTTATGGCCTCCCACACATTCGGTGACTTCTTAAAATGGATAAAACAAAAATAAAATGATACTTTTAAGTTGTCAAAACAGTTTAAATATAAAGCCGTTCACTGCTTTTAAACGGAGCTCCCTGAATGACAGTGGCAATCTTATGGATAAAGCTTTTGAGACCCTCTTAGGGTCGAGACCACCGTGATCAAGCTTTAAGAGTACGGGATTTCAGGTGGAGCCCACCATGTGAAATGGGTTTCATCTGAAATCTCATGCTCTTAGAGCATGGTCCCAGTGTAGTCTCGGCCCTAAGAGGGTCTCTGTAGCAAAATTCTATCTTACAAGTATGACAAATATTCTTACAAAACTGCTCTCTCTCTCCATAACTACAAACTTGCCACCACTATTAGTCTTCGAGCCTAAAATTAGTATTTCCCAAAGGCCTCGGACTATCTCTAGAGCCAGTAAGGTGGTCTCGGGCAACCACAAAATAGGAGACATTTGGCCATAAAAAGGAGATAAGTCATTCCATTTTCTCTCCAAGATTTTGTCTTCTCTTCACTTGATATCTCTACCCTTCATCTCATCATTTTATCGTCCTGTGACAAATAATGTGGTGAGAAGTCATAATCATGGGCCCATGAAATGACTTCTCCAACCACATCTCCTCTATCTTGTGGTTACTCGAGAGGAGGAGCCTTTCTGGCTTCTAGAGAGAATATGAGACCTTATCCAAAATACCAATGCCCTTCATTAGTCGAAGAATTCAGGGTTTAAAATTTGAATTAGCCTAGGGATACTCCCCAAAATGTACTCCCATATATACTCCAAAATCCTAACCGTTTATCTTAATTATTAAACCGTTAAGATTCCAAGATTTCAACTGATGTGGCAATAGAAAAGACACAATAAGCCGATTAGGGAGTACCCCAACTCTTTAAATTTTACTTTATTTTTGTTTTATATTTTTCAAGAAAGTCAATGTACCTCGCATCTTCTTCGTACTTGGTAGGAATGGTTTTTAATTTCGCTGACTTCTTGAAGAACATAAAAACAATAAGTTTTAAGTTTAAACCCCTGAATTATTCAACAGATGAAGGGTATTGATATTTTGAGAATCTAAAAACCAGTAAGAGCGGTGCTTCTTACAGGCTACTTATAAGTTTTCTTGTTTCGTTTGGTCATTCAAGCATCTTCTCTTCCACCCGAAAAAAAAAAAGAAAAAAAAAGAGACTATTTCTCTTTGATCTCTCTCTCTCTGAAATTTTTTTGATCAATTCGAACTTGAAAAATGGGTCGAAAGAGTGAAAGTCCGGCTATCGGGATCGATCTCGGGACGACCTATTCTTGTGTTGGAGTTTGGAAAGACGATGTTGTTGAGATCATAGTTAATGATCAAGGAAACAGGACTACTCCTTCGTATGTTGCTTTCACTGATACTCAGCGATTCATCGGAGATGCAGCGAAGAACCAGGCCGTCATGAATCCTCTCAACACCATTTTTGGTACGTTTACGATCTTCAATATGTTGGGTTTTCTTATCTATTCATGGAAGGATTAACATTGCTCTCTAAAATGTATTGATACTTGGATAATGCTAGGAACTCTTGTTTTCGTTAAAATGCACTCTTTTTAGTCTTTTATGAATGTCAGAGTTTTGGTGTAAAACACGTCTTTCTATTAAGTGTATGTGCTCTTGGCCTGTGGACCGTTGATCGAGAATCTAGAGGCGTCAAGATCGATCGAGAATCCAGCGGTTCCAAAATTGATAGCTCAATATGCATTAAACGGTGGCTTCACTTGACGCGGTTGGATTCTTGAAGATTTGAACAAGGGTTTGCATCGGAATCTTGAGGACCCGAAAGGGGTGAGCACGATCCCAACTACTGCTTCAAAAATTTTCGATCCCGCTAAAGGGCCGGTTAAGAAGATAGATGGGGATTCGTGAAACCTTTGAATCCCGAGCTCACCATCTGGTGACGCGGACGATCTCAACCTTAGACCGTCTCATAAGCAAAATCCATCTGCATAACATAAGTAATGATTTGGTTCCAATGAAAATTTTCTAAGTTGTGGTTTAAGCATTTGTCACTTCTCTAATTTTTTTGGCATGATAAATTTTTTTTTGAGTGGTTACCTGTATTACCCTATAACATCTTGGAGAACACTAGTCCCAATTTCTCTCTTCCCCATTTTCTCTGGAAGTGGGACACATGTCTTCACTATAAAGCGGCAAGTTAAAACTTCAGATTATATATATTGGAGAGGGACACTACTAGGGTTGTCAAAGGGCCAGACCTAGGTCTTATTAGGCCTGACCCTTACTTATAAAAGTGAATGTCTAGCCCTTAGAGGGCTTGAACTAGCTAGCTCAAGCCCTACCCTAAAGGGTCAGCTGGCTAGGGCCACAGCAAGGTCAGGGTCTAAAGAAAAGATTAGATAGTGAACTCGAAACATTTTGCTTTACTGACTTTGAATATTTGGGTGTTTCGAGCTTGCTTGTCTGACTAATTGGGGTTTGGATGTTCTATTTCATATCTTTTCGGTTAAGATTTTTCTTATTTTTTGCCATGTTCAGGTTTGCTCTTTGTCTCATTTGACCTTTGATTTACTTTTTGTATATTTGGGTTTTCTCACTATATTCTCTTGTTCTTGAGTGAAATTCAGATTACCTATAGAAAAAAAGGGGCGTCAAAGCCTAAAAATGAGCAAATAAAATTTTTAAGTCGTAAGGTTTAGTGAATTTTTTTCTACACTAATTGTCAACATGACGAATAGCCCTTGTCTTTTTTTTTGAGCTTGTGACCGACAATACAATGCAAAGAGCAATATGACAGAGTTATTTTATCTCTTCATTATTTTGTTAATTGAAATCGGACATGTACTTTCAAGAACAGTATAAGGGAGTTATTTTATCTATTTATTATTTTGTTAGTTGAAATGAGACAAGTACTTTATTAAATGTTTTTTTTTTCTATTTGCTTCTGAGACAAGTAATTTCTTAAATATTTTGTTTTGTCTCATTGCCTCTAGTCAAATTTTTGAGAAGTTGGGTAGAGGTCTAAGAGAAAATCATAAGATCATCTACAAAACACAAGTGAATAATCAAAGGTCTTGACAACGGGGTCACACTCCATTTGGGTTTTCCGCCTATACAATCTACTGATAAATAACAACATTTCAATGGCTTTCCTTAATGCTTTCTTAGTCATGTGATGTTGTTACGTGACTAGAGTTAGAGTTTATTAGAGTTAGTGGTTGGTTAGAGGTAATGGGAAGTTATGAGGATGAGTCTTTCCTATTTAAACTTCATGTAGTTCTGTAAATGACATCAACGAATTGAAATCAAAAAGAGATTTATCTCAAGGAGACTTGTTACACTCAAAGTAACTCAAGGAAGTCGGTTTCCCTCGAAGAAACTAAAAAGTTCGTAACAATTGGTGTCAAGAGACAAGTCGATCCGTTCTCAAAACATGGACACTTATACTTGGAATGAGCTTCGATAAGATTTGAAGGCTATTATTGATAATTTGAGGGTATGAAAGAAAATTTTTTCAGCCCTCAAAATTACTTAAAAAACATTTTTTACACCTATAGAAGATGATATTGAAGATATAGTCAAGAATGGTATGCAAGATGAAGTTGAAGATGCAGTAAAATGAATCAAGAATAATGTGTAAGATGGAGTTGAAGATGCAGTAAAAGAAGGAATTTCAAGTGTTCAAATCCAACCACAACCATCAATCAGAAATCAAGACAACTTGGGTTGGGACGAGTTCATCCAAGGATGTTGTTTGTAGGTGAAAATGATCACCCAACAAGGAAGCCCAATAGTGGCAGATTTTTACTGAGAGATTTTTCTTTATGTAAAAAAAAGGGGGAGGGGAAGGGGTCTAAATCTTGAGGACAAGATTTGTGCAAGGGGAAGGATATGTTATGTGACTAGAGTTAGAGTTTATTAGAGTTAATTAGTGGTCGGTTAGAGTTAGGGGCTAGTTAGAGGTAATAGAGTTAGGATTGGTTAGAGTACTTAGGGGTTAATTAGAGGTAACGGCTAGATATGAGGATAAGGTAGTGGGTAGTACTGAGGATGAGTCTTCCCTATTCAAACTTCATGTAGTTCCGTAATTAATGACATCAATGAATTGAAATCAAAAAACGATTTATCTCAAAGAGGCTTGTTACTCTTAAAGTAATTCAAGAGTTTGGTTTCCCTCGAAGAAACTAGAAAGTTCGTAACAGATGCATACATTGTTGGATTTACTTCATAAACCCCTGTCACAAGTTAGACAAATAAACAATTGAATTAGATTCAACGTACATGTTTAAGGTTTTCTCATGATGTTCTTTCTCTTGTTCAGGTGCAAAGCGGTTGATTGGTAGGAGATTCAGTGATGCCTCTGTACAAAGCGACATCAACTTATGGCCCTTTAAGGTCAGTTTCGGTCCTGGTGACAAGCCCATGATCACGGTCACCTACAAGGGTGAAAAGAAGCTGTTTTCTGCTGAGGAGATTTCCTCCATGCTTCTTGTAAAGATGCGCGAGATTGCCGAGGCTTTCCTCGGTTCCACTGTCAAGAATGCAGTCGTCACTGTTCCTGCCTACTTCAATGACTCTCAGCGTCAGGCTACAAAGGATGCTGGTGTCATTGCTGGCCTCAATGTCATGCGTATCATCAATGAACCCACTGCTGCTGCTATTGCCTATGGTCTTCATGAGAAGGGAGGCCGCATTGGTGAGAGGAATGTCCTCATCTTTGATCTCGGTGGTGGTACTTTTGATGTCTCACTTCTCACCATCAAAAATGTTATCTTCGAGGTGAAGGCCACTGGTGGAGATAGTCACCTTGGAGGAGAGGATTTTGTTAACCGTATGGTAAACCACTTTGTTAAGGAATTCAAGAGGAAGCACAACAAGGACATCAGCGGAAACCCTAAGGCTCTCAGGAGGTTGAGGACATCCTGTGAGAAGGCGAAGAGGATTCTCTCATCCATTGATATAACCATCATTGAGATCGATTCTTTGTATGAAGGTATTGATTTCAGATCCACCATCACCCGTGACAGATTTGAGGAGCTCAACATGGATCTCTTCAGAAAGTGTATGGAGACTGTTGAGAAGTGTATGAAAGATGCGAAGATGGACAAGAGAAGTGTCCACGATGTTGTTCTTGTTGGTGGGTCTACGAGAATTCCCAAGGTGCGGCAATTGTTGCAGGACTTATTCAATGTTAAGAAGCTTTGTGAGAGCATTAACCCCGATGAGGCCGTTGCGCATGGTGCTGCTGTTCTTGCTGCTATCTTGAGTGGTGAGGATATTGAGAAGGTCCAGGGCATACTTCTCAGGGATGTCACCCCTCTGTCTCTTGGGCTGGAGACTGTTGGAGGATTCATGACTACGTTGATCCCATGTAACACCACCATTCCCACCACGAAGGAGCGAGTGTTCTCTACCTACTCAGACAACCAACTTGGTGTGTTGATCCAGGTATATGAGGGCGAGAAAGAAAGAACAAAGGACAACAACATATTGGGTAAATTTGAGCTCTTTGGCCTCCCTCCAGCTCCCAGCGGTGTTCCTCAGATTACTTTGTGCTTTGACATAGATGTCAACGGTATCTTGAATGTTTCTGCGGAGGACAAGACTAGTGGTTTGAAGAACAAGATCACAATCACCCATGACAAGGGCAGGCTCTCGAAGGAGGAGATTGAGAAGATGGTCAAGGAAGCAGACAAGTACAAAATTGAGGATGAGGAGCAGAAGAAGAAGGTGGAGTCCAAGAATGCTTTTGAGAGCTATGCTTACTACATGAGAAACACAGTGAAGGATGAGGAGATATGTGCTAAGCTTGCCCCTGCTGACAAGAAGAAGATTGAGAATTCGATCGAGAAGGCCCTTCAGTGGCTCGACAACAACCAGTATGCTGAGGCTGATGTTTTTGAGTACAAGAAGAAGAAATTAGAGAGCATATGCAACCCCATCATTGCCAAGATATATACGTCTTGTCCTTCCTCCGAATCAGATACGTGCAAAGCAAGCAAAAATACTCAAAGCACGAGCAATACCAAGATAGAGCATTTTAGTCACTCACACCCGCTTATATACGAGCCTAACAGAGCACCTTATAAGTGTAATGGGTGCAAGGAACCAGGGTTTGGACCAACTTACCTGTGTGAGCACCGGGACTGCAACTTTAACCTCCACGTGCCTTGCGCAAGGGCTTCCGGCTCCACCGTCCATAGTTTCTATGAGGATTGTGAGTTCATATTCTACACGCAAGCACCGGGAGGGAGCAGGAGACACTGTGATGCGTGCACTAAGGACATAAAAGGATTTGTCTATCATTGCGAAGAAAAAGGGTATGACTTGCACCCGAGTTGCGCGTACCTCCCGCTTGCTTTAGAATCTAGTGAGGTGAAACTAGATCTTACGATGAAGATCAAATCCAAGTGCGGCAGGTGTCGGAGTAGGAAGCTCAGGGAAAAGGTCACGGGATGGTCGTACATGTCCACGTGCCGCAAATACGAATATCATGTATCTTGTGTGAAGGACATGATTGTTGAGAACTGGAAGAGGGGGCATTATTTTGTTCATCTCAGTGCTGGTTTTGATACGAGTAGCCTAGCACTTGAAAGTGTGGATCCAATCCTAAAAGTTACACTTCAAAGTGGTGGACGTTCAAGTGGATGGAGTATTAGGAAGTATCGGAAGATAGCAAAGATGGTTCTTAAGTTCATCATCTCTGCCCTTCTTGGAGATCCAACTAGTATAGTTGCTTTACTTTTTGAATCTGTGGTCTAATCATGACAATGATCATATCTATGACTTCTGAGAAGTCGCGCCTGTGTGCGAGATTTCAGGTGGGGCCCACCAAGTGATGATGGGCCTGTTAAGAGTCTTTATAAGGTTAAAATAGTTTATCTTGATAAGAGTCTTTTGTAATTATCTTTTAGGAGTCTTTATCTTTACTTTATCTTTATCTTTATCTTTACTTTGTCCTTATCTTATCTTATCTAAAGTAAGAGTTTTGCCCTATATATATAGTGAGAGAGGTGAAAATGTGAATAAAAAAAGAAGTGTGGCTGTTTTTTTTATTCCTTTTATCAATAAAGCTTTACTTCTTGTCTCTTCTCTATAATGAAACCTTGTTGCTTGATATGTATGCTTTGTGCTTTGGTAATTGAAGTACTTAAAATTTTGGCTGATACATCTTCAACAAGTGGTATCAGAGCCAGGTTCAGGGAACGGGCGTGAAGACCTCAAAACGGTGAGTCTGAAGATCTCATCAAATACCTTGTATTCGCCAACTCAGATCAATGGAGCATGCAAATTCTGTAAGCGGTATAGAGAAGTTGAATAATACTAACTATGAGTATTGGAGATCCTGTTTGGAATCGTATTTTACAGGGCCAAGATCTTTGGGAGGTAATGAATGGCGAAGATATCATCGCACCACCCAAAACTGAAGAGAATGCTGAGAAATTAAGGAAGTGGAAGATAAGGGCAGGCAAAGCTTTGTTCGTGTTGAAAGCTACAATTCAGAGAGAACTGCTGGAACATATTCGAGAGGCCAAGTCTCCGAATGAAGCGTGGGATGCGATATCCACACTTTTCACCAAATCTAATGATGCAAGGTTGCAATTGCTGGAAAACGAGATCAGTTCGGTATCTCAAGGAAGCATGTCGATTTCTCAATACTTTATGAAAGTAAAAGGAATCTGTTTTGAGATATCGCAACTTGATGATGAGTCGAAAATTACATATGCTCGTATGAGAAGAATTATCATTCGAGGTCTAAAGCCTGAGTACCATGGGTTCATGACAGTAATTCATGGATGACCGACTCAACCAACACTCTTGGAGCTTGAAAGCCTTCTAGCAAACCAGGAGAGTCTAGCAAAGCAGATGGTTGGTCTTTCTACGAATGAGAAAGAAGAAGCCTTGTACACTGGTAAAAGTAAAATGTCTTTTAATGACAGGAGAAAACAAAAGAATTCGAAGTATCAATCGAACTCAAATTCAAGGAAGAGCGAGAATAGTTTCAAGGAACGTGATTCTCAGGATCCTAGAACCAAAATGTGCTATAATTACGGCAAGCCAGGTCACTTTGCCAGAAATTGTCGAGCACCCAAGAAGAAGAAAGATGAAGGTAATGCAGCAACTTCAGAAGACCTACTACAGAAGATTGATGGTGAGGAAGAGGAGTGGAGTGCTTATTTGTCAATCACTGAAGAACAATCTGATGCACTCGGATTGACTACTACAGTTACCATGCCTACGAGCAATAATAATCGAATAAACTATTCTACTGATTGGATAGTTGATTCAGGTTGCTCAAATCACATGACTGGAGATGATCAAAAGTTTCTTTCAAAGAAACAATATAATGGCCAACGAGTAGTAGTGACAGCAAATAATGCGAAGTTACCAATCACTCATGTAGGCAGTGCTGTATGTATACCAAAAGGAAGTGAGGATTCAACCATGCTTCAAGGCGTATTCCATGTCCCAATGATGAAGAAGAACCTAGTGTCTGTCTCTCAATTGACGACATTTGGAAACACCGTAGTGTTCGGACCCGATGATGTGAAGATCTACAAAGAGATGCAGATCGAAGGTACTCCCATCATGCAAGGCAAAAGAATTGAATCCGTCTATGTTATGTCAGCTGAGGCTGCTTATGTAGACAAGACTCAAAAGAGTGAAACAGCTGATTTGTGGCATGCTCGGCTTGCTCATGTTGGATTTGTCAAGTTAAAGGTTATGATGAAGAAGAACATGTTGAAAGGGCTTCCTGATCTGGAGATCCGAGATGATTCAGTATGTGCAGGATGTCAGTATGGCAAGGCACATCAGCTTCCCTATACTGAGTCGAAGTTTCAAGCCAAGAAACCTCTTGAATTGGTGCATTCAGATGTGTTCGGTCCAGTGAAAGATGTTTCACTTGGAGGTATGAAATACATGCTCACATTCATCGACGATTACTCATGATACACTTGGATTTACTTCCTAAAGGAGAAAGGGGAAGTACTCAACAAATTCAAGGATCTTAAGAGTAAGGTGGAAAATGAACTTGGACATAAAATAACATGTCTAAGATCGGATAACGGGGGAGAGTATACTTCAGAAGAGTTCAACAAGTATCTACAAGAGCATGGTATCTGAAGACAACTGACTTGTCCCTATACACCACAATAGAATGGGGTCTCGGAGAGGAAGAACAGACATCTAGCTAAGACATGCAGGAGCCTGTTACATTCGAAAAATGTGCCAGCTCGTTTTTGGGCTGAATGCATGATGACTGCAAATCATGTTATTAATCGCCTCCCACAACCAAAGCTCGAGTACCTTTCACCCTTCCAGAAGCTGTACGAGATGAAGGCTACAGTAAGTCACTTTCGTATTTGTGCCTAACCATCTTCGTAGCAAGTTTGATAAGAAGGCGATCCGATGTATCTTTGTGGGATACGATTCGGAAAGGAAAGGCTGAAGGTGTATTGATCCAACTTCAGATTGATTACATGTGTCGAGAAACGTTGTATTCGATGAGTCATCATCATGGTGGTCGGTCGATCATGTCGATCTTCCAGTTGATCAAAAGTTTGAAGAGGAACTAGAAGAGGAGACTTCCAATCAGAAGACACTTGAACCAATTGTACTGGTTGATGAGGATGTGTCACAGATGACATCTAGTGCAAGCCCTTGAAAAACTGGAACTTATCAACAGACTGTTTTAGAAGAAAATCGCTCTTCACAACTTGAAGAGTTTGAACAAGAAGATGAGCATGTCTTAAGGAGGTCACAACGAGTACCAAAGCCAAATCCAAAGTATGTAACTGAAAAGGTGAAACTGAAGAATGTGAATGCAGATCTAGCGCAAGTAATGATTGGCAAAGATTTGGTGATTGAAGAACCAAAGTCATTTGAAGAAGCTAGAAGGGTTCCTGAATGGGAGAAAGCTATGGCAAATGAGATTCAAGCCTTAAAGCAGAATGAGACTTGGAATCTAATGCCAAAACCAGATGATGTAAAACCTATTTCTTACAAATGGGTATATAAAATCAAGACCCGAGCAGATGGTTCAGTGGAGCGATTCAAGGCTCGATTAGTTGCCCGGGGTTTTTCAAAACAGTATGGAATAGACTATGATGAGACTTTCAGTCCTGTGGCTAAGATAACAACAGTACGGGTTCTGATTGCTATCGCTGCTAGTAAGGATTGGAAGTTGTGGCAAATGGATGTGAAGAATGCATTTCTTCATGGTGAAATAGATCGGGAAATATATATGGAGCAATCCAAGGGATTTGAAAATCCTCATTATCCTCAATATGTTTGCAAATTAAGAAAGACTCTATATGGGTTGAAGCAGGCTCCGAGAGCATGGTATGGAAAGATTGCTGAGTTTCTCACAATCAGTGGTTATATTATAGCCCCAACTGATTCAAGTTTGTTTATAAAATTTTTAACAGACAAAGTTGCAGTTGTGCTAGTCTATGTTAATGATTTGATTATTACTGGAGATGATTTAGAAGAAATTAAAAGAATCCGCATGAATCTTGGAATTCGATTTTAGATGAAGGAACATGGAGAGCTGAAGCACTTTCTCGGACTTGAGATAGATCGAAATAAATATGGAATATTTTTATGTCAACAAAAATATTCCAGTGACCTGTTGAAGCGGTTTGGAATGTTTGGTTGCAAACCGATGGCTACGCCGATGGATGTCAACACTAAAGTTCGTATAGATGAAGTTGAAGAACTTGAAGATTCTTGCATGTACAGACAGTTAATGGGAAGTTTGATCTACTTAACTCTAACTTGTCCTGATATCTCTCAAGCAGTAGGGGTCGTGAGCAGATTTATGCATAGTCCAAGAAAGCCACATCTTGAGATTGTTCGAAGAGTTCTAAGATATATAAAAGGAACAATGGATCATGGTGTTTGGTATGGAAGAGCTGTCGAATGCAAAATTGTAGATGCAGACTACGTAGGTGATCTCTCGACTCGAAGATCAACTACAGGCTATATATATGTTTAGTCTTGGTTCGGGTGCTATTTCTTGGTGCAGCAAAAGACAACCAACTGTGTCTTTGTCAACAACGAAAGCAGAATATCGGGTTGCAGCTATGGCAGCGCAAGAAAGTGCGTGGTTAATGCAGTTAATGTTTGATTTGCATCAAACCACAAATTATGAGATCAAACTATATTGCGACAATGAAAGCGCAATTCGACTGACAGAAAATCCAGTATTTCACGCTAGAACGAAGCATATTGAAGTTCATCATCATTTTATTCGAGAAAAAGTGCTTCGAGGAGAAATTGATCTTATGCCAATTAATACAAATGAGCAGTTGGCGGACATATTCACGAAAGGGCTTTGTTCGTCAAAATTTACAAAGTTCAGAGATGCGCTTGGCGTCATTAGTAGAGATTTGGCGTTGAGGGGGAGTGTTAAGAGTCTTTATAGGGTTAAAATAGTTTATCTTGATAAGAGTCTTTTGTAATTATCTTTTAGGAGTCTTTATCTTTACTTTATCTTTATCTTTACTTTGTCCTTATCTTATCTTATCTAAAGTAAGAGTTTTGCCCTATATATATAGTGAGAAAGGTGAAAATGTGAATAAAAAAAGAAGTGTGGCTGTTTTTTTTATTCCTTTTAATTAATAAAGCTTTACTTCTTCTCTCTTCTCTATAGTGAAACCTTGTTGCTTGGTATGTATGCTTTGTGCTTTGGTAATTGAAGTACTTAAAATTTTGGCTGATACATCTTCAACAGGGCCCCACCTGAAATCCCGCACACAGGAGCGAGGTCTCAGAGGCCTCGGCCCTAATGCAAAGTCCTTCAGTAAAATTGTGGTTGTAGTTGAGTTAAGTAATTGTGGTATATATATATTGAGGCATGCAGACGAGCCGGATCCTCCCTACCCTATCCCAAAAACCAACACTTGTTCAAACAAGGACATGTGCTGATTTTTGGAATGCTTGAGAGTAGGGCTACACAACTTATACATATAACCGTCTCCTTCTTTGGTATAATCGGACGTCCTGGAAGGAAAGAAATTAGGGTAGCATTCCCATATGTGTGTGGTTGTATGAGTGATTGTGTTGTGTTTGATTTAAATTAATAAAGTTTGTACTCTAAGATTCAGCTTAATGTGAGCAATTCTTTAGTCGAGACTATTTATTCATGAGGAGTGCTAGGCTGCTAGCCTTACTCTCAGTCAATCTCTACTCTCACCCTCCACCAATCATTTGGTAATGTTTAAACTTTTTTCATGAAAAAAATGGACAGCTGGTTGGTTGAAGGTGAAAGTATTGGTTGATTGAGAGTAAATCTAGCATTCCTCCTTTTTCTTTGGCTGGGGTGAATTAGTTCAAGTTGGAGGTGTGAGCTTAGTTTAGTTTGTAAAAGGCTCTTGCTGATGTACTCGAGACTTAGGATCAAATCCCAACCTACATCAGGGTTTTGGGTGGGTTGGTGGGGGGTGTTTATGGGAGGGGGAGGGCTACCCCTCATTATGTAGCCCATAATTTTCATCCATGCTTGGTTTAGCTTCTCACTCAGTTGCTGTGGTTTGTTAAAGGACCATGAAGTACGACATTAAAATCTATGCAGAGAAAGAAAAGAGAACTAACCTTGAGAATCCTAATTAACATAACACATCAAAGATATATACTCAGAAAGCCATTCAACAAAACTATTAAATGAATTAGATTGAGGGGACTACTCCAAACAATTTGATTAGGAAGAAAAAGGTGGGCCTTCTCAAAGATTAAACTCTGAAGTTTCCCAAAGATAGGATCTAATTCAAACAGTTCATTTTGTCTAAGTGGAATGAAAGATATAAGACTGCAGATTAAAGAAAATGGTGAAAATTCGCTCTCTTTTTTAGCAAATGACAAATGATATTTGATTTTCCACGATCTTGAAATCATGCTGTTGAATTCAAAAACTTGTGCAACAGAGACCAACCAAAAGGATAATTTTCTGTCTATCTTCACTTTTACAGAAATGGAGGTAGTATTATCAACAATCGCTTTGGATACAATGGCATTCCCTCCTCCCCATCGAATAATTGAAGACCAAGAAAGTGTTCAAGCTAAGAACCAGCAAGCCATGAAAGAAAGAATGGAAAAGGAAAGGTAACTCTAAGGCATGGTTGGGAATCCCGTTTGAATTTCGCGAAATTTCTGTTTTGTTCACCAAAATGGATAATATTTTGGGTTGACTCATTTCGGCTGAAATTTCAAGAATTTATTTTTAAATATTTTTAAATTACTTTTTTAATAAATTAAATATTTCTTCTTTTTTTAATTTCAGAAATATTAACTTTTATTTTTAAAAATAAAATAATAATATTTATATTAAATATTTTAAATTTAAAACAAGTATATTATTTCGATAAATTTTCGTGAAATATCATAAAATATCTAATTTAATAAATTTAAAAATAAATTTCTTAAATTTCACCAAAACAATTCAAATGTTTTGAAATTTCGATTTACCGACATAACCATGATTTCAAACCTTGCTCTAAGGTCCGAATACAGTCAAGTCAATAAATGGTAGAACATCAAGAGTGTGATACACTGATGGGTTTTTCTGCACATAGAAGATGGTAAAATGGATCTGATGATTATAACCATCTGATCCATGGTATTCTTTTTATTGATGGTTCCTCAGCTCAAATCTTGGCAACGCTGTGCCTTATAGGGCTTTCCGTCCTAGCATGGGATTGTCATTGGCAATGCTAGAAAAATGGTCTCTAACTCTATACATCATCAAACATGTGGCAATAAAAGGATGAGATGTCAAGTGGGGAGAAACAAAAAACATGAGAGAAAATGAAATGACTTCTACCCTTTTTATCATCACATGTCCGATAATGTGGGACCATTTTCTGGCATATTGTCACGACCATTCGTCTAGCAATGTTTGCGTGACCTTGGTGGTGACACTAGTTATGTCTTTGTATCTTTCGTTAAAGGGTAGTTTAGTGACCAAAGTCTTAATGACATTTTTGTAATAAGGGAGTATGACTCCACCAGCACATAGGATGTTTCCTTCTGCTAACTTGTAAAAGGTTTATCATCCACCTTGTAGGAGAGGTGGTAATTCACTTGAGTGTCTTTGCACCATTTTTGATCACCTGCTCTCCTAGTGTCTTTTATTTTCATTACATGTATAGTGTCTTGTAACCTTTCCCTTGATGCAATATTATTGATCTTTGCTTCTTTCTTGTGCATTATGATGTGCTTTACTCTTGTTTCTTAGGTAACTGACCGAACAAATTGACTTGATCGACGGATTGATCAAGTGCCGCACGGAATTTGACTAGCAACGTAAATTGCCCGTGACAGTTGGTATCAGAGTAAGGTCGTGGCCGTGCATTCAAGGCTAGAAGACATGGTACAAGGGATAGGAAATTGCACTAAAAAGGATCGTCTGAACGAGATGGAAGCCCAGACAACATAAATTGATGGGATGTTGTATACATTGGTGTAAATGGATGACCGGGTATGCAACATGGAACAAAGACACTAGGAATTAACCGGATTAGTAGAGACCTTGACCGGGGACGTGAAGGGGATAGTGGATGTTCTCCAGTCCATGATTGAAGAGCTCTCAAATCGGTTGAATGTGCTTACCATGACAGTTGGTTTGCACCCTCATGGCCCTACCGAGACATATAGTTGGGTGAAGGTGCCAGACTCTCGCTGGTACAATGGTGCAAGAAATACAAAAGAGCTTGAGAATTTCTTATTTGACATGAAACAGTATTTCCGAACCGTAAGACAGGAATCAGAGGAAGTCAAGGTCTCGACAGCAACAATGTATCTATCGGGTGATGCCAAGTTATAGTGGCATACTCGATACGATGACATTCAGAATGAGAGATGCATCATTGATTCTTGGGTTGACTTGAAGAGAGAGTTGAAAGCTCAATTCTTGCTCGAAAATATGGAGTACATCGGTAGGCGGAACTTGTGACAGTTGCAACTGGCAGGCGCTATGCGTGAGTATGTGAAGCAATTCTCGGCCTTTATACTAGATATCAAGGACATGTCCGAGAAAGACAAGATGTTCTATTTCATGGAGGGATTGAAACCTTGGGCACAAATAGAGTTGCAGAGGCAACATGTTCAAGATCTAACTTCGGCACAAGTAGTAGCAGAGCGTTTGAATGACTGTAAGCACCCAATTTTTACACCTTGCCTAACTAGGGTTAGTTTACACTAACCATCCCCAGAAACCCTAAACCTTAGGACCTAAACCTTAGAACCCTAAAAACCTAGGTAAACCCTTATGGGCTCAAGGCCCATTAGCTTTGCAAAACCCAAAACCTAACACAAAGCCTTAGGATAACCCTAGACCTAGCCTTAGACCTAGCCCTAGGCCAAACCCTAGCACAACCCTAGCCCAAGACCTAGGACAACCCTATGGGCTCAAGGTCCATTCAAAACCCAAGAAACCACAAAAAAACCAAAGCCCATAGCCTTTAGGGCCCACACTTGGGCCCACCTCAACCCATGAGGGGCACATGGGTGGGACCCACAAACCCTAAATCCAAAATGGGCGGGAATTGCCCTATATGGCTGCCCACAACCCTTTTGACCCAAGTGGATTTGGGTTTGGCCCGAAATAGCATGAAATCAGTAATGTCCCCAATCGAATTACCGACATTAAGTTTTTGGCCTATTTTTTTAATGTCCCCATTTGGTTTACCGACATTACCGTGTTTCCAGGTTTAGTGTGTGCAGGCTCCACTGCAGCACCACCAGAAGCTTGGGACCTCCCCCATTGGTCCCTGGACCTTCCCTAAATACCCTAAATGCCCTTGGGCGTCCTCCTTCCTCTCCTATAAATTCCAAGCCTCCCCCATGCAAAAATCACTCCCATTCTTCATAGTGAAACCCTGTCAAAACCGAGACCATCACCTCCACCTTCATCCTAACACCCCACCAGGCCTCCACGACCTCCCAGGCGCCGCCACCGGACGTCCAGCTCCGTCCACAGCCTCCGTAGCAATTTATCCAAGGGTAGGGATCATCCCTCACCCCTTTTTGTTGCTCTAACTGTAAGGGACCCCTGGTCCTGATCCAGGGGTCCTCTTTTGCTTTCCTTTCATTTGTATAGCTGCCACAGCCAAGGATAGGGGTCCCCCACCTTTACCATAGGTGTGGGGAACCCCCTAGAGGCTAGGCTCGAGTGCAACACTCCACCCAACGTGCATGGATACACCCCATAGGGTCTGGGGGTCCCTCAGGCAATGAGGGAACCCTTAGACTCCTGTTGGTTCAAGACCAATGGGGAAAAATCGATTTTTGAAAAAATCTGCTAGTGGTCGGCAGAATAATTGCCGACCACACAAAATTGGGCTAAAAGCTTAATGTCCCCATTTGGTTTACCGACATGCCCAAAATAGCCTTAAACCTTAATGTCCCCATTTGGTTTACCGACATGCTCAAAATAGCCTAAAAACTCTTTGTCCCCATTTGGTTTACCGACATAATGAGCTTATTTTGGTACTGACTTCGGGCGCCTGTGGGGCCCACATGCCAAGTCCTCTGGGGTCCACCCCAGGCTTGTTGGAAAGCTCTTGACCTCCCCTAACTCCCTGTAAAATTTCAGGTTCAGGGGCCATGCCTAACCATGGTTAGCAGACCCCTAAACATGGGTTAAAATACTGTCCATAGTGTCGGCAGTTCAAATGCCTACATTACAGACTAATTTTTACCCGACTTTGAGTCCCTGTGGAGTCCACACCTGGCCTATTCAGAGGCTGAGACCTATACCATTTGAAAGATGGCACTCCCAGCTTTCCATCCATGTGCTTACTTTACCCGGGGGAGGTCTCTAACCCTAGTTAATAACCTCACAAACCTTAGTTCAAATTTTACTGAAATGGAGGTAATTTGTTTACCTCCATTCTGTAAAATTTCGATTTCGGGCTTTGTGCAAGGCCCAAACCTGGTAGGAGGCCACTCTAGGCCCTGCCATACCCTTTGGGCCTATTTTTGACCAACCTTGACCCTTAACCATGGTTAAAATAGGCCCCGATTAACTTTTAACCATGGTTAAGCACCACTTAACCCCATAAAAAAATATGGAAAAATCCCTAAAAATCCACAAAAATACAAAAGACCAAAAAATCAACTCTTGGACTTTTTTAACCCTAGTTAGCAACCCTAACCACGGTTAACACCCTCTTAACCCCGGTTAGCAATCCTAACCCATGGTTAACATCTCTCTTAGTCTACCGGACTACACCCTAGGCCTACCGGGCCTCACCTTTGCCTCCGGGCTTCACCCTCGGCCTCCGGGCTCAATCCCTTTGCACATTGACCAGCCTCGGTCAAGCAAAACCCTAATCTGCCGGATTAGGTCCATTAGCCACCTCTTGGTGCACACACACACGCCCCATTGCCTTAGCACGGGCTCAAGTGCTAGAACTACGCTCGGTCTGATCTCACCCCTCATGTGAGTACGTAGGCAGCCCAAGACGGGCCCGACCCTAATTAGCTTTTACTTTCTTCCGGTTAGTATTAACTTAAACACTAATGACATTCGATTAATCTTGATCTTTATTTTGGCTTAAACCTAGTAAGTAGGGAACCACCAAGTGTGGAAGTGTCGGGGTGCCTAACCCCTTCCCCGAACTTAACCGAACCTCTTACCCCGATCTTTGATCGCGGACCAAGCCTTATCCAACATTCCCGGGGGACTTATCCCTTCTGAATTAATAAGTGGCGACTCTAAAACCAATCCCAGTGAGTGAATTCTCCGCACTCACAATGACTATTCCATAAATGATTCCAACAAGAAGAAGGCGAACTCGACCCACACGAGCCACAACAAATCTTCTTGGCCATTGAATGGAAAGAAGTATAACAATGGCAAGCCAGGGTCGAGTAAGGATCCTTCAACATCAAAGAGTTCGGGTTCCAAGCCAATGCAGTGTTTTTTATGTGGTGGACTGCACCGAGTAGTAGTTTGTCCACAGAAACAGACTCTTAATGCCCTACAAGCATCAGTGGGTAACTCGGTCATGCATGAGGAGGTGTCCAAGAGTGATGATGATGAGGAAAAGCAGCCTAGGATCGGATCCATCAGGTTGCTTAATACTCTTAAGACTCAGGGTGATGGGAAGGCACCACAGTCGAATGGACTCATGTTCGTTGATATGAAAATCAATGGGAAGGTCACCCGTGCCATGGTGGATACGAGGGCAACTCACAACTTTGTTGCGGAAGGGAAAACTAAGTGACTTGGATTGAATTTAGAGAAAGATTTAAGTCACAACAAATTCGTGAACTCAGTAGCAAAACCTATTCATGGGATAGCCAATGGGGTGCCCATTGAAGTAGGAGCTTGGTCAGGAAAGACCAACTTGACAGCGATTCCAATGAATGACTTCCAAGTCATTGTAGGGATGGAGTTCTTGCAAGAATCCAAGGCCGTGTCAATGCCTTACCTACGATCGTTGTGTATCTTGGGTGACTCTACATGTATGATTCCAATAGTGGCAAGTAGAGATGGAGAGAAGATGCTTTCGGCCATACAGCTTAAGAAAGGTTGAAGAATGGAGAGATGACTTATGTAGCTACGTTGAGGGAAGAGTCTCAACTAGAGTAAAGTCCAGTTCCGAAGGAAGTGACCGAGGTGTTGGTCAGGTTTTCTAGCATGATGCCCGACAAGTTGCCAAAGTCTCTTCCTCCTCGTCAAGCAATTGATTATGAGATAGAACTTGTTCCCAGGGCTAAGCCGCCTTCTAAAGCCCCTTATCGTATGGTCCCCCCAGAGCTAGCAGAACTTTGGAAGTAACTTGATGATCTCTTGGGGTCAGGCTTCATTCGCCCCTCCAAGGGACCATTTGAGGTACCAATCTTCTTCAAGTGCAAACATAATGAGAGTTTTAGGCTTTACGTGGATTACCGAGCATTGAACAAGTTGACCGGGGGGAACAAGTATCTCATCTCATTGATTTCTGATTTGTTCGACCAACTTGGGACAACCAAGTACTTCAATAAGCTTGATTTATGGTCAGACTAATATCAGGCTCGGGTCGCGGAGGGCGACGAACCTAAGACGACTTACGTGATGACATACGGTGCATTCAAATTCATGGTGATGCCTTTCGGCCTTACTAACGCACCAGTTACCTTCTCAACACTAATGAACTAGATATTCCATGAGTTCCTTGACAAGTTCGATGTAGTTTACTTGGATGATCTCGTGGTGTATAGTTCAACTCTGGAGGAGCATCTTGAACACTTACAAAAGGTGTTGACCTTGCTAAAGGAGAACAATTTGTATGTTAAGAATGAGAAATACTCATTTGCACAGAAGAGCATTAGTTTCCTTAGCCACGTTTTGGACGAGAGACAAGTGAGAATGGAAGAGGACAAAATCCGATCCATTCAAGAGTGGAAGCCACCTACGACTACCACCGAATTGCGATCCTTCCTAGACCTTGTGAACTACTACTATAAGTTCATTAAAGGCTACTTAACAACAACAGCACCATTGACTGACATACTTAAAAATGAGCATACATGAGTATGGTCGAGGGAGTGCCAAGAAGCCTTCAAGAGACTGAAGCTTACCGTGGCCCAACATCCTATTCTTACACTGTCAGGCTTAGTGAAGCCTTGTAAAGTACAGACTGATGCGTCAGACTATGCTATTGGAAGAGTGTTGGTGCAAGAAGAACATCCGGTTGCTTATGAGAGCTAGAAGCTATCCGAAACTGAGCGTCGCTATACAGCTTAAGAGAAAGAGTTGCTTGCAGTGGTGCATTGCCTTTGGGTGTGGAGGCATTACTTACTTAGATCAAAATTTATGGTGAAGACCGACAATGTTGTCGTGTCTCACTTCATGACGCAAAAGAAGCTAACATCCAAGCAAGTGCGCTGACAAGAGTTGCTAGCGGAATTCCCTCCTTTCCATCGTATAATTGAAGATCAAGAAAGTGTTCAAGGTAAGACCCAGCAAGCCATGAAAGAAAGAATGGAAAAGGAAAGGTAACTCTAAGGCGTGGTTGGGAATCCCGTTTGAATTTCGCCAAATTTCTATTTTGTTCACCAAAATGGATAATATTTTGGGTTGACTAATTTCGGCTGAAATTTCAAGAATTTATTTTTAAATATTTTAAAATTACTTTTTTGATAAATTAGCGAGATATATCAATTTTTTTTTTGAAATTTCAGAAATTTAAATTTTATTTTTAAAAATAAAATAATAATATTTATATTAAATATATTAAATTTAAAACAAATATATTATTTTGGGAAAATTTTGTGAAATATCAGTATATATCATAAAATATCTAATTTATTAAAATATTTAAAAATAAAATTTCCTAAATTTCACTAAAAAAATTCAAAATTTTGAAATTTCAATTTACCGACATAAACATGATTTCAAACCTTACTCTAAGGTTCGAATGCAGTCAAGTCAATAAATGGTGCAGACAAAAACATTAAGGTGGCATTTGGATTTGATTTTATTAGCCAAAAATCAATTCTAATAAAATTGATTAAATAGAAATTAATGGTTAAATAATCATTTTTCAAATAATAGTGTTTGGAGAATACAAAGTTGAGTCTCTCAACTTCTTATTCTCCAAACACTACTTTTCGAAAAAAATGATTATTTAACCATTAATTTCTACATAATCAATTTTACCAGAATTGATTTTTGGCTAATAAAATCCAATCCAAACGCCCCCACAAGATTTAAGATAGATAGAGTAACCGTTGTAGAAGATAATGCGCGTTGAGCACAACGAAACGTAATGATGACAGCCTCCCAAACATTAATGAGGCAATGACAGTTTCATACGCATGAGACAGTTGGCACGACGATTCGCATTTGATCTTACCATTCACGCAACGTTTCAGTCACCGTGGAGGGACAGGTATTCTTTATGCCTTGGGCTATTGATGACACTTCGAACGTACGTTCAATCTATCATCAAGGGGCAATTTGTAAGGGATAAAATTCATATAAAGGATAAGTGTTGGAGAACGAGCTAGTTTTCGTTGTTACGCTCACGGATGGACGACACGTGGCCAATGGAGGGATGATCCGTTTTCTATTTCATAACGTACCCGTTGTCTATTTCACATCGTATCTATTGTCTTGTGTACAACGATCTTATTGTATTCTCGACAACGTACTCGTTGTCGTATGCACAACGTATTCATTGTCTACAGGATAAACGTGTCTTACCTCTTTTGATGCATACACAACGGACCCGAGCTTAGGTCAACAACGAGACCGACTTGTAGGAGGAAGTGATGAGGAGGCGATCATTCTGCTCTGACAGTAGGTAAAAAGCACTATCTTGGCATTTAATGCTGGTCACTTTTGCGTGATGTCAAACCAAACCAATTCAACTAATAGTAGGTTCACATGTGTGACACGTAAGGCGTCAAATCTATCTGACATATTTGGTAATGACTGTAGAGCACATGATATGGGCATCTATGGCCATCCATGGGCATCCTGAACTAAACCTATAAATACTCGCAGAGACTCAGTGAATAGGGACCAAAAAATATTACAAACCCAACTAAGAAATCTATTCTATTTCTCTTATTTGCTCTTACTGTTTATCATCTTCTACACCTACTTATTTTGGCATCGCAGTGTAGGACAAGGTTCAAACCTTCCACCTTCAACCTTTTACCAGTAAACCAGAGCTTGCAGCAGTTACTAACGCGTGGCTCTCCCGAAAATATCCCACACTGAATATATTTGTTAATAAAATATTTAGGGTGGGCTAGAGCACCCTGTTCCCTCGGCTCTGACCCTCTCCGAGGCTATGCCCCCTACTAGGAGTATAGGAATTATTATTTTTTCAAAATTTTAGGTGGGGCTTCAGCCTCCCAGGCTCCATGTGGTTCCACCCCTGATCGTGAATGATTGGCATTCGAGTTTAAGTTTTGGGAGAGCGCAATAATCGATGTATCTCACTAGCACACTGTAGGGATGGTCTATAAACTTGTTGCAGTCCAAGCCAAACTACCTTGTTGGGGCTAACAGAAAAAAGGCAACGGATTTTCCATGGCAGATGCCCAAGTATTACACCTGGGCAGCATCGCTCTTTGCATGACGTATCAGAAAGCATTTAACTAAAGAGTTGATAGCATGCATGTGTATGTATCGTTGGGTGATACATGTTTATCTCCCAAGCCACGTGTCCTTTTTTTTATACCCATTAATTGTGATTAAAATTCTCTCATCCTTAGAATTAAATAATATAACTTCGTTTTTTAGAAAAATATTTAAAATAAATTAACCACATGAGTGAGTGAATCATAAGCAAGATTAAAATTTTAAAAAATATTTTTTTCTAAAAACTAAGGTTATATTATTTAACCCTAAAGATGAGTGAATCTTAAATACAGTTAATTACAAAGAGACACATGGCAAGCTTGGAAGGTGTGCGTGTACCACCAACCAAACGTGCAATGCATGCAATCACCTCCTTCGTTTAATGCCTTATCACGCCTCATGCAAAGAGTGATGCCCGATTGTAATACTCGGGCATCTACTAGATGAAATCCGTTACATGCATAGGAAAAAAAAAGGCTCATCGCTCATGGTTTTTTCCCATAATCGTAGGTCATTGTTCACGGTGTTTGCGCATAGAACGAACCATGGTTATAGACTCTTAACCACGGTTAATCACGTGCATAGTACAACCCATTAGTAAGTTATAACCGTATAGGGTTTAAGTCATTTCTAAAATAATACTAACGATTTTTTTTTTTTTTTGTCCTTTTGAGTCTTTGCTACTGTGTGAGAGAGAGAATGTTGGCAGAAACGTCAAAAAGAGACAACTAAGACCCCCGTTTTGTACCACTTTCCTTTTCTAATTTTTGTTTTTAAAAATAAAGATTTGAAAATTTTTATTTGTTTTTATTTTCAAAAATTACTAACAAAATTTTTAAAATAAATGTAACAGAAATTTATTTTATTACTTCTATTTTTAAATATAGAAAAATTAAAAGTAAAAGTAATGAATGGTCCGAATTATCACCCATCATCTGCCACCCATAACCTCCCACAACCTCCCACCACCCTCCATCACCACAACACACCACCACCCACTACCACCCACCATCACCCCTACCACCCATCATTAACCCCACCCCTACCACCCACGACGATCACCAATCATCACCACCTACCATCGATTGAAATGGTTTATTCAAATTATTATGCTGGCATTTACCAAATGTGTTTTTTTTTTCCTCCTGTTTGAAAAAGAGTAACGTTAGTAATGTCAAACATGTTTCTTAGAAATCGAATCACAATCAATTGAAATTGAATACAGGGAGAGTTCAATCACACTCACAGGTCAACACGTGTTCCCTGCAACCCCTATTAACTGTAGCTAAGATTCTTTAACCCTTAGAGTTCAATAATCTAACCTTAGTTTTTTGAAAAAAAATATTAATCCTAAGAATTAAAAAATTCTTAACCAGAATTAAATATTTTTTAATATATTTTCAAAAAACTGAGACTAGATTAATGAATAGATTATAAAATCTTAACTACAGTTAACAAGGGTTAAAGGGACATGTGTTGACCTGTGGGTACGATTGAACTCTCCCTGAATTCAATCGTTATTGGTTGTGATTCGATCCTTGTTTCTTGCTTAAAAATTTTGAAAACATAGTCATTACTAGTTTTTTAAAATAGAAAACAAAAATGCTGGTGTATCGAAACGACTCCTTAGATGGTGGTGTCAATGTTAGAGAAGGGTGGACCGAGACGTTTGTTTTCTTCCCTCATTATTCCATAAAGAAAAGCTCAACTTACTTAGCATTTCTATTATGTAATGGAATGGTAGGTTGTCATCGGTCCATGCCCCACTTTTTTAAACTCATCAACTGCGGTTAAGATTCACTCACCCTGAGGATTAACCAATCCAACCTTGATTTTTATCCAAAAAAACAAAACAAAAAAACTTAACTTTAATTTAATTAAGTTTAACTAAGGTTAAAAAAGTGTTAAAAGGGACACAAGGACACAACAGTAAGTTAAGGAACAAAAGACCTGAGTGGTCTGCTAATCACTACTCATTCTATAATGGGAAATGCCTAACTTACTGTCACGTTTAATTATGTAGCCAAATGTGAAGTCCTCATTGGTCCATGTCTCCATGCCCTCTTTTTTACCGCACATTAACCGTGAAATAAAGCAATTGAACCTTGTTTTAAAAAAAAACAAATTATTAACTTTAATTTTTTAAAATCTTAACTGTAATTAAAAGAATGTTAAAATGGAGGCGTGACATGTCATTTGACTACATGATCAAATGCGTTGTGTGGTGTGGTAATCACTGCCCTTCTAGATTTGGAATAAAAAATATTGATAAAAAATGACAGTTAGACAAGCGACAAGCGTCGAAGACTGGGGAGTCTTGAACGCTTTGTCTCGCTTAACCTGCAGCTGCATGTGGGACTCAACCGGAAAATGACAGTTCTTACCAAGTCGAGAAGAAGTCATTGGGGGAGCTCTTTCGTGACTCGGTCGACTTGAACCTGTGATAACGTGAGCCTGAAGAAGATAAAGATAAAAATAAAATGAACGCCGTAATTTTTCGTGATGAAGGATATTCTGAAAATATAAAAAATGTTACTTATAAATTTTCTTGTTTAGTTTGGCCATTCAAGTCTCTTCTCTTCCACCCAAAAAAAAAAAAAAAAAAGTAGTTCTCTCTCTCCATCTTTTCATCAATTCAAATTAGAATAATGGGCCGAATAAGTGAAAGTCCGGCTATTGGGATCGATTTGGGGACAACCTATTCTTGTGTTGGAGTTTGGAAAGACGATGTTGTTGAGATCATATATAGTTAATGATCATGGAAACAGGACTACTCCTTCGTATGTTGCTTTCACTTTCACTGATACTCAGCGCCTTATCGGAGATGCAGCAAAGGACCAGGTCATCAGGAATCCTATCAACACCATTTTTGGTATGTTTACTGCCCACGATCTTAAATATGGTGTTTTTTCTTTCATTTTTTGGTATACACTGTAATCACTTACACACATCTATTCTTGGTTGAGAATAGAGAATGCTGAGAGCAGGACTACCGTTTGTTTTCTAATGTATTGACACTTGATAATGCTAGCAACACTCATGATTCTTCTAAAGAACCAAATCCTCTTAAGGTTATAACGGATTTGGCAAATCCGTTTATGCCCTGAGGCCGTCATGCATCCCTTTTGACACCCCTTAACTATGGCTAAGATTCACCAACCCTCCTTGGTTTTTAGAATTTTTTTAAAAAAAATATTTTCATATTTCTAACATTTTTTTTATAAAAACCAACTGTGAGTGGGTGAATCTTAAACATGGTTAAGGGGTGTCAAATTGGACACATGATGTCTCAAGGGCCAGAATCCAGTTATATAATTGTAGAGGATTTGGTTCTTTCTTTTAATGCACTCTTTATGATATAACCGTATAGGATTTGGCTCCTTTTAATGCACTCTTTTATGAGTGGCAAAAGTTTGGCTGCGGTGGACTTGACTCGGGCATCCACACAAATGATGGGGGGCACTAGCGATAAGTTGGGGAAGAAGTCATTTCATTTTCTTTTCATGACTTTGATTTCTCATCATTTGATATCTCTTCCTTTAAAATATGTAGATGCCCAAGCACTTGGTTGGAGCGTCCATCAGAGCAAATTTGAGGCATTTATGAGTGGGCATAGTTTGCTTGTGGGCAATCTGATCGGGAATCTAGCGGTGCCAAATTGATGGTCCGATACGCATTGAACGGTGGGTCCCACTTGGCGCGGTTGGATTCTTCGAAGATTTGAACAAGGGTTTGTCTTGTAAGTTGGAATCTTAAGGACACGAAAGGGGCGAGTATGATCCCGACTATTCTGCTTCGAAAACTTTCCGAACGGCTAAGAGAAACTTCGGCATAAGCATCAGCAACCAAGCCATGCACGATCCACAATTTGATACTGCTCCTTCAGACGAAAAACACTGTGATTCAGTTACACTGCTGGTGTCTCAGAGACTCGTCTAACCGTTTTATATTTCTGTCCCTTTATTGGCTAAGCCAATAAAGCAATGGTTGAAATGGTATGTATGCTTTTCAACCGTTACCCTACTACCTTTTCTATGAACCACTGAGCCTGAAATGTCCTCAAACGGTACTCAAAATTTTATTATTATTTTAGGTATCTACATGGGGCGGAGCCAGGCGGGGGGCCTGTGGGGAGCACGTACCCCACTGAACTTTTAACAAATTAATTTTTTTTTAAGGGTATAGTTATGGGAACCCCTAGAGGTCACCACGTGTCTCCTTTGACATCCCTTAACCATAGGTAAGGTTCACCCACCCCTAGGGTTCACTCACCCATCCTTGGTTTTTTTTTTTTTTATATTAATTATTATTTTTTAAATTAAAAAAACTGTTTTTAGGGGGGGGGGCACGTGCCCACCCTAAACTTTTGGATTTTTTATTTTTTATTTTTATGTATGTATATGTACCTTATGGTCATGGAGGTGGATGAAGATCCAATTGCAGCCAATTGCAATGGAAATCGGGGAGAGTTCAATCGGACTCATATGCCAATACATGACCATTTTGACCTCTATTAACTATGGTTAAGATTCACTAATTTTGGGGGTTCAACAATATAACTTTACCTTTTCAAAAATATATTAAAAATATTAATCCTATGGGTTAAAAGTCTTTAACTAGAGTTTAATATTTTTCTAAAAACAAAGGTTATATTGTTGAACCCTAAGGGTTAGTAAATCTTAACCACAGTTAATAGAGGTTAAAGGGACATGTTTTGGCCTATGGGTGTGTTTGAACTCTCCCTAATTGGCTTGATTCGATTTCAGGTGGGTGTAGGGCTGCACAAAGCCCGATCGGCTCGTTGGTGCGAACTCGGCTTAGCCCGACTTGGCCTGAGATCGGCCCAGCCCGGCCCGAAAGCTAATTCAAGCCAAGCCAAGCCTAAAAAAAGCCTGAAATTTAATTCAAGCCGAGCTCGGGCCAACCCCTGTGCGGCTTAGCCCAGCTCGATTGAGGTTCGATTCGGTCCGAACTCGGCCCGGCTCGAATATTATTAAAAAAATAAATAAATAAATAAAAATATTATTTATATATATCATTATATTATATATATATATAATATAAAATATTGTTATTTAAAAAAAAGATTCAAGTCGAACTCGAGCTAAGCCAAGCCTGGCTTGAGCTTGAATCAATTCGGGGCCGAGCCAAGCTTCAAGCTGAGATTTTGAATTTGGGCCGAGCTTCGAGCCGCACATTCAAAAGCCATTTCGGGCCGAGCCGGGCTTCGGGCCTCGATCAAAACTATTCAAGCCGAGCCGGGCTTGGCCAAGCCTGGTCAAGCTCGGCCCGAATACAGCCCTAGGTGGGTGCCCCTCAGCTTTTGAATTAAAAAAAAAAAAAAATATATATATATATATATAGTTTACTAAGGATTTAGAATCCTTATAACTGGACTCCTTAAGTCGATTACAACCCACGTGTCAATACATGTCCCTTTTAATACATGTTGATTGTGATTAAGATTCACTAACCCTTAGGGTTCTACCACCTAATCTTGGTTTCTAGAAGAAAAAAATTAACTCTAAAGATTAAAGTTGTTAATTAGAGTTAAAAGACTTTTGTGTTGTAACCAAACTCCTGGTAGTTTGGTTATAGCACTAAAGATTAAAAAAAAAAAAAAATGTATATATATATATATATATATTTGAACTATTTTGTTTAATTATTTAATAGGGTATAGTCATTGGAAAAGAAGGCAACTACTCCCTAAAATTTATTTTTAAAAATTATATTATATTATTTAATAGGGCATAGTCATCGGGTAAGGGCATAATTGCTCCCATAAACAAGGAGAAACAATACTTATAAGATATGTACAAAATGGATGGATGAAATGACCTATAAACTTAGTCATAAAAAAAATAAAATTCGGGTGTCTCCGCCCCCGAACTCCCATCCCTCAAACACCCCCCCCCCCCCCCCCAACAACAACAAATTCCTAGCTCCGCCCTGGGTTTGATGAAGCCCCCGAACTCCCATCCCTCAAACACCCCCCCCCCCCCCCCCCCCCCAACAACAACAAATTCCTAGCTCCGCCCTGGGTTTGATGAATAAGGAATTTTTCTGCTAGGTATTAGGCAATAGCAATCAAAATAAGCAACGGTATTAAAATCAAGCACAAAGACAGATTTATGTGATTCACCCCATAGGATTATGTACGTCCATAGAGAGATTCAGACTACCAACTCCTGCAAGAAACCCCTTTCCTTCTTCTCACAAGGAAAAGTTTTTTTTTCCTGCACACTCCACTCTGAAAATAAAAAAAACAGATTCATTATAAGATTTAAGTTATCTAACTCAATAGTAGTTCTTGTTAGTATTTGTTCCATTTCTGCATGGGGCGATCGATTGCCCAAAGCGTGATTTTTCCGGATTTTTAATATTTTTTGAGTTTTCTCTTATTTAAAGGCCCTTTTGGAACTAGGGTTTAAAAAAAGGGAGTTCATAGAACTGAAGCCAAACTTTTCTTTAAGAGAGAGATTGTTTGAGAGGTTAAGGAACCATTGTATCTTTTTGCTTTGATTATTAGTGAAGAAGGGATCTCTCCGTGGACGTAGCCCAATTGGGTGAACCACGTATATCTTGTGTGTTCTTGTGTGTTTCTGTTTGCATTCTTTAGGCATCATTTTCACCACAAATTGGTATTAGAGCCAGGTTAGATTCGAAGCAATGACATTGAAAAGTTCCAGGGCCAAGTTCGATGTTGCAAGATTCGATAGGAAGGGCAACTTTGGATTATGGTAGAGTCGGGTGAAAGATCTATTGATTTAATAAGGTTTATACAAAACCTTAAAAGGTAAAGAAAAGAAACCGGCATCAATATCTGATGAAGATTGGGAAGATTTGGAATTGAAGGCGGCGAGCACCATTAGGTTAAGTCTATCTGACGACGTTTTCTATCACATGGTTAATGAGGATTCAGCACCGAAACTTTGGATGAAGCTTGAGAGCCCATATATGACAAAATTGTTGTCAAAGAGGTTATTCCTAAAGCAAAAACTTCATACTACCAAGATGAAGGAAGGTGGAGATCTCACAGAACACATCAATGCTCTCAACAGAATAGTCAATGACCTAGCAAGCAATGAAGAAAATGTCAGCGATGAAGATCATTCCCTACAACTTCTCTTTTCACTTCCGCCCTCTTATGAGCATCTCGTTACAACCTTCCTCTATGGGAATGCTTCTATAGAGTTAGAAGATATTGGTGCAACCCTACTCTCAAATGATTTGAAAAAGAAAAATCAGGAAGAACAACAAACTTAGGCTGAGGGTTTGTTTGTTAGAGGAAGAGGAAAAGAAAGGGGAAAGAACAAGGAAGATGAAGGTCGAAATCAAAGTCTGGAAGGACTCGACCTCAATGTCACCATTGCAAGAAATATGGTCACATTAAGAAAAGAATGTAAAATCCTAAAAGATGAACACGAAAAGGAATCGGAAAGGGGGAAAGGGAAAGCCTCAGACCAAGCTAATGCAGCTTCGGAAGAAAGTAGCGACGGCAACACCTTTTGCAATCAAACAAGTAAGGAATCCTACTTTGACTCTTGGATTTTAGATTCCACTTGTTCATATCATATGTGTCCAAATAAAAATTGGTCTGATACTTATAAAACCTATGATGGGTGTATAGTTTTGATGGGGAATGATAAAATCTGTAAGACAGTAAGGATAGGTACTATCAAGATAAAGATGTTTGATGGAGTTATTCGAATCCTAACTGATGTTAAGCATGTACCGGACCTGAAAAAGAATTTGATTTCTTTGGGTACGATGGAAGCCGCTGAGTGTAAATACATAGCTTCAGGTGGAACTCTAAAGGTAATCAAGGGAGTTCTTATTATCCTGAATGGTATAAGGACTGGAACCCTATACAAGATGATAGGGAATATCGTGATAGGTGGAGCCGCGATTGGCCTATCAGAAGGGGATGATGAGACCAAACTATGACACGGGAGACTGTGTCATATGAGCAAGAGGGCCTTAATGGAGCTTCATAGTAGAACGCTTTTAAAATGCATCAAAACCTGCAAGCTACAGTTCTGTAAGTACTGTGTATTCGGGAAGCAGTCGAGGGTGAGGTTCAAGACCTCTTCACACCGCAGTGAGAGAATTCTAGAATATGTTCATTCAGATGTGTGGGGGCCAGCCCCTGTGAAGTCACTGTCAGGATCTCTATATTATGTTACATTTATAGATGATTTCTCAAGAAAAGTTTGGGTGTACTATATAAAGAAAAAGTCAGATGTTTTTGGCATTTTCAAGCAGTGGAAAGTCAAGGTTGAAAAGCAGACAGGAAAGTAGGTGAAGTGTTTGAGGTCAGAAAATAGAGGAGAATATACATCTGCATAATTCACTAAATTCTGTACAGATAAGGGTATTGCTCGAAACTTCATCACACCCAGAACTCCACAACAGAATTGAGTGGCAGAGCGAATGAACAGAACACTCCTAGAGAAAGCTCGGAGTATGAGGATCAGTGCTGGATTGAAGAAAGACTTCTGGACAGATGTAATCAACACATCAAGTTTTTTGATCAACAGATCACCTTCTATAGCTTTAGATCTGAGGACACCAGAAGAGGTTTGGTCAGGTAAACCCTATGATTATTCTAATTTAAGAATTTTTTGTTGTCTAGCATATGCACATGTGCATGGTGATCTGAGGAGTAAGCTTGATGCAAAATCAAGGAAATGCATTTTTTTGGGTTTCTAGAAAGGAGTTAAAGGATACAGGTTATGGGATCCCGAAACAAAAAAGATTGTTGTAAGCAGGGATGTGGTCTTTGATGAGACTGTAATGATGAAAAAGGAGCATTGTGATGATCCAACCAGCAGTAGTGAGCATTCAGTTCAGGTGGAGCTGGATAGAGTTGAATCAGATGAAAATGATGAAGAACCACCTCAGGTTGAGAGAGTCGACCAACAGCCACAGCCACGGAGATCACAACGTGTTTGAAAAGCACCCAAAATGTATGATGATGACACAGACATGGTAGCTTCTACTCTCATGACTGGGAATGGGGAGCCATCCAGCTTCAAGGAAGCGGTGTCAGATAATGATCATAGAAAGTAGGAGAATGCTATAGATGAAGAGATGAAATCATTACACAAGAACCAGACTTGAGATCTTGTAGAACTGCCTAAGGGGAAGAAAGTCATTGGCTGCAAGTGGATTTTTATAAAGAAAAAACCTACCACTGAAAGCAGGGAAGTATAGTTCAAGGCGAGAATGATTGCAAAAGGTTTTGCACAAAGAAAAGAAATAGATTTCAATGAAATCTTCTCACCAGTTATAAAGCATACCTCTATCAGAACAATGTTGTCGATAGTAGCTATGCAAGACCTGGAGCTTGAACAGATCGATGTGAAGACAACTTTCCTACATGGAGAGCTAGATGAAGAGATATACATGCGATAACCAGAAGGATTTCAGATGAAGGGAAAAGCAGATCAGGTCTGCAAACTGAAGATGTCTCTGTATAGTCTGAAGCAGTCACCCAGGCAACAGTACAAGTGGTTTGACTCATTCATGCTAAATAATGAGTATTCCAGAAGTGAGTATGACCACTGTCTCTATTTCAGAAAACTTAGAGACAATTCCTTCATATATTTAGCACTCTATGTGGATGACTTGTTAATTGCTGTCAAAAGCATATCAGAAGTGAAGGTATTGAAGAAGCAACTCAGTAGTGAGTTTGAGATGAAAGACCTGGGTGCAGCAAAGGTGATTCTAGGCATGAAAATTTGAAGAAATAGAAAATTGGAGAGACTATCTCTATCCCAAGGGAAGTACATAAGGAGGGTCCTTGCAAGGTTCAATATGCAAGATACAAAACCGGTGAGTACTCCATTGGCAGCACATTTCAGGTTATCATCGCATTTATGTCCAGTGACAGATGAAGAGAAGGAAGAAATGACTGATTTTCCATATGCAAGTGACGAGGGCAGCTTGATGTATGTCATGGTTTGCACCAGACCTGACATCTCACAAGGTGTCAGTGTTGTTAGTAGGTACATGGTGAATCCTGAAAAAGAGCACTGGCAGGCAGTGAAGTGGATTCTGAGGTACTTGAGGGGTATCATTGATGTCAGAGTCTTGTTTGACAAGAATGACAATTGTCAGGTAGTTGGGTATGTCGATTCCGATTATGCTGGGGACTTAGACAAGAGGAGGTCTACTATAGGGTACTTGTTTACACTGGGTGGAGGACCAATTTGTTGGAGATCCATGTTGTAGCCTACTACAGCATTGTCAACCGACCAAGGCTGAATACATGGCAGCTTCAGAAGCAACCAATGAAGCTGTATGGTTGAGAAGTCTAGTTGGTGAACTGGGAGTAAAGCAAGAGAAGATGATTCTTCACTATGACAGTCAGAGTACTATACAACTAGCGAAGAATCAAGTTTATCATTCCAGAACGAAGCACATTGATGTGCTCTTCCACTTCATTAGAGATGCGATATCTGAGAATGAGATTTTGTTGGAGAAAATTTACACAAGTGAGAACCCTTCAAATATGATGACAAAGTCGGTCATTATATCCAAGTTTAAGCATTGCTTGAACTTGGTGAATATTCGATGAGGTAGATGGAAGTCCACACCCTTGAGGGAGGGTGTAAAGGCAACTTTGGAGATGCAGTTATCCTTCACCCGAGGCAGAGCAGAATTGAAGCCAAAGTAGAGAGTGTTAGAATTTGTTTCATTTCTGCATGGGGCGATCGATCGCCCAAGATGGGGGATCGATCGCCCAAAGCGTGATTTTTTCGGATTTTTAATATTTCCGAGTATTCTCTTATTTAAAGGCCCTTTTGGAACTAGGGTTTAAAAAAATGGAAGTTCATAGAACTGAAACCAAACTTTTCTTTGAGAGAGAGAGATTGTTTGAGAGGTTGAGGAACCATTGTATCTCTTTGCTTTGATTATTAGTGAAGAATAGATCTCTCCGTGGACATAACCCAGTTGGGTGAACCACGTATATCTTGTGTGTTCTTGTGTGTTTCTATTTGCATTTTTTAGGTATCATTTTCACCACAGTTCTTACAACCACAGGAGTAGATCTCACTTAAAGAGAGACAAAATATATTATGATTCCTAAACCCAAAAAAGAAAAAGAACAAGAAAAAAAGAAACCACACTTGCAATTAATGCTCCTTTTGTTTCGAAGTAAAATAGAGGAAAACAAATGAATTTCATGGAAAATATCAATTGTCCTAAAGAAAGTACACTTGGAAAATGACATTTTCCGTCAAATTCATTTGTTTTCCCCTATTTTACCTCAAAACAAACGGAGCATAAGCTCCACATGTCCAACAATTTCTTCTAGGGACCAGGGTGTAACGATCTCAAAGGAGGCATGATAGTTGTGCATGCAAAGCTTGACTCAACTGGTTTGGCTATGCTCATGAATGTCCACTTCACCCCTTATGCTGCTCTAATGTTGAAATAGAACTTTTGCTGTTGTGATTGATGGATGATCTTGGTAGCATGTAAGTGTTGAAAATTATTGCTAATTTAGAGATTTCACTTCTGGGGAACAAATTTAATGGTTTGAGCAAGTTGACTCAGTAGTCCTTGTTTGACATAGAAGGCATGCAGGTTAGGAGCTACTTATGAAGCGTGGAGATTGGGGGTTTGGAAGCTTTATGTTATCAGTGAGGCTAGCTGTTCGGATGGCCAATGTACTGCACATCTACTTACGGTAGTTGGAGTGACCCTCTCTGACTACTTGCTTTAGGGAAGTAAGCAGTTTGTTTGGTGGAAGAAGATAGTTGGAAGCGTGAATTTTTCTCTTGTAGGCAATTTCTCCAGAGTATCCAGTATGTGAAAATTGTTATTGTGAATGTTTATCACTAGAACTGGCTGGAAGCTTCACTGAAACATGAAATGTAGTCAGATACTTCAACCATGTATGTTAGCCAGGTTGCCTTCCTTTTTTTCATTGGTCCAATTTTCTTGAAGGTATTGAAGTGTGAAAGGCACTTTCCCCATGGACATGTCCATCGAAAACTTAATTCTCTGCCACCTCAACTCGCAACAACTTTCATTTTCTCCACAGTACTCGAGCCATTTGAAATGGAAAATGAAGGTGATTTCAACAGGAATTGTCTTCCAATTGGAGTTTAACTATTCTAGGTCGATCTCTTTGGTGGTGCTTAAAAGGCTGAAATGGGTAATACCTGTAGACATACTAGTATTTAAAAAAAAAAATGAATATCCGCTTGAATGACAAAGATTCAACAGACAAGTACTATAGCCTAAGTTGGAACTGGCCCAACATTCAAGTCTAGCAGCCACTTTGCCTACAGGTTCATATTTCATCACTTGGTAGGCTAGTAACACAGAAAGAGAAGCTTTGTCAAACCGTTCTAGCGCCTTAAGAAGTTACTTGTGTGTCTGCGGTTAAAACATGCATGTATTTCCAAAGAAGTTGTTTCCTCTTTCACATGTTACAAATTGGTACATAGCAGTGATACAACCATGCATTAGCTCTTTAAGTGCTTTCATGTCTTTAAACAAATCCACTCATGTACTCAAAACACATCTTCGTCATTTGGATCCATATTATGGGTTGCCAGAGGCTAATCTGCTAACTCAAACACTAATCCTGTATGCGAACCACCATTAGGCCATATGGAGCTTAACCTCATCATTTGTCTGCATAGTTCTTTTGGAAGTCAAATTCAACTTTTACTGCCTTTTTCACACCTCCTCATCTCTATCATGTCTTTGAAAGCAAATGTTTTTATTGTTTTGGTGTGTATAGCTGGATGTACTATCTGTAATTTCATGATATTGTCTGTTAATAAGAATAGTGACTATAATTTTTTTTAATGTTTTATATGTAAATTTTATCTTGGTAAAAGAACAAATATATATCTGGCTGTGTACAGGACCTGCTTGGTGATGTTCATGGATAAACCTATACCATCTGTAACCACACAACTTCTGTTCAATCTCTTTCAGAATGTTATGAGAAGAGATGAAAATTGTTCTGTAGGAACAGTTAGCCGGTTGGTCCATGCCGAAATCTCGGATTTTAACTGGAAAGGGAATGAGGAATTTGGGGGGAGAAAAGGAAAAAGTTTCATGTCCCTTCTGTTATTTAGTCCAGTTTCTTTTTATTGTCATTAAAGAGGCTCTAATTGTTTGTCAAATTAATTTTCACCTTGTAAGTTTGTAGGGAGAAATACTACAGTTAGTTTTTACTATCTTTTCTTAATCTGGTGCTGCACTGCTAAATGGAGGGTGGAATATACTTCTATTATCAACCATCTGTTCACCTCTATTCCTGTTGTTGGCAGGATCATATGGCATGATGGTGGATGGTGAGAGATAGCACCTAATCTCGGTGCTCTGTGTAGCACCAAATCATTAACTCTTGTCTTGGGGACATATAATGATTTGCAGACAGAGCTGGTTGTGGACCAAGGAAAAGGTGCACTCAAGGGAGACCCTCCCAAACGCTTCTTGTTGCTATACACCAAAGCAAAAGCACCTTCATTTTCTCCTTTTTTTAGATTCTTCTCACCTAATCATGAAAAACCATCACGCCTCTATCTGTGGACTACACACCCCTCTGCCTTTTACAAGTATGCCTTCTAAGTCCTTAAGAATTTTGTAGGACAGGCGTCTGAATTTTTTCCTACCTCCAATATTCTTCTTTATTTATATGGGATCAATGCATCCTATACTCAACTGCATGTGAGGGTTGGCATACCAAAGAGGTTGATGTTCCAACCTCTCATCACCGTCTGATCATGATTGGATGGTGAAATGGTGATGGGAAGCATGCATCATTACATCATTCATGGACGCAGTGGTAAGCAATTTGACCATAAAGGGTAGCTACCTTAAATTGGGGGTATTTTGGACATTTGAAAGGCAGCTCCTGCCTCTTACCTGGGCTAAGCGCCCTTTATTTCTCTCTCTAGTCTGTACAATACTATTCTGTTTCTTGCTCTTAAGGTTCTGTCAAACAATTCCAGTGAAAGCAGAGAGGAGTGTTTATAAATAGGAAGACCTCTTACTCATTTGGTTACTCCCTCTTCTTCTGTTTGTTTCCTTTTTTTTCTTTTTTCTTTTTTATCTCTCTGTATCTGAAGGACTTTCAGGAGAGTTCTCTATTTCATCTTCTATCTAATGAAGCTGACTAATTTCTGCAGTTATTATGTTAAAAGAGAGAATACCCGGGAATTGGCAGTTCTTTCTTTCTCTAAGGTGACCTCATTGGACATCTCTCAGTAAATCAATCCACCCAATTACCTGGGGTGCTATGGCTCAGCAGGTATTTGTTTTGTCTTCTCTGAGTCTTTTGGATTTTTCTCTTTTGGGATGTTTCTACATTCCTTTCTATACTCGATTCCCTGAAGATGGTTTTTGGTTTTTTTCCATTAATGTCTCTCATGTGTCTTTTCTCTTTTGAGCTTTTCTTCTCACTGTTCTTGTTTTCTGGGATACTGGATTCTTTCATTTCATTTTTATATTGTTGTGATGTTTTCTGCTTCTCGATATTGTTTTGTAGTTTTATGAACTAAATTGTCTGATCGATTTTGATTGCAGGAAGGTGGATGGCCTCTGGGTTTGCAACCATTGAATGTGAGAGTTGGATTGGTAAGAAATCGTGATTTTTCTGGATCAATGTCATTCAACACTTTGCTCACCGGTTCTCCAAGTTCCTCTACGGATTCTTCCTCAGATATAGATACAGAGGTCAGTAAAAAAAATAGATAATTAAGAAAGATGTTGTTTTGCTCCTTGATTTTCTGTCGGTCTTTTCTTTGCTAATTCTGTTAGGACTCAGGAAGTAAAAACGTATACCGACATGAAATAGGAATGTACCCGAGTTTTTCAACTTTTGAGTTTGTTTTTTTCATTCATGAATATGCTCATAACTTTTGGAAATTAATGAACTGTAACAATAAACTGTCTATCTTCTTCAGTTTTCAAGAAAAGGCCAGATGAGCTCCTCAGATCCATTTGCATCTAATTCAGACATGCATTAACCATTTCTTTTACAAATAATTTCTGGGTTTTATTTTTCTTGGGTAGTAGTTAAACACAGAAACCCCTTTAGTCTTCCCACGCGGTGTTGAATGATGTCGTTTGACTGTTTGTTTGTTCTTTCTTATCATTCTCATAAAGGCTACAGAGAAAGCATCCCCTAATGGTTCAACTTGGGTGTTATACTGTTATGTTATATGGGGTCTCATAAGTCATAATTACCAAAGTTCACTGTAGTACTCATATTAGTGATACGAAGAAGCCATAATGCTACATTAATAAGAAAAGTAACTGACTTGCATAGAAGAGTTACCTGAGAGTAGAAGGGATTCATGAACAATGTGGGCCTAACAAATCACTCAATAAAACTTGATCGAGTAGAAATTTCAGATATTTAATTCATCCTCAACCATTGGGATGTTTATCGATCGATCCGTACTGTCTAATTCCAACCTCAATGTAATAATTAGATATGAGAAAAATAATTCAATTATGAGTGGGTATTTTACAATTTTTAGCTTTGAGGTGCAGAAGAAGCTTTAATTTACATGGATAGGTGACTTGGGAAGTCTTTCCAAGCAACCAATGCCCGGATTGAAACTTACCCATCATGAGGAAATTTTGGGAAAATGTTTCGAATTGGGTGTTCTCTAAAGCAATAAATGTGTGAACCACCCATTTGAACATAATTGTATAGTAAATTGTGACAATGGAAGTTTGACCTGCTTAGTTCTCTTTATTGATGTTTCTCCTACCTAGCATTGTGGGAGTAAATGTATGACATGATTAAACATTATCCTCCAGTAAATTAGCTTTAGATGTTACATCTGTCATGCTGTGTCTTTCCATCTTTACCATCTTGATGTTGGTTTCAGTCTACTGGGTCCTTCTTCCACGACAAGAGCATTACACTCGGGAGCCTTATCGGGGTCTCTAGCATTATAGAACTCTCAGGAAGATCAGCAAGGGGAAAAAGAGCAGAGGCCTTGAGAGGAAAGAAGAGTTACCGGTCCAAAACTTGGTTCTTCTCTCTATGTTCAAAGGCTAGTGGGGATGTTCAGAGTGTGAACAATACTCCATCCCTTGGCCACTTTCTTGAAGTAGAGAGGAGAGCAGCTAACGGAAACAGGAGTCAGAACCCAATCATTTACGAACCCGAGGAGTTGGAACAAGCTCAGATTGTTTCAGAACCAAACTCACTATTCGTTAACGGCTGCGTTGCCCCTCCTCAATCAAGTCCATGGATTGATCCAGATACTGGAAGAAGAGCCAATGGAGGATTAGACCATGGTAATGGGAATGGAGTTCCTGTACTACTTTCATGTATGTGTGGACAACCCACCAATTGAGTGACCACTTGTCACCACTTTATTTTTCTTCTTTTGGGGGTTGTAGCTTCCGTTGAATTCCATGTTTTGGAAGTTAATAAAATGTCGATTCCATTGCTTTTAAGAGGAAAGAACCAATCTTTCCCTCACATAGTGATAAGTGAATTCCAATTCCCAGCCCTCCCCCCCCCCACACACACACACAAATTTTTTGCAATTCCTATGATTTGGTGGACCCCTCAATTTTTTATACTTGCCCCCCCCCCCCCCAACTCAGTGGGGCCCTCCAATGGAGTCCCATTATGCCCTTTAGGTCACCACCTGTCCCTATTGACACACCTTAACTATGGTTAAAATTACCCACTCTTAAGGTTTCACCTACTTATCCTTGGTTTTTAAGAAAAAAAAATTAAATTTTATTTAGCCTTAAGGAGTTAGTGAACTTTGGCTAGGGTTTGAAAAAAAATTGATATTTAAAAAAAAAAAAAAAACCAAGGATAGGTGAGTGAATCTTAATCATAGTTAAGGGATATCAATAGGAACACATGGCGACTTCAAGGGCATTACCGAAAAAAATCCCAAAATAAAAATACTACCCCAAAAAAAAATTTCTCGAGGGCTACGCCTAGGGGTGGTTATTGAACAAAATGTTTGTGAACTATTCGGGCTAGGCTCGTTTTTTTTTTTTTTTTTTTTTGTAATAGAAATCATTTACCTATGTCAGACGGTCAGAAGTTAGCTTGGACATTGGAGCTCTTGCAACTCATACCTGGGTGGGATTAGATCCCCAGACCTCCTCCATTGAAGGCCACACTCCTACCATTCACGCAAGAGGTAGGGGTGTTGGGCTTGGCTCATTAAAAGCTCAAATATCGTTCGTTTATTTAGTAAATGAGCTGAGCTTCAACATTGTTTTCAAACTTGTTTAGTAAACGAGCCGAGTTTGAACACACCCCTGTTCGGCTCGATAAAGGCTCGGTTCGATTATATATACATATTAACCTATTAAAATATTTAAAATATACTTATTTCATTTAAATTTTAAAATTAAGTATATGTATTATATACTAGTAAGAATTAATAGTATATAATGTATTTTATAGGGTAAATCGCAGTCACCTCCCCTGAGGTTTGGTAAACTTTCAGAAACCTCTCCTCTAGTTTCTGAAATTACACTACCCTCTCCTGCCAGACTCTTAATATAAACACTGTTAACTAAAGTTATTATTTTCCCATTTTACCCATTTTACTTGATTGAGGAAACATGTTTGTACCGTTTAAAAGCTCAACAAAAAAAAAAAAAACATGATTTCCCAAGCCGCCACGTGTCTCTTTTAATACTCACTAACTATGATTAAGATACTCACTCCTATGGTTTACCCATCTAACCTTAATTTTAGGGAAAAAATTATCTTAAGTTGGTTATGCTTAACCGCAATTAAAGAGGGTTCTACAAACCACCATGTATCCCTTTTGACACTCACTAATTACGGTTAAGATTCACTCATCCCTATGATTCATTAATCTAACCTTGGTTATAAGAAAATAAAATAAAAATATTAATCTTAGGCTAATTATGTTTAACCACAGTTAAATGATCTCTATAAGCCGCCACATGTCTCTTTTAACACCCACTAACTATGGTTAAAACTCACTCACCCCTAGGGCTCATCCATCAAACCTTGGTTTTTAGAAAAAAAAACCTTAGGTTATATATGCTTAACCACAATGAAAGGGAGCTCTACAACCCACCACCTGTCCCCTTTAATGCCCACTAACTGTGGTTAAAATTCACTCACCCTCAGGATTCATCCATTTAACCTTGATTTTAGAAAAAAAAAAAAAACCTTAGGTTGATTGTGCTTAACCACAATTAAAGGTGCTCTACAAGTTGCCACGTGTCCCCTTTAACACTCACTAATTGTGCTTAAGATTCACTCACCCCTAGGATTAATCTATCTAAACTTGCTTTTAAGAAAAAAAATATAAATATTAACTTTAGGTTAATTATGTTTAACTACAGTTAAAGGATCTCTATAAGTCAGCATGTGTCCATTTTAATACCCACCAACTATGGTTAAGATTCATGAGTTCATCTATATAACATTGGTTTTTAGAAAAAAATATATATGTATATACTTGATTTTGGAAATATATATTAACCTTAAGTTGATATTATTAACCTTGGGTAAAAACCAATTATCATTTATTTTATTGAATTAACTAACCTTGTACTAAAAAGGGTAATTTAGACATTTTAAAATGTTTAAATGATGACATTATCAAAGTTCATCCATAAAGTAACGGTAAACTTAAAAGAATGGGGTATCTCTTACAGACAACCAAAGTTGAGGGAGGGCAGTATAATTTCAGAAACTAGATGAGAGGTTTTTGAAATTTCACCAAACCTCAAGGAAGGTGAGTGTAATTTACCCTATTTTATATGATAAGAATATCATTTATATAATTATAATATTATACTAAAATTTTAGTTAACACCGTGATTTCTTTGTCTAGGATAATAAAGTGAATTTTTTACTTAATAGAAATAGTTATATCCAATAAAACAAGCTGCTCGTGAACTACTCAAGTTCGGCTAATAAAGCTTGAGCTCATTTATTTAATAAACGAGTTAAGCTTGAACATGATTTCCGAGCTCATTTAATAAATGAATAAGCTTGAACACACCACTACTCTGTTCGGCTCGGCTTGATATCACCCCTAGCTAGGCCCGAACCCTAAGTTCCATACCGTCAAATCCATTAAAAATTTTATACATGTATTCCCCCCTCCCCCCATTCTAGCTCCGCCCCTGCCAATTCCCCCATTTGAGGGGGATTCGTTTATTAATTGTTTCAAAGAAACAGTGTTTATTCTACTCAAAGTGGTGGGACTTGAGGCAACTACCAAGAAATTCCTTCGTGGCTAAATGGGGGAGGGTGTGATGACCTTTCGCAATTATTTCAATGTAGAGAAGACTCTTTCAGAAAATTGGCCGCGTTGGAGTACGGTCAGGGTTATAATCTAAAGGTGTAACTGAGCTCAGCTTGTTAAGTTACAAGAATAGGGTGTTTAGGCTCAGCTTGTTAAGTTACAGTAGTAGTATGTTTAAGCACAACCTGTTAAGTTATAGGGGTGCTCAAGCTCGACTGGAGCTTTCTATTCTTGTTCATGAACCATGCTCGGTTGTAAACAAAATTATTAGCTCGAGTTGGCTCAGTTACCTTTCATACTATTTAGATCAAAGGTTTGGATTCTTTATTTAGATACTTAACATTAGGGGTGTATTCGAGCCGGGCTTGGCCCTGCTCGGTTCAGTTTGAAATTTTTTTTATCTATGTTCGAGCTCGGCTCGGCTCGAATCTACTCGGTTAGGCTCGAGCTTGGCTTGGCTGGAGCTCGGATTGAATTATTAAAAAATAATTTTTAAATAGAAAAATTATATTTTTATTATATATATAATAATTATATTATTTATATATATAATATTCAAGCCAAGCTCGAACTCGGCTTGAATACATTTTCAAACTCAAAAAATAGCTCAATTGAGGCTATTTTTCGAGCTCAAGCCTGGCTTGATCGGTCGAGCCAAGCCAAACTTGAGCTAGCTCGGTTCGGATACACCCCTACTTTACATAATCAAATAGATTAAATAGATATTTTAAATTAATAATTATATTTATACACTAAAGAAGCTGAAAATTTAGTAAGGCCAGTATATGAATGCTCAAGCTCGGCTCATTATCAAATGAGCTTGAAAATCAAACTCGGCCTTGGTTTATTTTTTTAAATAAATAATCCCAATTATCGAGCTCTTAAAAGCTGAGTTTGAGCTATTCACGAGCAGCTCAATTTGTTTACTAGTACTACTATTCTTGGGGACACATATAGCTCATCTGGAGAAAGGAAAGATGTAACTTTGGATGAGCTGACCTCGGTAATTTTTCTTTCCATTTTTTTTTGGGTAAACATGGGTATTCTAGGATAGACTCATGCTAATCTCACATGATGCATAGATAAATCTCTAACACATACATCCAATATTGAGAGGAGCCTAGAATCGGCCTCGGGACCTCAGGTTTACAATTCATCCTTCGGCCACTAGGCTACACCCCAGGGTTACCTCGACAATTTTTCTAACTAGATAGTCTTCCATTATTCTTTTTGCTAAATCTTATTTGATATAAGGTGGTGGTATGATTTAGATTCCCTTAGTTCACCATTTGAAGCTCAACTAATTTAAAACAATAATTTAAATTAAACACTCCCAACCCTAAAACAAGCGCTATTGAATCCCCTGGGTGGGTATGTGCATCCGTTTGAAGGAGATATACAAAAGATTAGGAAGGAGATTTTGTTGTGCGGAACCTCTTAGGATAGAATAAACGACAATGAGAAATAAATATAGCAAATAAAAAATATACACCACAAAGCAAGATTTACGTAGTTCGGCCTAAATGACTACGTCTACGGTCATAGCACACCAAAATATCTTCACTAATCTAAGAGAAGAATACAATAGAGAAGAATCCACAACGAAGATCAAACCCCAAGGAAAGCCCATAATGCTCTCTCTCAATTCTCTCAAAAGTCTTCTTGTTCTCTCTACCCAAACCCTAGTTAATGACAATCTTACTTTTCTTCTTTCTCTTACAAACTCTAACCTCAAGTCTCTTTATTATAGCCCAAAAGAGACCCCAAACACAAGAGGAAACAAACTCTACCCAAATAGAAGTTTCCCAAAGCTAAAAAACTCTCTAAACTGATATTTAGGAATTTCCCGGAAACCATCAGCGTCCACCGATCAATCGGCCGTCAGTGGCCGATTGATCGCCCAAAGCCACCGATCGATCGCCCACTGTTTGGTCGGTTGATCGCCCACTGCAATTCGAGTCAAAAAACTCACAAATCTCCACCTTAACGAGAATCCCGCGAACACCCTATAATGTGTCATCTCGCTTTCACCAACATTAATCCAAACTGAATGCAAGGCTTCACCTCGCCGAACTTGGAGTAAGTCTAATCAACATTTTAGACTTCTCCACCCGAACTCTTTCTCCCTTTTGCAAAAGATGTAGAGTCTCCGACTCCACCTGCCAGTCATCATCAAAGTTGAATGTCATATATTCAGCAACCTTCATCTTCAAATGCAAACTCACGTTGTTTGCCAAAACTCATATCTCCTTTACCGAACTAGGATTAGGAACACTAAAAGCTTTCTTTATCTTAGATGCTCCAACAAAAACTGTGTTTCCTTACAACACATACAAGTCTCTTCTTCTTCTGTCAATCATCACAATCGAGGTTCCCTTTCAAACCTTTAACACTCCACCTTGTGCATAGAATCTGAACCCCCAAGAGTCTAAAGAGCTCAAAGAGATTAGATTTTTCATCAGATCTGGAACATACCTCACTCTCATCAATGTCCTCACTATACCATTGTGCATTCTTATTTTGATTGTCTTTATCCCAAGAATCTTGCAGGGTGTATTATTACCCATTAAGATAGTACCGCCTTCAACCTTGTTGTAGGTAGCAAACCAGTCCTTATTTTAACATATATGATGGGAACAACCAGAATCAAGAACCCATTTGTCCTTAAACCAACCATTCTTTGTAGTAACTAAAAGAACCATGAGATCATCATCCTGATCCTTAGAATCTTCATTAGCCACATTAACTGTATTGGAGGATTTTCTTTCCTCCTTCTCCTCACTCTTCTTTAATCGACAATATCTGGCTATATGTCATTTCTTATGACAGTAATAGCAGTCAATATTCTTGTATGATTTGGACCATTTTTTAGATCCGTTACCCTTTGTCCTCCCCTCTCTTAGTAAAGTTTGCTCATGGCTTTCACTATTTAGCTAGCGCACTATTTCTCAACTCATTAAAGAGAAGTACAGCAATAACATCTTCTAAATTGATATCCCCCTTTGAGTAGAGCAACGTAGTACGGAGGTGCTCTAATGAAGGAGGTAGGGAAGTAACAAGAGTAGGGTTTTGTCCTCTTTAGCAAGTTTAACACTAATGTTTGTTAACTCAGTAGTTATCTTATTAAATTCACTAGAATGATCGGAAATTTTCGTACCTTCTACCATCTTGGGTGTAAGCAACTTTTACTTCAAGTATAACCGGTTAGTGAGTGATTTCATCATGTAGAGACTCTCTAACTTCAACCAAAGTCCTGAAGCCGTCTTCTCTTCAAGGATGTTATATAGTACTTCATTCGATAAGCATAGATGAATCACACTCATCGCCTTCAAATCGAAGTCCTCGTAATCTTCTTCCTTCAGATTTTCAGTCCTCTTATCCTTCCCCTTCAAAGCTTTGTGCAAGCCTTATTGGATCAACAAGTCACGAACCTTTATTTGCTATAACCCGAAGTTTTTACTTCCATTGAATTTCTCCACTTCGAATCTGGAACTCGAAGCTTTTGTCGTCATTCTAAACCAATAACTCTGATACTAGTTTGTTGTGCGGAAACTCCTTAGGATAGAATAAACAACAATGAGAAAATAAATATAGCAAATAAAAAACACACACCACAAAGCAAGATTTACGTGATTCGGCCTAAATGCCTACGTCCACGGTCACAGCACACCAAAATATCTTCACTAATCCAAGAGAAGAATACAATAGAGAAGAATCCACAACGAAAATCAAACCCCAAGGAAAGCTGACAATGCTCTCTCTCTCAAATCTCTCAAAAGTCTTCTTGTTCTCTCTACCCAAACCCTAGCTAATGACAATCTTACTTTTCTTCTTTCTCTTACAAACCCTAACCCCAAGCCTCTCTTTTATAGCCCAAAAGAAACCCCAAATGCAATAGGAAACAAACTCTACCCAAATAGAAGTTTTTCAAACTTAAAAAACTCTCTAAGCTTATATTTAGGAATTTCTCGGAAACCATCAGCGTCCACCGATCAATCGGCCATCAGTGGCCGATTGATCGCCCAAAGTCACCGATCGATCGGCCACTGTTTGGTCGATTGATCGCCCACTGTAATTCGAGCCAAAAAACTTACAGATTTTTGAGTACCACAAATATGTTTAGGCCACAACCCTTGTTCATTGGTTAGAGGTTAGAAGCCTAGTATTGAAAAATGTGCCAAATAATAAATATTTCTATCACCACACCATAACTCGGAGAAATGGATCTCTTCTTTTATTCCTTCTTTTTGTTGGTCCTAATCATTTATGATGGGGTTAGGAGGTTAGTAGGGTTAGCACTCATGGTGGGCGTCAACAGCCACACCAATGCAATTAAACCACCAATGCAAGAGAGGGTGAGAGTGTTGTAATCTCCACCCGCCACTAGTTAAGAACAAATACTAACTCACTAACCGGGGTTGTCACCTAATAGCGTTTCAGTTAGCAAACAAAAAAAACCATCAATGCAAGAGACTTAAGTTGGCAAAGCCCAAGCTCAACCGTAGGTGAGTATGGTACTCTTTGCAATTAAAACCTACTAGTGGGAGACACGTGCCATGCACGTGAGAGAGAAGGAATGGGAGAGAGACTGAGAAGAGGGACTTTAATAAGGGAATTTTAAAATTTTTCATTTAAAAATTTTAACTTAAAAAGATGGAGTAATGGGTTGGAACTATCTCATAACACATGTCCCTACTTTTTTTTCTTGAAAAGTAGTTATAACGTAAAGAGGGTGTGCCTCTTTGTTGAAAGACCAAGGACGGATCTTGTGAGAAGATAAGAATAAGGATTTGAGGGAATCATGGAGATATTGAGGGATTATTGTTAGTTGTACTTGATATTACTTCAATACCCCTACTAACTTCTCTCATATAAAATAAGATAACATAATATCTTAATTTTGTTTATATAGAGTTAGGCAAAATAAGAAAAATATAAAAAAAAAAAACCATCTTTACTAATGTAAGATACCATAAAATTGGGACTCATTAGAAATATTAGAAAAAAAAAAATCAATCAACTTTTTAACCCTGCTTCTCTTTTAATCCCGCTTCTTTCATTATAATAATAGAGATATGGGCTAAGTTTAAACCAGTTTATTTTACCATCCATAAATTGATTACATATATAAATAAATAAATGCTTATGTGGGGTATGAATATATAGCGTAGAGTTGATGGGTCTAACGCTTGAATTAGTTATGGATACTTTCAAATATATTCTTAAATCTTAGTTATTAAACAATTAAGATTAGAACTGGTGTGACATTAAAAAAAATAAATAAATAAACCAACTCAAATCCTCGACCTTAATAGTTGGTTATAAACGGTTGGAATTAATGAATATGTTTGGGAGTACCCATAGACCGGTCGGGATTGATTGGGCGCCTGACAATCTTATCACTTGTGACGCACAAACGATTTTTATGTGAAGTTTTCAACCGTTTTCTTTCTGAAAATGACACCGTCGACGCTGCCATGGATATTTATCTGAGACGGCATTTTAGATAATAAACCATTAATTATCATTATTATCATCATAAGATATTTGTGATGCTACATCACTACCACCTGGAACTGTAAGATAATATCATAACACAATGCTTTATTTGGTTGCCCCCAACACAAATCACAAATCAGCCAAACTACTGTACTTGAATGTCCACCTCTCCTTTTTACTGTTTCCCTCTCTCTCAATCAGTCCATATACACCAACAATCTAGACCCTACAATCTTGGATTCCCTTCATCAACATGGGCCCACATGGAAGGACGTACTCCTGTCGTACATGGCAGTGTGGGACCCAACCAATAAGGTCTAAGACCTTTGCATTGCCCTTATCGGACCCCTGCAGTGCCCCCTGTAAGCTAGTTTGGTAGGACTGATAAATCATATGATCCCAAGAGAACAAGACCAACTAACTTAGGGTCCCACCATAGGTTAGGTGTCCTTTGAATTATAGAGGAGTTTCAATCATCCATTGAGACCCACATGGCAACCTCAAGTGCATTCGATCCACGTGTCAAACTCTGAATAGATCATAGGCAGTGGGTCCCATTCGGATTTAAGGGCAGACCCGGCTCACTGTCTTGAGTAAGAGTAAATAACTAATGGATCTCATCACTGTGCTCAAATAATGGAGACAGGGTCACATGACAACCAATAACCAATCAGGCTTTTTCTCTTTACCTTATTATATATTACAATAAAATAATATTACATTCACACTCCTACTCTTTACTTTTCAAAGGAGATAAGTGTAGTCCTAAAAAAGATCCACACCATTTCCAAGACTATAGACACAAGGATCTGTAATGGTCTAGCAGCCATTTCAGAAGTTGAATTTTTCTTGAATAACTTCTTCTGTTCAGTTAACAGACCTTCACAACACCATTGCTTCTTCAATTGGAAGTAAACAAAGATTACAACAATAAGACCACTACTCCACACCAACCATCTAGCTTATTTTGACACCCCTCATTTGCCCAGCAAATGGAGAACTATGTATAATTCCCAAATGGGGAAGGTAATTCCATGTGTTAGGGCTTATCGATCCACTCGTTAGTTTCAGAAGCAATTCTGCCCGAACCGCGGCCACCCATCTTCGTGAATGAACCCACAGCCGATAAACCCTTGAAGCTGCTGCTTCCCTCGCTGAAGTTTCGGGACCTTCTTGACCTCCTTAGCTTCAAGGAGTTGATGTCCCAGTCTGTATCATTGTTGGTTTTAGTCTTGGCAACCACCAATTGGACAATGTTGCTTCGGCAAAAGGGGCAGACTGGGGCAGTCAAGCATGCCGTTGTGGGGTTCGGCTTGTTGTGGCAGCACAGGGCTAGTGTGCAATGCGCACACATCTGGTGGCCGCAGTCTTGGACCTCAATTGTGCAGACCTGGTCAAAGCAGATGCAGCATAGCTCGGTTTCGCTGGCCTGCATCAAATTATTCTCCAGTGAGACAGAAAGAAAATTTATACTCAATTCCAACTCTCAAACAGAAACGGCCTTTTACTGGCTTATAGAGAAGTTTAATTTTTGTACTCAAAATACCAAATGAAAATGTCCATGACCAAAGTAATTGAATAAGCCACTGAAATGAAAATTTGAACCTAAAACTGGGACTCCAGGATATTAGCTTAGGCAGAATGCCATGGACTCAGCTAAGTTTCTTCTAAATAGTTTGAGACTTCTAGAAACTTTATGTGAAGAATTAAGTGGTCTATGTTGCTGAAAATGGGAAAAGATCTAAGGATATGGGTATTTTTGGTCAGCTTGGACAGTTTATAAAATTGAAATGAAACAATAATAACAATCTTCCTGAGCCTACTCCAAGAATGTCTAATGGAGGCATTTATATATGAAAATTATTTCCAAAAAAAACACATACATCAAATTTTTTCGACGCATTTGGAGAGAGAATTTTCATAATTCACAACCCGTATCATTTTTTTCGTAGAATCGAAACAGGAAAAACAAAATTTATAGTAAACATGAAGTGAGGACAAATTACCTCAGAGATATTGTCATCAATCCCAACATCAGAATGTGATGGGGATGGAAGTGGGTATGTCGTCCCCTTCAAAATGTTCTTCTCCCTCTCCCTGTTTGCCTCCATTAGGGCCCTCTCTAACAGAACTTTTGCCTCAGGATTAAGCTCACTGATGAACTTCAAAGGCGTCGGCCAGACAAGAGGTTCTGCTGATGCAGGGTTAAGGAGGGCAGCACATGCTCCATGCTTGTACTTCAGAGCAACTGTGTATGGCATTCTCCTGCATACATCCCAAACCATGATGATAAGTTCAGTTGCAAACCTACACAGACTCTAATGGATGTCCATCAACCAAAATAAAAATATATTAAGAACAAAAACATGAGTAACAAAACTAATTGAAATAAATACAGCTGGGAATTACTAGCGTTCTTGAGTCTAGCAAAAGTTTCAGTTCACATCTGGTATTCTTCCGAATTATCTCTTCTACTAACAAACCCATTTATAGATCATATTAAGGGATTAAGGAATACAAATGATTTCACCAGTACTGGGCATGAATTTAACTATATTATTAATAAGTTTAGGTGGTAATTTAAGTAAAACAAATCATCAACAATAGCGAATTAGGATTTCAACCTTAAGTAGGAAATCAAACTAAACTAAGTTGGTCCCATCTGTTGTTGAGCCTTACCCAGAAGAATCTCTTTGAAGCCGATCTGCTCCCCAAGCAAGCAATTCCCGGACACAATCCAAAGAACCCCCTCGAGCTGCCAAATGAAGTGGTGTGCTTCCCGGGCAGCTGTGGAAAGAATTTCATCAATATGATAGAGATGCAAGTTATCACTGAAATTGTGATATGGAAAGATCTTCAAAAGGGATTATTACCCATATCTGCCTGTTGAGGCACAGACAAGAGCCCCACTGTCTAACAACACATGAACGCAATCAGGCCGTCTTTGACGGGCCGCTAGGTGCAATGGGGTTGCTCCACTACCATCTCTAATATTAACAAATCGTGTAAATCCCCTGCCACACAACCCCAGTCACAAAACGAATTCAACAAATTGATCCTTAGAGAGAGAGAGAGAGAGAGAGACCCACCAAGAATCTGCAACAGGGGTGGAATGGGCAGCAGAAAGAATAGCTTGCAGGCAATCCAAATGGCCGTAGTAAGCAGCATAGTGCAAGCAGGTTCTTCCGTTACGGGAATCAAACATCAAAATCTAATAAATTTTGAAGATAACCCAGATCAATTTCTCCATTATAGTTCAAAATATAATAGGAATTTTACAATTAAACCAACAAAATTAAAAGAAACTGAAAATGGGATTTTTACATACATTTGCTCCCGCTTGAAGGAGCTTTTGAACGCAGGAGATTTTCCCGTGCATTGCAGCCAACATAAGTGGAGTCTAAACGAATCAAAAGCAAATAAATTAATAAACACACAAATAAAAAAGGGCAAAACATAAAGATCAAGAATTTCCAAACCAAAATCACGGAAATGAGATTTTTTGATTCAGACAAAGATTTTAAAAAAAAAAAAAAATCTTACCTGTTTATGACGATTCAAGATATCTGGATGAACAGATCGATTCAAAATCATAGAGAGAACCTGCTTATAACCAACCAAATTACCACAAACAATATCCAGAAAACCCCATTAAATAAAACCCATAAAAATCTTAAAACCCATTAAAATTAATCAAAAAATAAGCAATACAAAAAACCCACCTCGATCTGACCATTTGCTGCAGCTATATGAATTACAGACATCCTATCATAAACGGTGGTTTGATAAAAGAGATTTGGTTCCCTCTCCACCATGGCTTCAACAGTCTCCAAGTCTCCAACTTGAATAGCACTGAAGAACTCATTTTCATGGCTGCCTTTGCAACTCAGTCCCTGACCCATCACCTCCCCCTCTCAGTGCGCACTTAACACCCCGAAGAGGCGCTGCGCCTTATCATGCGCCACCTTCCGCAGAGGTGGTGGCGTTGATTGTTGGAGAGAGAGAGATAAAGGTCACACTAATAATTAAGTTTTTAGAGAGAGATCTCTGAGTTTGGAGCTGCCCGTCTTGAGTACGGGCAGCTGCTAAGACAGGAGCAGGGCAACAGTCAGATATTTTTGGGTCCATTAGATTCCTTATATACCGTTAACCAAAATAGCCAAAACCCACAAAAAGTGGTTTTGGTGGGCCACTTTTTTAAAACACTCCCAACAGTCTCATCATTTTAACCAAAAAAAAAAAGAGAGAGAAATAATATTTTATCATTTATGTGGGAAAATGAAAAAGGAAGAGAGAGAAAAATATTATTTTATTGTTTGTGTGGGACCAAAAAAAGAAAGGGAGAGAGAAACCTTATTTTATTTTTTGTGTGGGCCCAAGGGTGAGAAGATTTAACTTTGGTGAGTCTACAGTACTCACCAAACTTGGTGAGTACTGTAGACTCACCAAATGGATTTTTTCATTCTGTTGAGGCTGTTGGGAGTCATTTTAACACCTTTTTAGTCTTTTGGCTCACCAAAATAACCAAAAAGTTATTTTGGTGAGGCTGCTAGGAATGCTCTTAGTTACTCAATTGAGTCTTTCTGTCTTTGTCCAAATCCCAGTTTCAACACCGATTCAGATTATTCAATACGAGTTTCAGGAGAGATCACTACCGTTCAGATCCACAGATCTTCACATTCTGATAGTCGGATCGATGGATATGAAAGGACTTATAAAATTACTTATTTACCCTTGATTAGTATATGGAGAATATTAATAGGATTGAAGAAAAACCAAATTAGTAGTTCCTAATTTCTTTAGTTAATTAATTTCATAATTACTATTGTATGACCATTTTTCTTGATGACTTTTCTTTTAATAAAAAGTTTTAAAATGTGAATATCAAATTAGACAAAATATATTATAGTTTAAGTATGAAAGTGCTAGCACTCATCGTATCAACTATTAATCACTCTTAATGAGATTAATAAAAAAATGTTAGCCCACATTTAAAATGTGTTTTGACTTTTTTTTTAAGGGCCTATCAATGGTTAAGGCTATTGGGACTAAGCATTTTCCTTAACCCCTATTGATTCCTTAGAAAGTAGGGTGTGGAAAAAAAATTGATATTCTCTCTTTAATTTTTTTGTGTTTAGTTATAAAAAATAAAAATAAAAAAGGAGGAAATTGGAATATAATTATCTTTCAAAGTGAAGATTTTGTTTTCTTTTTAAAAGCTTAAATTTGGGGTTAAAAAAATTCTTCAATATCATGTATAGTCATACTACAACCGCCACTATCACTATCACCGGCAACCACCACTGCACACTTTCCTTTACCTCTTTTTTTTTGTTTTATTATATTAAAAAAACCGAACAAGAGTGTGGTGTTTGCTGAGCACAAATCTTCGTGGCGTAACGGCATACAAATGCTCACAATTTCCTAAAACCAACATTAACAAGGTTGATACTGATCAAATTGAATTTTCGAAAAATTAATGTTAATGCGAGTGAGTGTAGCCTAACAAATTTAGTATACCTATAATATTTGGCTGAAATTTGTGACCTTTAGAGGGTAATTGGATATGGGTATTTAGTTAAGAGGGCAATTTAAAATAGGTATTATATATAAAATTACAAAAAGAAAAAAAAATCCAAACATTTGAAATATCATAATGAAATTAAAGGGTGAACATGTGAAGGCCTCGGATTGTCTCTGGCGAAACCCCTTGTCTGGGGCAACCAGAGGATAAGGGACAAGCAGTGGTGATAAGGTGAGATAAAGGGGGAGAGATATCAATTGGGGAGAAATCAAAATCATGGGGAGAAAATGAAATGACTTATCTCATTTTTAATGCCACATGTCCCCTATTCTATGGTTGCCGAGTGGGGTTTCTGGCTTCGCCAGAGACAATCCGAGGACACATGTGAAATTCCAAACTTGTTTATTTCTAATATGCTTAAATATAATTAAAGGGTAGGGCAAGGGCCCTTGAGAATATTATGAGTTTATTTTTATTAATTATTTAAAAATATGTAAAAAGAAGTGTTTATAACTTTTTTTTGCCACATAATGTAACTTCTTTAATTATAGTCAAGGAGCATCAACTCGATTCTTTCAATGGTGGGAAGAACAGATGCTTTATCGTTTTGACGACAACTCGCATATTTGGTTGATCAAAGTGTTTATCTATCTAAAAATTTGGTTTGGAAAAACAAGAAAACTTGTAATTTATTCCAAGGATCTGATTATATAGTTATTAATACCTTTCTTAGAGTCTAGTCCCAAAGCTTATTCTACCTTATATGCTCAGCATTTATTCATCATGAAATTTATATTTTACTAAAACCATTTCTCCAAAAAAAATAAGAAACTATTTATCAAATTTTACAATTTTATGTCCATACATATATATAAATAAATAATAATTTTAATGTGGTAGACTCATAGTGTACTAATTCCATATTCAGATAAAATAGGCTCTTTTAACTCAGCAATAGAGTCACCTTATTGTTAAATATTTGAAGTAGATATTATTACATATTACATTTGATTAAATCCTAATAAATGGAGTATCACATTCCATGGCAAACCAAATAATATGGTAAAATGTAGCACCAAAATGGGACCCTCCAAAACCACTAGGCAATGGATTCTCTAAATTAAGACACTTTTTTACTCTACAAGGGAAAATGAAGGTACTAATGGAAATTTTTTAAATAAATTATTTTTTATTATTATTTGGGGGGGGGGGGGGGGGGGTTTGGGTTGTCCCCTGTGGCTACATTTAGGGGGGGTGGGGGTTGGGTTGTCCCCTATGGCTACATTTATTTTGAGGGAAAATAGGTACATGAAATTATTTTGAAATAAAAACTATATGTTGTGATTGACATGCATATTTTTTTTTTTTTTGGTCAAGGTAACAATACCACAAGGCAAAGTAATAGAAGGGAAAACACACACCACTCACGCGCACACATACACAGCCACATGCAACCACTAAGCCCATGAGATTGGCATGCATATTGGAAAATGAGTTTTTTGCTGCAAATAATTTTCCAATACTATTTTATGGTTGAGAGAATTTTTTTCTCCAATAAACACTGAAAAATTATTCATGAGACTTTTTTTATATAATATCTATAATGCTTTCCCCCATACATCCAAAAGCTAAAATAAAATAATATCATTCAAGTTTAGTATCGTCAAGTAAGGTTTTTGAAAGTGGAAAGCAAGAGTCCATGGACTAATTTGAAGTCATCTCCCTAAGAAGATAGTCTATTTAAAGTCACCTCAATTCTATATTTATTGTTATTCTGGAGATTGAATGATGCTGGAGATAAAATTCAAATAAATGTATGACGAATGGATGCTAGGAAAAGAGGTTGTTATTTTTATAATTTTACGGATTGATAATAAATGTTTAAAAATTTATAAATTTCAATTCAAATATCAAATCACGAATCCATCTAGAAATAAAATTTCAAGATCTACGATAGTTATTTTACGAATATTTTTAAGATACTAATGTTTCGGATGCCAGAATCATGTTTTAATTTTTGCTAAAAAATTAGTTATGAATATTAGGGATGTATTAAATATTTGAAATTCTGTTTTAAATTGTTTTAGAAGTATGTTTTACTAGCGGGTGGCACGTGCGTTGCACATGAGAGCGAGGGGAAGGAGCTAACCACATTTAATGGAAGTTAAAAGGGACACATGTTAACCCACGGGTGTGATTGAATTGAACTCTGCCCAAGTTGAATCATGAGTGGATGTGATTCTATTCTTTAAACAGATAGATAAACAAAGGGTAGTTTGGGAATAAAAATAAAAAATCAAATCAAGTTTTGTGTTATATGAAGGTAGTTTGGGAATTTTGAAAAAATCAAGTTACACCTGCCTCTCGCATTATAATAGTAAAGATATTGGTTGTTTAGCTTTTAAATTAGTTTATATGTTTTTTTTTAATTATTATAAATAGTTGTTATATGAGCATTGTTAAACAACTTTTGAATTAGAATTGGCCATTAATTTTTCTTTGGTAAATGTCCAAACAAACCCTTGAAAAACTATCTCATGCTATACACGTGTTAAAGAGAGTTTCCTCGTGGCATGCTCATATACTTGTTAACATTTTTTTGGGTGCACAATACAAGCCTAGAAGCAGGGGCGACGTCCTAGAAGCATCCTCCCAATCCACAATTCTTCAAAGTTTCTATGCTGACCCGTAACACTCAATTGATATGCGACTTGGTTAGCCTTTCAAAAGACATGTCTAATGTTTAAACTATGAAAATCCTAAGGGCAGCCTTGATATCCTCAATGATAATCCATATTTTTCAAGGGGGGCTTTATAACTCCATTACACACTCAATAATCACATTGGGGCTTATTCTGTATATTTTAATGTTCTTGTTCGAGCAAGAGAGATTCCCCTATGAAGGGACTGACCTTCGACTCACAAACTGTTTACCTTACCAATGAAAAAGACTGACAATAGGAGTACCTTACTAACACCAAAATGGTATTTTTATAAATATTTTACATTAAATAATTTTTTTTTTTTTGCTTTAGCATACGCATGTGTAGTGAATATGGTAATATTCATCGTATTAGTTTTATCCAATCCCTAATTATCAATTATTAAAGGACCAAAGGATGTTTTAATTTTTTTATAAAAAAAAACCCAGAAAACATGAAAAATTAAATTAAACTAAAAGTTAATTGACCCGATTTAAGGCCTGACCTGGATATTTTACCAATTTTCTTTTTTATTGTAACCCTAATATAAAATGAATTTTTTTAAGGGTTTTGTTCGTAAGAAAAAAGAGACAAAGGGAACCGTTTTTAGGAGATTGGGAAGAGAGTTTTTTCTGAAGAGAGCTTTGTAAAAAAAAACCTTCTATTAAATATAGTGATCGATCGCTGCTGCCGGTGGACGTAGGCATATTGCCCAACCACGTAAATCGTGCGTCTTCCATTTTTTTTTCTTTATTTCGTTTGTTTGATTTGCTGTTTTGGATTCGTTTCACTTTGGATTTGCACACTTTCGCACAACAGGTATTTCCTTAATATTAAACATATTATTTATTATATAAGAAGGATATAGGGGCTCTTTTGTCACTTTGAGTGGCACATGTTGTTTACATTGAATTAGTGTGGCTTCAGAGTGGATCTAGGCAACATATGTGTCAAGTTTAACATGATGTCGGTGCTCTATATATATATACAATGACAGTTGGTTGTTTTTCTTTTAAAAAAAAAGGCGGGGGGGGGGGGGGGGGGGGGGGGGGGGGGTGGATTGATGAAATTGGAAATAATCCATATAAAATTTTCCAAATAGGGCAATTACTAAGTAGGTTCTTCATGCCTGTGAGAAAAAACAAAGAGAAGCATGTGATCATTTTGAAAACGCAAGTAATTTTTTTTTTTTTAATGAAAAAATGCAAGTATTCAAAACTGCTTTTTTGTTAAGTGAGGACGTGGGTGAGTTTGTTTAATGGAGTGTCCCTTAAAGAGATGGTTATGTGTGACATAGAGTTCTCTTCTTCCTATTATTCTTTTGATATGGGTGAATGAGTAAATGTACCAATATTCATTTTCACGGCTTGGCATGATAAATATAAATTATCATCCTCCAGATGGATGGTTTGCATTGATTGAACCAAGCAAATCGAATACAATAATAGGACGATTTTAAGCTAATGACTTCCAAGAAAAACAAAAAGTACGAAACTGAATCAACAAATGATACTTATATTCGAAGATGATTATTTTAAAATCTCACTGTAGATGATTTTCATATGATAATTTCAAGGAAAAACAAAGTTTGAAACAATTATATTTATTGTGTCAAATAATTATATTTTTCACGAAATATTTTAGGAGATATCAGAATAATTTTTTTTTTTAATCCACACAATTTCAAGAGTAAAAATGCATGATTCATTTTCATTTTTAGGTCAATCTATGGTACTCTCAAACAAACTTCCGATTCCTAACCCTCTATTACTAACCAGGATTTGACTAATATTATTTTGTCTTTTCCTCAAGAGAATTGGAGGATTAGATGACAGCTTACCTATGGGTCCCACATGTTTTAATTTTTTCCATATTGAGGGACCAGTCTCCCTAGCTAGATATAACTTTTATTTATATTATTAATGAACTTTGCCACTGAGACTACAAAAGGGTCGAGACCACCAAGACCATCCACGGGTGCATGGGATTTCAGGTGGAGCCCTCATTCACATGGTGGACCCCACCTGAAATCCCGTACATCTGTGCATGGTCTCGGCCCTTTCGTGGTCTCGAAAGCATTTCCCATTATTAATAGCCTCGTGAAGGTGTTGCCATAATAAGACGCGTTTGATTATACAAAGGTGAAAAAAGAAAAAAGATAGAATCATTTTCCGTGTGAAGGAAATTCTCGTATTTTGAATATTTTGGGTTGTGATTGGTTTACCTTTTGCCCCAACAAAGCCAGCGCCAGATGGCCTCGGATTGTCTCCGGCGAAGCCAGAAAATGGTATCGGGTGTCCATACATTATGCGACAATTGGCATTAAAATGGGGAGAATTTTGACTTCTCCCCACTTGATATATCTTCCTCTTTATCTCACACACTTTTCGCCACATGTCTCATTATGTGTGGAGAAGTCAAAATCATGGGTCCCATGATTTTGACTTCACCACCACATGTCCCCTATTCTATGGACACCCGAGACAAGCCTTTTTTAGCTTCGCTAGAGACAATCCGAGGCCGCACCAGATATAGGCAGTTTTTTTTTTTTTTTTTCAAGGTAGGAGTATCTCAACAAATGCCAAACTAATCCCCTAAACCCCATGAGACCCACACCAAAAGCCCCATGAGGCGTTATGAGAGGGATTCGAACAATCGACCTCCGAGTTTACGGTTGGCCAACCATTGAGCTACCCCTCGTGGGTGTCAGATAATGGCAGATTGGCACCGTGCTCTCAAAATATTTATTTTATAGAATAAAGTCGATGTCTGAGATTGGTGATTGATGTTGGAACTTAGAATAATGTGTGGTGTTAGGACTAAAGAAGATATTTGCATCCCAATTAGTTAGGCCGTCATTGGCTTATTTTCTCCAAATGCATAAGCAAAAGAAGACGTTTCACGCCGGGGCAGTGATTAGCACACGGCATTAGACTATGTAGTCCAATGCCATGGCTACGTGTCCCTATTAACACTTCTTTAATTATGGTTAAACTTCAGAAAATTAAAGTTAGCAGAGTCGTTAACACTAACACCTTAGGAACCGAGATCTCTTGGTTCTTAGTTTCTGTGTATCTGATAAATCTACATTTAAATCCGAACAAACCATATATTTAATTGGATCGAACTCATAATGATCAAGATCCAAGCCGGGTCCATCTAGTTGACAGCCCTTTTTTAAAAAATAGAAAATTCAGATATAAAAGCAAGTGCATTATACAAGTTATCTGACTGACACGTATTGGAATGTTTTAAATTGTTTACAAATCAATAAAGAATTAACAGTCAGATGTCTTCAAGTTGGCAAACCCACAATCTTACAAGAGTCTCAGTTGTCTAAGAAAGTTTCCTTTCGAGGCCTAGAGAGCAAGTTGGTTTCTTTTAGTAATGTTTTTTTTTTTTTATGGGATTTGAAAAGATGAAAGAAAGAGATATAATGAGGAGCTTTAAGTAACAAAGTAGAAATATTTATTTAGTAATGGTTGGTTCATATAGGTGAGAATGGAACATACATAATTCTAGTAAAGCTATGAACACAAAAGTAATTTTGCACGCAGAAAGCAAAGGGATCAACAACGAAAATTAAAATAATCCTAGTTAATCAAGCATCAATTAATAAGATATAGCAAATAAAAGGTGGGCACTGCCATTTTCCTCGATACCCGATTATCAGCAATATGTCAAGGAGATTGAATCCATAATCAGGGCTCTGAGGAGTTTGAGCGAAGCCTTTTTTATTGATTAAAATAACCTGTAAATGTCACGATATATTAAATTAAAAAATGTTATTTTGAGACTTGTAATTTTAATTAGTAAACTAATGGTTTCGTGTTCTAATAAAGGAAATGGAAAGCTTATAAAAGCATTCTTTCACACTCCTACGCGCCTACCCAAAGAGAATATGTAAAATCATAATACCATTTAGAGTAAACTAATATATGATCTTGTCCAAAAAAATGAGATACAGTTTCTGAAAAGTCTACTACAACAAAAAAAAATCTGGAAAGTCTATTTCCGTGAAAAACTAGCTCACTTTTAAAATTTTAAGATTAGTCTCAAGCCCACGGCTTCAAGTGGTTGACAAACTGCATTTGAATCATGACTTTGCACTACTTAACCATCGAATGCTGCACGAAAAGTTAATTAGCGCCATATTCCTTTTCTTTATCAATGCTTATTTGAAGTTGGCAATACAAATTTTATTCCGTAATTCTAGTCTAATCAAGTTTCATTTCTTCGATTAAAGTATGTGATATATAATATTTAATTGGTGTTATGTAATGATGTGATTTCTCTTTGGTGGTTGGCCTTTTTGGGAGTTGAACTTAGGATCTCCCATGGGAGCCAACACTTATCCTCTTATATCCCTTCCTAAACTATTATTAATTTTCTCGTTACAGATTTTATTTTAGAAGGAAATACAAAAGATTACGTCTCCTTGGTGAGGTTATTGCAAGTCCGTCTAGATTAGTTTCTCTCTTCCTGTAGTTTTTAGTCTATCTCTCTTCCCATCGCCTATCCATTTTCATCTCTTGTTTCTTTCTTTCACTTGACAAGGGTAAAGGAGACCATTGTTTTTTCCTCATGTGATGGGGGTGTGACTTGTGAGCATGTCTGAGTCAACTGTCAAGTGGTGTACGTGTGACCTGATTATTAAAGGTTGCTTTAGATGGAGGCCCACGCCTATCCATGCTAGCCCTATCATTGAGCTGAGTAAAACTAGGCCAGCCCCAGTTAGACATACAGTCAAAACGGCCTTGGGCACTATCCTCTCAACTACTTAACCGGGCCGGGCTGGGCTCTGAGCCAGCCCACCCTTTGACACCTGAGCATAGTCGTGTGTATTTTCATTTTTCACAAAGATTAGGGAAATTCTTAACCGGTCTCTAGAGTTGACATCTGTGTTTGTCCTTAGTATATAATTAGTGGTTTGTTTATATGATTAAAAAGGACAGCTGTCAACTCCAGGTTATAACCGATATCTGTGAAACCGGTTATAGCATGAGAGAATCTCAAGTTTTTCACAAATTGGGATTTGGGAGGACTAAAAATCTTAGAAAAAAAAGGATCGTGTATCGTGATTGCATGCTCTATAGCACCTGTTATCAAGCGCAGAATCAAACGGCACCGAGGTGCCCGCCTGACATGCGAGATGGGATTTGATTTGGCCCTCACCGGATCAAAATCATCTGGCCTAAGGCCTTTGTGCAACATGTGGCAATAAAAAAGGGGAGAAGTTATTTCATTTTCCCCCTCTTTTTTGACTTCTCTCCATTTGATATCTTCTCCCCTTTTTATCACCACATGCACACTCAAAGGGGAGGCTAGAAGATTTTGACCCGGCGAGAGCTAGATCAAATCTCATCCCCTGACATACATTAAAAAAAATGGTGGGCCCCACTAAATGTATTGGCGCAGTTAGATTCTTGATGGGACGGTAGCGCTACAATCACAATATGAAAAGAAAAAAAAAAGGCATTTTTCTTATGTCGGAGCCTACTAAATGGCAGGGATTGGAGGTAGCAGGGCTGCGGGAGAATGAGGATTCATGGAGAGCAGATGGGCCACAGCCCCTCTTGTAGCCCATTGGGCTACAGCAGAAAATTAGCCTACCTGTTCTAGCCTAATGGGCCACAACAGGTGCTACTGGCTGCTTCCCATCTGCTCTCGGATCCATTCAGTCCTTTCCATCTTGATAGTTGAGATGGACTAATCTGACAATCAATTGAATCAGGACGATCTTAACCATCCAAGTATGCGCTCCAAAAAGCAAAGAGATATTGACTACACCCCGCCTCTTGCTTCAACGGTGGAGTGTTGCAAGAGCTCCGATCATCAAGCTAACCATTGACCACTAGTAATAGGCAAATGATATCCGACACAAAAAAGAGAAATATTGGTTCAAAAGATTCCTGACATATAATCTTAGGGGATAATACGAGCAACACTCTATTCTAAGACTCACTATTTTCTTGATTGGACACAAAATAGTATTGGTTCAAAATAAATCTCTTATTAGAAGACAAAGTTGAGTTTAAAAACAGACTCCCGATTCTCTCAAGTTGTAACCGGAATCAAAGAAGTCGGTTACAACACAAAACCCTCTTTAATTACTCTTTTAACTTTAGTTAATCACTTTAATCTTTATAATTAATATTTTTTAAAATTCTTTTCTTTTAAAAACCAAGGTAATTAGATGGTAAAGGTAATGAATTTTAATTACAGTTAAAAGGTATTAAAATGGACACACATGTTCACTTGTGGAACGCAACCGGGGACTCCTTAAATTTGGTTACAGCTGGACAGAATTTTGAGTCTTAACACAAAGTAGAGCTAGCATTACCCATCAAAGGACTAGCTGCCTCAAGTTGTTGCTGCCGGGGGGAAAAGCAAATCTTCTACTCGGCACCTAATACCAAAATTGGTAGTATGGCCCCACATGACCAAAATAAGTTTGACACCTCATATAACAACCTCAATTGCTCCTTTAATACACTGTATCTTTATTTCAACCTAAAGAAGGTGAAAATATCATTTCCTATTTGTCTTTTTGTCGGATAAAGCAACTTCAATCCCCAATTGCTCATTTAATGCAGAGTAGGGGTTCTATATATCAGCTGCTACGTTTTTCGTGTTTTGCAAATACTATTCTGTGTAACTAGTAAGGAACTCGTGCAATGAACGAGAAATATTAAGGGGAAAAAATTGGATAAGTAATAACATTAAAATAACTATTATATTTTGGAGAGAAAGATGGATAGAGAGCTAAAAGAGAACCCCCAAATCTCTCATGCTTCTTATGAACCTACAACTTTATCCTTGACAAACTCTTTCCCTGATCTCAATAGAGGATTAGCATCCCAATCTGCTGCCAAGAGATTGCCCAACATTTACGGATGAAGCTTTTCCAGCCATTGCATTCTTTCATCAGCACGTTTAGTTGAGTCACCACCTAAGTTCCCTTCTTTAGAATCGGATGATTCTTCTTCTGCTATACCACTTGAGTAGCAGTTGGAGCTCCTGCAATGAGGTACGTGTGTACGTGTGCCTAGCCGCCTCATGAAGGCTCTGAAAAATTACATGATTCTATGCCATGGATGAGAAGTCAAGACCTTGAGTAGTAGCAGCTCCTTCGAAGGAGGCATATGGCATGCCAAATGCTTGAGGGATGAACTCAACTCCACCCTTCAAGCCATGTTGTAGCTGTTGATGATGCTTTTCAGCATGATTTCCACTACCACAACCACAAACCAATGTAGCAGGGTCCATCAAGGCAAAGTTTTGTGTGTTTATCAACATTGCAAAGTTCTACCCATAGAAACTACTGTGAGCATGCGAGAGCCGGGTACATTAGCAGTTTATGGGGTATTTTCTCTCCCCATCTCAGCCTCAAGTCGGGGAGCTTGATGGAGTGATGAGACATGATAGTTCTGTTGCCGTGTTAGGATTAACTGTGTGAGCTTCCGCCCCACCATTGTTGCCACTACCTTGTAGTTGCTCTTGTTGAGTCCGCAAATGCTTCGGGGACAATGAGAAAACGAACAGATATGATAGAAATTGAAAACTTTAGAAGGGATTAATAGAAAAACGGACGAAGAAGATGAAGAGATTCTAATGGTTAAGCACTCTCCTTAGTCTTCCCTAGTTACCACAATCAATAGATGGCCACATCCCACAAAGAAGAGGAAGAGATGATACCTTGAAATAGTATTAATGGAGTGATTAAGCATTGCATAACCAACTCAAAAATCAATTAAGAGGAATTCTTGCAGTAACCGTCCATAATAAATGATTGTTAAAATAGGGTTTTAAGAGAGAGACTGAGAGAGAAATAAAGGATGAGAGTTTAGGAAACACCCTCTAGATCTGTTATATGTCCAAAATCCTTTCTAGTGGTTAACCATTTACTTCATTATCTAACTTATCTGACTTAGGTCAATACTCAATGGACAGTGATTTTAAGGGTTGCAGTAAGAGCTAGATCTTCTCAGACTCTCTCAAATGATTCCTAGAGTTTAAGAGGTGGGGGAGACGTTTGACATTGAGGAATTTAAGTGAACTAAAGAGAGTTAACTACTGAACTCTCATTTACGAATTTAAGAGAGACCTCTTTGTAGAGAGTGAAGGCTAATTGAGATAAATTGAGAGAAACGTTTTAGAGAGGGAGTGCTTTAATTGGGATAAATTGAGGGAGGGGAATTTAAGAAGGCTCCTATAAAGATGCCAAGTGTCCAAAACCTGCTGCCACATGTCCACCCAACTGCTTGGGTTTCATGGTAAGTAATTGCAAATACCATGGTGAAAGTATTTAACATTGGTTTTAAAAAAATTAAAAATTTAATGTGTCCCCTTCTTACTTCCTTTTAACCGTGGTTAAGATCAACTAACCCTTAGGGTTTAAGCATCTAACCTTTGTTTTTTGAAAAAAATTAAAAAAACTTAATATGTCTTTTAACTCCCTTTAAATGTGGTTAGGATTCACTAATCCTTAGGGTTAAAGAATCTAACCTTGGTACTTAAAAAAACTAAATGTGTCCCCCCCTAACTATCTTTAACTTTGGTTAAGATTCACTAACCCTTAGGGTTAAAGGATCTAACCTTGGTTTTTAGAAAAAATAAAATAAAAAATTAACATGTCCATTTTAACTCCCTATGGTTAAGATTCACTAACCCTTAGGGTTAAAGCATCAAACCTTGGTTTTTAGAAGAAAAAAATAGTGTCCCCTTTTAACTCCCTTTAGTTGTGGTTAAGATTTACTAATCCTTAGGGTTAAAGCATCTATCCTTGGCTTTTAGAAAAAAATTATTGTGTCCCCTTTAACTCCCTTTAATTGTGATTAAGATTCAATAACCCTTAAAGTTAAAGCATCTAACCTTCGGTTTTAAGAAAATATTAAAAAATTAATCATAGGGGCTAAAATTTATTAACCATAGTTCAAGAATAGTTAAAGGGGTTTTTTTAAGGTTATGAAATCTCTTAAGAGCATAGTAATCAGTTTATTAACAATTACAAACGAAAGTCTTAATGGAACTATGGATTGAGGTTCTTTGACTAACTATTGGAAAACAATGAACTCACTCATGGAGAGTTCAATCGCACCCGTGGGCTAACATGTGTCCCTTTTAACCCTTTTTAATTGTGGCTAAGATTCATTAACCCTAGTGACCAAAAAAAAAAAAGGATTCATTAACCCTTGGGGTTCAATAATATAACTTTAGTTTTCAAAAATTAAAATTTAAAACTGCTAACCTTAAGGTTTAAATTTTTTTTAATTAGAGTTGATTTTTTTTTTCATATTTTTTAAAACCAATGTTATATTTTTGAAACCCAAGAGTCAATGAATCTTAACTACAATTAATAGGGGTTAAAAGGGACACGTGTTGCCTTATGAGTGCGATTGAACTCGAGTTATACTATTGAAATCCCAAGGGTTAGTGAATCTTAACCATAATTAATAAAGGTTAAAAGGAACACATGTTGGCCGTGGGTGCAACTGAACTCTCTTCAAGTGAGAGTTCAATCCCAATTAGAAAAGAAAATGCCAAAAACTCATTCACCATTCTTTGCATTAAATGAGGAATTGAGGTTGCTCTCTCAATGAAGACAAAAAGGTAAACGGTAAATGATATTTTCACCTTTTTTTTTTTTGATTGGAATGAAGATATAGTGCATTATAAGTGAGCAATTGAGATTGTTGGTAGAGTTAACCAAAAAAATTATTATTGTTATTTGAGATGTCAAATTTCAATTGGTTATGTGGGTCTCGAATACCAATTTTGGTTTGGAAAATATTCGCCTCCTTCGTCGGTGACACAAGGAGGTGTGTCTCGACTCTCCTTTTCCTGCCATGTGTCCCCTTTGTAACCAGGGGTGGAGCCACATGGGGCCAGGGAACTACTGAACCCCCCCCCGAAATTTTGGAGAATAAAAAATGGGGTGGAGCCGGGAGACGGAAGGCTTTAGCCCCCACTAAACATTTGAGAAAAATATATATATACCTTACAAACATATACAAACCGACGAGATGACCCATGAATTTGGCCTTTAAAAAAAAAATAAGAGGCTACGCCCCCAAACCCCCATTCTTAGCCCTCACAAGACAATCCTGGCTCCACCCTTGTTTGTAACCCCTTTTAATTTTGGTTAAGATTTATTCACCCCTGCGGTTTACTCATCTATCTTTAGTTTTTAGAAAAATAAAATCAAAAAAAATTACCCTGAGGTTAAAAACACTTAACCGGAACTCATGGCAATTACCCTGAGAGCGAGGAGCAATAGTTCGTTCCTCGCCAGGAGCGAACTAAGGATGGCAATATGACCCGCCCCCGCCAGGGCCCCGCCCTTTTTTTTCAAATAAATTGGGGGCGGGGCGGGGGTGGTATAGAAAATCAAGCCCCAACTCGGGGGCGGGGTGGAGGCGGTTTTAGTATACCTCGCTCCGGTGCCCCGCCCTACCCCGGTACCACTTTAAAATATATAGATTATATAAATTAAAAAAAAATATATATATATATATATATATATAAGTAAGGGCGGGGCAGGGATCTTATAAGCGAGACGGGGCTAGTTTCACCATATATAAGCCCCGATCGGGGCGGGCGAGGCCGCTGTATAATCGGGCCGGGCAGGGCCGGGCCGGGGATGTAGAAACCCGCCCCGCCCCGCCATTCCTTGAGCGAACTATTACTCTTTGGTATTAGGTGCGACTAGAAGATTTGCTATCCTGGCCCAGCACGAATACGGAGGATTGCAACGTTTCTGTAACCTACAATGCAGTCTCACTTTTTCCTGTATTGGCCCAAACTTCTAGATATACGTGTTGACTTCGGATTCGTACATGAAACTTTGACAAGTTGGAAAACTGTCGGTGAAACTTGAGTTCGGATGGGCAACAGCGCTTGCTGTCGCGTGTTGCCCATATGTGTCTTATAAAATGGGGGCCACTTTCTATTCACATGGGGATCACCAAATGATAGATATGGGACCCATTTTGCAAGATACATATGAGCACGCGCTGTTGCCCATCTGAACTCGTGAAACTTTAGCTGGTCTTTGTAGGCTTGTAGCCGTTGACTAGGCTCTACGAAGCTTCCTCACCATGCACTACGAAGCTGCCTCAGTCCCCTTCACTGATCCCATGGTTTAAAATTTCGTTAAAATTTTGTTAAAATTTCGGTTCGGGACAACTAACATTGAAATTGGGTTTATTTCGAAAATCAGACTTCGGTTGAAATTTCTAATGAATTTTTAGAATTTCGGCCAGAATTTAATTTTTTTTATTTTTAAATATTTTTTTTATTAAAATTTTGAAATATTTCGAAATGTTCTGAAATTTTTATTGAAATTTCGAAAATTTATATATTAATTTTTTTTTAAAAATATTTATATAAATATATAAAATTTTAATAAAATATTATTTTTTAACATATATATATTAATAAAATATATATAAAATTAATAAAATAACAATATTTTGGATTTCGAAATTTTGCCGAAATCTCGCAATTTTTCAGGATTTCGGTTCGGGTTGGCTGGCCGAAATCATCAAGAATTTCGAAATTAAAACCTTGCTACTCATTCTTTGGTTGAGTCCGATAGTTGTAGACTAAGCGAGAAACACATTCAAGACTATAAGAGCATTTCCAACGGTGAATGCTATATTGGCTGTGCCAATTCTAAATTTGGCACAATTACAGTGTCAAAAAGTCATATTTGGCACAGCCGTTCCAATAATGGTCTATGTCAAATTGGTTGTGCCAATTCCATTTTTTTCACAATTACAACCTCTGAGGTCACCGCGTGTCCCTTTTGACACCCCTTAACTGTGGTTAAGATTCACCCACCTCTAGGGTTCACCACCCTTAAAAATATTTTTATATATTTAAAAATAGAATTAATACTTTTTTTTTCTATAAACCAATGATTGGAGGGTAAAATGGTAAAAAAAAATTATAGCCTTTGGAGGGAAAAATATTTTTTTTAAATCAAATATAACCGTTAAAGGATAAAATAGTAAAAAAAAATAGTCGTTGGATGGTGAAATGATAAAAAATCAACAAAAATCATCCAGTGCCAAAATTTAGCATATGCCATTGCTTGTGCCAAACACAAGAAATGACATATGCCAACTTTTGGCACACCAAAAGCAACCATTGGAGACCACATTTCTATTCTTAATGCTATATTATAGCATTGAGACATCATATAGCCCACCATTAGAGATGTTCTCACGGTCAAAGTCTTCTATCTTACCTCTGTGTCCTCGTGTCCCTTTTAACACCCCTTTAACCCTGACCCTGATTAAGCTTAACAAAATTAAAACTAAGATTTTTCTAAAAACCATGGTTGGATTGCTTAATCTTAGGAGTGAGTGAATCTTAACCACAGGAGGTGAGTATTTAAAATTAGGGTGTGGACCAATGAGGACCGGCCATTCCATTTCAAAATAGGAACCCCGCGTATGGTAACTATTTTCCTTAAAAAATTGCCCTTATTATTTTAGAAGTTTGCACCAACAAGGGTGGACCAAGTTCCTGGGCCTTTCCCCAAGTGGGAGGTCCTGGGTTCTATTTCTCACTCCCCCTTTGGAGTTAGCCCTGCACGGGTTTACTCGAACTTACCTGGTGTGGCGGTTGCGGGTTCATGCCACACCCTTAGGGATTAATCCTATAGGGTTGGGGACACTCCGAGTTCCCGAAAAAAAAAAAAAAAAAACTACCATTTATAAGGCCCTCTTTGAATAAATTTATATGCAGAAAACTTAATGAAAAAGTAAGCTCTCCAAGCCTACAAAAGGAGAAGTTGCCTATGCATTACAAAAATAAATTAGTCGTTGTTAATCTCTCTTTTAAATTACAAAAGACATGGGGTCCTCTCCACGTACCCCATTGTGTTCGTCAGCCTAGACATATGCATGCAAACCAAGGTCACGGTTGCTGTGCACAAGGTATGTGTCACCTCTCGAATGACCGGTAATCTCCAGCCGTTTTTTTAAAGCGTTGAGCGGAGCTCTCCTATTTACACTGTCACATAACACTCTTATAATTATTGTGTTTTATAAAATTGCCCTAACTTCTTGCAATAATTACAAATGTGCCATGATCATAGTAGAAAAGGGGGAGCTCTGCTTCAACTCCAATAACTCCATGAAGCAAAGCTACGGCTCAAAATAATTTTTTTTTTTTTTTTTTTTTGAGCAGATGTGTGGGCAACTTATTAGTCCCTTGAAGGCTCGGCTACAAAGACTAGTGTTGCCACTAGTGCCCAAAAACTCTTCTTTGTTAGTGTAGAAGAAATTTCTTCCGGTTGTAAACTGCGTAGTGAGCACTCTTATCCCGAAAGTCATGTAGGCTTGACTGAGTGAAACCGCGTCAATAGCAGACCACACACATCAAGGAGCCAACTTGTACTTGTCACAGCCAATTTCATCGTTCCCGCAGCCAGGCACGACGAGGTAAGAGCTCTTTCCCTCTCGTCCCATTTACTTTTCCCGTGGTACTTCCTAGCTATCTCTATTTAAGTCTCACCATAGCGAAGCCCGTATGGTTGGGGGAGAAAATAAGAAGGAAGGCTGCTTGAGTGGAGAAGAATTCAGAGCTTATTGGTTTGTTATTCCTCTCTATTTTTTTTATTATTTGTCTTTTGTAAATTAAATTTTTAGTTTTTTGTTTGAATTCTTTGGTGTTCATTGTTCAAGTTCCCTGTAGTGCAGATTGTTGAACCACATGCACGCAGCTCGTGCTTGGTGAGGAAGTTCAGCATGTGATGCATATTGTTCACCAATGTATCAGTGAGAAAACATATGATTCCGCGACTGTCGTGTACTTATGTTCACCGAGTATCACTATTCATGGTTTTCCAATATCAGCTAATTTGGATTTGTTTAGTTTTGATTTGGTTGTGCGAATACTGGTTATAACTGTCGTTGTGTATTCATTCTCTTTAATTTATAGATGTGAATATAGAAGTCATCGACCTATGATTCAAAATCTCGTTCTATGGGTTTTAACCATATTTACCTGAAGCGAAAGTAAGAAACAAGACTCAATATTCTTGGAAAACAAGAAGCAAGAAATGTGATATGCAGGGGCGGAGCCAGGATTTTCTAGTAGTGGGGGCACACGATGGTTCATAAAAAAATGATAGTAATTGTCAATAGATTTGTGAAAAATTATTAAGTTCGTACAAAATAATCTGAATCTAAGGATGATGGGGGTTCGGGGCTGTAGGCCCGGAATTTTTTTTTTTTTTATGACTAAGTTTTTGGGGGCATTTCGCTCATATATTTCATACATATCTTACGGTTATTGTTTCACCTTGTTTACACCATTGCCCCATGGATATGTCCAATCAAATAATTAAATAACATATTATAGAAGATATATTTTGTTTTAAATAATTCAAGGAACATTGCCCACTTGCCTCATGGCTATACCTATTAAATAGTTGAATAGTATAGTATAATTGTTTAACTCTGGTTAAAAATCTTAAATCTTAGGGTTAAATTTATTATTATTATATTTTAATAATAATGTTATATTATTGAACCCCTTAGGGTTAGTGAAGCTTAATCCCAATTAATAAAGGTCAAAAGGGTCATGTGTTGTGGGAGCGATTGAACTCTCCCCGAGTTCATGTCCGCATTCCCAATGCGAGATCGGATCACAGCCAATTGCGATTGGACTCGGGAACAATTCAATCGCACCCACAGGTTAACATGTATCCTTTTTAACCTCTAGTAACCATGATTAAGATTCACTAACCCTTAAGGTTCATCAATCGAACCTTGATGTTTTATAGAAAAATTTAAACCCTAAGGTTAAAATTTCTTAACCCTAAGGTTAATTTTTTTAAAAATATCTTAATTAAAAAACTAAGGTTAGAATGTTGAACCCTAAGGGTTAATGAATATTAACTATGGTTAATAAGGGTTAAAAGAGACGTTGACCTATGGGTGTGATTGAACTCTTCTCAAGTTCAATTGTAATTGGTTTTGCTTTCTATCTTTCTCATGGCTATGCATGCTTGGAAAAAAAAAAACCTTTTTTTCAAAGTTGAGTGGGGGCACGTGCCCCTACCTGGCTCCACCCATGGTGATATGGACACTTTTTTTTCCATTATATTAGTATCGGTGCAACGATACCTCGGATTTTTCCTCACAAGAGATATATGTGGAGAACCAGGCACCTTAGGTCCCAACCAATCAATACCTGTTCAAGGTCTACATCTAAAACTGTAGATGTTCCATGCACAACTCTGTTAGACCTCTACCAATTAAATCAATTTCTAACACTCTTCACCTTAGCTTCAATTTTGTCCTGCCTAGGATGAATGATAACTGCATCTCCAAAGATGCCTTCACACCCCTCCATAAGGGTGTGGCCTTCCATCGATCTCATCAAATGTTGACAAATTTCAATCAATGTTTAAACATTAAAATGGTAACCGGTTTTGTCATTATATCTAAAGGGTTCTCACTTGTGTGAATCTTCTTCAACAAAATTTTCTTCTCAGATATCGCATCTCTAATGAAGTGGAAGTGTACATCAATATGTTTCGTTCTTGAATGATAAACCTGATTCTTCGTAAAGTGTATGACACTTTGGCTGTCACAGTGAATAATCATCTTCTCCTGCTTTACCCCAAAATCACCAACCAGATATCTTCTTTGGTTGCTTCTGAAGCCGTCATGTATTCAGTCTCGATAGTTGACAATGCTATATTAGGCTGTAACATGGATCTCCAATAAATTGGTCATCCACCCACTGTATACAAGTACCTTATAGTAGACCTCTTCTTGTCCAAGTCTATAGTATAGTCGGAATCGAGATACCCAACTTCTTCACATTTGTTATTCTTATCAAACAAGATCCCGACATCAATGATACCCTTCAAGTACCTAAGAATCAACTTCATAGTCTGTCAGTGCTCCTTTCCATGAATCACCATGTAACTTCTAACAACACTAACACCTTGTATGAGATGTCAGGTCTATTGCAAACCTGAAGTACATCAAGCTGCCCACGTCACTTGTGCGCATACGGAAATTCTGTCATCTCTTCCTTCTCTTCATCTGTCACTGGATAGAATTGAGAGGATAATCTAACATGGGCTGTCAAAGGAGTACTCGCTGATTTTGCATATTGCATCTCAAATGTTGCAAGGACCCTCCTTATTCCTAGTTTCATATCTCTCCGAATATTCATGCCTAGAATACCCTTGCTGCACCTAAGTCTTTCATCTCAAACTCACTACTGCATTGCTTCTTCAATATTTTCACATCTGACATGCTTTTGACAGCAATCAACATGTCATTCACATAAAGTATTAAGAAAATTAAGGAACTATCTCTAATTTTTTAAAAATAGAAACAATGGTCATACTCACTTCTGAATACTCATTCTTCAGCATGAATGAGTCAAACCATTTGTATCATTGTCTAGGTGACTGATTCAGACCATACAGAGACCTCTTTAATTTCGCAAAATGGATATGATTTTCCCTTCATCTGAAATCCATCTGGTTGTTGCATGTATATCTCTTCATCTAACTCTCTGTGTAGGAAAACTATTTTCACATCTATCTGTTCAAGCTTTAGGTCTTGCATATCGACAGCAGTGTTCTGGTAGAGGTATGTTTCACCACTGATGAGAAGATTTCATTGAAATCTATTTATTCTCCTTGTGCAAAACCCTTTGCAACCAGTCTGGCCTTGAACTTTATATTGCTGTTCTCAGTGGTCGATTCTTTCTTTCTGAAAATCCACTTGCAGTCGATAAATTTCTTTCCCTTAGACAATTTTATAAGATCTCATGTATGGTTCTTGTGTAGTGATTCAATCTCCTCATTCATAGCCTTCTCCCACTTTTTGTGATCACCATCTAACAATACTTTCTTGAAGCTAGATGGTTCCCCATTCACAATCATGAGAGCAAAAGCTACCATGTATGTATCCTCATCATATCTTCTAGGTGCTTTTTGAACCGTTGTGATCTCCGTGGTTGTGGCTAGCTATTGATCAACTCTCTCAATTTGAGGTGGTTCCTCGTCAGTTTCTTCTGATTCAGATCTATCCAGCTCCACCTGAACTGAATTCTCTATACTGCCGCTTGAATCATCACAATATTGTTCTTCTTTCATTATGACCGTCTCATCAAAGACTATGTCCCTACTCACAACTATCTTCCTTATTTCAGGATCTCATAACCTATAGCCTTTAAATCCTTTCTAAAAACTCAAAAAAATGCATTTCCTTGACTTTACATCAAGCTTACTCCTCAGATCACCATGCACATATGTATATGCTGGACACCCAAATATTCTCAACACAGAATAATTATAAGGTCTTCCAGACCAAATCTCTTCTGGTGTCCTCAGATCTACTACTATAAACGGTGATTTATTGATCAAATAACTTGCTGTGTTGATTGCTTCTGTCAAGAAGTTTTTCGTTAATTCAGAATTGATCCTCATACTCCGAGCTTTCTTTAAGAGTGTCCTGTTTATTCGCTCTGCCACTCCATTATGCTGTGGAGTTCTAGGTGTAGTGATTTTTTAAGCAATACCCTCATCTCTATAGAATTTATTGAATTCTATAGATGTATATTCTCCTTCATTGTTTGTTCTCAGACACTTCACCTACTTTCCTGTCTGCTTATCAACCCTGGCTTTCCACTGCTTAAAAATGTTGATTACATCAGACTTCTGCTTCATGTAGTATACCCAAATCTTCTTTGACAAATCATCTATAAATGTTACATAATATAGATATCCCGATAGAGACTTCATAGAGGCTGACCCCACACATTTGAATAAACATACTCTTAAATTATCTCATTGTGGTGTGAAGAGGTCTTGAACCTCACCATTGACTGCTTCCCAAACACACAATACTCACAAAACTATATCTTACAAGTCTTAATGCCTTTGAGGAGCTTTCCACTTTGAAGTTCCATTAAGGCTCTCTCGTTCATATGACCTAGTCTCCTGTACCATAGTTTGGTCTCATCGTTCCTTTCTGATGAGCCAATCACGGCTCCACCTGTAATGGTATTCCCTATCATCTTGTATAGGGTTCTAGTCCTTTTACAATTCAAGATAATAAGGGCTCCCTTGATTATCTTTAGAGCTCCACTTGAAATTATGTACCTACACCTAGTGGCTTTCATTGTACCCAAAGAAATCAAATTCTTCTTCAGGTTTGATATATGTCTAACATCAATTAGGGTTTGAATAACTTCATCGAAAATTTTCATCCTGACAGTACCTATCTCTACTATCTTACAAACTGCATCATTCTCCATAAAAACAAATATACCACCATTGTAGGTTTTATATGCATCAAACTAGTTTCTATTTGGACACATGGTATGAACAAGCAGAATCTAAAATCCAAGAGCTAAAGTAGGTTTCCTTACTTTTATAAGTGCAAAAGGTGTTGCCTTGTTACTTTCTTCTGAAGTTGCATTAAATTGATCTGAGGCTTTTTTTTTTCCATTTCTGGTTCATTTTCATGCTCCTCCTTTAGGATTTTGCATTCTTTCTTAATGTGAACATATTTCTTGCAATTGTGAAATTGAGGTCGAGTCCTCCTAGACTTTGATTTCGACCTTCCTCTTCTTTGTTCTTTCTCCTTTCCAATTTCCTTTCATCTTCCTCTTACAAATAGACTCTTAACCTGTGTATTTTCTTCTTCTAGGTTATTCTTTATCAAATCATTTGAGAGTAGGGTTGCTACTCATGTATCTTCTAACTCTAGAGTATCATTTTCGTAGAGTAGGGTTGTAACGGGGTGTTTATACGAGGACGGAAGTGAAAAGAGAAGTTGTAGGACATGATTTTCATCGCTGACTTTCTCATCAATGCTTACTAGGTCATTGACCACTTTGTTGAGTGCATTCATGTGCTCGGTGAGATCCTCACCTTCCTTCATCTTGAGGGTATGAAGTTTTTGCCTCGGGAATAACTTCTTTGACAATGATTTTGTCATGTATAGATTCTCGAGTTTCATCCAAAGTTTCGATGTTGAATCCTCATTGACCACGTAATAGAGAACGTCATTAGATAAACTTAACCTAATGGTGGTCCCCGCCTTCAATTCCAAATCTTCCCAATCTTCATTGGATATTGATATCAGTTTTTTTAATTTACCCTTTCGGGTTTTGTGCAAAGCTTATTATATCAAAAGATCTTTCACCCGACTCTGCCATAATCTGAAGTTGTCATTCTTATCGAACCTTTCAACATTGAACTTGACGTTGGAGCTTTTCGAAGTTATTGCTTCGAATCCAACTTGGCTCTGATACCAATTTGTGGTAAAAAGAGAACATAAAACATAAAATAATACACAGGTATACGTGGTTCACCCAATTGGGGCTACGTCCACGGAGAGATCACCTTCTTCTCTAATTATCAAAACAAAGATAAATGACTTCTAGTCTCTCAAACAATCTCTCAATTTCAAAGAAATAGTTTGGCTTCACCACCCATAAACCTTAGTACAAATAACTCTTTATAAAAGGGAAAATCGGAGTTAGAAAACCTAATTCTGCACCTACCGCTCGAGCGGAGCTTATCATCACCCGAGCGGATCACAACAGTACTCAAAACCACTTCTGGATGCTCGATGCCGCTCAGGCGGAGCCTCACTATCGCTCGAGCGGTTTTTTATTCGGAAAACCTCCAGTTTAGTTCATGGCGCTCGTGCGGTGGTTAGCCCCGCCCGAGCACTAGACATAATGGAAGCAAATTTCCTGAAAAGCGAGCCTTCCACCACCCCCCTCCTCCCCCAAGTTTTTTTTTGCAATTCCTACTTGTAGTAGTATTAAATAGTGGGTCCCCCAATTTTTTAAAATTTTTCTAGTATAGTTGGCCCCCAAAATGTTTTTGTCTTATATATACAGTGCCCCCCCCTCCCCCCCGGCCAATGGAGTCTGGTGATGCCCTTGAGGTTGCCACATGTCCCTATTGACACCCCTTAACTATGGTTAAAATTCAGCACGGTTCACTTACTTATCTTTGGTTTTTTTTTTAAAGATTGAAAAAATTTTAACCCTAAGAGTTAGTGAATTTTAATAGGGTTCGAAAAAAAATTTGATATCTTTTTTAAAAATCAAGTATAGTCGAGTGAATCTTAATCATAGTTAAGGGGTATCAATAGGGACGGACACGTGGCGACCTCAAGGGCATAACCGGGACAAAATTTTCTTGAAAAAAAATAAATTACCCAAAAAATAAAATTCCTCTGGGGCTACGCCCCCAAAACCCCAAGCTCCATGCCCTCAAATCCATTAAATTTTTTATACATGTATTTCGGCCCCCAACGAAAAATTCCTGGCTCCGCCCCTGTATACATAACTTTTGTGCAATTATGATTTTGACAAATTTTTTGTAGAATTTAGATTTTGATTGCACGCTTAATTAATACCTTCTCCATAATTCTCATTTACATTATAATACAGTCGATGATTTAGATTCTTGAATTTTGAGAATTAATATTTTCTACTGATTGCTTAATTCCCTCTCTATGGGCTCTTTCCTTTATGTTTACTTATGCCGCATATATACTATAGTTTTCTAATCAAATTGTTTTAACCCCGTGATGGCTTAAACTTTATTAATCACAGGCAAGCGATTAACGATACGATCAACGCCAAGTTAAGCTTAGCTGCGTATAACAAGAACTTTTCAACATCATGACGATAATTACTGAACTCCAGCACTCTAGCCACAAAAGGCACAAGCTTAAATTGGTAAGCCTTGAAACACCTTACAGGTGTAATGGATGTAAGGAGTTTGGATTTGGACTAAGATATAGTTGTGAGCCTTGTAAATACGATCTCCACGAGGCTTGTACGGTTTCCGAATCCTCCATTACCCACGCTTTCTATGAGAATTGTAGCTTCAAATTCTTCGATCAACCGCCACGGAAGCGTGGTCGAATCTGTGAGGCATGTGGAAGGGAAATAATGGGGTTTGTGTATCGCTGCAAAGAACGTGGTCTTTGCTTGCACCCATGTTGTTTCAACCTACCCATGGAGACAAAAATTAAAGGGAAGAAATTTTGTATTAGTAAGGAGCCCGTGTCGACATGCTGCTATTGTGAAACGAAAACTCTCCGGAAAGATGTGAAGGGTTGGTCGTATGTGTCGACGCACAAGAAATACCATTGTATGTCGAGGCACAAGGAATACCATTTTCATGTGTCCTGTGTTACAGACATGCTTGTTGAGAACTGGACGAGGGCCTTTTCTAATACTTCAGGCAATGGGGAAAACCAGAACTTGCTAGCATTGAGTATTAACGGTGGGAGAAAGAGCAAGTATTGGAAGATAGCAGCAGTAGTCTTCAATACTCTGATAGCTATCATTTTAGGAAATCTGACACCAAATCCAACAATGTCACTTTTTACATTGAACTTGATGTAGAACAAGTGACAAATGACTTCTTGGAACAGCAAAATATATTTAAGGTGAGTTGGAAGTTAAAATATGCACCATAAACTTCAAACGGTCATAACGGACGTTGCTTCGGAACCCACGAGTACTCAAATCGAAGATATCGACAAGCCCAACGTCATGATAACCGGTTATGCCAGTTTAGCGTATCGGAAAGCCCAAAAAAAAACTGTTTAAGAGTCCGGATCTCACCTTTTAGAGAAAACTTTCTATTTTTGACGAACTTTGTTTTATGTTGTTTTAAGGTATTTTGAGTCTGTTTTTGTTTCAAAAGGTCTTATATAGTTATTTTAAGACTTATGGTAGAGTTTGGGTCAATTTAGGATTTTTATTATTTTTTGTAATTTTTACTATTTTGGGAATTAGGGTTTTTAGGAATATATAAATACTCTGGTAAGCAATTACAACACAAGTTTTTATCAATAGAATTTCAAATTTCTCTCTTTTCCTTGTAGGTTCAAGGTTCCTTATGGATTCAAGGGTTAGTCGGGTTGAAAATAATGCTCTTCTTCTCTTTTCACAAGTTTCGATACGTTAGAACTTCTAGCTACATCTTACTATGGTGAATCATTGATGCGAACCAAATCGTCTATGCTCTTCGTTGGGTTCTTCCCATTGACCTAAGTGTTTGATGGTCAGGACTTCTTGTAGTCCCAAGAGGAAAACAATTTTAACCAGTGACTTCAAAGAGAAATACTAATATAGGCGATGCTACAATAACAATTTATTTTTTAAAAGGAAGATTAAAAAGAGGCTTAAAAACCTACTCGATTTATGGAATAGTTACATAATGTCTCATCGCTTAATGGATTAGGGATAAGGCTTCATGTCCCACGTGATGTAATTGAAATTTTTTTTAAAAAAATTGAGTCTTGCCTAACCCCGTCCAGTGGTTGAAAAAAATAAACATATGTTTACAGAAGAGCACAGAGGATTTGATTCCATGCTTGTTGGTCCTTGTTTCTTTTAAGTAAAATTGTAGACAATTGGCTATGGGCATGTTTATTATTATTATTTTGAGGCGTACTATTTCTTACTCTAGCAAAATATCACACCTATTATAGCAAAGACATACATGTGTTGATTTTTGGTTGAAAGGAAGGACATACGTTGTTTTTTTTCGAAGGAAAGCTGGGGTTAAGGCGTCTCCCTACCAACACCGCTTACATCCGCATGTAGCAAAGCCCCTCGCATCATTATGCAGAATTTGGGCAAGCGTAAGGGACAAATTAGACAAATAAACACTACTTTCATTATAGTACGATACATCTTGGAAAAATAATCTATTGTTCTATTGGCTTCTCTGTGTATGTCTGATGGCAAACCCTTCAAGGTCAGCTATGTGATCTTCAATTTTGGACAAAACAAAGGCGCAGACTCTTTCTGCACACATTTTATTGTCCATAGTGAATCAACCGCCACCTGCACAAGCCCATATTGTAAGTGGCTTCCTTTAGGACATATGTTGGCTTTTTTTTGGGTTATGTGGTATCCTTATTTTACAGATAATAGTTCTCTCTTTTCCAGAGGTTTTTTAAGCTGTGAATGCTATCTAATCTAACTGTGGACTCCATGATGAACACCGGGCGAGATATTCACCATTTATTTATTTTTGGGGGTGAAAAATCGCTTGGAATCCAAGGTCAATACAAAATGATTTTTTTGAAAAATGTCTTGGAGACTAAGGTCGATACAAAATGGGTTAAACCGTGCCTGTGGTTGCTTTGCTCTTATCTTTTTTCTTAGACTCTTAATATAATCATCATTTATCTTTGTCCTCGTTGGAGATCCAAGGGCTAACGTTATGGATTTCGTCGCATATGTGATATGTCATCTCATCGTTGTGTATAATCTTCCAATCGTCTTGATGAGGGGCCAATGATCGGACGCTTTAGAACAATGTGCATCTATGCACACATTCCATAGATTCCAACGCCATTATCAGCTTGCAGTCCACGCTCAAGTAGAAATGTATGATTAGAGCTGTTGTGCGAGACATCAAATCAAATGTGTCAAAAATTTACGAGACGCGCTTATCTGTCTCCACTTTTACCACTATGCCAACAAGTGTCCTCCTTTTTCCACGGTCTTTTGTCACACCCCAAAATTTATAGTAGACTTATGTATATATATTTATAGAAATTCTAAAAGTAGAGAGTTGTACAAGCTCTCTAGATCGTTCCTAGAGAGGAGGTGGAAAGAAGAGTCTGGGAGTAGGAAACTCTAGAATATTCTTCTAGAGGAGGTAGTAGAAGTTCTAGAGAAATCCTCAAAAGGAGGTGAGAATGTTCTAGAGTCTAGAACCTTCCCATGAGATGTATATAAAGGGGATGACTCCCTCATTTGGGATCATCTAAGTATCCAACAATTCATCCAATAGTGTAAGCTTCTTGAGGTAATAAGAAGTATAGTGTTCTTCCAAAGAGTGTTCCTACTTCTCTCCTACTAGCTTCAGGGTGAGGCTGACTCGTCTAGGACGGACTCTAGCATGAGTGTCACACGGTCAAAGATTGGGGAAATAACTAAGGCCGTGACAAGTTGTATCAGAGCGGGTTACGAAAAGGTCGTAACTTGTGGAATCGAGGAAGCCACAAACAACGGGGATTGTGGTAGAACAACTTGGTGGAATGGAAGGCAAAGCGATGGTTTTCAACCTGGGAGCGGACAAACCAAGGTGGAGCGAGTCCAGGGATACTCAAGGTGTCATGGGAACACGACTTGCCAGGGAAATGTTTGTTGTGGCAAGTAAGGGAGATCGCGTGAGGGAGCTGGGTGCATGACGGGACTCGAGAGGGGAATCAAGCAGCCCAAAGAGGAGATGCCGAACACCAGGAGTGCGATGCTCAAATGGCAACTGGGAGAAGCCATCAAGGAGTGGAAGGAGGGGATGGAAAAACGACAAGCCGAGAGAAGGTTTGCTGTGGAAATGAGGATACAGAGGATCAACCCCTGGTGCTTCATCTGCGATGGAACGCACAACGCTAGAGACTGCGAAGTTTGCAAGGCCCGCCTAACAAAATTAGAAAGCGGCGAATGGTCAGATGAAGACTTGGATGAGGAGGAAGATGATAATGAGGGTGAGGAGGAGCTGAGCACAAGGTCAGTGCAGCTCCTCAACCCAACGGAGGAGGTGGATACGACCAAGTTCAAGGGTGAAGGACTTAGGGTCGAAACGAAGCACCTCAATGGGGATGTCTTGCGTGTGTCGGGAGTCACGGAGGCTAAACACGACCTTGTCTCAGGGAAAGAGACAAATGGAGTAGAGGTGAAGACGGCCAAGGGATCGGGGATGATCGAGGCTGTCGAGATGGAAACCAATCACATTCATGGTGTGGTCCAGGGAGCGTGGCTGCACAGCGGAGCATAGATGTGGGAGGCGAAGTTGTCGGTAGTCGAGCTGGATGACTACCAACTCAATTCGGAGATAAAGTCATCAAGCAAGGTGGAAGGGGCACCTATATCTCATGGTAACTCCTTGAGGAAGGAGTCATTATGCAAGGTCCCATTGAGGCAAGGGACCAAGACAGGTACAAAATGGTTCGCAACTCTTCACTTTGCAAAAGGGAATGAATGGAAGACCCTGAAGTGGAGAAAGCGAAGGAAATAGAGCTGGACGCGGCGCAAAAATAAGTCGCGACGAGGGCATCGCTAAATTAGGTAGGAGAGAGTGTCACACCCCAAATTTTGTAATAGAGGCTTGTATATATACTAGTAGGTGTCTAGTATATTCCTAGGGAAATAGTGTAGAAACTCTCTAGAAGGTTTCTAGAGAGAAGGTGACAGGAGTGTGTAGAAGTAGGATTTTTAGAAGAGTCTTGTAAAGGAGGTGATAGAACTTCTAGAGAAATCCTCCAAAAGAGATAAGAATATTCTAGAGTCTAGAACCTTCCCATGAGGTGTATATAAAGGGGATGACCCCTCATTTGTAAGGAAGCAAAGAGTGGTATCCTAGCTAGTGTAAACATCTCGAGTAATAAGTCTTAAGGATTATTTTCTTCCATAGAGTGTTCCTACTTCTCTCCTATTAGCTTCAGGGGAAGGCGAACTCGTCTAGGACGGACTCTAACACGAGTGCCGTACGGTTAAAAGTTGGGGAAATAACAAAGGCCGTAACAAATGTGGTGCTATAGATAATAGAAACATGTTGAACTTCCTGTAACTTGGCATGAATTCTGGTGATTTTCTCATTCTTAAAATTAATTCTCATAAGTTTTGGTTCTTATAATCAATTATGCACAGAGAAAGCCTTTGCCAACTGTGAGTTAGAATCAATTATGAAGAAAAGAAATAACAAAATTATGTTTGGATGAAAAAAATAGTAAAAAAAGAAATGAAATTATTATAGGCATTAAATATGATTACATTCGTCATCAAATTTATAATTGTTATAAAATACCCAAAATTTTATTATGTCTTGTCTAACTGTGGTCTGTATATACGCTTATTTCATTCGTTTTAAGCGCGTTTCTCATATTTAATTATGAGAATGTCTTTTTTATGTTCTAAAATTGTGGCAAAAACGGAACGATTCTTAAAATCGTTGCCAAAAATAAATTGCTAAATGTATTTACGTCGTTTTTATTCCCGGGATAAGGAAAATCGTTCCCAAGGAATGATGCCAAGTGTCCTCTAAGCTGGTGTCAAGCATCATTATGACGGGCTAGTGCCAAATGTGTATATATAATTATATATAGTATAATTTCATCACTTTACTGTTCAATTCTGTCAGGTTTTGTAATTGTATTTTAATTATACTCGTACTGGTGTGTTTCAGAAAACTAGCAAGAGGGTGCATTTCGTCAGGAATCTCATAAGGGAAGTTGCTGGGTTTGCTCCTTATGAGAAGCGGATCACTGAGCTTCTGAAGGTTGGGAAGGACAAGCGTGCCCTTAAGGTGGCCAAGAGAAAGTTGGGTACCCACAAGAGGGCGAAGAAGAAGCGGGAGGAGATGTCCAATGTTCTCCGAAAGATGAGGTGAGTTTTTTTTTTTTTTGTTTTATGTTTGGCTTTTCTAAAAGAATGACATTGCATTTGGGACATACTCTTTTGAAGATTTTGTTAGATTTAGCTTTTGCTACGTGTTTTACATTTAGAGTTATATATATATTTTTTCTGAAGGAATAGAAAAGTATAAATTAAACAGAATAAGAAGATTTAGTTTCCTAAATCCCTACTCCCAAATCTTGTATGTATGCGTAGCCACATTTGTAAATGTATATTTTTTATTTTAATTTCTTATCTATTAAGGTACAATGGAGAAAAAGTGAGACGGGATTAAATATGCCATTATACTAGAAGGAATTGAAAAGTTTTCCACTAATTGCTAACAACAATTTGATCACATGTTTTGCCTTTCAAAGGGCTGACGTGATAGAAATATCTAAATTTCAGTATTGTCCAAGATCTCACAAAGATGGATGCACATGATCATTAGGCTAGCGCAATCTCTCAATACTTCAAATCACACGACCTCTGTCTCATCCCATCATCAAGGTTCACTGTAGACAAGCTGCTAACACTGACATAGTATCTAAAATCCAAGTTGTAAAACTGACCTAGCAATCTGCCACTGGCTATCCCTTTAACAATGGGAAGGCCAATGTTCGAGTTAGTAACAAATCTTTTCTCATCAAGTTTAGCTATTACTCAAATATCAACCGTGTATTTGTTTGAATTCACCATAGGGATTTGACCTATTAAAAATGAATAATGCCATTGGACTATTACATGGGATGAGATTTGAGAGCTCTTATATCAGAACACCTTTTGACCTATCTTAACACCCCAAGGGTATCACATAGCAATCTCCATAGTTGTCAAGATGATCAGGCGACTAGAGACGACAGACCCCATGGACGCCTAAGGCATCACTTGATGAACTTTTTGTAGTAGAAATTGTCCCTAATATGACTATGAGATCTATAAATGATGCATTTTCTCTTACAAGAGGCCCTAAATTCATATAAATTACACCAATATCAAGATACACTTTGATAGAACCATCGTTAGAGACCGATCTAAGAATAATAAAGGGGGATTTCAAATATTGGAAAAAAATAGAATAAAAATTGAGTCTAGAGGAGGGGGGGGGGAGAGAGATGGATTGTAAGGGATAAATTAGATTGCCCAACAAGAAAGAGAGAGAGAGAGAGAGGAAGGAGAGGGGAGAGGAGAGATAATATAAGACTTAATAAAAAGTAGAAAATTAGCCCGACAATCAAATGTGATGTTGAATAAGGGAGAAAGAAGAAGGGGGAAAGAGAAATGTCATACCTCTTACTCTCATTTCTTTCTTTTTCTCGATTATAGTCAAGATAAATAATAAAAATAATATTGATAAGTAAAATATACAACTATAGGGCCTGCACTTATTTAAATTATAAAAGACTTCCTTTAAATGTGAGTTTATGAGAGTTTTGGGGGTCCTAAAAGAAATTTGGGGTATTTAAAAGCTCTTAATTTCTTATTGGACCGCTTGAGCTAGCTGTCGATAGCCGCTACTCTTTTGTCCCTTGTTACATTTAATGTCACAGCTAGCAAGGTTGCAGAATTTTCTTCGTAGACAGTTATTAATAGATCCAAGACTTCTATATCCTGCACTCCAAAAGATAGGGTGTATATCTCCACTATGATTGCATTTTTGTTATATCATACATGTAATGTCACAGGCTCACAGCTACATTTCCGATCTTCTTGTGTTATCAATTGTGTTGTGGGCCTTGTAACAGCCAATGCATATACTGCATCTAAATATACCTTACCACCTACAACCTTACAAAATTACAGATATATATATGCAATCACGATTCCTCCTTCTGTTGTTTCCTCCCATAGTCCCATGCTAAGTAAAAGTGATACCGATAAGTTAGTCATTTGTAGGTCGGCTTATTGGAGACAAAAAAAGGATTCTGCTGCTGTAGTTCCCTGATTTACTCATGAAACTATAGTACAAAATTTGCACTAATCCGCTAGTGTGCTGCAAACTGATTCTGCTACTCTTCCATATTTAGACTTGAATTCTAATATCCCTTGTTTTGCTAGTTGGAAACTCTTCTTCCATATGACCAAATGAGTTAGATTGCAAAACAATAGAAAAATTAGTCAGACAAAGAGGATTCCATTTTATATTGACCTGCTTTGCAGGGAGAGTTGTGTAGTTTCTAAACATTGATGCTTTGGGTGTTGGTTTTATTTATGTGCAGGTCTGCTGGAGTGTCTGAGAAGAAGAAATGATGGAAAAAATGTGCACCCTGAGTCTTATATGAAGATGCTGTTTAGCCGTCTAGGTAGATCTATGTAGTATACACTAGTTCGATTTTGCAAGTCCTGATGATTTCTAGATATAATTGACATCTTTTTACAGGTATAGCAACTTAAGTATTGAGATAGCATTTCCCTATAAAGTTTTTGAATTTGTATACCTCCCAACCATTTAATTCAATTATTAAACACTTATGATTAGAGTTGATGTGACATTAAAAAGACAAAATAAATCAAGTCAAATCGCTCTTACTTATAGATGGTTAGAATTAGGGAGTATATTTGGGAGTACCCATAGACTCGATTCAAAGTTTTTATGTAGTTTATATGTTGATAAGCAAGCTACATCATGAGTCATCTGATTTATGCACCATACACCACAATATGGTGTCAAGTCCTGAGTTATTTGGCGCTTGGGACAGTGATGATCTATGATCTGGGGCTCCATGCTTTTTGATTTGTAGACGCGCTTTACTTTTGGTATTGGCTCACTTGGAAGATCTCTGCATAGAGTCTCTAATTAATCAGATGTTCATAGATTGCGAACTTCCTTTCTGATTGTTTGGAAGACTTGAAACATCCTAAAGAACTCTGGGCATGTCTTTTTCCATAGACACCTGTTGCTTGCTTAGGACGCCTGTTTTCAAGGTTCAATTTCATAGACTTGTCTTTCCTCACTTTTGAGGGTTCGTTCTTTTGTGAAGAATTACAAAATCCGGCACTTTACAAGTTGTTGATGGACAATATGCATTCTTTTGAAAACTAGATGCATAGATGCTTTTCATCTATTGGGTTGTAATTCCTACAAAACTTTAAATGCTGCAAAATTGATTTTAAATCTAATAAAAAAATATGAGGCTTGAAATCTCATGATGGTAAGAATTAATTGTTGGATGTTGTCATGAATTCAATCCGAATTCATGATTACCCGTTTGACGACCCGACAAATGCCAAAATTTTGACCCGAATATTGACCTGAACCGTTTTGGGTATTTTACTCATATTGTCTTTATGTTGTAATCCTAATTATAAGAAGTATTTTTTAGGGTTTATTTCGTAAGAAATGAGAGCCGTTTTTGGGTGTATTGGGAAGAAGGTTTTCTGAGTGAGAGCATTGTAAACTCTTCAGTTGAATATAGTGATCGATCATCGCTGCTTGTGGACGTAGGCATATTGCTGAATTACGTAAATCATATCTCTCCGTTTTGGTTTGTTTTCTCTATTTCGTTTGTTTGATTTGCTATTTTTGGATTTGTTTCACTTTTATTTGCTCGCTTTCGCACAACATTAATCTTGTTAAAAATCTGTATAAAATGACTCATATTTCCTACTAACTATCATGACATTGTAAAGTGTCAAGTTTTATAAGTCTCAACAAAAGAGTGGATCCAAAAATGGCAAATTACACTAACCTACCCTGAGCAAAAGAACGGACCAAAAGGCTAGATGACATTGACCTCCCATGAGAGTTGGTGAAATTGTAGAAACCTTCTCTCCTGGTGTTCAATTTCATAGATTTGTCTTTCCTCAAATTTAATTTCCTCAATTTTAATTAAGGTTAATTACTCCGACCTCCCCTCAAAGTTGGTGAAAGCGTAGAAACTTCCTCTTTTGTTTTTGAAATTACATTTCCCTCTTCTGAGATTTGATGAAATTGCAGAAACCTTTCCTCTTATTTTTAAAATTACATTGTCCTTCCCCTTCCCAGGTTTGACAAAATTGCATAAACCTCCCATCTTGTTCATGAAATTACATCAAGTTGACAATGTTAAAGGAGGATGCTCTTTTATGATTTTAATCTCTTTTATTTACTCAGGGAAATAACTTCGTATAACCAAATTGATTGACTTTAAGAAAGATAATTCAAGCATCGTATAACCAAATTGATCCAAATTGATAGACTTTAAGAAAGATAATTGAAGCATTTTAAAATATTTAAATCATAGTCAAAATTCATCTATCATTATTGGCATACTAGCAGAAGGGGAAAGTGTTGTATATACGACTGATAATAAGATCTAGGCATTTGTATTCGCTGAAAATATAAGTAACAGAATTGACTCTAAATTTGTTGCGATGAATGACAGCACCAAAGAAGGGGAAAGTGTTGTATATACAACTGATAGTAGGATCTAGGCATTTGTATTCGCTGAAAATATAAGTAACAGACTAGACGCTAAATTTGTTGGGATGAATGGCAGCACCAATGATTGGGTAACGCACATCCAAAAATGCACAAGAGATCATATGAAGAGCATTTCAAAAAAGAACTACATTCATCATGAACATGTGTGGGCATGCGGTTGATTAGATACAGAGTTAAGTATTGTTCCGTCTCCCTAAACAAAATATATAATGGTTTGAAAAAATTTACCAAAGAGGGTATGTATTTCAATATTATCCACATTAGTGTTTGAATTTTTATGCGTATCTAAAGGCATATTTCAAAAGCATATCCTTTTAGATAATTAATTCACTAACACTGAGGGTTAAAATTTTTAATATTTTTTTTTCTAAAAACTAATGATAGGTGGGTTAACCCTAGGGGGGGATGAATCTTAACAATAATTAAGGGTGTCAAAAGGGACATGTGGCAACTAAAGGGGCATCACAAAACTCCCCAAGTCCACTTATAATAATAGAGGATTACAAGTCTATTTAGTTTGTCTTTGATTCTTCCGTTTTTTTTTTCTTTTTTCGTTTGGCAAGAAAGTGGACAGGAGAAAAGAGAGAAGCGGAAAGAAGGGAAAAAAGAAAGAAAAGTGGGTTTCTTTCAAAAGCAAATTTTAAAATAAACTAGCAAGGAACCCGTGCGAACGGAAATGATAAAAGAAACAAAAGAATAAGTAATAAAATAGTTATTAATAATACAAAATATAGGAATAGCTTTTAAGGGTAAAAAAATTAAATTCTACTACATGGGGAATGAGTTATATTCTTATACTTGTTTCCCACAACTCTTGAGTTTGAAAAAAAAAAACAATAATGCATTCAACTCGCGTCCAAAACAGTAACCCTTGCAACCCTTCTCCCTCATCGAATAACAACCTTCATCTCGGCAAGGTTGGCAAGGTGTGATTAAATATGAAGTTCAAAGTTGAAAGTGATAATGAATAGCCTGAAGCATGTGAAAGCCTCCCTTCATAATTGGACGTCATATTGCCAAAGGTAGTTTGACCACGTATCAGCATTTTATATAACATTCACACAGAATCAACAACAAAATCGAAAGCTCCCCTCTTATACTGCTCCACTGTTAATTTAAGAATATCATCACTTGTTGGGTTACCTATTCAAGAATATGTGAAAATTTTCAGACCCTCCAAAGAGCTCAAGCCATGATAATAAGATCACCAACCTCGACATGGAGATTGAGATAAAAGGAGGGTTTATTGGGTGATTGGATACCTCTCCAAGCACTGGTCTTATATCTTTGAAAGCACCACTGCCAGTGGATAATTTATTGCAATCCCTCCACCACCAAAAGCCATATGATGACTGAAATATATACTTGCGTAATGACTTTTCAACGGGCTTCCAACGTAGATCACTTTTAATGGGTCGAGCTTCTTCAAAACAGCTACAACTGCATTAAAAATAGTATGCCATTTTAAATACTGAAAACGCCATAATCAAAACTGAAACGATCACATTCGATGGATCGGTTACTCACTCCATCGTAACTGTCACCCACACTCCTCCCATGTCCAACATTGATAGAGAATTAGGAGGCTTGAAAAACAACTCATTGAATTTGGCATTAAGCGAGATAAATAAGGAGGATGGACCAGATTGGAAATAAAAAGGAAGAAAAACCAATGGTTAAGCATCACACTCCTACCTAATTACACAAATAATAAATAAAGGCCACATGTCATGCTTGGGTTTCATAAAAGGTAATCTATCTACTATCTATAAAACACAGTTAGTTTCTTTCTTTGAATGCCACATAAGTGTTTCCTGTGATGCCACATATGACTTTTTTTTCAATTATGAAGCACATCAGCCAATGTCACAAGTGGGACCATTCTTTCTCTCACATTCCTTCCCACTAACGTTTCCATCATGCAAGTTTCACCCTTTTTCTCTCATTAACCTCCCCTCACAACACCTTATGACATTGAATGTCTTTTTAACCAATATTTATGTACGCCTCTTCTCTTGGGTTACCACCAAAGCTTTGCAATCCTTCCCCCCATAAACCCCTCAAGTGGCATCCATATCTCATCTCCTCTAAGAATTTTTCGTCTCCTCCATTTGTCTCCAACGCCAATTAAGAATGGTTCATCATCTTCAAGGGAGCTGCTGCAACACTTTAAATAACAGATTTTTCATTATGATCATATATGATCCAATGAAAGCTTCATTTCATCTCTGCGGCATCTTCAAATTCCGAAGTGTTTGATAGATCCACGAGAAGTTGTGAATCTCTACACTGCATCTTTGTTGTTTTTCAATCCCAACGAATTGGAGAACCATCTTGGAAACCCTAGCAGCGACAATCCCTGCATCACGCTGAGTAAGCTACCAAATCTGGTTTTGGCATTGTTTCAGAGGGTTAGTTTTGAGGGAAAAGACGGATCAGCCCCTGGTTCCAGCCACGTTCCAGCCCAGTCTTTTATTTTCCAGCCACAACAAGTTCTAAATGGAAATTTGGAACATTTAATACTATGTTTGGTTGCCGAGAAAATAGGTAAGAAAATGGAAAAGAAAAGGAAAGAAAATTTTGGATTTTTAATAAAAATTTCAATTGTGTTTTGTCTAATTTTCTTTTCATTTCTAACCAAACATAGGGAACTAGTCGGCAGTAGTAATTGAGAAGATATGGCGAGCTTTCAATGGTATTCATATCCCAACACCAAATTTGTCAGAAATATGGAACAATCAGGATGAAGATAACTGTGGAGGTCGGAACATTATTTAGATGTGCAGTTTCCACTTCACCTTAGGTGTTATATGGCGTTGGACATGGATCTTCTACAGGCATCAATGGAGACTTGAGCGAGAGAAGAGATTTGGGTGAGAAAGGGGTGGGGAAGGATACATCTATTGGTATGACCAAATGGGATGCTTATGAGCTTAGTGATGATCAGGTGTGGATACCCATATTTTCTTTGAGATTGGGAAGAAATTGAAGGCGTGGATTGCTGCGATGGTAATTTGTGGTTTGGGTAGTAAATTTGACTTGAGTATAAATGGAGATCGATTTTGTATTAGATCTTTGGCTTTTTGAGTGTTTTCCCCAAATTTTGATCCCTAAAAGAGGTCTTTTTATGGAATCTGGTTGATGACCTTATTTATCAAGCTGACCATCTCGAGGGGCGTTGGGGTCTTTGCATGCTTACCAACAGCCACTTAAGCATTTTGAATTGAGTCTTAATTCATTTTTAAATGAGGGATAATTGTACATAAGTCAACTTCATTCAAAATGGGAATACTACTTGATGCAATCAAAATGAGAACTGTTATCCATATGGAAACAAATAGGGTAGCTAACTATTTATTTTTGTAGGTAAATAGTATAATTGTTCTTTACTCTTACATTTCTTTCACTGCTATGCTTATGAGAATGCAGATAGATGGTTACGATTTCAATTTCTTTGGAATGTTGAGTAGAATTTAGGTTCCATTTAACCTTTATATTTTAGCACTATGGATTATTTGCTCTCTTAGCTGACTAATGCCCATTCTTTTTGTGACCACCAGGAATTTTAGTTCAATTAAGTTAGTAGTGGTCCATGTTGGGTCCCATAAATGAGAGGAAGAAGAAGATGATGGAGGAGAATGCTGTGAGGCTGGGTGTCACAATTCAGAGGGCTCAAGGAGCAGATCTCTCCTATGCTTTTTGACTATCTTTCTCATTGGGTTTAATCCCCTTATATAGATCTGTAATAGTAACTCATCTCCTGAATTACAGCCATGAATTGGAGACATAATGAGAGTTTACGACACACTAATGAGTACCTTTATACCTGTTGTTACTCATTCATAGGGTAATTGATGGCTCCATAGCCACAAATGCCAACATCTCCCACTTGGTCATGAGAGCCAAAAATCTCCCACTTGGCCATGTGGGGACTATATATCATAAAATTTTACTTAACTGAAAAAGTTAAGCATTATGAATATGTCAAGCCATGAGGTTCTCACATCATCGTTGTATATGTCCTTCATGCTACAATCATGAGGTTTTCCTGATATACACGGATATGTCCTTCATGTTACAGTCATGAGATTTTCCCAATGTACATGGATATACCCTATATGACAAAGTCTAAAGTTCAGATAATAGTCTAATATACTTATGTATCTCATAAGATTTACTCCCACTAATCAATGGATTTACCATTATGATCATACACACCTTCATGAGATTTTACACACTTTATACAGTTATCTACTCATGACAAAATAATATGGTGTTATATAAATATACAGATATACAAATATATATTATGTCATAAGGTTTTACACACATTTATCAGTGAATTTCCCATTATGAACATATATATCAACATGAAGTTTTACACACCTTTGCGGTTGTGTCTCTCATGATAAGTGCCTCGGAACTCACCGATTTAGGCGTCCCTAAGTCCTATAAAGTCAACAAGAATAATTCTGCACTTTTACCCTTATCAAGGGATTTGTAATTATACCAGCGTAAGTAATTTACAATTACCTTACCTTATGCTACATTTTTCAACAATATCTTGAATATAATATACATTTATATCACTGGTCGAGCTAATACTCAATTTAAAATCTAGTCTCATAGCAATCTTATGATTATCACATAGTAAGTGAACTAGCCCGCCGATTTTACCAATTTTAATATTTTTCTATGAAGTGTTTTATCCAAACGAGATTAAGATGAGACAATATTAAAACAATAAACCAAGTTTTATATGAGTACATAGACATTACATATTTGTTTTTACTTTACCAAGAAATAAAAACTCCTCCAAAGAAGAAAACAAAACTTGAGGTGGATTTTTATCATCCTTATATATCCCCAGTAAAATGATTCTTTGTACCACTTGTTAATAAGGTATCGCATACATTATGCTTTTATAATTTTGACAAGCCATGAAATTTTGAACGAAATACATGTGATTTACCATCACACTTACCTTTTCAATATATGACTATTATTATTTTATATTATAGGTTTCATCCTATATTTCAACATGATATATTCTTCCATCAAGTTTATCATACTTGAATTCAATAGCCACAATAATTTAATCCGGGAGTTCTATACTATATGCTCCCACTATTCTATACATGCTTAATCATACATGTTAATTATCAAATAACATGGATTTAAAGCTAAGATTGTTAGCCTTTTTAACCAATGACATTAACCATGTTATTTGTACACTCTATTTTCATACTTGTGTCCAACTCCTTATTTCAAGTGTACTCTATCTAGCCATAAAAATCTTATATGATTAACTAACATAGCATGCAATATGTATCACAAATAATTAACAGATAATATAAAGAGTTTAAGTTTCCAAAAGCTGACCATTTGTTCGTGGTGTTACCATAGTGGATGTGTACCCAGAAAATTTCTGAACTGCAACTCATCCTTTATTGTGTTCCCTGCATCATATCTACCATATAGAATGACCCATGCCCTCTTTTAATCATGTCTGACTCAGCTAGCTTGGCTCGGCTCAGCTCGGCTCAGCTCAGCTCAGCTCAACTCTTTTCAACGGGGAAGACCACATACTGCGTATCCGTTAATGTGCACTCGGTGTCAAAGATTAGTTTAGTCCTGTGTACCCCACACAATTCTTGACAGCCACAATGGGTTTGACCAGATCACTAATCATACGTTCACCATCAACATTATTCATATCACAATAATGATCATCATACATTAGTTGATGCAACCTCCATTCAGTATAAGTCACACACATAGATACGGCAGGGTTGGCATTGTGCTTATCTCCATCCACTTTAAGCACAACTGATGCCATTCTTGAATTGTGGGTCCAAACCTTTGCAGAAGCTACCTCATTGCATTTGAGGTCTACAAGAATAGCAAAAACTTCTGAAAGCAAGCGTTTTTTTTTAATAGTCAATTTGGTCGTTGTGTGCTCAGCAACAACCTGGACTCAAACGGACCTTCTCAAGGACCTGAGGGCTTGAATATAGACTTAGGCCCAAAATAATCTAACATTAACCAAATGGGCCAAGTATGGGGTCGTATATAAAATGGCCTTAACAGAAAATAGGGTGTAGTGTATTAAGATACTATTATGAGTATCTTATCAAAACATCAAATAAAGAAAAAGAAGAGAGACCATTTCCTCTCCAAGATCCAATCTGTCTCTGCAACTCACGAAAATCCCTTTATTTTAAATTTTTTTTTATTTTAAACCCATTACACCACCGGAGACGGTAATACTTGTCGGATCGACCAGATCGATCCGATCAAGCCCCAACATAAGTAACCCCTCATAAAAATCTGGTTTGATTAACAGTTACTCCTCTTTTTTCTCCCCAGCCAAAGAATACTTCTCTCCTTGGACACAGTCTTAAGTTGCTTGAAACTGGGTCGTCATCAACGGCAATCGATTCAACTGCAACCAAGTTAACACAAACCCCAAAATCTATGGCAAACCAAATTCAAAATAAAGGTCCGTTCACTACTCTGTTTTTTTTTTCTTTTGCTACTGTGAGAGATTCAAGCATGGCTGCCAAAAGAACAGACGCACCAACCCCCTCATAGTTTGCATAATGCGTGAGCTCCATCATCCTTTCCTCGGTCTCGACAGCCACGCTCTGATACCACTATTGGGTCCCGTAAATGAGAGGAAGAAGAAGATGATGGAAGGGGAATGCTGTGAGGTTGGGTGTCGCAATTCAGAGGGCTCGAGGAGCAGATCTCTCTTATGCTTTTTGACTATCTTTCTTATTGGGTTTAATCCCCTTATATAGATCTGTAATAGTAACTCCTCTCATGAATTACAGGCATGAATTTGAGACATAATGAGAGTTTATGACACATTAATGAGTGTCTTTATACCTGCTGTTACTCTTTCATAGAGTAACTAATGGTTTCATGACCACAAATGCCAACAGTCCACTCCTTAACCTGAATTATTGACCTTTATGATCAGTAGCCAATTGTTTGTTTTTTTTTTTTCTTAAGATCAAATTGTAAGAAGTTTTGATTGCTAAATTTCTCTCCATAGAAGCCTTTTATGTGCCTCCTCCAAAAATATATATATGTATATTAAACCATCAACTCAGGTTGGCAACCTTATTTTATCAAAAATCAAGCCCTAAAATTGTGGTTTAGCACTTCAAATGCATATCTACACTCCAAATCCCTATGAGAATGGCGTGGATTGCTAATGAAACTTACGTAAACACATTGAACCTGTTACCCTTCAATGAAAAAAGTTTAACTTAACCATGAGTTGGTCCTACCATTGTAGGTGTGCAATGGGTGATAAAAGTAAAGGATTGAGCAAAGCCTACTTCACATTCTTAATAGTATTGTCCATCCCAACATCATATATAAATGCTTAATAGACTACGTTTAGAGATCCCAAACAAGAGTACCACAAATAAGAGATACCATCAAGAATAAATTTAGCCATAAGTATTGAAATACTTGATAGACTACTTTCAAAGATCTCAAACAAGAGTAGCACAAATTAAAGGGACACCATTGAGAATATATTTAGATGCAAATCTTGATGTTTTTGTTTTAAATTTAATAATAATAATTGAATTTCATTATTTGCAATATACTTTTCGTTGACATCATAACCCGTGCATCGGACGGGGTGTTTACTAGTATTTCAAGTATATTGAAATATCATCCAAGTTAAACTTGCCGAACTCAATCACCCCCAATCCAAAGCCTCAAGTAAAAGTGTTTTCAAGATAGAGAGAAAAGAGTAAAGGTAGGTTAGATTGAATATCAGTAGGAGTATAGTATGCCGTTAGATCTAACACAACTCTAATCATACGGACCAAATCTCTATCTATAGAAATAAATTATTAGTTAGATATACGCTGAACCTGTGACTTATCATCCCGATGTCCACTCCTCCCTCTACTTGATCACCAATCCTTGCACCGCGCTAGACATAATGCATAGTGATGCCGGCCGACTACAATAATACAAATAGAATATTCAAATATAGTCCTCACCTGTGGATGCCGAGGGATGCAATATGTATAACAAAAGCAGGGATAAGTACAGTGTCAGAGAAATATCGTGTCATTTGATCAACCAAGAGAACAAAGGCCGCTAATGTAGAAATTTTATTTGGGATAACGCAAAAACCGGCTACAACAGGGCTAGAACCAACCCATCTCGTTTAAACATCTAAGCAATGCTTGTAAGCATCTAATTTTTACACCTTGTTTAATCATGGTTAACCTCCGTTAATAATGGCTGTCTCTAGTCAAACCCTAGTAGCTCTAGGTACACCCTAATCTAAAATCTAGTTAAACCTTAAACCCTAGCTAAACCCTAGGTAGCCTCTAAACCCTAGTCTTAGGTAAACCCTAAAACCCTAGTGAAAACCTAGAATCCAAACCCAATGGGCTCAAGATCCATTTCAGACAAGAAAGCTTAAACCCTAGGCTAACCCTAGGAAGACCGTAGACCCAACCCTAGTCCTAGGCCTAACCTAGCCCTAGTCTAAACCCTAAGCTAAAACCTCATGGGCTCAAGGCCCATTTCATTTTGAAGTCTAAAACAAACAAAAAAAAATGAAAACAAAGCCCATAACTTTTAGGGTTTTAGGGTGGGACCCACCTCAAACCTAAAAAAGAATTTTTTTTAAAAAAAAAGAAAAAAGAAGCAAAAAAAAAAGGGGGTTTGAAAATTTTGGCGCCAACCCAATGTGGCAAAGCCAACATGGGTTGTTGGCCCACGCGTATAAGGGGTAAGACCCAAACTCGGTCAGCAACAAAAAAAGAAAAATTAAAAAAAATAAATCAAAACCAAACATACTGTTCATCATCCCTATCGTCGGGCCAACGTGCCAGACACCACCTTGCCCCCTCCTGCATCCCCTCCAGTTGTCCCCCACGCCCGTGGGGGTAATCCTTATCCCTTCTATCATCCTTATCCTTCCACTCCATCTTTTATAAAATCCCTCCATGGCCACTGTTCACGAGAGACCGAATTCAAAAAAAAAAAAAAAAGGGAAAGAAATTTCAGACCTCAAACTCTCGTCCCACCCTTAGCCTCTACCTGAGGGCAACCACAGTGATCCCCAGGCCGCCTAGACTCATCCTTATCCTTCCCCTCTTCTACCCACCACCATCCTCCACAGTTTAAGGAGGATTTTGAAAAAATCTGTTTGCAAACAGAGCCTGCTCGAGCTTGGTTTGTTCAATCCATACCCATTCAAACTCTCGTCCCATTCCAGGGGTCCCATTTTACTCTTTTTTCTTCTTGTTTTCCTTAATGGCAGTGTTTCAAAACGTGAGCAGGGTGGAGTTTTTCTTGAGGCGTGGCCACAGGTACCACTACTCCCCACCGTGGTGGCATCCCCTAGACGTCTAGGGGGGTCCTCAATCTATGAGGAACCCTCCTAGATTCTCATTGCTCAAGCCAAACAACCCCGAACAAAGTTTTTCAAAAAAAATCTTTTAAAAAAAAGTTTCAAGTCCCTGCCTTTAACCACGGTTAAACCATGGTTAGACCCGGCCTTGATCGAAACTAAGGCCATGGTTAGACTCCCCACACTCCCGGCTATCCCCCTGTACATTTTTAGCTTCTAACTCTGTCATTAACCGTGGTTAAATCGACCCAAAAGTGTGTTCGACAGTCTGCCAAACAGCTCAATCCAGCGACTTTGGGCCTTTATGGGGCCCACATCCGACCTCCTCTTGGGCTCCACAAGGGTTCAAATTTCTTCTCACATGGCAGGCTTCGTAACCATGGTCTCGGATCCCCTGGGGGTTGAGCCAATCAACGGCAAAATCGCCGCAAAGTTTGAGAAAAATGTCTTTTGAAAAAATCTATCATTTTATGTAAACTTCAACGGGGCGACTTTGAGCTTCTGTGGGACCCACATACTGCCTTCTCTTGGGCCCCACAAGGACTCAAAACGTTCACTGGAATTTACTCTATCCACTGGTAGTCTCGGTTTTTCATGGTTCCCTCCTTAACCATAGTTAAACCCTCGTTAACTATGGTTAAAAAGTGTAACAATTTTTCAGATTTTTTGCATTTGCTGGACTTTGTGAGGGCCCAGACCGGGTAGGAGGCCAGTCTAGGCCCTGTCATGAACTTTGGGCCTACTCTTGACCCAACCAGACTCTTCACCATGGTTAAACTCAACCATGGTTAACCCTTAACCATGGTGAAGCAGCCCACGTACTCAAACAATTCTAGAAAAATCATCAAAAATTCAAATATATTCTCTGGAATCCAGAAATATCCTTTGCGATAATTTTTGTTTTGGTTAGAGCCCTTAACCATGGTTGAACACCATGTTTGGTTAACTTTTAACCATGGTTAAGCAATCCTTAACCATAAAAAATCTGGAAAAATACTCAAAAAAATTAGAAAAATGTAAAAAGATCAAAAATACTGATATTGGACTTTTTAACTATGATTAGCACTTCTAACCATGATTAACCACTTTTTTAATCCCAGTTAGAAACTCTAACCCTTGGTTAAAACACCCTTGGGCCTACCGGGCTTCACCCTTTAACCTACCGGGCCTAACTCAGGCCTACCGGGCCAAACCAGCCTACGGGCATCCCTCATGGCCTACCAGGCCCAACCCTAGTCTAGCGGACTTACCTTAGGCCTACCGGGCCCGAACCATGCACTTTGACCACCTCAGTCAACCAAACCCTAGTATACCAGACTAGGCCCATTAGCCACTCTTGGTGCACACACACACACACCTCTAACCTTGGCACGGGTTCATGTGCCAGAACTACGCTCGGTCTGATCTCACTCCAATGTGAGTACGTAGACAACCCAATCCGGGCTCGACCCTAAGTTAGGATGTTCCCCTTCTTCGATTAACATTACCTTAAACACTTAAGGCATTTGATTAAAATTGAGCTTAATTTGACTTAACCTTAGCAAGTAGGGAACCACTGAAAAGTGGAAGTACCGGGGTGCCTAACCCCTTCCCCGGACTTAACCGAACCTCTTACCCTGATCTCGGACTGCAAACCAAAACCTTATCGAGATTCAAATCAGGATTTCCCTGAAACCCGCGCTCACACTGCTCTTGGAGGAGTACCCATCTACAAAAAGCGATAGAATCATATGAGAAATTTCGTATTATGGTGGTGACACGGGGGTTAAAGGGGTGAAAAGTCCATATTTTTTTTGTCATAATTATGAGGTAGTGTGCTTGTTTGCATGTCTTTTGTAGATTTTTATCGTTTGTGTTCAGAAAGTTGGAAGAGGAAAAGTTTCGGAACCGTTGCAATGTTTTGGGTGATTTGAAAGTTCATATTTTTATAAAGGGTACCGTTTACCAAGAGTATGACTCCTCGAAGAGTCACAACTCTTCAATGGTTGAGATAAAAGATACAAAGACTTATCCAACAAGTCCCCACATTATTATCTCAGAGTCACAAAATCGAAGGGTTGTGGTCCAAGGTAAAAAAAAAAGAGGAGAGAGTAAACCAAAACGTTTGGTTGGTTAATTGCGTGTCAGAGTTCAGTTAGGTGTGGTCTTTGCTTAGATGAAGCGTTTTGTCTCTCCAACAGGTATGAATAGAAAAACTCTTTGATTGTAGTGTTTTACTTCCTAAAATCACTCTGGGAACATGAAGCGTTACGTCTCTCCAACAGCTATGAATAGAAAAACTCTTTGATTGTAGTGCTTCACTTCCTAAAATCACTCCCGAGATGCCCGGGCTCAGTTTTAATTAGTGATGCCCGGGCTCAGTTTTAATTAGTAGTAATGAGTGCATTACTTCTTTTCGGAATAACCATTGTTTTTGGAGAGAATTTTTAAAAGAAAGTGCGGGAAAATGGGCCGATTTTCTTGTACTTTTCTAGAGAAAATGATTATTTCTTGCGGATTCGGGTCCTCTGCTTGCTCCTCTTGTACTGGGATCTTGCTTTGGGCCCACCTCATTTATGTGGGGATCCAACGATGGATATTTGCTTAATGAAAAAAATGGGTGGCAAAGTCCCCACACTCCCTTACTTTCAAAAAGACTAAAACCCCAACACTTTGGTTAACGAAGAAGAAAAAAAAGGATTCGTCTCCGGTGACTTTTGGGGTTCCGACGACGAGAATAGCAAGGTTCCTGTGACCCTTGAATCCAATCCCATTTGCCATTGATCATCCTCTAGAGTCATCCTATCCTAACTACCACTGTTTTTCATGATTGTTTTGCTTCAAGATGGGGGAAAAAAAATGACATGGACATTAGTTGTAAAGAAGAGAGCATATTCCTTTTTTATTGTTTTCTATGAACTTATGTCCTCCTCTCTAAAGATACAATCCTAATTCCCTTCTTCATTTGTTTGTGTTTTGATTTGTAGGAATTTGGTTAAGTGGCTTGCCATGTACTGCAAACCATGAAAATGGGGATTATGTGGATTGTCCACCAAAGTTAAATTCATTATTTCATATTTTAAAAAATAAATAGAGAAGTAAAACTAACACAAATAACTGCAACACCAAAAATGCAATCATTATCAACACTTTTTACATGGTTACAGGTTATTTACTGCTCAGAGAGAGATGCTTGAGCATTTGTTGAAATAAGTGTGAACTCGCTGGAATCGAATCAGAAATGGAAATTTGAGGCTTTGGAAATATCCCTTTTAATTCAAAATAAACGGAGGCGTGAGAGCAAAAGATACCGTAGAGGATTACGGTTTAAGGGAGTGTGGGGCTTTGCCGCCCATTTTTTTCACCGAGGAAATATCCACCTTGGATCCCCACATAAGTGAGGTGACATGCTAGCAAGATCCCAGTACAGGAGGGGAAAGCAGAGGAGCCGAATCCATTTCCCGCACACTGAACATCAAAATAGTGAGAGAATCTCTCATTTCTTTTACGTATCAATACTTTCTATTACTTTACCTTACTTTCCTGTCATTATTTTCTTTTAAATAATTGTATTTTTCTCTTAATATTTTGAATCGTAGGGGTTCTTTCCTAGTTGAAGAGTTTAAAAGATGGGATAAAAAGTAGTTGAGATCATGGTTTGAAATTTTGTTGAGATTTGTGAAATCCCAGTTTCGCCCAGCCCCACCGACATCGATATGGCTTAATTTCAAAAAACATGATTTCCACCGCAATTTTGGAATTTTTGGGTGAAATTTCAGATTTATGCAATTTTGGAATTTCGGTGATATATCATAAATTTATTTTTTAACATATTTTTTTAATTAAAATTCCAATATATTCCAAAATTTTCATGAAATGTCAGAATTTTATATATTTATTTTTAAAAATAAAATAATAATATTTATATAAATATAATAAGCTTTAATTTATTTTTTTTATTTTTTTAATATATAAAATATCATTAAATATATATATATATATATAAAATATTAATAAATTAAGAGCCGAAATCCTACCGAGATAACCAAAATTTTTTGGAATTTCGGTTCGGGTTGAAGGGCCGAAATCACCGATAATTTTGGGATTTCAAACCTTGGTTGACATTACACTACGGATTCTCGCATGGATTCTTTAGGGTGTGTTCGTTTAGCGAGAAAGTGAGAGAACGTAAAAGAAAATAGTTAACGTATCTGGGAAATCTATTTCTTAAGCTAAGGTTGGATCTCATTGGTTCATGCCCTCCTTTTAAATACTCACCAACTCTTAAATACTCATCACAGTTGGTGAGTATTTAAGAGGGGGGCATGAACTAATAATGAAGTCTAACCTTAGCTTTATTAATGGATTTTCCGGTATGCCTATCACTGCTCAAAAATAAGTTTTCTTGTGCTTGGTATGCAAAAAACATACTTTCATTCTCTTACACTTTTTCAATGGTGACAAACTTTCTCTAAAAAACTTTCTCAATTTTTTGATAGTTATTTTAAAAGAATATTGTTTTTACAAAAATTTATTTTCTTTCACCCACTTTCTTGCCAAACAAACACACACTTAAAGTCCGGTTCTGACGTGGAGAGAACCCAAGGTGCCATCAGTTCTTAAAAAAAAGGAATGAATTTGGTCTTGCCAGACCAAATTCATTTGGCCCTCATCCCATAAGTTGACCTGTGTCTCTTTTAACACCACTTAACTTTGGTTAAGATTTAGTAACTCTTATGATTCAACCATGTACCCTTGCTTTTAATTAAAAAAAATTAATCTTAAGAGTTAAAATTTCTTAACCACGGCTAAAAGTACGGTTAAAAGGTTTTTATAATTGAGGCAAGACAGTTTCGGTCTGATCAGTGCTAGACAAAATCCGCTCTTCCAAAAAAAAAATGGAGATCGAATCATAGTCATTCGTTATTGAACTCAAGGAGAGTTCAATCACACTCATAGGTCAACAAGTGTCCCTTTTAATCTCTATTAATCATGGTTAAGATTCTTTCACCCTTAGGATTCAACAATCTAATTAATGATATAAAAAAAACTATATACTCTTATATTTTAGAAAAATATTTTTTAAAAATTAACCTTAAGCTAAGAAATTTATCCCTAGGGTAAAATTAAAAGAAAGAATTTCTAATAATCAATGTTAGATTGTTGACCCTAAAGGTTAGTGAATCTTAACCATGGTTGATAAGAATTAAAAAGCACATGTTAAAAAGTATACATGTTGAATTATGGGCACAATTGAACTTAGGGAGAGTTCAATCATGATTGGCTGTGAATTAATTTCAAAAAAGTGCTATATAAAAAAGAGAATTAGTTCTCTTCACTGGTGAGGAGGGAACTATTGCTCCTCGCTCTTACATAGCAACCTTTTCAACACAACATGAACTCAGGTTATAGTTTTTTTAATCTTGTGGTTAAATTATTTTAATTTATTTTTCTAAAAGCAAAAGGATAGATATGTGAACTCTAGGGGTGACTTGAATCTTAATCACCATTAAATGAAGTTAAAAAAGAGTCATGTGATAAGAAAATGGGAGTCGAGATGCACCTCCTCACATCACCGACGGAGGAGGTGATTATTTTCCTCCGGAAAAAGTGTGAAATAAAAAAAGGCGCCAACTGGACGTGAAGTTAATGCTAGACAGCTCGAGTTTAAAATTGAAATGTGATTTTAGCGCGCCCTGGTTTCTCACCACGTCATAACCGGGTTCAAGACTTTTGAGAAAAGAAAAGGAAAGAAAAGAAATTTAGACTTCCTGAAATTGAGAAGTGACCTACTCTCACTCAACCTCTACTCTCACTATTTACCAACCATTTGTTCAACAAAGTGAACGATTGGTAGAGAGTGTGAGTATGAATTAAATGAGAGTAGAACTAGCATTCCACATTTTATAGTTCTTATACGTTTAGGTCATTCAAGCCTTTTCTTGTCCACTAAGAAAAAGAGCTATTTCTCTTCAATATCTCCTTCTGCTGCATTTTTTGGTCGTTTCGAACTGGAACAATGGCCGGGAGAAGTAAAACTCCAGCGATCGGGATCGATCTCGGGACGACCTATTCGTGTGTTGCAGTTTGGAAACACGATCGTATTGAGATCATAGTTAATGATCAAGGTAACAGGACTACTCCTTCCGATGTCGCTTTCACTGACACTGAGCGCTTGATAGGAGATGCGGCCAAGAACCAGGTCGACATGAATCCTATCAACACCGTTTTTGGTAAATTTTCCCTCCTCCATCTTAATTATGGTGTTTTTTATTCTAATTTATTGAGACTTTTTTTTTTATTCTTCAAGAACTCGGATGGGCAACAGATGTGTCTTGCAAAAATGAGCCCCATTTGGATCATTTGGTGATTCCCATGTAAACAGTAAGTGGGCCCTCATTTTATAAGACACATATGGGTAAGCGCGGTTGCTCATCCGAGTTCATCTTTCAATGATTTAACCAATTTGTAGCCAATAGGATCTTTAGTTTTGTCGTAAGGAATCACTGCAAACTTTGTTTTTTGTGTTATCATTTATTAGGGTTTGAAGGTCACTCCATTTGGGTTTCCCGCGTATATTAATTAATTTAGCAAAAAGAAATAATTTTGGTCTTTAAGTGAGCAAGCCATTTGAAGTTTGAACAGTTTTGAATTGTCGATTTGTCCAATTGTGGATCTGCTGATAAAGAACTACATTTCAATGGATTTCCTTAATGCTTTTACAGTCATGTCATGTGATGCTTACATGTTAAAAGGTAAAGGGTTTTCCCATGTTGTTGGTTCAGATGCGAAGCGCTTGATTGGTAGGAGATTCAGTGATGACTCTGTCCAGAGCGACATCAAGTTATGGCCCTTTAAGGTCGTGGCCGGCCCTAATGATAAGCCCATGATCGTGGTCACCCACAAGGGTGAGGAGAAGCAGATTCCTGCTGAGGAGATTTCGTCCATGATCCTTGTAAAGATGCGCGAGACTGCTGAGGCATTCCTTGGTTGCACTGTCAAGAATGCTGTCGTCACTGTTCCAGCCTACTTCAATGACTCTCAGCGACAGGCTACAAAGGATGCTGGTGCCATTGCTGGCCTCAATGTCATGCGAATCATCAATGAGCCCACTGCTGCTGCTATTGCTTATGGTCTTGATGAGAATGTAGCAAGCAGCATTGGTGAGAAGAATGTCCTCATCTTTGATCTCGGTGGTGGTACTTTTGATGTATCTATCCTCGCCATCAAACAGGGTATCTTGGAGGTGAAGGCCACTGCTGGTGATACTCACCTTGGAGGAGAGGATTTTGACAACCGTATGGTAAACCACTTTGTTCAGGAATTCAAGAGGAAGCACAAGAAGGATATTAGCGGGAGCCCTAGGGCTCTTAGGAGGTTGAGGACATGCTGTGAGAGGGCAAAGAGGACCCTCTCATCCACTTTTCAGACCACTATTGATATTGTCTCTTTGTATGATGGTATTGATTTCTATTCCACCATCACCCGTGCCAGATTTGATGAGCTCAACATGGATCTCTTCAGAAAGTGTATCCACACTGTTGAGGAGTGTATGAGGGATGCGAAAATGGACAAGGGCAGTGTCCACGATGTTGTTCTTGTTGGTGGGTCTACAAGAATTCCAAAGGTGCAGCAGATGTTGCAGGATTTCTTCAATGGAAAGGAGCTTTGTAAGAGCATTAACCCCGACGAGGCTGTTGCGTATGGTGCTGCTGTTCAAGCTGCTAAGATGAGCGGTGTGGGTAATAAGAAGGTCCAGGACATAATTCTCATGGATGTCACCCCTCTCTCTCTTGGGGTGGAGACTCTTGGAGGAGTTGTGACTGTGGTGATCCCAAGGAACACCTCCATTCCCACCAAGAAGGAGCATGTGTTAACTACAGTCTACGACAACCAAACTATTGTGTCGTTCCCTGTTTGCGAGGGCGAGAGAACAAGAAGCAAGGACAACAACCTGTTGGGTAAATTTGGTCTCTCTGGCATCCCTCCAGCTCCCAGGGGTGTTATGAAGATGACAGTGTGCTTCGACATTGATGCAAACAGTATCTTGAATGTTTCTGCTGAGGAGAAGACTACTGGTTTGAAGAACAATATCACAATCACAAATGACAATGGAAGGCTTTCTAAGGAGGAGATTGAGAAGATGGTCCAGGAAGCGGAGAAGTACAAGTTTGAGGATGAGGAGCACAAGAAGAATGTGGAGTCCAAGAACGCTTTGGAGTATTATGCTTACAACATGAGAAACACAACCAAGGATGAGAAGATTGGTGCTCAGCTTGCTCCTGTTGACAAGAAGAAGATTGAGGATGCGATTGAGGAGGCCATTCAGTGGCTTGACAGCAACCAGCTTGCGGAGGCTGATGAGTTTAAGGATAAGATGAAGGAATTGGAGAGCATATGCAATCCCATCATTTCCAAGACAGTTCATTAAGGTTAAGATTAAAAATGTGTTGACTTATGGCTTTCAACAAAAAAATACATCAGTAATGCTTGTTCCTTGGATCCCTTAATTACCTACAACGCTCACTTAATTGAATTACATACCCATAAAACACATAATATAAAACTATATTTTTATAATATTATTTTTTAATCAAAGCTATGCATTTTAATAGTTTGAAATTGTATCACATAATTCATGTTTTCAAACACAAATATTTGGGATATGCCAATGATGATATATATATTAGATTTCTTGAGCTAGTTAATTTGATGTTTTATGGAACATAGAAATTCATTTACAGGATACTTGCGTAGTGATCAGGGCCACCATTTATTAGCTCTCTCCAGGATATGTGAAATGTCAACACTGTTGGATGATCCTAATCATTTGATTTGAAGATTTTTCTTTTGCAGGGTGTTGACTTATTTAATCAAATCGATTAATTGATAATGGACATTGGATTATGAACTATTTAGTTAGAAGATATTGGTAATGAAAATTACGTTATGAATTTTTAGCAAGGAGTTGGGTTCTGTATGTTAATATAAATCTTGTTTTTAGAATTAATTTACATATATGGATATATTTTCTGTATGTTAATTTGAATCTTAGAGTATTTATATTTGTGCTATGAGTTAGGTTCTCAAGTTATTTGGCATTCATGTTGTGGATCATCTGTCCATAATTCCATATCATACAGTGACTTGCTTGTCCATTTCTAACAAAAGAGATTTCAATATGCAAAGCCTCGACTACTCATATCGAGAGGATTTCTAAACCCCATTACTGGAATCTGGAATTGCTCTATGCTAAAACTGTCTGTAATATTAAAATTGTTGAGGCTTATTTGTCGATGCGGACAGACTTTGATGCCCCTGGTGGCAAATGAACCAATTGCGATAGACTTCATGGGAATTCGGGAAGGGTGAAGCATGGGTGAATGGGCAGCATTGGGTGTTATTGGCCAACTTATATACCTCCTCAGAGTGGTTGCCCCGATTCTTGCAACTGTAGAGGGCCTTTTATCTGAAATAAATGCCTCAATAACTGCGGCGAGCCATCTTAGCTGCTATATGTGTAGAGCTTTAGTTTTGCTCATTGGAATTACTGAGCATTACTCCAAATACTTCCCGATATTACAGGTATCATGTGCCTCTTTTGTGGGTCCAGCCAAGGCCCTGTAGAGGTTTTGAGGAGATAGGAGGGGATACTGCACATATATTTTGCTATAAGACAGACAGGAAGCTTGTGCTCACCTGTGTCAGACTCACATCCACCCCTGTAGAGGTATGTGTGTGTTGTAGTATTTATGGCCACTAACAAGGGCACTAATCTCTTTAACTCACCGCAAAAAAAGCACCCAACACACCAAACATTCACAGTATAAGAAGAGCTATTCTCTATCTATCTTCTCCATGTACCACTCTTTTCCTGCTTTCATGAGAGAAATATTTCTTCGGTTTGAATTAAATGTAGATACTAAACCAATAAAAAAAGACTACAAAGTCTGCTCTTTTAGTCTCTATCAAATCTCCAACTGGACATACAGCCTATGTACAATTTCCATATTTTAAAAAATATATATTTATAACAAACTTTTTGGAAAAAGATGCTCAAGTAGTAGTATAAACACAGTAACACAGAGCCCTGCATACGGATACAGGGATCAAGAGGCACTGCGCAGTATGTCCAACAGGGATCCCAGTGAAATTAAGGACTACTATGGTATTGGAGTTCCACTTGGAATAGCTCTAATTCTAATCAAAGATTCATAGTACGTAGTAAAGAAGAAAAGGTAGATAGATGATCATGGGTTTCTGTCCGTGAATTAGGAGCAGAATAGCCACCAGATCTTTGTCATATTCTGGATGAAAATGCCCAATAAGGATCACCTGATTGAATCAGTGGGGCATCTTCCACTTCCATAGTTCTTCCTGAGAAATGATAACTGTCTGATCGGAAAGAACAGATTGAGAACTATGGGATATACCACTGTTTTCATAACTGGACAGGGGACAGGGCATCGAATCCGCAAAGTGGCCGGTTCCCAGTTCCACCGGTTTGACCGTGTACTTTTTGTAAGAAAACCTAATTTTTTTTTTCCATTTTTTTCACCAATTTGAACTGGTTCTGGCCGGTTCTGACTGGTTCCCAACCGGTTCTACCGGTTCTGACCAGTTCTAATTGGTGCTTAAAGAGTTCCGGATTTGGGAACTGGCGAGGGGACCGGTTCCCAGTTTTTCCGGTTCGACACGTCAGTCCGGTCCGGCTCTAACAACACTGGGGTATACCATTACTAATCATATGTTAGTCTTAACAAAAAAGATGCGCACATGCCTCAATTTTTCCTACAAGAGCCAATCCAAGGTTTTAAAGCATCAATGGGTTACATGCACAAAAGATGGCTACTCCTCTGATGCCAGAAACTTCTTTATGTTGTGTAGAACACCATTGTTGTATGAATTTCTGAACGACCACATTGCTTAGAGCCATGTCCACGGTAGATGGACAGAAGTAGAACCAGATATATTTTGATCAATGTCTCCATTAAGTGATTCTGCTGCTGGGAACTTACCCACTGATTGGTTTTGATGTTGAAGCAGACACAATACATATGCCATATCAGGAACACCCACTTCACATACATTTTTTTCCCTGTCTGTTAAAGGGGCTCAGCGGTTAATATGAAATATTGGAGAAAGAATGTAGGAAGGAGACTGTCGTGGATGATTATGAAGAGATTGATTTTGACGATGAAGTGGAAGCAGATGAAGTGGTGATCTTTAGATAAAATTCAAACCGAAAAATGTTTCATTGTTGTCATCTTTTACCCTCTCAAACTATATTAGTTGTGATCTTTTTGGGTAATTACATGACGAATTTATAAGTGTCAAAACCAATTTTATATCTAAAATGTTGCATTGTCTAATATATTTACAAATACCTTTGCTGTCATTTCTGTCTAATGATAAACTAAAGATAGAAAAATTATGCTATATACTTTGATATGCTTCTTGATGTTAAATTTCATATTTCTATAGAAATTTATGATACTCTCTAGTGTTTTTAGAAATTCAATTACTTCAAATTTTCTAGAACCAGAGTGGGTATAGGAAAAAGATTGTGATAATCCCAACCAAAATGGAGAAACTAGAAACTAATTATGCTACTAGGATTTAAATTCTCATGTGGAAGGACACATTTGCTTTGGGAAATGAAGAATTGGGGATAGATGATCAGGAATTCTGGGAGGATGTTTACAATGACCTCAACAAGCTTCATTTGACTGATGTAATTCTGATTTCAAGCCCACATTCACAGGGCGTGTTGGCTAATTCATTCCCTATATCTTCGTGTACTTTTAAGTTTTAAGGAGAATACCATTCAATATACATGAAGATGTTGGGGTACGTGATCGTGCAGAACCGATCAACCCCGTTGGATTTAATTGATAGAGTGAAATGTAGAGGTATAGAAATAGCCTTTCAGGGTATGATCTAAGCAAAAACATGTTTTCTCGTCATATTGTATTTCTAACAAGAATGAGGGTATGGTTTACACTTGTCAAATCTCAAGCTTCATTAGAATGTCAATTTCTTGTTAGAGACAATATTATTTCTTTCATGAGAATGAAATGTTTTTCTTGCTGATATTTTTTCTCTTTCCCGGAAGGGCTTTATAATCCGTCAAATAAAAGAGTCATTAGACTCCTCCATAAATCATCTCATATTTCATACCATTAGAATCTTAATCAATTGTCCAAATTTAACCACATTTACCGTGTCTCTCTTAGATCAAGTAACGACTTCAACAATTCCATATCTCATCATATCAATCATGATCTCATCCAAATGAATGCATCAAGATTAAAAATAAGATAGGTATCATACAATACATTTAAAATCATGACCATACATATGTGGTGATATGATGTGCATGAGTGTAAATATGCATTAGGAGATTCACTTGAGGATTTTCTCTCAATCCGGGTGAGGGATTATAGACACCCAATCTGCGCACAAGCCACTCTTGGAATTCTTCTCCCATTTTGGTTTTGGAGGAGAGGAAGGTTAAAAGAGAGTTCCTTGTTTTTTGGTACAACCTGTAGGTTAATAATTTTATTGTAGTATATTAAGGTGCCTAGTTGTTTCTATTGTAATTCTGAAAAGCGTGTTTTTATCAATTTTTTTTGGTGAAATGTTACCAGGTAACTCACACACACTAAAACTCACACACAAAGTCAGACCTAAGGTGCCACATAAAGGGTAAGTCCAAACAACCACTCCAAAAGGGCCTGTCTTAAGGAGGGTTTGATGGCCCCTTATACATCCATGTTTTTTTCAATTTGATTGCTGTAATATCTGATCTGTTAGTTACATTTTTTTGCAGTCTGTTAGAACATATGGTCATGGTCATCCAATTGGGTGGTTGTTATAATAATTCAACTATTGTGTTTGGTTAATCTTGTATGGTAAATTGGAATAGGTGATGAATGCTGACTGTAGCAATATGTTGTTGACAGATATGGGAATGACTCTTTCAATGCATTTTTAATGGTTATTAATTTAGATTTGTCTATGGTATTTTCATTAATTATTCTATATTACAGTTAATTATTAATATTTTAATCTTAATATTCTCCATGCATCGCACAGGTTCTATACTAGTTTACTCGGGATTTTCACAAGGATTCATTAGAGTCCAGTTATGACATGGAGAGAACCAAAGGCACTCTTCTGGAGGGCCAGACCAAATTCGTCTTGCTCTCGTCTCACATGTCGACATGTGTCCCTCTTAACACCTTTAATTGTAATTAAGATTATTAACCCTTAGGGTTCAACCATGTAACCTTGGCTTAAAAAATAATAATTTTGTTGGTTCATTGAGTTTAATTAAGTTATTCTATATATATATATAAAAGAAATTAGGATGCCCATGTGGCATCCCTCTTTGATCTCCATTCTAAGATTTGTGATGCCACATCCTCACTTGATGGGAGCTATAAATACCCTCTCTTAACTCCCCCTCCTTCTCTCTCCATTCTTATCTCTCTACCAAGTCCCAAGATGAATTGTAATGAGGGGGAGTACCAAAACCTCTATTAATGGTTTTACTAATAATTAAAAGTTATCTTAATTAGGTTCCTTTTTATTATTATTTTTTCTCTTAATTTTTTTTGTGCACCCCGTGCATTGCATGAGTATTTGCTAGTATATATATATACTAGCAGAGATCCCGTGCGTTGCACGAGTAATTAGTAAATAATTAAGAATATCTAAAAATAAATAATAATATTTATTTATTAAAATATTAAGTAATATATTTTAAAAATATTTAATAAATTTTATTTTTAATAATATATGTTTTTTTATTTATTTGATACATTATTGTTTGTAGTAACTAATTAATTTTATAGTAATATATTATTTTAATAACATTTTGTGAAAAATCATAAGTTTAATACATCTAAGAGTTGGAGATAAGAGAGGACTTTACAATAGCGGAGATAGATAGCGTCTCTAAGATGAGATAGTGGGTCTAAAACCTACAAGAATTGGACATAAGAGAGGACTCTACAATAGTGGAGATAGAGAGGATTCTAAGATGAGATAGTGGGTCCCAAACTTGAATGGTGGAGATTAAAGAGAAAAGCCACATGCCATCTCTAAAATAGAACTTATGAGATTGGAGGGATTGGAGTTTAGAGAGTAAAGAGAAAAGTCTTATCTCTACTCTTATAAAACCGTTCATCGTCTTCTCCATGGGGCTTTTGAACAGAGACTCCTACTAACAACAAAGTCGATGCACTTCCTTCTACCATTCTTAATTAAAAATACACTCATTAAGAACATTCCTAGCAGCCTCACACCCTCACCAAAATAACCTTTGTCTTCTCCATGGGGGTTTTGAACAGAGACTCCCACTAACAACAAAGTCGATGCACTTCCTTCTACCATTCTTAATTAAAAATACACCGATTAAGCATTCTTAGCAGCCTCACACCCTCACCAAAATAACCAAAAGGTTATTTTGGTGAGTCAAATGGCTAAGAAGTGCTTAAAACCCTCTCCAGCAGCCTCACCAAAACTCAACAAAATAAAGATTTGAGTTTGGTGAGTGTACAGTACTCACCAAGTTTGGTGAGTATTGTACACTCACCAAAGCTAAAATTTCACATTCCCTCCTTTTTTGTGGGCCCACACAAATAATAAAGTAAAGGTTTCTCTCTCTCTTCCTACATTGTGGTCCCACACAAACAATAAAATAATGTTTCTCTCTTCTTTCCTTTCTCGTTTTCCCACACAAATAATAAAATGTTGTTTCTCTCTCCTGTTTTTTTTTTTGTTAAAATGGTGAGGCTGTTGGGAGTGTTTTAAAAAAATGGCTCACCAAAATCACTTTTTGTGAGTTTTGGCTACTTTGATGAGATTGCTAGGAATGCTCTAACATAATAATCACTAAAATAACTACCTTAGTTCCACGTCACAAACGTGACTCAGCAAACAACAACTACTTAACCCAAGCTCCTAATCTCATGCCTCCACCTCTTACTGTTCATGCACGACTGAAGTATGGTAGCACAAATCAAGTAACACTATACTTGATGGTCAAATCAAGCCATTGATGCATCTGAGATAGTTACAGGGATGATAGATCAAAAGACAAAGATAGTACCCCAAGTGATAGGAACATGGATTGGGACTTGCATAGGATATCACAAAATTATGGTTAAGATGGACATGGGGAAAAGGAAAACAAAATATTAAGCCATCGATATAGTTTCCATACATTGATGGTGATTTAAAAGAGAAAAATTTAGATCAATGCAAGATCGGATCATGAATTCATACCTAAATCCAGGGAAAAACACTGCAAGAACAAATCATGAACTTAGACCTAAATCCACTACTAAACGCACCTGTTGAAAACCTTTTGGGAATGAGGTCTTGCATCCTTTAAGGGGGTCATGCGTCCTTTAACTCACAATCAGTTTGGGTGAAATCCATAGAATAAAATTTTGGAGGAGATAGAGATTGAGAGATACGTGAGCAATAACAAAAGGGACATGAAAGGATAATAGAGATGAGGATCAAGATGAGAGAAAGAGACGTGGAGTGAGAGAGATATACATGACTGGGAGAAGTTTGTTTAAAATTTTGATCAAACGGTGGAGAATAAAGAGGATGGCCACATGGCATCCCTAGGATTGAACGTATAGGATTCGAGAGATTGAAGTTTGGCGAGCAAAGAGAAAGTCTTATTTCTTTATATTATAGTATTAGTAGAGACCCCATGCAATGCACGGGTGTGAATAAAATAAAAATCTCTACATCTCTCTCTATCCCTCTTATCACAATTATCCTTGTTATCTCTCTTTATCCCTTATCATAATCACCTAAAATCTCTCTCTACATTCTCTATCTCTCTTATCACAATCTCCTAAAATCTTTCCAATGATTTTTGACTTGTGAAGAAAACGTATATATCCCCTAAAATCTCTCCAATAGTTTTTGAATTGAGAGAGAGACGTGTGTGAGAGAAAGAGTTTAACGGTTGAAATTTTAAAAAAGGTGCCACGTGGCATCCTTAAAATAGAATTCATAAGATTCCTAAGATTAAAGATTGGAGAGCGAAGAGAGAGAGTTAGGTGACACTTATTTATGAGGGGTTAGGTGACACTTATTTTTTTATATTATAGATAGATATATATTACCGGCGCTCTCGACTTTATCATAAATTAAAATTTGACGCTCTCGCTCCGGATCCCACTTTGGGTTCATAGTTCAGGTCACTTGCAACGAATCGGTAACCTACGATTCAGTCCCACCAAGTCCCATTTTTCCTTTATTGGCCGAAACTTCCAAAGATACGTGTCGCATGCTGGTGGTAGCCCACAGGGTGATCACGAGTCACAAATTGGACATTGTTACATGAGTCATGTGTGGAACATTCACAAGTTGGAAAATTCCTGTTTCGAGTGAAACTTAGGGCCCATTTGGCATCACTCTCAAGGAACAATTCTTTTTTCCCTAGGAATAAAAACTTAAGAGTTTCTATTCCCAGGGAGTAAGGAATTGTTCTTGGGAGTGATGCCAAACTGGCCAAGACTATACAAAGGACTACGTACACATTATAATCGGATTTGGTTTGCATTGTCCTTTTAATTCTTGTTAACAAGTTTTAACTTTTAGAGTTAATTTTTTTAAAAAAAAACCAAAGTTAGGTGTTGAACCCAAAGGGTTAGTAAACTTTAATCACAGTTAATAAGTGTTAAAAAGAACATGGTTGATGTATGGGACGAGAGCAAGACGGTTTTTGTCTGGCGAGGGTCCTACAAAAATCGAAGTAAGATGTTAATCCCTATTTTAAATTACAAAAAGTAGAAATCAAAGTTAGATGTAAATCCCTATTTTATTTTAAATTCCAAAAAGCGAATATTTACATTTTTTTAGCTGAGGTGTGTGCAACTCATTACTCTTTCGAAGCCTTGGCTATAGAGACTAGGGAGCACTCTTATGACAAAAAATTTGCCTTATTAGCAATCCTCATCCCCGATTCACCCCAATTTCTTCTTCTGGACTTGGTACGAGCTGTCATTCTTCGGTTGAGTCCGATAGATGTAGACTAAGCGAGAAACTAGTTCAAAGACTTTGACGGCCAAAATCTCCCATGCTTGTGGCGTTGTTTAATTGTCTTTGTATCAACATTTTCTATTAAAAAGGGTGGAGCTACCTGCACCCCAATCTTTTATGACTACACCCCATAAGTTATAACACCAAAAATAGAAGAAAAGGACAATAATGCCCTCTTCTTCTTCCTCTCGTTTGCAGACGATTAAAATTGCTTGTAACAATTTCACATACTTATTCTAAATGCTTCTACTAGAATTGCTTAATGGCATAATAGAATATTCAAAAACTTGTTCCAAAGGCAGTTCTTCATTCCTTGTTTTGGGGTTTATTCAAAATCTTTCTTTTTTTCCAGGGTTTCAACTTTCAATGAAAAATTGCTCAAGAATCTTTTGGGGTGTGTTCGTTTGGCAAGAAAATGAGAGAAAAAAAAAAAAAAGTATGTTTTCTTGTACTTTTCTTGTGTTTGGTTTGCAAGAAACACACTTTCATTTTCTTACACTCTTTCAATTGTGACAAATTTTCTCCTAAAAAATTCATCCATCTTTTGATGGTTATTTTACGAGAAAATTTAAGTTTCTTTTCTTTTTCTTTCTTTTCTTTTCTTTTCTTTCACCCACTTTCTCACCAACTGAATGCACCCTCGACGTTTTTGTTTTTCTATGCAAATTACGGAAAGTATATTGTATGCAAAGAAAGATTGTAACCTAACAAAGCATTCGACATCCACGTTCTGAATTTTCAAAGTGATAAAGTTGATTCAGAGCTTCACATTCAAAGAGTATGTGAGGAGGATCTTCCAATGGATGCATTACCACTGTTATATGAACAATGATGGGATCAAGGTCCCGTGATGGCAAATGCATTACCACATTTGCCTTCTAAGATCGTCCTCGTGGTAGCTGATATGAGGGCCGGAGGAAAAAAGACCACATCACCTTGATCTTCGATTGTGACGTGAAATCGAACAATATTTTGCTAGACTTCAACTTTAAATCTCATGTTACGGATTTCGGCTTTGATTTCTGCAAATTCCGGCACCTGCAAGTGCATGTGTTTACTTGAGAATTGAGATGAAGAAGATGAGGATATTATGGTCTTTTTATTTGATTTTTGGGTGTTTTATTAAGTTTGGTTTTGATCAGTAAAAATTGGGGTGCACCTAATACCACCCTTTAAAAATTACCCTTATTATTTTAGAAGTATGCCCCAACAAAACTACTATTCTAAGGTTCTGTTTGGATAAATTTCTATGCAAATTTACAGGAAAACTGTGGGGTTTTTGGCTCGAATTGGAGCAAACCAGAGTGGGCCAATCGATCAGCTAAACATAGCCGATCGATCGGTGGTCGATGATTTAAACGGGCTGATTTTTTGAGTTGCTTTTGGAGACTCCTATTTTGAAATAAGAAGTTGCCTCTTTCATAGAGATGAGTTTTGGGAAAGTCCTAATTAGAGTGGAATTGTTTTGTGGCTATAGATAAGCCCAGGGTGGAAGCTTATAGAGATAACCTAAAAGTAAGAACATTAAGAGGAAGAAAGAAAGTCACGGATATGTGAGGTGTGGTAGGGCTTCCATGGAAAGCGAGGACGTCTCCCATGAAAAGCCTTAGTGAAGCTCTTAGGTAAAGAAGAGTGTTCTCGTGGCTGTATCTCGGTGTGATCTCAATGGTGGAGGGTACTGGTTCAGAGTTGAAGGGTTCGGTTTTATGTTTCCTTTATCCTAAAAAGACTATTAACATTCAATCAGATTCGGATTAGAGAAAGTGAACAAAGATGTGAGCTGTGTGAGAGCTTTTCAAAGGTTGTTGTAGAGTCTTTAAGTGTGTATTCTTTGTTTATCTATTCTCTTGTAATATCTCTATTTAGCAGTGAAGGTTTTCTGTACCGTTTCTAGTGTGGACGTATCCCTAGATGAGTGAACCACGATATATCTTGTATATTGTGTGTTTGTCATATTTTTTCCTGAGTACCTCTTGATAGCAATTGCTTCGGCGCACCTTTTCCCCAACAAATTGATAACAGAGCTTGTGTTCGAATTTTTGGGTTGCAGATTTGAGATTTACGAGGCTGTTGGGATTGTGAGATTTATGAAAAATTTTGAAGCTGTTGTTCGAGGTAGTGTTTTTTCTACGAAGCCGGTGGAGTTTGCACAAGATTTAAAGAAAATTTTATGTTGCTGAAAGCGAGATGACATATCGAAGGGTGTTCACAGAATTCTCGCAAAGGTGGAGATTTGTGGGGTTTTTGACTTGAATTTGAGCAAATTAGAGTGGGTCGATCGATTGGTGGTCGACGATTTAGACGGGCTAGTTTTTTGAGTTGCTTTTGGAGATTCCTATTTTGAAATAGGAAATTGCCTCTTTCATGGAGATGAGTTTTGGGAAAGTCCTAATTAGACTAGAATTGTTTTGTCGCTATAAATAAGCCTATGGTGGAGACTTATAGAGATAACTTAAAAGTAAGAACCTTAAGAGGAAGAGAGAAAGCCACAGATATGTGAGGTGTGGTAGGGCTTCAATGGAAAGCGAAGACGTCTCCCATGGAAAACCCTAGTGAAGCTCTTAGGTGAAGAAGAGCGTTCTCACGGCTGTATCTCAGTGTGCTCTCAATGGTGGAGGGTACTGGTTCAGAGTTGAAGGATTCGGTTTTATGTTTCCTTTATCCTAAAAGGAATATTGGCATTCAGTCAGATTCGGATTGGAAAAAGTGAACAAAGATGTGGGCTGTGTGAGAGCTTTTCAAAGGTTGTGGTAAAGTCTTTGAGTGTGTATTCTTTGTTTAATTGTTCTCTTGTAATCTCTCTATTTAGTAGTGAAGATTTTCTGAATTGTTTCTAGTGTGGACGTAGTCCTAGATGGGTGAACCACGATATATCTTGTGTATTGTGTGTTTGTCTTATTTTCTCGTGAATACCTCTTGATAGCAATCGCTTCCGCACACCTTTTCCCCAACAAAAACTTTATGGAAAAGTAATCTCTCCAAGACTACAAAAGGAAAAGCTACCTACACATTGTAATCACATAAATTTACCGCATTTCCTCCCCTTTCAACTCTAAGTGTCAAAATAAGGTCCGAGAGTAGAGGAATAACGCTAAATTTATTCTAAGAGTCACCACCTACTTAGGGGAAGTAGGATCCCGAAATAAATCAAGATAAGATGCCTACGGTCCAGAGTAGTCTAGGTAAGAGATCCATTTAAGTCCTGGGAAATGGGTTAGGCACCCCAGGACCCCATTAAGTCTAAGCCAAATATTTAAAATCACTTAAAATTTCCTAAACAATTAATAATTTGCTAATCAAGTACAAACAAGCATAAATGAGGTGTAAAATTTATATCCTAAGTTGGGGCTGCCTACTTATCCGGTTAGTCGGAATCAAACCCTAATAGTAGTTCGGGGAGGTAACTGTTTTTATACTCGTTTCGGAATGTTTGTGCGGTTATGACTCATGCTTGAATTGGGAGATGCGAAATTGAGATTATGGAATCTCGTTCCGGAGTTTGGTTGCATAGCTAGGTGCTCATGGGAGAGTGTTAGGGGGCGTTCATTTATTAGGATAGGTCCTTTTTAAATTTTGTGGGTTTTTTTGAATGTTTTTGTTATTTTGTATTTTTTGATTTTTTTTATATTTTTTTAATGGTAGTTTATAACCTCATTTCGGAGGACTAACGGGGTAGACAAGTTAATTAGGGTAAGAATCTACCTAGGTGCCCAAGGTAGGTAAAAAGTAAAAAGAAACTACGGCATAATCTTATAATTTGCACAGATACACATGGATTATATTACAGACAAATTAAATAAGGCTTAAAAAAAAAAAAACTATATGCAGACATGAGCTAAAATACTTAAAAATTAAATAGGCTGAAAGTGATTTAAAATTAAAAAGGGCCAAAGCAAAGCTATTGTACCAAAGCTTATTGACCATTTAATGAAAACTAGTCAATTGGCTTTAGCCCAATAGCGTAACCCAAGATCAAATCTGGTCTAACAAGGGTTTGGAAAGCAGTTAATCATCAAAGCTAAAAGCGATACTCTAAACCAATCAGTTTGAAATTCCAAAGCAAAATGAAATGGTAATTACCTTAGCTTAACTTAAATCATAGGTTAGGTTTGGCTATGAGCAAACTACCATTTTAATTGATTTTAGTCAATCAAATAAAAGGATCAAAGTATAGCATCGAAAGAGCTCTCTTTTTCTTTTTTAATTTCTCATATCAAATATATAAAGTAAAGGGAGGAGTTCTAACCACTAATACCCTGGTTTTGAACAAAACAAAATGCAATCAAACATCTAGACTTCATTTTGAACAAAACCAGATCTTAACAAACACAAGATTCGGCCAAATTTCTCCCTTAGCCCTTACTTTAACTTCAAATCCCAGATCGCTTAAAAAAAACCGGAATTAACCACCGTTATCCACCACAAACCACGCAAATGAAACAGTTGAATGAGGAGGCATACTTGACTGTCGTGAGGGTACAGCAGTGGAGAGAGAAAATCAATGGCGATGTTGCTGATCCGATGCTCCAAGAGAAGAAACGCTCATAAACTCAGAGGTGGTGTCGTAGGAGAAGATGACCGGAGGAGAAATCTTGGAGGGATCAGAATGCAGCGAAAGGAGGACTGAGGGCTGGAGCTGGAGATGGATGATTAAGGACCTGATCTGCAGACCGAAATAGATGGTGGATTTGCTGACCGGAAGTGCGAGCTGATCTTTTACAGATCGAGAGATGGAGAGCTGCTTCCAATGTGTTGTTTCGCAAGATTTGCAGCTGTCGGAGATGTAGAGGGGATCTGCCGGAATGAAGAATTGCTGCGCGGGAGGTGCTACTACTGATGAGGCTCACCGAAGCTCTATGGTGCCGGAAAAGGAGGTGAGTCTTGGCGAGGTGGTCGTCGCCGGAGCTAGTGGACTGGTGCTGCCATCATCGAAGATGGAGAGGATTGCAGCGGCGATGGAGGTGTCGGATTGGGCTGCCGGAGATGTGAGCTCCACTAGAGAAGATGGAGAAAGAGGGAGGAGTAGATCAGAAACTGAGGTGGCCAGAAATGGTGATGAACTCGCCGGATATGAAGCTTGAGAAGTACTCGTGATGGAGGTGGTTGCTCACATGAGATGCCGCCAGAATAGAGACAGGGAACTCGGGTGAGAGTTATAATCGCCGGAGGTGGGCTGCTACTGTTGAGATGCGACCAAACTGATCGAGCTCGCCGGAGACAATGATGATCGGAGCTGGATCAAACGGAAGGGATGAACAGAGGCAAAATTACTTCCCCTACCACAGATTAGATCTCAGAAAATCAAAATGAGATAAATAAGAAGAAAGAAAATAGAACCAAAAAAAACCAGGAGTGGAGAAGAAATTCGGATCAAATAGATCTAGATCTAGATCTCGATCTAGAAATTCTAGATCTAGAAATTGTTGATCAGGAAATAAAATTAGTAAAAATAAAACCAAAATAAAAGAGAAAAAAGAATGAGAGGTTTACCTTGGGCGCGACTCTCAGCTCGCCGGGGAATCTTGTTCGCCGGGGAAGGGAGGTGGAGATGGAACTGTCGCCGGTTGGTTCAGGTACCTGTGAAGCCTGTTGATCGGATCCCTCGTCGGCAAGAGAGAGGGCAGAACGAGAGAGAGGGCTCGAGAGTGCTGATGGAAGCTAAGAGGGAAGGAAAAAAATGGGAAAAATGAGAGGGCAAGAAGAAGGGGAGAGAGCTCGAGAGAGCTGCGGCTACTCTCTGGTTTCACCGAAATGAATGGGATTTTTAAAAACCTATCTCTTGCTTTATATGGTGAACAGTAACGGGCTTTGAACACATGGGCCTGAGATTTGGTTTCTTGGGCCTATGGGCTTGGGTTTTAGACAGTCAGGGTTTCTGAAGATGGACCATGGCTTGGCTGGGTCTAAGACTTGGTTTTGCAAAATATTGGTTTAAGTGATGGTTTAAATAAGGGTTTAGGGAAATAGTCTTGGGCCTCTCTCTCTCTCTCTCACCGACTCAACACTCACAAATGAAATAAATAAAATTAAAATTAAATTAGATTAAAATAAATATAAAATTAAAAAAAAAATAGGGTTTTAGGGGTGTAAAAATGGGATATTCACACACATCACAAAAATCATTTAGAGTATTTCTAGCATAGCCAAAGCATTAAAAATTGCAAAAATTTAAGGATCCTCAGCAGCCTCATCAAAGAGTGTACAGCACTCACCAAGTATGGTGAGTATAATACACTCACTAAAATAATGTTTCTCTCTCCCTTCCTTTTTTGTTTTCCCACACAAATAATAAAATAATGTTTCTCTATCCTCTTTTTTTCCTACACAAATAATAAAATAATGTTTCTCTATCCCTTTTTTTTTTGTTTTTCCACACAAATAATAGAATAATGTTTTTCTCTCCCACCCTATTTTAAAAAAGTGGATAGCCAAAATAGAAAAAAAAATGACTTTTAGCTATTTTGGTGAGTAAAATTTGGTGAGGCTGCTAGGAATGCTCTCAGATGTTAATCTCTCTACGTACCCCTTGTGAGGGCATTAGATTACCTCTAGCGCCATTCATCACCTGCCATGTGGTGATAAAAAGGGAAGAGATATCAACTAGGGAGAAGTCAAAAAACAGGAGGAAAAATGAAATGACTTCTCCCCATTTTTAGCGCAACACACCGGATGATGAATGGATGCCCAAAGACTGTGCCTCGGGCGTGCGCCAAAGGTAATCCGATGCCCTTGTAAGATATGTGAACGCCAAACTAAGGTCTTTGTTGACATGCACAAGGTATGTGGTGCTTCTCAAGTGGCTATTGGTAATCTACTTTCCAGCGAGATCCTATGTCATTACAAATGCAGATACGACTTTTTTTTGTAGCTGATATGTGGGCAACTTATTAGTCCACCTCGGTCACAAAGACTTAGTGTTGCCACTACCACCCAAAACTTCTTTGTAGGTGTAGAAGAAATTTCTTCCGGTTGTACACTGCGTAGTGAGCACTCTTATCACGAAAACTACACATTTTTTGTCTAGCATGAGAGAATTCTCTGGTTCTTCCCTCGTGGTTGTGAGTGATTGACCGCGTCAATAGCAGACCACACACCATTGGATTTACTTACTAAATTCTCTACACAAGTTATATAATTAACAATAATTAATATGTATTTAAACCAATCACAAAAGTTGATAGGTGCTCGAAAGATTTTGAAGATAGTTAAAGTCTCCCATGTGCAAGAAAAAAGCAGCTCTATATTCGGCACACAACTTAACTCGGATTCAATCGATCATTCCCTACAAGTTTACACTACTCGGTGGATGATGGTGCACCAAACTTTTTTAAAACTGCTTGAATTAATTAATTCAAAATTAATCAAATTAATTTAGTCCCAAATAAATTAATTAAGTCAATGAAAAATACAATTTCATTTTAATTAATTTATTAAAACTCTTAACCATGATTTTAGTCCAAAAATCATATCACAATCCAATCCAATTAATTAAAGTCCTTTGTTTAACTAAATCACACATTTAATTGAAACTCAATTAAACCATAAGTTGAATCTTTTTTATTTAACTTAATAAAATTTGATTATTTATTAATCTGTTTTAATCAAAAGATTAGGTTAACCATAGGACTTGCCTTAATTTTGGCAGCATAACGGTATATGGACCCATCCTAATGGAGTAGTTCAGTTAATTGAGTCCATTTGAACCATCTCAATTCGATTAGTCAAATTGATTTAGTTTGTGGACTAACCGATTAGACTATTTGTCAGATGGATCTATTAGGATGATTTAGGTGATCTAATTATTCCATCTCATATCCATTAGTTAGATTGGTTAAGTCTAAGGATTAACCTGTTAGACTAGTTTGTTCAAGTTGGCATTTCATATTGACTACCATTAGGCTAGCCCTTTCGGGCTTACCAAAATGACTGGGCTACTTTTAGCATTGGTCTAATTAACTAAATTGATATATGAAATCACATTTCTGGAATTCTGAGCAATTGGATTTGATCCACTTGCATTCTCAATTGGACTAGGCTTATGGTTCGACATTTTCTTGATTGGACTGAATCTAGAAGTCTTCTTCATCCTTTTCTTTGCTCACATCTACCTCCACACAGATTCGAGCGAGACTCGGTCGAAAAATTGTTTTAGTTGGCCCATCGACTAACAACACTTTCCCAACTATACTACCTATAGCTTTTAGATCTTTAGGATTGAAAAGATTTATAGGAAGCCTTGGGAAGTTTAACCATATAGGTACCACAGTTGGTTCAGATCCCACTTTAAAATATGGGGTCCATTTAATGAAACGAATGAGTTTTCCAGTTATATAACATCTATCCTTCAACCACACTGCTAGAAAATCATATTTGGCTTCGAAACAAATTAGCATATGCCTATCATCCAATATCCCAATCGAAAAAGCCAACTTAGTGTGAAGGGATTCTCTAATGTGTACCTTTAAAGCTTCAATAGTGGGTCTTCTGAATACAGACTCTACTATAAGCGCAAATCTTAAATGAGATGCTGAAATATTCTGTTCATCAGATGTGAAGAACAACGCTAGTTCACCTTGGTATTTTGTTGGCTTTTTCACATCTGACACAGATTCAAAACTAAAGTCTCTTTGATGCATAAACGAACTGCCTGATCTGTTTATTGCTCCCACCACTGAAGCATAGGAGTTCTTCGGATTATCTGGAGGCCGACAAGGAGAACTTCCTCCCAAAGGGGCGGCTGCCATGAAACCATAGAAGGACGAAAACTTTTCCTCCTTTCGATCTGTACATGGCGTCGAGACTTTGTAGACTTTAATCGATTATCTGAGAGTGTATGCAAATTCGAACCGTGGAAGATGAACAACGAGAAACCCTAACCAGGCTTGCTCTGAGGAAAAATAGAAAAGTCCTAGCAAAATGCACGGAAAAATCTAGATCTCTAATATTTCCTCCGTTGAAATCCGCTCAGATCTTCTTCAACTCATTCCTTATTTTTGATCCATATGAACTTACTACACTACAAGATTACAGTCTATTAAAGTTTCAAAGTCTTTATTAAATTGAAGTTCTTATTATATTTTTTCGATGTTTTCTTATATTTTTCCGTTGTGTGGGACTAAACTTACAAAGGGAAAAACTAATAAATGAATAAACTTGTCTCACAAAGAAACCAAGTTTCAAGTCACCTCATACACAAAATAAAACTACTCTTTGATTTATCTATTTGAAATCAACCAAAAGTATTTGAGGGATCAAAACATATTATGTAAAACATTATGAGGTAATTTTTAAAATAATTTTAAAACTTAATTCAACACACACATCAATAGAGCCAACTTGTACTTGTCACAAAACCCAACTAACCGCCAATTTCATCGTTCTGGCAGCCAGCGACGACGACCAGGTAAGAGCTCTTGCCCTTTCGTGCCATTTACGTTTCCTGTGGTCCTACCTATCTCTATTTAAATCTCACCATAGCGAAGCCCGTATAGTTGGGGGAGAAAATTTGAAGAAGGTTGCTTGAGTGGAGTAGAATTCAAAGCTTATTGGTTTGTAATTCTTTCCCTTCTCTATTTTGTTATTATTTTTCTTTTATAAATAAGATTTTTAGCTTTTTGTTTTAATTCTTTGGTGTTCATTGTTCAAGTTCCATGCAGTGCAGATTGTTGAACCACATGCACGCAGCTCGTGCGTGGTGTGGAAGTAAAGCATGCGATGCATATTGTTCATAAATGTATAAGTGAGAAAAAAATGATACCGCGACTGTCCTGCACACATGTTCGTTCACGAGTATCACTGTCTTGCACAAAGATTCACTTTACCAATTCATGGTTTTCCAATTTCAGCTAAATTGGGTTCGTTCAGTTTTGATTTGGCTGTGCTAATACAGGTTATAACTGTTGTATATTCATCCTCTTTATAGATGTGATTATGGAAGTCATCGACCTATGCTTCAAAAGCTTGCTCTAACGGTTTTAACCATAGTTATCAAATTGAGAAGCTAAGCGAAAGCAAGAAGCAAAATTCAAAAAATTCTTGAAAAACAAGAAGCAAGAATTGTGATACCGGCACCCATTTTTCATTATATTAGTAAGGTCATCTTGAATTTTTCCTCACATGAGATATATGTGGAGAACCCGGCACCTCAGTTCTTGACCTATGGATACTTGTTTAAGGTCTACATCCATGACTGTAGACTCATGTTTATGCCATAATGTTCCATACACGGCTCTCTGTTATGACCTCTAAATGAGACATAATTAAAACGAATTTCTTGAAAAGCAAGCATCCCAACTTATACATAACTTTCGTCTTTTGTGCAATCATGATTTTAAAGACAATTCAGTAAAGTTTAGATATTCACAATTCTCAATTACATTATAGTACAGTTGATCGATGATTTAGATTATTGAATTTTGAGGGTTAATATATAGTTTCTACTGATTGCTTTGTTCCCTCTCTATGGGCTCTTTCCTTAATGTTTATATATTTTTCTAATCAAATTGTTTAACCCCGCGATGGCTTAAAAATTTCTTAATCACAGGCAAGCGGTTAAGGATACGATCAACGCCAAGTTAAAGCTTAGCCGAGTATAACAAGAACCACTCAACATCATGACGATCATTACTGATGATCACTCTCACTTCAGCCACAACCACTACCTTAAATTGGTAAGCCCTAATGTAACTTACAGGTGTAATGGATGCATGGAGTTAGGAGCTGGAGCAAGATACAATTGTGGGCCTTGTGATTTCGATCTCCACAAGGCCTGTATGTTTTATAAATCCACCAATTTCCACCCTTTCTATGAAAAAAGTTGCTTCAAATTCTTCGATCACCCGCCAGGGGAGCATGTGCTATTCTGTGAGGCATGTGGAAGAGACATAAAGGGGTTTGTGTACTTCTGCAAAGAACGTGGTATTGGCTTGCATCCACATTGTTTCGACCTACCTCTTGTGATGAAATATGAGGGGAAGAAACTTCATATGAGTAAGGACTCCGTGTCGAAATGCTGCTATTGTGAAATGAAAAATCAACGGGGAGACGCCGGGGGCTGGTCGTACGCGCTGCATAAGAATAATTTTCTGTTCAGGCGCAAGAAACACCAGTTTCATGTGTCCTGCATTACAGAGATGATTGCTGAGAACTGGAAGAACAAGAAGATGCCGGCATTGAGTAGTATGATTTGGGGAAAGAGAAAGTATAGGAAGATAGCATCAGTAGTCTTCCAAACTGTCTCAGGTATCCTTTTAGGAAATCCTCTTCAGGTGGTGTCGTCGATTGCCACGTCTCTCAACTAGCCATATATATATATATATGTGTGCTCTTCCCTGGGTTCTTCCCAATCACCTGGGTGTATGAATCTCTTGTAGTCTCAAGAAGAAGACTGGTTTTCAATCAGTGACTTCAAAGAATTCAGTGACTTCAAAGAATAATATCTCATCACTAGTTGGTTTAGGGTAAGGCTCCATGTCTCCGCATTCATGTAATTGATATTTTAATAAATAGGTAGGGTCTTGCCTCTTGCCTAACCCCATATGGTGCTTAAATAAATAAACAACTATTTACATAAGAACACAGACGATTTGCTTTGCTTCCATGCTTGCTGGTCCTTGTTTCTTTTCTGTAAAATTGTAGACAAATGGCTATGACATGTTTATTTATTTATTTATTATTATTATTTTGAGACGTCTTATTTCTTACTCTAACCAAAAAGCAAACACTTAATAAGGATATTAGTTGATTTCTGGTTGAAAGTGAAGACACGTGTTAGCTTTTGGTTGAAAGTCGGGAATGCAGTCGGGATAGCATGAATGATATCCAACTGTGGACTCCATGATGAGCCACGCGGCGAGATATTCACCATCAATTTTCTTGAAAAATGGTTTGAAGACCAAGGTCTATACAAAATGGGTTAAACCGGACCAGTGTTGATTTGCTCTCTCTTTTTACTAAAACTCTTAATATCATCATCATCTTTGTCCTTGTTGGAGATCCAAGGGCGCCTAACTATATTAATCTCGTCGCATATGTCATCTCATCGTTGTGTATAATCTTCTGATCGTCTTGATGAGGACCACTGATCGGACGCTTTAGATTAATGCACATCTATGCACATTCCATAGATTCTCACGCAATTATCAGCTTGGAGTCTACGCCCCAATAGAAATGTATGATTAAGGGCTGTTGTGTGGGACACCAAATCAAATGCCTCATAAATCTACGAGACGCAGTTATCTGTCAGTAGGGATGGCAATGGGGCGGGTTTGGGCCGGGGCGCCCCCATCCCGACCCGCCCCTAATGAAAACTCCTACCCCAAATGCGGGGCTCGTCTCCACCCTGTCCCATTAAGGACTAGATGGGGTAGGGTGGGGCGGGGATATATTTCATACTATATCCATTAAAATTAAGTAATTTTAGTAATAAAGTAAGGGTAAAATAATGATTTGACATTATAAACGGACGGGACGGGACCGGACGGGACGGCCTAAACTCATCCTCGGCCTGAACCTGACTCGGGTTTAACATCAAATTCCCAAACCCACTCCTAACCCGTTTAAATTATCCCCAAACCCGTCCCAATAGGGGCGGGATGGGGGGGGTTACCCGATTAGCCCGGCCCGTCGCCATCCCTAGTCATTGTCGCGGGTCAAATGCATAGGGGAATTTCTTTCTTCCTCACTAGGGGTATTCCCTTGTCGAAAGGTTCCCGACCCGCCCAAACCCTTCAAAGCCCTACCCTTCCCCAGCCCTTGGGTCGGGCAGGGCTCAAAATCCCCAAATCCTTCTTTTGTTGAGCCGGGTGATGTAGTCACAATCTGCAAACCACCAGGATAAGGAATGATGCAAACAGAGTAATGTTTAGAGGGAAAGAACAGAAGAAAAAGAAGAATTATCTACTGATAATTCTTATCCAAGAGTTGCAACACAAAAGCAACTGTGTTCTCCATATAGACAAGGAAGAAGCAAATCTATTAGTTTTCTCATAAAAATCTCAGTTGCCTACGCCTTACACAATCCTCTCTATTTATTGAGTATAACTAGAGTCCTAAAAGAAAGAAACCCTACTAACTAAAGGACTGTATGTTCTCCTAAACAACCAATTCTAATAAGACTACTAAAGAATTAAGACTCTTGCTATAAAAGACTATTGTTCTAAGGAAATAACAGAAGACAAAAGAAACTTTTCTTTCCTAATCTAACACGAACTCTTAAAGAGTTAACTTCCTGCGCCAATAACCACATCATCATGCACCCTCATCCTTAGTTGTCGATGGGTTACTATTAAAACACCCATATTGGTCTGCATAGGAGTAACCGCATCATTCCCCTCTAGTTGAAGAGAATTCGACCCCGACGAATTTTTGCGTTGATACTCTTGCACAATCTTTGGAGCAATTTTCATGGCTTCATCTTCACAAACCCAAGTGCCTTCGGAAACGGGCCTCCCTTTCCACTTAATTAAATATTGGGTGTAAGAGTCACCTCGAGTTTTTATAGTTCTAACATCTAGCACATGTTCAATGGATTCATCTTGCTTCAGTGGCAGTTGTTCTATTGCCGACTCCTCAATTTCATCATTCTCACCATGATAAGTGTACAGGTCTGAAATGTTAAATATTGTGAAATATCGAACTCTTCAGGAAGCTCAATGTGATGAGCAGATCTTTCAAGAATTTTGCACGGCCCAATTTTCTTATACTTTAACTTCTTGTAGGTTCCCATAGGATACCTTTCCTTGCGCAAGTAGACCATGACTAAATCACCTTCTTGAAAAATACTCTGTCATCGATGCACTGCTTTGTACTTCTCATTGCTCAGCTCCAGCTCCAGTTACTTTCAAACCTCATTGTAAAGATTTTGTACATTCTCAACAAGAGCTTCAGCATCATCACTGACCTTTTGGATATTTGGTAGTGGCACCAGATCAAGAACATTATTTGGCAGAGGCCCATACACAATTTCGAAAGGTGTCCTATTCGTTGAACAATTGATTGAACTTGTAACAACTCCAAATCCTACCTTGATCAAAATAGGACATTGAGTCGCCACATTTCTTAAACATGCTTAAATCACATGACATACAAGGCATACACCCAAGGCTCACCTACAAACTCGGGCTCCACACCTACCAAGACAAAAGTTTGGATGAGTACGAAATCAGTCAGTGTATTTAAAATCCAACCAACAACATAATATCTCTGCACTTAATTAAAACCATAACCAATAGCATAATAATATAATCAGAGTACGGAAGAATATGTGTTCATATACATCATATCATTACTTTAACTCGTGTATTTATGAGAATCTTAGACTTATGAGACAACATGCTTATGAGATACTTATGCTTATGAGACCACGTGCTTGTGAGATGCTTATGCTTATGTTTACGTACGTATTCAGATCATTCATTGGACTTATTCAGTCTATCAGACATATGCAATGTTTATGTTTATGAGTCTTGGAGTAGTTTATTCAGAAAATACACTTATTCAGATCCCTTATTTGGCTTATTTAGTCTATCAGGCGTATGCAATGCTTATACTTGTGGTCCACATGTGTGACTTGTGAGACTTTTATTTTAACATACACGTGAGTTTGTGCATAAATGTCGCAATTAACATTCGAGTTGGTCATCGCTTAGATTCCGATCTCTTACCATGGAAACTCCATTATAATGTCTCATACCATATAATTAGAGAATTCCTAATTTAAAAGATTTTCCTCTAAATTCTTACTTTCCCGAATATCAATTACCATGCAAATAATTAGATATAACTTAACAAACAATCACATATATATACCTTATCATGATTCTTAGCATAATTCATAATCAATTTCAAAAATATTCATTTACAAGTTATTTATTGTCCATTACATATTATCATGACAAACAACAATACATATTTGACTTAATTTCACAACAATTTCATAATGTCATATTAATATTTATCATCTCAAACATTTCAACAAACAATTTGGGTACGTAATTTATGAATACATTGCACTTTCCCATTTCTAACATTTCACCATATCATAATTCATTCATACAACCTAAACATTATCCATATTCATACATTCATCTCATCCTTCATAGTATTTCTCATCTTTCATATATTTCATCCATAATATTAAACCATATTTCCATTTCTAATAAACTTAATTAATATATTATTGGGAAAAAACATATTTAATCTCTATTTCTATCATACTAAAATTCACAAAACATCATAATAGGGTGAGTTGGATACTATATCGACCTTCGGGGTCCTTCTCTTGGATTCAAAACGCTCCCAAGAAAGTTTGATTCTGATTTCTAAGCCTTCCTTGCAATCTCCAAGCAATCTCATTCCTCTCCAAGCAATTTCTTCCTTAGAACACTAGGTTTTTTCTCATCTCTTTGTCAAATTAAGTTTAAAAATGTTAGAACCCTAAAACCCTCGAAATAGAACCTCTATTTATAGCCTAGAGGTTTAAAACCCTGATTTTCGTAACTTTTAAAGATTTCTGAGCGCAACTGCGAGCGATCACACTTACATTGAGATCGATTGCAACTCTAGTGCGATCCATCGCACCTAAGAGTGATCTGTCGCATAACACACAGAGAGTTTATGTAAATTTTTGACCGAGTGCGATCGATCGCACCTTACCTGCGATCGATCGCAGATAGCACAGTTCTTGTTGTTTTTCAGCAGCAACAACACCAACATCTTTTCTTCTTCAGCATCAGCTCATTAACATACTTATTTTCCTTTAAAACATTTAAGTAAATGTTTCTAAGTACCCTCAATTTGGATTCAATAAAAAATACTAGAAAATCCAATTGCTTATTAATCAAAATCTCATTTTTCAGTTTTAGATTAAAAACTGAAATCTCGTTCGTTGCAAGTTTTCGATAGTCGAGTTAACCACTCTATACTTAATAATAAAATTTTATAAAATCGCATACTTTTATTTAACCTATAAATATCTATTTCAGAAAAAAATCATCTCAAAATTCAACAATTTATGTTTTTATTAAAACCACATCCCTTCTAGAATTTTTGATATTCTTGCACTTAGTCATTTAAAATTTTTATTTAAGATCATTAAGGAACAAGGCATCACATATATTAAAGCGCATCTTTGATCATTTAAACCCTTATTAATCGTATTAATGACATGAAAGAAAATTTTGAGTCTCTACAGAACTATTGTAAGCAAATTCTGCTTGAGGTAATGCAAGGTCCCATTGCTTCACATGATCACCAGCAATGCTGCGTAAGAGGTTCCCTAGACTTTGGTTAGTCACCTCAATCTGACCATGTGTGTTGGGTGGTATGTGCTAGAGAACTACAGACTAGTTCCTAGTTTTGCCCACAACGTACACCAAAAATAACTGATACACGGACACGATCCGAGGTGATTGTCTTCGGAACTCCATGTAGTCGGACAATCTCTTTAAAGTATAAGTGAGCAACATGGATTGCATCCATTGCTTTTTTGCAGGCTACAAAGTGAGTCATCTTAGAGAAACGATCAACCACCACCATGATCGAATCAACTCCATGTTGGGTGCGAGGTAGACCAAGTACGAAATTCATGCTAACATTTATCTAGGGAGCTTCGGGCACAGGTAAGGGCATGTACAACCCTGTATTTTGTGCATGCCCCTTGGAAATCTGACATATCCAGCACCTTTCAACAAATCTAATTACATCACGCCGAAGCTTTGGCCAGTAGTATTTGTCTTCCACAAGTGCTAAGGTCTTATCACGGCCAAGGTGACCAGCTAGACCTCCTCATGTAATTCAGTAATGATAGCCTGTCGCAAAGAACATTCAGGGATACAAAGACGATTTCCTTTGAAGAGAAACTCAGATTGTATGGTGTATCTTTTTGTATGCCTCTGGCTCGCATCTACCCAATGCTTTTGAAAGTAGTCATCTTTCTCATAGAGGTCTTTAGTCTTTATCTCTATTTCTAAATGACCTTGTGTTTAATGGAGCTATTTATGTTAGTTGAGGTCGTAAATTACGGCAAGATTTTTATTAGTTAATATCCCTCCATTTGAAAGAGTTGTGACACTTCTTAAAGCAGATAGATAAAAAAGTATATATGATGCTGATCACAACGTTCTCAATGCCTTGGATGGTCTGGGACTAAAATAGTGGTCGAACTTGGAAATGATCACTTGGAATAGGTCATGAGCGTGAACAAGAATTATTGCCCTGGAATTGGATAAAAGAAAATGTGGAGCCATTCTGTCCTGGGACATGAATCCATGGGATTACTTTGGGAAATGAAGAGTTGGGGACAGATTGGGGACAGATGATCAGGAATTCTAGGAGGCTCTACTGGATTGCAATCAAGAATTTTTGCAATGCCCTCAACAAGCTTCATTTGACTGATGTTATTCTGGTCTCAAGCCCACATTCACAGGACGTGTTTGCTATTTCCTTCCCTCTATCTTACTTTTTAAGTTTTAAGGAGAATACCTTTCATACCTTTCAACATACATGAAGCCAGGTTTTGGAAGAGAGGTAGGAGGAGAGGTAGTTAAAAGAGAGTTCCTCTATTTTGGTACAACCTGCAGGTTGAAAATTTTATTATAGTATATTGAGGTGCCTAGTTCTTTCTATTGTAATTTTGAAAAGTTTGTATTTATCAATTTCATTGCTGTAATATCTGATCCGTTAGTTACATTTAATTTTTTTTTGTAGTCTGTTAGAAACTTAGAACAGATGGTGGTGGTCATCCAATTGGGTCAGTTTATTTGCATAGGTCATGGTTGTTATCATAATTCAACTATTTTGTTTGGCTACTCTTATATAGTAATTTGGAATTGGTAATAAATTGTGAATGTAGCAATATGTTGTTGACAGATATGGGAACGACTCTACCTGTGCAATTTCAAGGATTATTTAGATTTGTCTCTATGTTTTCATTAATCATTCTACCTTACGGGTAATTTTTAGCATTTTTTTAAATTATTTGTATTTACTCTTACTATTCTTTGTGCATGGCACGGGTTCTTTAGGGCTCTGTTCTTTTGGTGGAACTTTCAAAAGTCTGGAACATAAATATTTTGAAACAAGAGGCAAGAGTTTGAGAGGAGAGGGGAGAGGGTTTCTAACTCTTTTACACAATGGTATCTTAGATTTATCGGTTCAATTTAATTAGAAGTTCCACATGTATGGAACTTAAAAAATCTAAAATTTTTGGTGGAACTTGAAAGTTCTATATTTGTAAAACTTTTGCACTCTATGGAAAAATATAGTTCTAGACATTAAGTAAAATTAGGCGTGAAACAATCAAAGTTCTAGACTTTAAAAGTTCCACCAAAAGAACGGACCGTAGGAGTTTACTCCGGATTCTCACTAGGATTCATCAGAGCCCAGTTATGATGTGGATGGAGACCGAAAGGCACTCGTCTGGAGGGCCAAACCAAATTCATCTGGCTTTCATTGCATAGGTCAACAAGTGTCCCGTTTAACGCATCTTAATTGTGGTTAAAAATTAACGCTTAGGGCTCAACCATGTTGCCTTGGTTCGAATTTGTTTACCATGGTTAAAACAACAATTAAAGGGTCTTTGTAAGTGAGGCCAGACGGTTTTAATTTGGCGAGGGCCAAACCAAATTCGTTACCCCAGGGAAAGTGTGATATCGAAAAATGGGGATTGGATTTGGTTTGGCTAAGACCAAATTCATCTGGCCACTCACAATGCCCCATTAATTGTCTTTCTAACCCAAGGAATAGAATTTTAATTCCTATAGCTAATTTTTTAAAAATATTTCTTTCTCATAACCAAATCCGCAACTGTTATAACCAGATTATGGTGGGATAGTTATGCCCCTAAGGTTGCCACATGTCATGTTTTACACCCCTTAACTGTGGTTAAGATTCACCCACTCTTAGGGTTCACCCACGTGTACCTTTTGATATTTTAGTCTAAAAACCAATGATGGAATTAAATTCTCTACAGTTATAACCAGATTCTAGGTTCCCTAGTTATGCCCCTGAGGTCGCCATGGGTCCCTTTTGTTAATTGTGGTTAAGATTCACCTATTCCTAGGGTTCACCCACACGTGTACCTTTTCGATATTTTATTCTAAAAACCAATGATGGAATTAAATCCTCTACAGTTATTACCAGATTCTGGGTTCCTCAATTATGCCCCTGAGGTCGCCACGTGTCCCTTTTGTTAACTGTGGTTAAGTTTCACCCACTCTTAAGGTTCACCCACATGTACCTTTTTGATATTTTATTTTAAAAAGAATGATGGAATTAAATCCTCTACACTTATAACAAGATTCGTGTCCTTTTTGTTAATTGTGGTTAAGGTTCACCCATCCCTTGGGTTCACTCACGTGTACCTTTTTAATATTTTTTTCTAGAAACCAAGGTTGGGTGGGTGAACCCTAGGGGTTGGTGAATCTTAACCACAATTAAGGGTGTCAAATGGGATACGTAGCGACCTAGGGGTAAAATTGGATTCCCCATAATTCAATTATAAATGTAGAGGATTTGTGGAGGAAGAGATTTGGTTGAATGATGATTAAATCTAGACATTGTATTCATAATTGTGATTCTATTTCATGTGTATAAGTTATTTTTGTATGAACTTCTATGTAAATTATGCCTAATTATGAATGTATATCGATTGGTTGAATTTCAGATAGGTAAATACTTAGAGGATGATATCAAGACCCTGAATTTATTAGTCTTAGTTATATGGGTGGCTTTGGTGTGATTCAATATTTTGATATCAGAATTGAAGGGATAACCTAAATTAAGGTTGACCATGGCACTCAAGTACATGTTGCACTACGTGTTAAGTATTACAATTACATGTCTCACGAGCACAAACACCATCATGATTACATATCATTGTGAACTATCATGTTATATGTCATGGGGGAATTATTCATGTTACATGTCATTGGTATTATTCATGTTGCAGGTGTTGTCGAATCATTTTACATTCATTGGTACACATGATTACAAGAACTTACATGAACATGTACAAGTTTTACATGTCTACATAAGTCACAAGTCTCAACATGAATGAATGATGTTATGTTTACATGTTTCCGCACATGAACTATAAGATATGTTTATGTATGACAAAACATGACCATGATTATATGTTCTGATATTGTTAGCTAGAATTTGAATACACTGAACTTTCGTTAATTTGCTCAACTGTACTTTTTATGTTGCTAATTTCAAGAGGGTTCGACATCTGTGATCTAGGACTTTGGATAGAAGATAAATATCAAAAAGAACTAGAAGGTGACCATTCTGAAAAAGAGAGGGATCTGAACAGATGACCCTATTATTGATCTTTTAATAATTTTGTTTCATTTTAGTTTGAGAAAGATATAATAAGACATAATTAAAGATGTTGCTTAGGTTTAAATTTTAATTGAGATCATATGAATGATCGGATGACTTTTTTTGCTAGTTGGTCAACAGTTTAAATGTTTCTATTGGTTAATTATGAGAGAAATTTTGAGACTCTCATTTATTAGCATGTCTTTTATGTTGTTATATGGATATGAATATGAATATGCAGTGTTACGGGCCTAAGATCTCATTGACCAACATGAGATTTTGGGGTGCGACACCTTCTACCCTACTAACCTAGATACATAATGTCACCTATGAAAAAAAGCAAATTAAATGCTGATGAAAGAGGTACTGATTCAGAAGATTCCATGACAAATAATCTATTGGGATAATATTAGCAACACTCTATTTTGAGACTCACTCTCTTCTTGATTGGAGTTCAAAACACATTTCTATCTCTTAATGGAAGACAAAGTGAGTTTAAAAGAAGACACACAATTCTCTCAAGTTGTAATCGGTCTCAAGAAGTCGGTGACAACACAAAAGCCTCTTTAACTGCTCTTTTAACTCTAGTTAACAACTTTGATTTTTATAATTAATATATTTTTCCCAAAAACCAAGGTTATATGGTTGAATCTTAAGGGTTAGTGAATCTTAACTATAGTTAAAGGGTATTAAAAGAGACACGTGTTGACCTATGGGACGTAACCAGACTCCTTGGAGTTGGGTTACGAGTAGGGCTGCACTCAAGCCAAGCTAGTTCAACAGTTCAACTCGTTTGAGCCAAGCTCAAGTTCGAATTTCAAGCTCGAACCTAATCAAGCCAAGCTTTTATTTGAGCTCAAATTTTTAAACAAGCCATGCTCTAGACAAACCCTGGTTGATTCGGCTCAGCTTGAAGCTCGGCTCATTTAAGGCTCGATTTGGCTTGAACTCGACTCAGATATATATATATATATATATATATAAACACAATATATTTTTGATAATGCTATTTGTATTAATAAAAAATAATATTTTAAACTTTTTTTTAGTATAGATTGTAATAAATTTATAATAAATAAGTTTAAGAGATAATAATGACAAAAAAAGGTTATGAAGTTAAAAACAATTTAATCTTTGTACCGAATAACTACTCGCAAATCTTATTTTCGTATATGAATGTATTAATATGTTTTGTAATTTCTTGTATTATAATTTATTAATAAACACTTTCATTATAATTATGTAAAATTGAACAAAATAATTCAGTGAATCATGCTCGATCCAACCAGAGCTTGGATTGAATGAAGTTCAAGCTTGAACAGAGCTTGAGCTTGATCAAACTTGTTCAAGCCAAGCTCAAGACTAAACATTCGAGCTTGAATCAAGCTTAAGCCAAGCTGAAGCCTAAACATTCAAGCTCGAATCAAGTCAAGCTAAGCTCAAACTTGGCCATGCTCAACTCAAATACACCCCCAATTACAAGTCTTAAAAAAAGTAGAGCTAGCATTACCCATCTAAGAACTCGTTGCCTCAAGTTGTGTTGCTGGGGGCTCCCACCAACACGAATACAAAGGTGATTACTATAACATATACTAAAAGAGGGAGTCAAGCTATTGTAGAAGAACCTATGTGATTCACCTGTTTATTTGCACTAAAGTTAGATTGCTTAACCCTAAGAGTGAGTGAATCTTAATCACAGTTGGTAGGTGTTAAAAAGAGGCATGGTAACAAGAATCGGACATTCCGCAACATAATTTAATGTGGTGGTTATAAGTTAAACATTTCCTCTATTTTTTTATGAGATTACTCAAAAAAAAAATTTTGAATCATTTCCTCTCATTTTTTTAATCCCCAAGATTACTCAAAAAAATTTTGAAACCTTTTTTTTTTTCCTGGAGGCTGTGCATATTATGCACGGGGTTGGGGTGGTCTCGAACCTAAATGGTCTCACAAGCATTTCCAAAAAGTGTCATTTGCAGCGTTTCCGTAACCTACTATACAGTCCCATTTTTTCTGTGTTGGCCTCAACTTCCGGAGATATCACATGCTGGTGGTAGCCCGCTGGGTGATCACGAGTCACAAAAAGGGCATTGTTACATGAGTCATGCGTGGAACATCAAGTGGACCGGATTAGGTCTGGCTCTTGCCTGACCAAAACTGTCTTTATCTTATCTACTCACAAAGCTCATTTAATTGTTTTTTTAATTCTTGTTAACAAGCTTTAACCCTTAAAGTTATATATTTTTTCTAAAATCCAAAGTTAGAAGGTTGAACCCAAAATGTTTGTAAACTTTAACTACAGTTAAATAGTGCTAAAAAGGATACATGTTAACCAATGGGACGAGAGCAAGACGATTTTCGTATGGCGAGGACTATGCGAAATCCCATCCCTACAAAAATCAAAGCCACATGTTAATCCATATTTTAAATTACAAAAAGTAGAAATCAAAGTTAGATGATATTCCCTATTTTAAATTACAAAAATCAGAAATTTACGTTTTTTTAGCTGAGGTGTGGGCAACTCATTACTCCTTCTAAGCCTCGGCTATAAAGACTATTGAGCACTCTTATGACAAAAAATTTCTCTTATTAGCACTCCCTCATCCTCGATAACTACCCCCCTCCCAATTTCGCCTCTTGCGTGAGTGATAGGGGTGTAGCTTTCATGAAAGAGGTTCAGGGATCTAATCTCACTTGATACGAGTTGCAAGAACTCCACTGCCCAAGATAACTTCTGATTTTATGTATGTAAATGGTATCTCTCGAAAAAAAATATATATAAAAAAAAAAACCCAATTTCTTCTTCTGGAAATTGGTAAGAGCTGTCATTTTTTGGTTGAATCCCCGATAGGTGTGAACGAACTGACAAAAGCGTTCAAGACTCTGACGGCCAAAGTCTTCGATGCCTATCGCTTGTTTTTTTTTTCTTCAATGCTTGTCGCTTGTCAACATTTTCTATTAAAAAACTACCCTTATGATTTTATTTCATAAGTTTCCCCATCAAAACTACCATTCTAAGGCTCTGTTTGGATAAGTTTTTTATGCAAATTTACAGGAAAATTTCATGAAAAAATAACCTCTCCATAACTACAAAAGAAAAAACTATCTACACATCACAAATATCAGTCAAACGTGGGCAAGCAAACCAATGACTTAGTTGACGGGCACAAAGTATGTGGCGTCTCTCAAGTGGCTGCTGGCAACTTTTTAGTCCTTTCAAGCCTCGGTTACAAAGATCAGTTTTGCCACTTCTGCCCAAAATTTCTTTGTAAGGTGTAGAAGAAATTTCTTCCGGTTGTACACAACGTAGTGAGCACGCATATCACGTAAATTATGTAGGTTTTGTCTAGTATGAGGTAAATCTCTGATTCTTCCCTTGTGGTTGTGCTTGACTGATCGTGTCAATAGCAAACTGCATACTCTTGGATTTACTTACTAAATCCTCTACAATAGTTAGACAATTAAGCCATTGAACAACAAATTAATATTTCAACCAAATAATAATAATAATATATAAATATATATTTAAACGAATCATACAAATGGAGAGGCATTTAAAAGAGGTTTTTTTTTTAAATAGTTGAAGCTTCTCATATGCAAGGAAAAAATAACCCTATTTCTGATATACAACTAAACTTGGATTCAACTGATCATTTTCTACGAGTTTACACTGCTCGGCGAATGATGGTGCGCCAAACTTCTTTTAGAATTGCCCGAATTAATTAATTCAAAATTAATTTAATTAATTTAATCCTACAATAAATTAATTAAGTCCATGAAAAATTCAATTTTAATATTAATTAATTTATTAAAATGCTTAACCATGAATTTAGTCCAAAATCATATCACAATTCAATCCAATTAATTAAACTTCTTTGTTTAATTAATCACACATTTAATTGAAACAAAATTAATACATAAGTTGAATTACTTTTATTTAACTTAACAAAATTGATTATTTATTAATCTGATTTATTCCAAAGATTAGATCAACTATTGGACTTGTCTTAATTTTGGATCCATCCTTACCGTGTGGTCCAGTTGATTGAGTCAATTTGGACCATTTCAATTCGATCAGTCAAATTAGTTTAATCCGTGGACTAAACAGTTAGATTAAATGTTTTTTTTTTTTTTTTGACTTCAGTTAGACTAAATGTTACATTATTAGGACGATTTAGGCTGTCTAATTATTCCATCTCATGTCAACTAACTAGATTGGTTCAGTCCAAGGATTAACCGGTTAGATTGCTTTGTTAGAGTCGGCATTTCGTATAGACTACAATTACGCTAGCCCTTTCAAGCATGCCACGATGATTGGGCTACTTTTAGCACTGATCTGATTAGCAAGATTGATTTTTGGAATCATATTTTCTGGAATTTCGAGCTGGGCAATTGGATCTAATCAACTTGCATTCTTAATCGGACTGGGCCTATGGTTCGACCTTCTCTTAGTTTGACTCAATCTGTAATTTTTCTGCTTCCTTGGTTTGGTATGTCTTCTTCTTCTGGATTAAATGAATTCTCTGGTTCCAGCAGAGTTTCAGGCTCTTTAATTCGTCTAGTGGGCTTGAGTCTTCTCAACATCTTCCTATATAGAGACTCAAGTAGTCTCACACTCATTAAATGGGCCTAATTAACCATCCTAATTGCCTACGGGCCAAATTCAACAAACCTAACTACCCAACTGCCTAATCGATCCATCAAACCATTTGGACCAGCCGGATCAACCCAGATCCGCATGGGTCACCAACCCACACGGCCATCATGTGTCGCTCCGAGAGTACGCGATCACAGTCCATCTAACCGACGACCCAAATTTGATTGAACAAATGTAGTGACTCGAATGATGATGAGTAGGAAGTGTGTCTCATAGCACCCAAAGCCCATTACAATTGCACGCTCACTAAAGATTTGATGTAGAGGATAGGGAAAAAGATGACTATACACCATAGAAGCTTACTACACTACAAGATTACACTCTATTAAAATTTCAAAGCTTTTGTTAAATTAAAGTTTTTATTATATTTTTTTGATGTGTTCTTATATTTTTATAATGTGGGACTAAACTTACAATGGTAAAAACCAAGAATGAGCTTGCCTCACAAAGAGACCAAGCTTCAAGCCACTTCAAACACAAAATTACAAAATTAAACCATTCTTTGATTTGAATGAGAATCTATTTGAAATAAACCAAAAATATTTTAGGGATCAAAACATTATATGTAAAACATTATTGAGGTAATTTTTAAAACTAATTAATTCAACACACACATCAAGAGAGCCAAGTACTTCTCAGAAACCCAACTAACCGCCAATTTTGTCGTTCTCGCAGACAGCCACGACGAGGTAAGAGCTCTTGCCCTTTCGTGCCATTTACGTTTCCTGTGTCCTACCTATCTCTATTTAAGTCTCACCATAGAGAAGCCCGCATAGTTGGGAGAGAAAGTACGAAGAAGGCTGCTTGAGTGGAGTAGAATTCAAAGCTTATTGGTTTGTAATTCTTTCCCTTCTCTATTTTGTTAGGGTGCAAATCCTCTCCAGTTATAACCGGATGTGGCACATCCGGTTATAACCCCTAGAGGTTGCCACGTGTCTCCTTTGACACCCCTTAACCGTGGGTAAGGTTCACCCACTCCTAGGGTTCACCCACCTATTTTTGGTTTTTTTTTTTAAATATTAATTCTATTTTTAAAATTAAAAAATTGTTTTTAATATTTTAAAAACATATTTTTAATTTTAAAAATAGAATTAATATTTTTTTACAAAAACCAAAAATAGGTGGGTGAACCCTAGGGGTGGGTGAACCTTATCCACGGTTAAGGGGTGTCAAAGGAGACACGTGGCGACCTCTAGGGGTTATAACCGGATGTGCCACATCCGGTTATAACTGGAGAGGATTTGCCACCATTTTGTTATTATTTTTCTTTTGTAAATTAGATTTTTAGTGTTTTGTTTTAATTCTTTGGTGTTCATTGTTCAAGTTCCCTGCAGTGCTGGTTGTTGAACCACATGCACGCAGCTCGTGCGTGGTGTGGAAGTATAGCATGTGATGCATATTGTTTTTTTGGTTGAAATGATAGCCGGGCTTGCTCTTGCTATGCTCAATTTGAAATTTTTTCATCTATGCTTGAGCTCAGCTTGACTCGATATGTAGTTCAAAAGCTCAGCTCCAAGATTGAATTATTAAAAAAATGTATTTTTAAATAAAATAATATTATTTTTATTATATATATAATAATTATATTATGTATATATAATAATGATACGTATACATATAATATATTATTATTTTTATATAATATTCAACCCAAACCGAGCTCCAGCCGAATCGAGCCTCAATCAAGCCAAGCTTCGAGGTGAACCAAATCAAACAAGTCTTGGCTCAAGTTCGGCTTGAATACATTTTCAAACTTGATAAATAGCTAGGCTCAATAGAGCCTATTTTTCGAGCTCAAGCCCGACTTGATCGGGCCGAATCGAGCTGAGCCGAACTTCGAGCTAACCCAGTTTGGATACACCCCTGTGAGAAAACATATGATAGGGCGACTGTCCTGCACGTACGTTCATGAGTATCACTGTCTTGCACAAAGATTTACTTACCAATTCATGGTTTTCCAATTTCAGCTAAATTGGGTTTGTTTAGTTTTGATTTGGCGTGCTAATACAGGTTATAACTGTTGTATATTCATCCTATTTATAGATGCATGCGATTGTGGAAGTCATCGACCTATTTTTCAAAAGCTTGTTTTCAAAAGCTTGCTATATGGGTTTTAACCATAGTTATCAAATTGAGAAGCTAAGTGAAAGCAAGAAACATGACTCGAAATATTCTTAAAAAACAAGAAGCGAGAAATGTCATAAGAATACCCTTTTTTCATTATATTATATTAATGTAGGTAACCATACCTTATATTTTTCCTCACATGAAATATGGGTGGAGAACCCGGCACCACCTCACGTCCCAACTCATCTATACTTGTTTAGGGTCTACATTCAAGACTGTAGACTTGGGTTTATGCCATAATGGTTCATACACAGCTCTGTTGATTGTTAGACCTCTAAATGAGACATAATGGAAGCGACATCCCACCCTTATACATGACACTCTTATACATGACTTTCGTGCAATTAAGATTTTTTTAAAAAAAATTCAGTAGAGTTTAGATATTGATGGCGCGCTTGATTAATACCTTCTCCGTAATTCTCATTTACATTACAGTACAGTCGATGATTTAGATTCTTGAATTTTGAGAGTTAATAATTTTACCGATTAATTGCTTAATTCCCTCTCTATGGGCAATTTCCTTTATGTTTATTTATGCCACGCGCATATATTTTTCTAATCAAATTGTTTAACCCCGTAATGGCTTAAAACTTTCTTAATCACAGGCAAGCGACTAAGGATACGATCAACACCAAGTTGAGATTAGCTGCGTATAACAAGAACTTCTCAACATCATGACGATTATAACTGAACACCCTCACTTTAGCCACTACCACTTCCTTAAATTGGTAAGCCTTAATATACCTTACACGTGTAATGGATGCAAGGAGTTTGGAAATGGACCGAGATACAGTTGTGAGCCTTGTAATTTCGATCTCCACGAGGCTTGTATGTTTCCCCAATCCTCCATTTCCCACGCTTTCTATGAAAAATATTCCTTCAAATTCCTCGATCACCCGCCAGGAGAGCATGGGCTAATCTGTGAAGCATGTGGAGGGGAAATAAAGGGGTATGTGTACCACTGCAAAGAACGTGGTATTGGCTTGCACCCATGTTGTATCAACCTACCGGTTGAGACAACAATTAAGGGGAAGAAATTTCGTATTAGTGAGGCGGCCGTGTCGAAATGCTGCTATTGTGAAATGAAAAATCAACGGAAATATGCCAAGGGCTGGTCGTATGTGCGGCACAAGAAATACCTTTTTGGGATGAAGCGGAATAAATACCAGTTTCATGTGTCCTGCATGACACAGATGCTTGTTGAGAACTGGAAGGACTATTGTAGTTCAGGCAATGGGGATAACAAGAAGGTGCTGGCATTGAGTAGTAAGGGTTACGGAAAGAGCAAGTACTGGCAGATAGGAGGACTAATCGTCCAAACTATCGCAGGTATCGTTTTTGGAAATCCATTTCAGGGGTTTTCGTCGCTTGCCACGTTACTCAACTAGCTATATATATATCTTTTTACGGTGAATCACGGATGCTGGAACCAAATCGTCTATGCTCTACACCGGGAATTTTCCAATGACTTGAGTGTATGATGGCTAGGATCTCTCTTGTAGTCCTAAGAAGAAAATGATTTTCAACCAGTGACTTCAAAGAATAATATCCCATCACTTGTTGGTTTAGGGGGTAACTGTTAAGGTTCCATGTCTCCCCGTTGATGTAATTGGGATTTTAATAAATATGTAAGGGTTTTGCCTAACCTCATCCGGTACTAAAAATAAAATAAACTATTTACAGAAGAACACAGACGATTTGCTTTGCTTCCATGTTTGCTGGTCCTTGTTTCTTTTCGGTAAAATTGTAGACAATTGACTATCACATGTTTTTTTTTAAAAATTTTATTTGAGGCGTCTTAATTCTAACTCTAAGCAAAAATCAACACCCCAGTTAAAACAAAGAGTATGGAATGCAGCAGCAGGGATAGCGTGAATGCTATCCAACAGTGGACTCCATGATGAACACGGGGCGAGATATTCACCATTTATTTATATTTGGGGGTGAAAAATCGCTTGGAGTCCAAGGTAAATACAAAATGATATTTTTGAAAAATGTCTTGGAGACTAAGGTCGATAAACCGGGCCTAAACCGGGCCTGTGGTTGCTTTGCTCTATCTTTTTTTCTTAAACTCTTATAGGGCGTTTGGATTGGATTTTTTTGGCCAAAATTCAATTTTGGTAAAATTGATTGTTGAAATTAATGGTCAAATAATTATTTTTTTAAATAATAGTGTTCGGGGAATACGTAGGTGAGTCTCTCAATTTCTTATTCTCCGAACACTATTATTTGATCATGAATTTATATACAATCAATTTTATCAGAATTAATTTTTGGCCCAAAAATTCCTATCCAAACGCCACCTTAATATAATCATCATCTATCTTTGTCCTTGTTGGAGATCCAAGGGCTAACGTTATGGATCTCGTCACATATGTCATCTCATCGTTGTGTATAATCTTCCCATTGTCTTGATGAGGGGCCAATGATCGGACGCTTTAGAATAATGCGCATCTATGCATACACATTCCATAGATTCCCCCGCTATTATCAGCTTGCAGTCCACGCCCAAGTAGAAAACAGTGTATGATTAGGGCTGTTATGCTTAATTAGGGCTTCATATCAAAATGCAAAAGTATGAGACTACCCCTACCCCCGAAAATGGTAGTTGTCTCTTCTTGTTTTTAAAATTACATTGCCCTTCTTCGAGGTTTGACAAAATTGCATAAACCTTCCCTCTTGTTTAAGAAATTACACTGGCCTCTTCTATTAAGCTTGTTAACGGAGGATGCTCTTTTATGATTTTACATCTATTTATTTACTCGGGGAAATAACGTATAACCAAATTGATTGACTTACAAGGATAATTCAAACATTTTAAAATATTTAAATCATCACATAATTAAAATTCATCTAATGTCATTATTGGCATACTAGCAGAAGGGGAAAGTGTTGTATATACGACTGGTAGTAGGATCTAGGCACTTGTATTCGAGGAGAATATAAAGCAGAAGGGGAAAGTGTTGAATATACGACTGGTAGTAGGATCTAGGCACTTGTATTCGAGGAGAATATAGGTAACAAACTTGGCGCTAAATTTGTTGCGATGAGTGGTAGCACCAATGAACCGGTAACATGCACATCCAAAGATGCACAAGAGATCATAAGCAGAGCATTTAAAAAAATAACTACATTCCTCAAAGAAAATGTGTGGGCATGCAATTGATTAGATAAAGAGTTAAGTACTTAAGTACCGTTTCGTCTCCCTGAACAAAATATATCACGATTTAAAACATGGTTAGAAAAGTTTTACAAAAAAGGTATGTATTTCAATATTACTCTCATTAGTGTTTGGCCTTTTATGCATACCTAAAGGGTAAATATGCAAAAGCATATCCGTTTAGATAATTAATTCACCAACTCCTAGGGTTAAAATTTATAATATTTTTTTCTAAAAATCAAGGATAGGTAGGTTAAACCTAGGGTCGGTGAATCTTAACTATAGTTAAGGGTGTCAAAAGTGGCGTGTGCGACCTCAACCTCAGGGGTGTAACCAGACACCCCCAAGTCCAATTATAATTATAATCGCAGAGGATCTACTTAGATTTGTCTTTGATTCTTCTGTTTTTTCCTTTAGACTATTTTCGTTTGGTAAGATAGTGGATGAGAGAAAAAAAAGAGGAAAAAAAAATGAAAAGAAAGTGGTTTTCTTTTGCACGTTGGTTTTGGAAGAAAATTTTAAAAGAAATGATTTGGGTAACGGTTAAATAAATGGGTAAAATGGTAAATTTGTAGCATTCTCGGAATGAGCACTTTACTTTCTTTTAGAATAAATGTTGTTTTGGGGAGAAAATTTTTATAAGAAAGTGCCAGAAAATGAGTCTAATTTTCTTGTACTTTTTTAGAGAAAATGGTCTTCTTGCACATGGAAAAGAGTGAGAGATTCTCTCACTTTCTTTTACTTTACCTTTTTTTGCCAACACTTTCTTTTACTGTACCTTGTTTTCCTGTCAATCCCAACACCGCCTTAGCTTTCATTCTCATTAATCTCACCTACCTGAAAAACAAAAATTAGTATCCTAGTAGGTTATTCACATTTTCTTTTAATAAATTGTGTTTTTCTCTTAATAATTTGCATTGCAGGGGTTATTGTGAAGAGGGGTTCTTTCCTAGTTTATTGTGAAGAGGGTGTATTCGTTTGGTGAGCAAGTGAGTGAAAGAAAAGAAATGAAAGGAAAGGAAAAGAAAATAAAAGAAAGTAAATCAAAAAAAAAAAAACTTGAATTTTCTTTTCAAAATAATCATCCAAAAATTGAGAAAGTCTACACCAAAAAAAAACTAAGAAATTTTTTGGGAGAAAGTTTATCACTATTGAAAAATGCAAGAAAATGAAAGTACGTTTCTTGCACCCTTGAGGTTGTGTTGGGTTCAATAGAAATTGGATAAAAAGAAAAGAAAAAAAATACTTTTGGTTGTAGCTTACAAGAAACCTAATTTTCACTTTTCTCTATAGTGGTGTGTCATACAACACCTTTCACCCAAAAATTTCATTTGGCAAAACTAAGTTGTTTTGTGAGAAAAAAAGAAGATAATTTTACTATTATACCCCTCTCAACCCCTCCAAATGGTGTACTCTTATAAGGGTATTTTTATCCTTTTAAAAAAATCATTTTCTTTCTCTTTTCTTTTTTTTTTGTTTTCTTTTCTTTTTCTTTTTCTTTTCTCTCACTCACTCTCCCATGAACCGATTACAGTCTGAAAGCAAGAAAAGTACAAGAAAACTCCACTTTCTTTAACTTTCCCTTGCTTTCTCGCCAAACGAATGCACCCTAAAGGATAAAATAACAAGTATTTGAGATTAGACTCCGAATTCTCACAAGGATTCTTTAGAGTCCGGTTATGACGTGGAGAGAACCCAAGGTGCCATCTGTCCTAAAATGGAATGGGCTAGACCAAATTCATTTGGCCCTCATCCCATAGGTTGACATGTGTCCCTTTCAACACTACTTAACTATGGTTAAGATTCAGTAACTCTTATGGTTCAAGCATGTAACCTTGGTTTCATAAAAAAAATAATCATAGGAGTTAAAATTTCTTAACTAGGACTAAAATGGCAGTCAAAGGGGTTTGGTAAGTGAGGCCAAACAGTTTTTGAATGGTCAGTACCTGACAAAATCCGTTCTTCCAAAACAATTGGAGATCAAATCACAGTCAATCGTGATTGAACACAGGGAGAGTTCAATCACACCCATAGGTCAACATGTGTCCTTTTTAATCCCTATTGACCATGGTAAGATTCTCTAACCCTTAGGGTAAACTTAGATTTAGAAAACATATTTTTTTTAAATTAACATTAGGGTTAAGAAATTTTATTCCTACGCTTAAATTTAAAAAAAGAATTTCTAATAATCAATATTAGATTGTTGAACGTTAAGGGTTAGTGAATATGAACCAAGGTTAATAAGAGTTAAAAAGCAAATGTGTTGAACTATGGGCGCGATTGAACTCTCCTACAATTCAATGGCGATCGGCTGGGATTTAATAAAGAAAAACTGTGACATAAAAAAAAGCCAGAAAAGTGTGAAATAAAAAAAAGGGTTTCGAATTGTCATTGGCAGATGCTAGAAAATGGTCTCTGGCTTCCCACACATCATCCGACATATGGCAATAAAAATGGGGGGAAGTCAGTAAAGGATTGCATCTGACAAAGCCAAAAAAGATGCTCTCAAGCTTTCACACATTATGCGACATGTGACAGAGAAGTCATTTCATTGTCTCCCATACTTTTAACTTCTCCACACGTTATGTGACATGTGGCAATAAAGTGGTGAGAAAAAGGGGGAGAGATATCAAGTGGGGGGAAATCAAAATCATGGGAGAAAATGAAATGAGTTCTCCCTTTTTTTATCGCCACATGTTGCATAATGTGTGGAAGCCCAAAAAGACCTTTGTGGCTTCGTAAGAGACAATCCTTTGCAGAGAAATTATTTCATTTTCTCTCATGTTTTTTACTTCTCCCAACTGGCATGGGATTGTCTTGGCAGATACCCGAAGTTCAAAATTGGAATCTGACCATGTGATTACCGGGTTTAAGGCTTGAGAAGATATAAAGAAAAAGAAGAAGAAATTTAGACTCCTGTTCTGTTGTTCTATAAAGTCCAGAATATAATTAATGAAAGTAATAAGGAAACTAAAACAATAATGTACTTACGGAATTTGTAGAACAGCAAGAATAATGAAAAATCCGAACCCTGTGTAACACAGTTTCCTTAAGACGAATTTACTCCCTCTCAGTACTCAAGGTTGATGAGTAATCGTCTCCCAAGATAGAACGGATTACAGTTAAAAAGAAGTAGTATTCCAATCTTCAAAACTCAGCGAACTCGACCAATGTTTGTACTCGAACATCAATGGTAAAGAGAGTGAGAGATTTTCAGAATGATATTTCAAAATTCGATACTTTGAATGAAGGAATGAGAGTCTATTACATAGACTCCATTGTGCCTGTTCGGAAGAGGCACAAAAACGGACTAAAAAACAGTTTTATTTTTTAAAGGTTTGAAACACCAACGGATACTATATGATGTTAACCGTCCAAACCCAAAATCCATATCCATACCCATATCTATCCGGGTCAAGCGGGTCGCACTCCGGGTTTCTTTGTTGAGTCAATTCTCATTCACCAACATATGGTAAATCCCTTATCGGGTCAATTTTCCAACATGTTCTTCAACAGTAGAAGGGTGACGGTTCTTCTTACCAGCTGTTTATAAATAACTTCATTTCTTACGTTTGGGTCATTCAAGCCTCTTCTCTTCGGCCAAAAAAAAAAAAGAGAGCTATTTCTCTTTGATCTCTCCTTCTGCTACATTTTTTGATTGATTTGAACTGGAACAATGGCCGGGAAAAGTGAAAGTCCGGCGATCGGGATAGATCTCGGGATGACTTATTCGTGTGTTGCAGTTTGGAAACACGATCGTATTGAGATCATAGTTAATGATCAAGGTAACAGGACTACTCGTTTGTATGTCGCTTTCACTGATACTGAGCAATTGATTGGAGAATAGCATTAATTTTGTATCAAAATCTCACATCTACAACAGCCCAATTTCAGTCTCAACAATCAATTTTAGTAAAAATAGTGAAATTGGTCGGCATGTTTAACCATGACTCTCTTGCCCGAGATGATTCCCAGGTCTTGCAAAAGAGACCTGGCCAGGACCCGAACCCCGATAAGTAACAATAAAAAAGAAAGGTAAAAAAAATAAAGCAAATAATTACTTCAACAAACTTCTGAGAGATTATAATTAAATAATGTTCACTTGATACACAAAAATGGTCCATAATAATATTGATGTCTACAGCATACATATCATCCATTGGAGAAGCCAAAGCGTAAAACATTGTCAGAAACCAACCATCATAATAGGCATGCATAGGACAAAATACAGTAAAGCAAATTTGAAGGAGAATCTTTTCACCACATTTTATTTAAATGGAAAATGCCAAATTCATCTATCGGTTTCAACAGTCTTGTTATATCAAATCTCAGCCAATGTAAGAATAATAGAGCATTATAGATATCTCAAATAAATTGTCAGAAATGTAAATAACTGCACAAAGCTAAACTGACACATCCATGAAGATAAATAACGAACTAACAATATAAACAACGAAAACTCTATAGAATTTTGAGTTAAGATCATTATCGTTATAACTTTGTGGGTTATAAGCCATCCAACAACTACGGATGCAAGCACTTTTTTTTTTTTGTTTTTGTTTAAATTGTAGTCTTAATGAATTAAGTCATTAACAGAAACATCTTTAAAATATGGGTTATATTGCAGAGACAAAGAGGGTCAAAATCGGTATTTTGACCGTCACCTCGTTTTTTTTTTTCGGTGCCATCGTAGGATTGTCTCAGGCCAAGCCAGAAACCTGTGTCGGCAACCATAAAATAGGGGACATGTGACGATAAAAGGTAGAAGTTATTTAATTTTCTGTCAATGATTTTGACTTCTCCAACACTTACAGCATGTTTCTGACAATCCGAGGCCGGGAAAAGATAAAGAAATAATGATGAGTTTAAAGAAATGGTCAAAAGTTGCGGTAGGATTTCATTTCTGCAAATCCAAAATAACGAGCACTGTCCAATTGCAATTGAAGTCGGCAGAATTCAATCGCACCCAGAAACCCTTTCTTTTTTATTCTGGTCGAGAAATTTTAACTTTATTCTACCAAAAAAAATAATAATAATACCTTTTAGAGTTATTTTTTAAAAGTTAAATGATTTAATCATAGTCACAGGTCCACAATACATAACACTGCCTGCTACTGTCTGATTATCGTAGCCGCATGACCTAGTACTGCATGTATAGCAACTATTATTTATAGCATTCTGTACTCTAGCCCATAACATTAGATTTACTGTTCTTCTCCGCCATAGCAGGATTCCATAGCTCTGCTTCTCATGGAAGGACATAACCTACAGGGATAAAACAACTCCACCAGTCATTATTATTGATTTTAAGGATACATAAGGGTTGCAGAGAGTACACAGCTCCGATTAGTTATTGCAGTTTTTAAAAAATTGCCTCTGGTTATAACCCAAAAAAGAACTAAAGCCATTATTATTGATTTACATGTATAAAATATCCTCGTTCCTTGGGAGAAAACAATCTGATGTCATTATTATGGGCGCCATAAAGAAGATATTTTCTATAGTTAAGAGAAAACTATAGGCAAAAGATTAGCTCCGGTGGCCGCCCAAGCAATTAGCTTTGGTGGACGCCCGAGCTAGGCACTCAAGCATCCACAAATCATGGGGCACCTAGCAATAATTTAGGAGAAAAGTCATCTCATTTTCTCCCCATGATTTTGGTTTCTCCCCACTTGATATCTCCCCCCTCTATTATCGCCAAGTGCTCCATGGCCAAAACTTAATGATCAAGACGTTCTTTATAGTGTTGTCCAGTTGGAAACTATTATCAAATATAACAAACTCTTCAAAATAAGCTCTAAGGAATAAGCTTTAATATTTTTTTTGGTAATAATCACAATGCAAGTGTAAGATCATGCATGAGCATGCAGAAGCATCCCCAAGCTAAAGCCTATAAATATCCCCGATCTCTCACGAAGAAGCTCTCTCTCGCTTCCCCCCTTACACAGAGATGATAGAAAGAAGATGATGAAAAAAGCAAAGGGGAAGACTACGACTACTAAACCTTTACCATAGGGGGCATTGACTTTATTCATTCAACTTGATAATCGATAATGGAAATTAGATTATGAACTAATTAGCAAAGATATATTCAGTAATGAAAATTGGATTTTGAATTTTTAGCAAGGAGAGATCCAATTATTATTATTATTATTATTATTATTGGTTCGGCATGCCTTTTGACTTTAAAACGGTTGCTTGTATCTTAGATTGAGATTGAAACACAATGTAAAAATATCAGGATTTATTTGAAATGATTTGGAAAAAAAGTTCAGCACCTGTTGCAAACCTGACTTAACCCTTTAGGGTTGGGACTTGCAGTACTTAGGAAAAAAATGTAGGTATATATGATCTAATAATATGATACTATTCTTGTTTTTAGAATTAATTTACTTATATGGATATATTTTTCATATGTTAATTTACATATCGTCAATATTTATATGAGATTAATTTTGAGAAGGAGCTCTGCTTTACGAAGTTGAAGCGGAACTCGCCTTTTTCTATTGTGGGAGTAGCAAGTTTGTGTAATTACTGAAGGCAATTTCACAATACACCAAATTACAAGATTGCCAACGTGATAATGTAAAAAGAGGAGCTCCACTCAACACCGTGAAGCAGAGCTCCTCTTTGTATTGAAACTGTATTTATATTTGTGCTCAAGTTTTTTGTCATTCATCTCATGGACTATTGTCCATTATTCCATATCAGACAGTGACGTGCATGTCCATTTCTAACTAAGGAGAATTCAGTATGCAAATCCTTGACTACTCATCGAGAGGATTGCTAAACCCCATTACTGGAATTTGGAAATGCTCTATGCAGAGAGAGATCTACAGACTTGGCGTGAGCATGGATGTCGCCACCGGACGATGATGGAGAGATATCTCTCTCCCCTTCTTACAAGAACCCTAAGAACAAAGGAAAACATCTAAGAAAAAAAAAGAACCAAAGAAAGAGAAAAAAAAAAGAAAAAAACAGAGAAATTGCTACCACTTACCACCAGAAACAAGCAAGAGGTGATGGGATCTGGCCTCAGGATGCTGCGGCGACGCCGGCGAGAGCCAAGAGATGCGAGAGGAAGAAAAGTAGAAACTAGAAACTACTATGGGTTAAGGTTTTTGGTATTATATATGAGGTTCCAAATTACATACATACCCTCCTATGGTTGGGGATTTACACATAAAACCTCAAAGCCTTAAAATTATAAGGGGGTTGATTGGGTACTCCAAACTTATATACTAAGTTAATCGGTTCAGATATTTTGGCGAAGGGGATCGACCACTATCCGTATCCACTCCATTTATAAACAGATACCCCTAATAATTATCCGAATTCAATCCGCCGAATACCTATTCAGATAAAAATCTGCTGAAACAGATACAGATATGGATTCAAAGAAGATCAGGATATTTATCCGGACCGTTGACTGCTCTACTTATAATTGGGTTGTGAGCAAGGGAATTTACCACCTTTCCTTCTGGGCCTGGCCCTACGGAGGAAAGACGCTAAACGCCTAAAATAAGAATCACTACCTATTTAATTAAGGGAAAATAGGATCCCAAATATACAATGGACAAGGCCTAAGTTCCAAAATGAGATTCTAGGTAAGTGATTCTTTTAAGTCCTAGGGAAGGTGTTAGGCACCCTAGGGTCCCCATTTGGAGATGGTAACCTACTTCTTATGTCTAAGCCAATTAAAGAAGAAATTCAAATAAAACTTAAGTATGTTATTTAATTATACTAATTAAGCAAATAAAGCAAGATTAAGGGGAAAAGGGAAACTAATCCTAAGTGAGCTAGACCCGTTAGGATTGCTTACTTACCCGAGTTGGCAAAATCAAGTCATAGTAGTTCTTACAAGTAAGCATGCTAAGTTTGTTGGTTAATTGAATATTTTTGATATTTTGGTCATATTTGAATGTTTTTGGTATTTTGAAATTTTATCATGTTTTTTTTTTTTTTTTTTTTTTTCATATAGGTAGGATTTTGGCAAACTTAACTAAGGTCAAATTTAATTCAAGAGAAAGCTTAAGGAAAAGTTAGGTTAAGAGATTATATTTAGGACATAAAGAGGGATGTGCATTATGAATAGTAAATGGTCTATTGCCAACACCTATTTTGTTAGATTGGTGTTGACAATAAATCAAATACCATTACATTTGGTATGAGACATTTTGGATAATATCTTTTTTAAGTCTTTAAACCATCTTTTACCCATTCAAAATAAAACGCGAAAGAAAAAAAAAGTGATAAGTAGAGAAAATAAAAACCCATCCTCTCTTCTCTAATGTAGTCCCTTTACACCATTATGAATAATATAATGGGACTCTAAATATGAAAATTGGAGTGAGGATGAGCTTTTCCAAATAATTCTAGAAAAATGTCTAGAATCATAAATAAATAAATAAAATAAAAGGAAAGGAATAGCTTTAGCTTCTACTCTCTATAGGTCTACCCATATCCACATTATTGGGTACATAAAAAAAATATATTTACGTGAAAGGAAAAAGGAGGATTTCTCCTTTCTTTTGAGGTGGGGTCCCTCTACACTATTATATTGGTGTAAAGAGGTTCAACTAAACTTGAGAAGAGAGAGGCCTTCCCAAATGGTTCTAGAAAAAGACTAGAAACCAATAAAAAAAGACAAATAAATATGAAGTAAAAAAGAAGATGAAGAATAAAGGGAGGAGTGTCTATTCATCCAAGACTTCTTTTTTCAATGCTCCAAGAGGTGAGAGTTTCTAGAGTCCACAAAGGAAGAGAGTTAGTGAAGAACTTTAGGCGTTTAGTCCTAAAATTCTCTACACATTTTAAATCTTAGTTTTTTCTCACTTTCTTCAAGACTAAAAAGAAATATAAAGGGTGAGAGTCTTCTAAGGGATCATGAGGCCTAAGAGTTTTTGGATGGAGATGATAAAGAATTCAGGTTTCCACTTGAGATTTTAGAGGTGGGAGAAATGACTTATGAAGGTCTTGTATTTAAAGAGTTTTCAAGGGGTAGTGAAAATTTGGTAATTAATAGAGGGTTTGGTGAGAAGAATGAAGGTGATTGGTTGGTCAAAAGGGGTATAATTGATGATTGGGTAGTAAAAAATGTGTGTACTTGGTGAGAGATGATTTGGTGGTCAAAGGGAGTGTAAGAGAATTAGTTATTTTGTAAGAGGTGTAAGAAAGTAAGAGAAGTGATTGGTTAGTCAAAAAAATATGTACTTAGTGAGAGGTGATTGAGTGGTAAAAAATGTGTCTAAACACAAAAATGTGGCTATTTAGGGTTTGAAAAAGAAATAAAAGATCTTTTGTAGGAAAGTGAAAAGTGGGCTTGGGTTTGTGGGTTTTGGATATGATTTGAGTGGATGTAGGTATGTGGACTAAATCTTATGGATCATGAGTTGTTAGTAGATGAATCATGGTTGTGGTTATTGGACTTTAGCTATGCAATTGGGTTTGAGCTATGATAATTAGGCTTTTGCTGAAGCAATTGAGTTTAGCTAAGACAATTGGATAATTGGGCTTGACTACTTGGGTTTGGGTAATGATATTAAGTAATTGAGATTGATTGAATTGTTTGGTATAAGTTTGGTCAAATGGGCTTGGGCCTTGGGTGAACTTTGAAGCATTTGAAGAAGCGGGAAGAGGGATAGGGGGTGCAAAAATAAGGTACTTACATCGGTAGTTTGGAAATTTTAACATAAAAGAAAGGTAATTTTATCAACAAAAAACCTTTTTCTTGTAAGTCTCAAATAGTCAAATTACCCCTGTTAAGGGATATTTTTGGGATGAGCAATAGTCCCCTCGTCGGCCCCGAGGAGGGGACTATTCCTCCTCGCTTTCACATAGCTAGCCCTTCAACTCCAATTAACTCGGGTTAGTTTTTTTAACCCTTTAGTTAAATTTATTTTAATTTATTTTTCTAAAAACTAAGGGTAGATGGGTGAACCCTAAGGGTGGATGAATCTTAACCACGATTAAATAGGGTAAGAAGGGGGACACATGGCAAGAAAATGGAGCCAAGAAGCCCCTCCTCGCGTCACCGACTGAGGAGGCGACTATTTTCCTTTTGGGATGCTTGATTTAATATTTCATTTTAATGATTAAAGTAATTTTTTTAAAAAAAGATTAACTTGCAGAAGCTCAAAGCATTAGAAGTGGCTTAATTTTGGCTGATAACGTAGGGGTGCAACGACTGGTTTTGAAATCTTACGCCAAGGCTGTAATCGATACTATCAATATACCAGTTACTGCTGCGTGGGAGTTAGTACGTACCCCTTAATTTGGATATCAACCAGTTGATGTCCTTTTTTTGTAATGTTATTATTAAGCATATTCCTCGGGTGCTTAATGGGGAAGCCCACCACCTAGCTAAGGGGGCTCTCCGTATGAATGTAGATAACGTTTCTATGTTGGTTTAATGATATTTAACCTTTCACCAAAAAAAAACACTACGGATCGAAGCTCTAGTTGAAAAGATAATGGAGCTATTTGTCAAACTATATTTACTTTGATATGCTCCCTGATGTTAAATTTCATATTTATATAGAAATTTATGATGCTTTCTAGTGCTATTAGAAATTCAATTAATTTAACTTTTCTAAAAACAGAATGGGTATAGGAAAAAGATTGTGATCTTCCCAATTAGAATGGACTAACTAGAAACTAATGCTTATAGGAAATAAATTCTCATGTGGAAGAACACATTTGTCATCATGTCATTATCTCTTTTAGAGCATTCCTAGCAGCCTCACCAAATTTGCCACACCAAAACAGCTAAAACTCACAAAAAGTCAGGTTGGTGAGCCACTTTTTTAAAACACTCCCAGCAATCTCACCAAAATAGCCAAAACTATCATTATTTTATTATTTGTGTCACTTCCGCAATTAAAAAAAAGGAGAGAGAAACATTTATTTTATTTGTGTCGGCCCATAAAGGAGGGAAAGAGAGGTATTTTGGTTTGGTGAGTGTACACATTGGTGAGTACTATACACTCACCAAACTAAAATCTTCAAATTTGTGAGGCTGCTGAGACGATATTTTACACTTTTTAGCCAATTGGCTCACCAAAATAGCTAAAAAACTATTTCGATGAGGTTACTAAGAATGCTCTAAGGGCATTCCTAGCAGCCTTGCCTCACCAAAATTGCCAAAACTCACAAAAAGTCATGTTGGTGAGCCACTTTTTTAAAACATTTCTAACAGCCTCACCAAAATAGTCAAAACTATCATTATTTTATTATTTGTGTCACATCCACACAAAAAAAAAGGGAGGGAGAAACTTTTATTTTATTTGTGTGGGTCCATAAAGAAGGAGGGAAAGAGAGGTATTTTGGTTTGGTGAGTGTACAGTGACTCACCAACATTGGTGAGTCACTGTACACTCACCAAACTAAAATCTTCAAATTGGTGAGGTTGTTGGAGACGGTATTTTATACTTTTTAGTCAATATGCTTACCAAAATAGCTAAAAAACTATTTTTGTATGACTGCTAGGAATGCTCTTAGTCTTTATCTCTATATATCTAGGAGAATATACAATTACATCCCCTGAGGTTTGACAAAAATTCACATAGACTCCCTTAGTTTTCAAAAAATACATTAAGTACCCTTACTTCTTTACTACTATAATGAGAATTGGAGGGTTGAGGTGTTGATTGAATTTTATTTTTTTTAAATCTCTTAAATTGAGAATTAGAGGGTTGAGGCGTTGATATGAGTTTTAAAATTTTAAAACTCTTAAAGATAACACATAACTTAATAACTGTATTTCTTTTATATAGCATTCGGATAGAGCACGATTCCTCAATTAAAATATCTCCCCTTATCTAACGCCCACCCAATCTCTCTCTCTCTCTCTCAGCGATTTCAAAATCGATTTCTAAAAAAAAACCAGAGAGTATAAACAATTTCGGTAACCAAATATAGGAAGAATCGTTTACAGACCCCTATTGATTTCTCATTCATTTCCGTATTTTTAAAATTTCATAAAACCGCTTTTCAACGTTAGAAAACCAGATTCGCGGTTTCGGATCTTGGATTCTCCTCTCATTGGTATTCAAAACCGCTTTTGAACATCGAAAAATCATTGTTTTTTTTTTAAGCGTAACTTTATATTTCGAAATTCTTAAACTATCCTTATATAAAACAAAATTTTGATTCAATATTTTACTTTAATGTATTAATGTTTTATTGTAATTCCTAAATTACCCCTTATCTATTTAAAGAATAGAATCACGCCAATTGTGATTGAACGGGAGAGTTCAATCTTCACTCTCACGTGTATCGCACATGCCACCCGCTAGTTTTAAAATAATGGCACTTAGACCCCATCCATTAGTTGACCGTTAGTTAACACACATAAATGCTGATGTTATGTGATGAAGTATATAAAATTCTAAAATTGCTCCTCTAATTTTCAGAAAACACTATTCTTACTCCAAAACATTATTTATTTAATATTTAAAATCCGGTTCTCACCCATGAGGTCGCCATGTGTCCCTTTTGACACCCCTTAACCGTGGTTAAGATTCACCCACCCATCCATGTTTTTTTTAAATATTAATTATTTTTTGAAAACAAAATTAGAGTTTTTTTAATATTAAAAAAAGATTTTTAGTATCACCCCTTGAGGTCGCCACGTGTCCCTTTTGACACCCCTAAACAGCGGCTAAGATTCACCCACCCATCCATGGTTTTTTGAGGTCGTCACGTGTCCCTTTTGACAACCCTTAACCATGGTTAAGATTCACCCACCTATCCTTGTTTTTTTTACATATTAATTTTTTTTTGAAATTAAAAAAAATAGAGTTTTTCTAATATTAAAAACAGTTTTTTAATATCATTCCTTGAGGTCGCCACGTGTCCCTTTTGACACCCCTTAACCGTGGTTAAGATTCATCCACCCATCCATAGTTTTTTTTTATTAAATATTAATTCATTTTTGAACAGAAGAAGAGTGACGACGGTTCTTCTAACCTGCTGTTTAATAAATAAATGGAAAATAAACTTCCTACGCTTGGATCATTCAAGGCTTTTTTTTGGCTCTTCCGCCCAAAAAGAAAAGAAAAAACGTGAAAAAAAAACGAGCTCTCTCTTCTGGAAGGAAGGAGGAATATTGCTGGGTTGAGGCGGACCCGACCATATGTTTTTTAAAATAAAAGAAGAAAAAAGAAAGGAGAGGCTACAGGCTACCCACCCACCATCATGTGCAGCAGTGAGACACGGCCAGGGACACCAACCCAAGACCTCTCAAAAGTCAAAACCAACCAAACAAAGGAACCATACCTGGGACAATGGCCGGGAGAAGGAAAAGTCCGGCGATCGGGATCGATCTCGGGACGACTTATTCGTGTGTTGCAGTTTGGAAACAGGATCGTATTGAGATCATAGTTAATGATCAAGGTAACAGGACCACTCCTTCGTATGTCGCTTTCACTGATTCTGAGCGCTTGATTGGAGATGCTGCCAAGAACCAGGTCGACATGAATCCTATCAACACCGTTTTTGGTAAATTTCCCCTCCTCCATCTTTAATTATGGTGTTTTTCATTTATTGAGACTTTTTTTTTGAGTCGTTATCTGTTACATCTTTCAATGATTTAATCAATTTTTACCCACTCGGATCTTTAACTTTGTTATCAGTTATAACTTAGGGATTGAAGGTCAGTCCATTTGAGTTTCCCGCCTATATTAATAACTACTAATGTACCAAAAAAATTGATTTTTGGTTTTTAATTGAGCAAGCCATTTTTAGCAGTTTTGAATTGTCGATTTCTCCAATTGTTGATCTGCTGATAAAGAAGTACATTTCGATGGATTTCCTTAATTCTTTCACAATCATGTGATGCATACATGTTTAAAAGGTAAATGGTTTTCCAATGATGTTCTCTCGCTTGTTCCTTCAGATGCGAAGCGCTTGATTGGTAGGAGATTCAGTGATGACTCTGTCCAGAGCGACATCAAGTTATGGCCCTTTAAGGTCGTGGCCGGCCCTGGTGACAAGCCCATGATCGTGGTCACCTACAAGGGTGAGGAGAAGCAGATTCCTGCTGAGGAGATTTCCTCCATGATCCTTGTAAAGATGCGCGAGACTGCTGAGGCATTCCTTGGTTGCACTGTCAAGAATGCAGTCGTCACTGTTCCTGCCTACTTCAATGACTCTCAGCGACAGGGTACAAAGGATGCTGGTGCCATTGCTGGCCTCAATGTCATGCGAATCATCAATGAGCCCACTGCTGCTGCTATTGCCTATGGTCTTGATGAGATGGCAGCAAACAGCATTGGTGAGAAAAATGTCCTAATCTTTGATCTGGGTGGCGGTACTTTTGATGTCTCTATCCTCGCCATCAAACAGGGTATCTTGGAGGTGAAGGCCACTGCTGGTGATACTCACCTTGGAGGGGAGGATTTTGACAACCGTATGGTTAACCACTTTGTTCAGGAATTCAGGAGGAAGCACAAGAAGGACATCAGCGGGAACGCTAGGGCTCTTAGGAGGCTGAGGACATGCTGTGAGAGGGCAAAGAGGACTCTCTCATCCACTTCTCAGACCACTATTGAGATTGTGTCTTTGTATGATGGTATTGATTTCTATTCCATCATCACCCGTGCCAGATTTGATGAGCTCAACATGGATCTCTTCAGGAAGTGTATGCAAACTGTTGAGAAGTGTATGAAGGATGCGAAAATGGACACGGGCAGTGTCCACGATGTTGTTCTTGTTGGTGGGTCCACGAGAATTCCCAAAGTGCAGCAGTTGTTGCAGGATTTCTTTAATGGGAAGGAGCTATGTAAGAGCATTAACCCTGATGAGGCAGTTGCGTATGGTGCTGCTGTTCAAGCTGCTATCTTGAGCGGTGAGGGTAACAAGAAGGTCCAGGACATAGTTCTTCTGGATGTCGCCCCCCTGTCTCTTGGTGTGGACACTGTTGGTGGGGTCATGAGTGTGTTGATCCCAAGGAACACCCCCATTCCAACCAAGAAGGAGAAGGTGTTCACTACTCAATTGGACAATCAAACTAGTGTGTATATCCAGGTATACGAGGGCGAGAGAACAAGAAGCAAGGACAACCACCTGTTGGGACAATTTTGCTTCTCCGGCTTCCACCCAGCTCCCAGGGGTGTTCCTCTGATTATTGAGTGCTTCGAAATTGATGCCGACGGTATCTTAAATGTTTCTGCAGAGGACAAAACTACGGGTCTCAAGAACAAGATCACAATCGTTAATGACAAGGGTAGGCTCTCCAAGGAGGAGATTGCAAAGATGATCCAGGAAGCGGAGAAGTACAAGGCTGAGGATAAGGAGCACAAGAAGAAGGTCGAGTCCAGGAATGCTTTAGAGAACTATGCTTACAATATGAGAAACACATTGAATGATGAAAAGATAAGTGCTAAGCTTGCTCCTGCTCACAAGAAGAAGATTGAAGATGCGATCAAGGAGGCCATTCAGTGGCTTGACAACATCCAGCTTGCAGAGGCTTATGAGTTTAAGGATAAGATGAAGGAATTGAAGAGCATATGCGATCCCATCATTTCCAAGAGAGTTTATTAAGGTGATGAAGAAAATTGTGTGGACTCTTATGGTTTTCAACAAAAAAAAAAAAAAAACATCATTTATGCTTGTTTCTTGGATCACATAATTGCCTCCAATGCCCACTTAATTGAATCACATATCCACAAAACACATAACATAAAGAATATCTATATTATATTATTTTTTAATCAAAGTCATGCATTTTAATAGTATGAAATTGCATGATATAATTCATGTTTTCGAACCCAAATATTTGGGATACGCAATGATGATACATATATATTAGAATTCTTGAGCTAGTTAAGATGATTGATGGAACATAGAAATTCATTTACAGGGGTACTTGCTTAGTGATCAGGGCCACCATTTATCTGCTCTCTCCAGGATATGCAAAATCTCAACACTATTGGATGATCTTAATCATTTGATTTGAAGTTTTTTCTTTTGCAGGGCATTGACTTTATTGATTCATATCGATAATGGAAATTAGATTATGAACTAATTAGCAAGGATATATTCAGTAATGAAAATTGGATTTTGAATTTTTAACAAGGAGAGATTCAATTATTATTATTATTATTGGGTCGGCATGTCTTTTGCCTTTAAAACGGTTGCCTGTGTCTTAGAATGAGATTGAAACATAATGTAAAAATATCAGGATTCATTTGAAAGGATTTGGAAAAAAGTTTAGCACTTGCTGCAAACCTGACCCTTTGGGACCGGGACTGACAATACTTAGAAAAAAAAATGTTTTCTTGTTTTTGGAATTAATTTACTCATATGGATATATTTTTCATATGTTAATTTACATATCTTCGATATTTATATGAGATTAATTTTGAGAAGGAGCTCTGCTTTACGAAGTTGAAGCGGAGCTTGCCTTTTTCTACTATGGGAGTAGCCGTTTATAATTACTGATAGAGGCTGGGGCAATTTAACAATATACCAAATTACAAGATTACCACTGTGATAGTGTAAAAAGAGGGGCTCTGCTCAACACGGTGAAATAGAGCTCCTCTTTGTATTGAAACTGTATTTATATTTGTGCTTAAGTTTTTTGGCATTCATCTCATGGACTCTCTGTCCATAATTCCATATCACACAGTGACATGCGTGTCCATTTCTAACTAAGGAGAATTCAGTATGGAAATCCTTGACTACTCATCGAGAGGATTGCTAAACCCCATTACTGGAATTTGGAAATGCTCTATGCTGAAACTCTATAATACTTAAACTGTTAAGAGGCACATTTGTCGATGCAAGCGAACTTTGACGTCCCTGGTGGCAACAAACAAATTGCGATAGACTTCAAGGGCAGCGTTGGGGAAGGGTGCGGCATGATCGAATGGACAGAGCATCCACCTTATATCTCTCCTCGAAGTGGTTGCTCCTATTCTTGCAACTATGGGGGGACTTTTACCTCAAATAAATGCCTCAATAACTGCGGCATGCCATCTCAGATGCTGTAAGTGTAGAGCTTTTGCTCATAGGAGTTACTGAGCGTTACTCATAATACTTCCCAACATTACAGGTACCATGTGCCTCTTTCACGGGTCCAGCCAAGTGGTAATTGTCTGGTGTTGTTTGAGGAGATAGGAGGGGATCCTACACAGATATCTTTTCTAGTCAGAGATTTATAGAAGCAGAGAAGAAGAAGGTGGATAAATTGAATGGAATAGGATCATCGGGTTGAATCAGTGGGGCATCTTCCACTTCCATAGATCTACCTTAGAAATAATAACCGTCTGATTGGAAAAAACAGAGTGAGAACTATGGGGTATAAGTATAACATTACAAATCATATGTTAGTCAGAACAAAAAAGATGCGCACAGGCCTCAATTTTTCCTACATGAGGCAATCCATATGTTGTTGGGGAGTTCAAAATCTGAACAATGGATCTGAAAGCATTTCATATTGCTAGAATTTCAGGCTTAGCATGGTTTCCTTTAGTTACAGCAAGTTATGAATCTCCCATTAAGCGTCGCCTTCAATCCATATATTCTAAAGTGTAGGTGATCAACAATGGTTCTGAACCTCATCCTTGATTCGTTTCCATACAGAACAACATAAAAAATAAAAGCTCCTTTGCGAACCAGAAAGCCCATCTCTTTGTTGAGAAAAAGGGTGGCAATGTATTGTGCTGTGTCCAAGATTTTAAAGCATCAATGGGTTACATGCACAAAAGATGGGCTACTGCTCTGATGCCAGAGACTCCTTCATGTTGCATAGAACACCCTTGTTGTGTGTATTTCTAAACCACCACATTGCTTAGAGCCATGTCCGCGGTACATTGACAGAAGGTAGAACCAGATGTATTTCGATCGATGTCTGCATTAAGTGTTTCTTTTGTTGGGAACTTACCCACTCATTGGTTTTGATGTTGAAGCACACACAATAAATATGCCATATCAGGAACACCCACTACACATCCATTTTACCCTTATATAGTTCTCTTCTCACCTCACGATAGGAGTTAGGACTCGGTCCTCCCGCCATGTTAGGATCCTGGTCCTTAATCACTCAAGGGATTTTTGGAGTATTGGTTAAGTTCATAACAAATGGTATCAGAACTAGCACTACGTTTCGCAAGTTCGAGTCTCTGAGGGGTGACTTGGGAAAGGGTAACCTGGATGCCACGAGCCATAGTGAGTCGCCATAGGAAAATGGCTACTTAAATATCACGGGCTATTAAAAAAAAAAAGACATGCCAGAGTGAAAGCCAGTGGGCCACTGTGGATGTCAATTGTAGAGCGTGTTGGAATGTTACAATCCCAATTGTATATGAGCCTAGCTTTGCACTCCTTAACTACCAAAGGAACTTTGGAGTATTGGTTAAGTTTGTACTTAGGGGCAGAGCTGAGATTTTCTATTTGGGGGCACACAATGGTTGATTGAAAATATTAATAATTCTTGATGGATTTGTGGAGAATGATTAGACTGTAAGAAATATTTAGGGTATAGGGATGCCCCCATTTTTTTTAACACCTAAGTTTTGGTTATTTCCTCCATACATTTCATCCATATCTTACGGTAATTGTTTCTTCTTATTATGAGCAGTTGTCCCTTGCCACATGACTATGTCTTGTTAAATAATTAAATAATATAGTATAAAATAGTTATAATTTATAGTTATAATTTAGTTGAGCTTAACCATTGTTTAAAATAGGTTAAAAGGGACACAAGACATTGCAGTCAGCTATAGGAAGGAGACCTTGCGGTCCCCTTCTCAGGACTCTTATTATTGTTATTATAATTGAACTAATACTAATAATTTAATGTTAACAATTTGATTGTGTACTAATATTAACAATCTAATGGTACAAAAATTCCGTTGCGTTGCTCTTTGAGTTGCATTTTCCACCTCAAGCACAAATGAATGAGGAAAGTTGCATTTCAGGTTGGAAATCAATATATAAAAAATTGGCTTAAACATGTGATATATATATATACATATATTTTTTTTTTTTTTGTTCTTTTGGTTTTGACCCTTGAGGGTATGGCTAGTCATTTCAAGCCATTTGAGGGCTAAGGTAAGGCCAGGCCCGGCCCGATAAGACCTAGGCCCGGCCCTGATAATACCTTTCCGCTTCTGTTCCTATTGTATTCACTTTCCACGAAGCTCATTCCTGTTGTCGTGGTTATTCCACAATTGCATCTTCTAGGTTTAGCTTATTTGTGAACAAGTCCAAATCATGTAACGGTATTAATATAAAAATGGCTCAGATCCTCTCGAGTTCTAACTCGAGAGAATCCTCTCGAGTTGGAACCCTAGAGGTCGCCACGTGTCTCCTTTGACACCCCTTAACCATGGGTAAGGTTCACCCAATCCTAGGGTTCACTCACCCATCCTTGGTTTTTTTTTTTTTTTATTAATTATTATTTTTTAAATTAAAAAAATATTTTTAATATTAAAAAACTCTAAAAGCAGTTTTTTTATTTTAAAAAATAATAATTAATAAAAAAAAAAAAAAACCAAGGATGGGTGAGTGAACCCTAGGATTGGGTGAACCTTACCCATGGTTAAGGGGTGTCAAAGGAGACACGTGGTGACCTCTAGGGGTTCAACTCGAGAGAATTCTCTCGAGTTGAACTCGAGAGAATCCTGTGCCAACATGTAATGTAAAATCCGATTTTGATTGTAACTGGGATTAGGGTTTTTGATCAATATTAGTTTAGCTGTGGTTAAAAAAAGAATCATATAAGTAGGTGGGAGTCCGCAAGCAAACAACCGGAGGTGATTTCCAGTCAAAATCTACGCATTCAAATGGTGGCTTCCTATTTTATTTATATTTATTTTTACACGAGCCATGTGCGGGACAATCAACAAGTTGAAAAAGAACCTTTTTCTCGTCCCTCTACCGCCAGCTAACGCATCATCTTTGTAGTGTTACAGATGAAACTTCCTCCGGTTCTAGAGCGCGTTTTAGGGTACAGATGAAACTTCCTCCTGTTCTACACATCATCTTATGTTTCCTTCTTCTTCCCGTGCTTGACTGCATAAATAGCGTCGACTGTCCGTCAAGACGGGACCCAGGAAAACTTAAATGGTTTCGCACCCTCTCGTTATACTGCTTTCTACTTCCAACCCCACTATCTTTGCCGTTTGATTCACGATTCAATACGCAATTTTTCTTAAAAATATCCCAACTCGATCCAAATGATAAATACCCAAGGAAACCTCTACTTTTTTTTATATTTTCTCATATAAGATTTTCAAAGCTTTTAGTTTATAATTTATAGAGAGAGAACCGTTTCAAATATCAAACGTCGATTTTTTCTACAAAGAAAGTACAGAGAAACTACCAGAGAGCTTTTACGTAGCCATTCTGAGATTCAGCCAAAGTTCCAAGAAGCTTCGTTCAGTTTAAAAAAACACAGAAAAGAAAAACAAAAACCTAACTACTAAAGTTTTCTCCATTCTGATTATCTCTATATATATAAAGTATCAGGATAGTAGAACCAGTATGGTTGGAAGAAGAAGAAGAAGGTCACTTGAGCAGAGTAGAATTCGTAGCTTCTTGGTTTGTTTTTCCACTTTCTTGTAGAAGTTCTATGGGTTTTAACTCTTGAATTAATTTTTAGTAGAATTTAGATACTGATCGCATGATCATAAATTTTGATCAGAGTTATATTTTCTCTTGGAATCTCAGTTCAATTCAAGTAATCGATCATATGCTTAATTCCATATGTTTATTTATTTATGCATTTAATCAAATTATCTAACCCCGCGATGACTTCAAACTTTATTAATCACAGGTAAGCGACTGAGGATACGATCAACGCCAAGTTAGCTGTGTAGAAAAGAAAGAACCTCTCAAAATGACTCCAACTAGACAACTTCACCCTAGCCACCCAAAGCACGAGCTTGAATGGGTAAACCGTCAAAAATCATACAAGTGTGATGGTTGCAAGGAGGGTGGATTTGGACCAAGATACAGATGTGATCGTTGCGACTACGATCTCCACGAGGCCTGCATGTTTCCCAAATCCCCAACTACCCATGATTTCTTTAAAGAACGTTCCTTCAAGTTCTTCGATCGCCCGCAAGGGAATGGAGAGCGATACTGTGATGCATGTGGAAGAGATATAGAAGGATTTGTGTACCACTGCAAAGAAGCTAACCTTGACTTCCACCCATGTTGTGTCAACCTAACTAGGGTTATAAAAGTTGGGGTGACAGAATTTCGTATTTGTGAGGAGGAGGCACCATCGAAATGCTGCTATTGTGAGAAGAAAAATCTGGGGAAAGATACTAAGGGTAGGTCGTATGCGTCGACGTGCGAGAATTCTTACTATCTTCACGTGGCCTGTGTTACAAAGATGATTGCTGAGAACTCGAAGAAGGACTATTTTAGATCAGGCGATGGTGATAATGAGAACTGTCTGGTTTTGAAGAATAGGGTCCCAGACCGCCGACTTTCCCTTAATAGGAGTAGTAAGGGTGGGAAAAAGAGCAGGTTTTGGAAGATAGCAGAAATAGTCTTGAGTACTCTCACGGCTATCCTTTTTGGAAATCCAACTCCGGTGATCATTAATGTTTTGCTTCTCGCGTTGAACCCGTAGTTTTTATCTTGGTGATCATTAATACTATCATAGCTATAGTATTATTATCAGTATCGATTAATTCTTATTTATTATTTTCTTTTCTTGGGTGGGTGGATAGTAGGAAAGAAAATATAAGAAATGTAGTAAGGTGTATGGTATGATGTTTGTACCCGAAGTTGTTTTTCATCTTTATATCTTTAGTATTATAAAGGAGAGAAGGATTGATGTTTGTTTGTATCTTAAGTTGTTTGTCTATGTCTTTATGGGGAATGCTAGCCCCAGATTTGGAAAGGTCACTTGACGTGTCGGATTCATAGGCAAATTGAGGGAGTATGGAATCTGGAATCTGGGGCTAGCAAAGTGAGGGAGTATATGGAATCTGGGGCTAGCATTCCCCTATCTTTATATCTCTACTATGAGAATGAGAGATGGGACGTTGATGAAGTTTCTACTCACTATAATATATTAAAGAACTTTGGTATTAAGACCGTTTTAGGGCTGAGACCATCAAACCGTGTAGTTGTGAACGAGATTTTAGGTAGGGCTCATTTTAGCATAAAACTTATTCAAATAAATGCTTTCTAATTAAACTCTAAAAGTTAAAAGTTATTTATAATGATAGAATGGTCCGAAAATCCTCTAAATAAGTAAATAAACTCTTTTTCAAAAAATAGTTTTAGATTGCTTATTAAATAAGTGGTAAAATCACTTATTGCTAAAATTTTAGATATCACAAAAGTATTATAAAATAGTCTAATTACTACATAAGAACTTAATTTAGTAGGATAAGTCAATAAACTTTTATTTTAAGTTTTATTTATCACCGACTTAGACTTTAGATTGACTTCATTAAAATAAAAAAAATGTTTCACATATATAGACTTCATATTGACTTTGTTAATGAATAAATAAAATTCTTAATTAATAAATATAAGATCATACGGCTTTCTAATATTGTTTTAATTATCTGGTTGACTAAAGAATAACGACAGTTTAAACTAGAATTATTGTTTAGACGGACAAACATCCAAAGTATGCACTCATAGATTTTTCCTATCACGTGAAGCTGCCTTAAAAACCTTGTTTATGTTAAAAACTCAGTGTAGCTTTCCAAAGACGCAGTCGTTAGACCTATTTATATTTCTTAAACATCAATAAAAGAGAGCTTGAGGAAGCATATGCGAAAGTATGAAATTATACGATTAGTAGACCGTTATACAACTCACATACCAAGGTGACTCGGTCAAAAAGAAATAGCCCTGGCGCCTGAAAGTAGCCTTCAATATAAATGATGACACAGCTCAAGCCCATATAGTGGAATCACCCTCTCTTAGTCCGTGGTTCTATTTAAACTTACCATATAATTTTTATTCACATATTTGTATTCTAGACTTCCAGTAGCTAAATTGACTAATATTCTGGACCATAATGGCACAACAAGGTCACAAGTTGGATCTAAATTCTTGGCAGCAATGTAAAGAAAAGAAGAAAAAAAAAGGCCAGATAAAAAAGTCTTTAATGAACGGTCCCTAATAACGTGACACATGGCGGGTTACTCTAAAATCTAATAATTGGATGTGTCAAGGTGGGTCTCCCAAGAGAAATGTGACAAAAAAATCAGCTCCATCAAACATTTATAGATCATCCGATTGAAGATAAGAAGATCAGACATTTCTATAACCTAGATAATGTCCAGTGAACCCTAGAAGTTACTGTTGATAAACAAGGGCCTCAGCGGATGGTCTAAACAAAAATAAATAAGATATTTGGATGGACTAAACAAGTCCGATCAGACTGATTTTTTGACACGTGTCTTCCAATGGACCCACCTTAACCTCCAATAGTCGGATTAAAAAAAAATTGAATGACTTAAAGGGGTCGCTCATTAAAAGCTTTAAGATGACTTATGCATCTCTTCCTATATATATAGAGAGAGAGAACTGTTTTTTTTTTACTAGATATTTATTTTTAAGAAAATGAGAGATTGCGAAAAGATTCTCAGTTAAGATTCATAGGTAGCACAAGCGCACATCACATAAATTAAAACAAGAGCAATGCTAAGCCTACTCCCATAAAGTCTACTCTCACTCTTTTTAAATAATAAAAATAAGGATTTAGTTAAAAACCACAAGTGCATTATCACAGAATCCTTGATTTTATTATCTAAAATGGGTGATGATAGACTTTTTGAGAGTCTACTTAGTAAATTTAACACTATTTTTTGGATTTTTAAAGGATTAAGCTTATCTAAAAGTCACTTTAATTGAACTTTAATGTCCTTCTAAATATTTTTTACTTCCCATTTTACCCTTATATATTTATCTACTAGGGCTGCACACAAGCCAAGCTAGCTCGACTTGGCTCGGATCATTTGAGCCAAGCTCAAGTTGATGATATTTCACGCTCGAACGAATCAAGCCAAGGTTTTATTTGAGCTCGAAAGTTTAAACATGACAAGCCCAAGCCAGACCTTGTTTGATTTTTCTTGGTTCATTTAAGGCACAATTTGGCTTTCGATATATATATATATATATATATATATATGTGTGTGTGTGTGTGTGTGTGTGTGTGTGTGCGAGCGCGCACGCGCGCACATATAATGTTTGTTTATTAATATTATTTATACAAATAAAAAAATAATATTTTATAACTTTCTTTATTATAGATTGTAATATAGGGGTTCTTTGCATATCAGCTGTTGTGTTCTAGCAGCTTTGCAAATACACTGTTATTAGTAACAATAACACGGTTTTGCAACAACCTCAATCCTTAGTTTCTTTTGACATCCGTTTGTTCTTATTAGAAAAATGATTATTATTCCCTTACGATATTTCTTAATCTCACAAATTGTTAACTACCGTTGAACTATTGTTAATAAGTTTTGTAATTAAGATTCACACCCTTAAGGATAAAGCATCTAACTCTGGTTATCTCCTTTTAACTCCCTTTAACTTAGGTTAAGATATACTAACCCTTAGAGTTAAAGCATCTAACCTTGGTTTTAAAAGAATTAATTTAACGTGTCCCCTTTGAATTCCCTTTAATTGTGGTTAAGATTCATTAACCTTAAGGTTGAAGTATCTAACCTTGATTTTTAGAAAACAAAAATAGAAAAAATTAATGTGTCCCTTTTTAACTCCCTTTAACTGTGGTTAAGATTCCCTCATCCTTAGGGTTAAAACCTCTAACTTTGGTTTTTAGAAAAAAAAAAGTTAAAAATTAACGTGTCTGTGAACTCCTTTTAACTGTGGTTAAGGTTCACTAACCTTTAGGATTAAAGCATCTAACCTTGGTTTAAAAAGATTAAAAATTTAAGGTGTCCCCTTTTAAATCCCTTTAACTGCGGTTAAGATCAACTAACCCTTCGGGTTAAAGCATCTATCCTTGGTCCTTGGTATTAAAACAAAAATTAACGTGTCCTCTTCCATAAGGGTTAGTGAACCTTAACCACAATTAAAGGGAGTTAAAGATAGGCTAATTTTTTTATTTTTTCCTAAAAAACAAGGTTTTGCTTTAACCCTAAGAGTTAGTTGATCTTAACCACAATTAAAGGTGGTTAAAAGGGGACACCTGAAATTTTTTATTTATTTTTCCTAAAAAACCAAAGTTAGATGTTTTAACCCTAAGGATCTGGTGTATCTTAACCACATTTAAAAGCAGTTAAAAGTGACATGTTAATTTTTTCTAATTTTCTTTTCTAAAAATGAAGGATAGATGCTTTAACCCTAATGGTTAATGAATCTTAACCACAGTTAAAAGGAGTTCATAGGGGACCGTAAATTGTTTTCTTTTAGAACCAATGTTAGATGCTTTAACTCTATTGTATCTTAACCTAAGTTAAACAGAGTTAAAAGAGGACACATTAATTTTAAAAAAAAACTAGGGTTAGACTAAGGGTGTGAATCTTAATCACAAGGGTTAAAACTTGTTAAGCATAGTTAAAGGGTAGTTGAAGGCTTTGTAAGGATATGAAATATCTTAAGGGTATAATAGTCATTTTGTTAATAATAACAAACGGATTTCTAAGGAAACTAATGTTTGAGGTTATTTGGCTATCGGTTGCAAAACCATGAGTTAATTTGCAAAATTGTTACTCATAACAGTGTATTTGCAAAGCTACTATAACACAGTAGTTGATATGCAAAAACCTCTAATTTTTTGAGTCGAAGGATTAGTCCCAAATCATATTTTGGTATATGAATTTTCTGTAATTATTGTATTAATATAATTTATTAATAAATATATTTTATTAAAATTATGTAAAACTAAACAAAATTATTCCACGAATAAAGCTTAGCCAACCCAAGCTCGACTTAAATAAAGTTCAAGCTCGAACTGAGCTCGAGCTCGATCAAGCTTGTTTAAGCCAAACTCAAGCCTAAATATTCAAGCTCAAATCAATCTCAAGCTGAGTTCAAACATGTTCAAGCCAAGCTTAAATAGTTCTGATTTTGAGGGTTTTGGGAACCGGTTCCGACCAGTTCCCAATTGGTTCTACCGGTTCTGGCCGGTCCTCAAATAGTTATGATTTTGAGGGTTTTGGGAACCGGGGAAGGGGGTGGTTCTAGTTCCATTGGTTCGACCGGCCGGTCCGCTCCGGTTCTGACAACACTGATTTATAGCGTAACATGAAATGTAATATTTTAATTGTAAGTGGTGTTAGGGTGGTGATCTGAATTCAAATGGTGGGTTCCTACTTTACATGAGTCATGTGCAGGACATTAAAAAGTTTTCGAAAACTTCTCTACCGCCCAAAACATCTTCTTAGTAGGTGTAGAAGAAATTTCCCCCAGTTGTAAACTGTAAAGTGGAGCCAAATCCTCTATGGTGATAACCGGATTTGGCAAATCCGGTTATCACCCCTAGAGGTCACCACGTGTCTCCTTTGACACCCCTTAACCGTGGGTAAGATCACGCACCCCTAGGGTTCACCCACCCATCCTTGTTTTTTTTTAAAAAAAATATTAATTCTGTTTTTAAAATTTAACAACTGTTTTCAGAATTTTTTTAATATTAAAAACAGTTTCTTAATTTTTTTTTAAATTAATATTTAAAAAAAAAAAATCAAGGATGGGTGGGTGAACCCTAGGGGTGAGTGAACCTTACCCACGATTAAGGGTTGTCAAAGGAGACACATGGTGACCTCTAGGGGTGATAACTGGATTTTCCAAATCCGGTTATCACCGTAGAGGATTTGGCTCCACTTTACAGTTTACAACTGGGGGAAATTTCTTCCACAGCTACTAAGAAGATGTTTTGGGCGGTAGAGAAGTTTTCGAAAACTTTTTAATGTCCCGCACATGACTCATGTAAAGTAGGAACCCACCATTTGAATTTTGATCACCACCCTAACTCCACTTACAATTAAAATATTACATTTCATGTTACGCTATAAATCAGTGTTGTCAGAACCGGACCGGACTGTCGAACCGGTGGAACTGGAACTGTCTATAAATCAGTGTTGTCAGAACCAGACCGAACTGGCCGGTTGAACCGATAGAACTAGAACCACCCCCCTCGCCGGTTCCCAAAACCCTCAAAATCATAACTATTTGAGAACCAGCCAGAATCGAACTGGTCGGAACCGGTTCCCAAAACCTTCAAAATCAGAACTATTTGAGCTTGGCTTGAACATGTTTGAACTCAGCTTGAGATTGATTCGAACTTGAATGTTTAAGCTTGAGTTTGGCTTAAACAAGCTTGATCGAGCTTGAGCTTGAACTTTATTTAAGTCGAGCTTGGGTTGGCTAAGCTTTATTCATGGAATAATTTTGTTTAGTTTTACATGATTTTAATAAAATATATTTATTAATAAATTATATTAATACAATAAATTACAGAAAAATCATATACCAAAATATGATTTGGGACTAATCCTTCGGCTCAAAAAATTAGAGGTTTTTGCATATCAACTACTGTTATAGTAGTTTTGCAAATATACTGTTATGAGTAACAGTTTTGTAAATTAACTCATGGTTTTGCAACCAATAGCCAAATAACCTCAATCGTTAGTTTCCTTAGAAATCTATTTGTTATTATTAGGAAAATAACTATTATACCCTTAAGACAGAACAGATCCCATGAAGAGGACCAAAATATTAATTCTTTTATTAAATATTTTAATATTAAAAAACCTTTAAAAACAATTTTTAAAAAATAATTAATATTTTTAAAAAAAACAAGGATGGGTGAATCTTAACCACAGTTAAGGGGTGTCAAAAGGGACACGTGGCGACCTCTATGGGTGATAACCGGATTTGCCAAATCCAGTTATCACCGTAGATGATTTGGCTTCTAATTAAGATGATATTTTCTAAATCTATAAGCAATATTTAGACTTTAAATTGACTTCATTAAAATAAAAAATAAAATAAAATAAGACTTCAGATTGTTTTATTAAAATAGAAAAAAGGTCCACACTCCATAGACACGGTCGTTAGACCTATTCATAAGTCTTAAAGAGATCTTTAAGGAAGTATCTGCATAAATATACGTTTCACGGTGTCGGTTACACCATTAAAATTAAAGCATGAAATTATACGATAATAAGTAGATCATAATACAACTCAAATGCCAAAGTGAGTAAGTGTCCTTGCGGTCACTCAGTCGGCTAGGCAAAAAAATTGTTCTTTTAATCAAACCAAAGTCGAAAAATTAACTTCTCCGGTTGACTTTGAAATGGTAGGTTCCTACTTTGCAAGAGGCATGTGGGGAACATTGAGAAATTGAAAAACTTCTCTCCCGTCCAAAACATCTTCTAATTAGTAGGTGTAGAAGAAATTGCAAACTAGGAAAGCTTAATATAGTAAGCAATAGAAATTTCGTGTGCTTGACTGCGTTAAATAGCGTCAACCAGAACTCAAGAGACGGAACATACCCAGCAATAGAGGCAATTAAGCTGTACCTTTACAGAAACCCTTCCTAACCGACCGTTTCCTCGTTCCCACCCTCTGCTTTCTACTTCCACAACCCCATATTCTCTTTGCCATTTAACGTACGTAGAATACGCAATTTCTCCTTAAATCCCAACAATAACAATGATATAATAAGAAGATTAACTATGAACAAGAGCTCTGGTTGATTGATCAACCGGAGTAACCCAAAAAATGCCTTTTGAGCAATTGTAGTTGGTAACTATATTTTTTTCATAAATATCCATCCCTAGGGCATTTTTTTGGGTTGGTCAATCAGCTTGTTCATAGTTAATCTCAATAAAAAAAAAGATTAATTACGAACAAGAGTTCGGGTTGAAGAGATAATCGAAGCAACCTAAAAAATGCCTTATACATGGATATTTTGAAAATTATAAACAATGATTTAATTAACGTAAATACCTTTCTTTTATTTTTATAATTACCAAAATATCCATATAACTTTTAAACTAGTAAGATCAACGATAGTGACTGTCATTATCCTCTTCATAATTATTTTGCTTTAACTACATAAATAAGATGATGCCTTTGAAATCTATAACCAATATATAGACTTTAGAATGGCTTCAGTAAAATTAAGAAGAGTATTTCCATATGTTTTCCAAAAATAATATGTTTATATGGTTACGTGGTAGACTCAACAAGGATTCCTTGTAGAGGCTTCTATAAAAGATCCGGAAGGAGTAGGATTAGAAAAATCCTTTCCTTATCGTGTGAATGATCACTCCACCATTACTACTACAAAAAAAAGAGCACTCCACCAACTATTACTATTGCCATCAAGTCTAGGGCCATCTGATTAAGGGGCCAATTTCCGATCTAACTTGTCCACTAGCCTAATCCTTGAGCATTTTAGGGTTAAGGTTTATTACGAATGATATATCTCCACTTTATTATAATAAAGGTAGAGGAGCTCTGCTTCAAGGCGTTGAAGTCGAACTCCTCTTTTTACACTATGGCAGTGACAAGTTTGTAATTGCTGGGTAATTTTGTAACACACTAATTTATAAGATTGTCACGTGATAGTGGAAAAAGGGGCCTTGAGCAAAGCTCCTCTACCCTTATTATAATAAAGTAAAGAGATGCATCGTTCCTAATAACCTTAACTCTAAAATTCTCTAAATTGGCACCCTTAATTAGATGGCTCTAAACATGATGACAATATTAATAGTTGGTGATAGTTGGTGGAGTGATCATTCACACAATAAGGGAACGATTTTTCCAGCCCTACTCCTCCGGATCTTTTGTAGAAACCTCTACAAGGAAAGAACATATGGTTGAAATATGTACAAAATGGTGTATCAAGATATCCACCACAAAGACTTGAGTTTAGATTTTTTTTTTCTTTTGAATCATATAGTTATAGAAAAAAAAGTAGTCGGTATATTAAGGTGTGATGTTTATTTGAATTTGAGTTTGATTTGACTATATAGTTATATATGAGTGACGTTTGTTTTTGTCTTTAGTTGTTTTTAATCTTAACTTATATAAACTCGGTGGATCAAAGGAAAGATCATTTAAGTCAATCAAAAACAATTTTTTTTACCCTAAATTCTCCTAAGTTGTAACGGGACTCCATGGAGTCCGGTTAAGCCCCCAAGGTCACCATGTGTCCTTATTGACACCCCTTAACTGTCGTTGAGATTCACTTATTTATCCTTGGTTTTTAGAAAAAATTATTGAATTTTTTTAACCTTAAGAGTTAATAGATTTTAATCAAGGTTAAAAAAAAACTCGATTTTTGGGATTTTGAGGATCGGACTGAATGGAGTACCTTCACTGGAGGGCGAATTGTCAGCCCTAGTTACTCAGCTATTAACTACGGTTCTTAGCCAACCATTGGCTTACCCATTTGTAGCTACAATGAAGGGAGCCGAATCGACTTGAGCTAATTAAAATTTCTACAGTCAGCTTAACTCTCCCAAGCAGCTTAACGGCAAGGTTTGAAATTTCGCAAAATTTCACAAAATTTCAGATTTCGAAGATTTTAGAATTTCGGTTGAAATCTGATTTTTTTTATTTTTAAATAGTTTTTTTGATTATTTTATTTATTAAAAATTTGAAAAATTTCAAAATATTTTGAAATTTTTACTAAAATTTTCTGAAATTTCGAAAATTTATATATTTCGTCGCGAGATTTCAGTACGGGTTGGCCGGTCGAAATCCTCAAAATTTGAAATTAAAAACCTAGTTAACCCTAGAAAATCAAGATTTCGTATCCATTTGCGGTTAAATCCTAACCCCACTTAAGCTCGATCGCGTAAAGAACGGGACTGGAGTGGAGACGGAGACGAAATTTAGCAATATTCCTAATTTCTTTTTTCAAGTAATCTCCTCTAAGTTTAGCTCAACTTGTCTCTCTCAACAAATTTAGCAATATTCCTAAATTCTTGGGTTTCTATCCGTTAGGAGACATCGCACAGATATCTTGGATAGCCATGGAAGAAGAGAAAGGATTAATGGTGCATGAAATCGTTAATGAGATTTCTGAAATCTCAGACTACATGTGTGCAATCAAGAAATCATACTGTCTCTTGACGCCGATGTTCGAGGAGTTCAGAGAGAGCAAAGATCCGATCCCTGAAGAGACTGTAAGAGCATTGATTTCGTTGGAGGAATCATTGGAATCAACTAAGGAGCTTCTCAGATTTGGTAGCGAACGGAGCAAGATTTTCCTGGTGCGTAATCTATTAACGTGCGCTCCACATTGATCATTTCTTTTTTTTTTTTATATAAACGTTTGGTTTGGGGGTTTTCTCTTTCTTGCATTTTCTCATTATAGTCGCGGTGATTTGTTTTGATTCTCTTCTTTACTCGGTTTCTTCTCCTCGAAACTGACGGATTCAGCAAAAATTATGTTAATGGATACTTGTTGGTTTCATCTGCAGCTGAAAATCGAAGTTTCAGCTAATGTTTTGAAATGTGTTAGAACATCAATATATGAGCGAAATTTGTAATGCAAAGGGAGGCTGAGGAGGAAACCCATCTGATCCAAATATGCCTTAAAGCTATTAAAAAAAAGTACCTTTTTGCATCTTTGGGTATCTTATATTTATGTATTTTGTGGCGATGTTGTTGATGATATATTGTGGGAATTGTTTCTCTTTATGATTGACATTTATGAGCGTGAATACGAAACACATTTTGGTGATCTGCTTGCCATCAATGAAATTGATTGGGATTCTGTAAGAATATCTTTGCCTTAGTCCATGGCTCTTGTGACTATGAGTCTGTTTCTTTTTTTTTTTCGTATTAGTTTCTTTTGTTGGTTTTAACCAGAAAACAAACTGTAGTAATTTCCTTCATCTTCATTGTACCAAGATTATCTTTGTTGAGTTGAATGTTGGGTAGGTCAGGTGCAGTGACCGTGTAGTATCTTTATGATGATTGTAAGACGAATATGAAGAAATGGCTAATAGGAGGTCTAGGTTCTGGGGAGGGGGATTATGTTTTTAATATGGTAGCTGGGTTTAGATGTTCTCGGCCAACCTTGTGGCATTATCCTCTTATTTTTTACTAGATTATTACTTTCTTCCCTGCCTCAGTGTTTAGCGGCGGAGAGTGCTCAACTCGAGTTCTAGGAATTTTGGGGACTGTTTTCAGGAAATAATAAACTGGTATATGTAGTTCGAAATTAATAACATTTTGGCACAGCTGGCAGGGGTAAAATAAAAGATGAGAATATTTTAGAATGTCCATTGGGATTAGGCACTTCACATTGCCCGGAGAATTTAGGAGAGACTTTTGTTTCTCTTTTCATTTCTCATCTGGTGGAGGCATTGTTGATGTTATAGCAGTCCTGAAATGGGAGCTCGAGCCTCATATTCATAATCTTATGTTGGTTTTGAAGTCATGATCTTAGGTTGGTGTAGAATCTCCTTCTACGATTGGGTATACTGAGTATATAACATTAATGACCTCCTTCCTAATATTGTTGGTGACTGAAATATTTTCTCGCTTGTGAGGGGAAGCATGAGATTCATCACGATCTATAATGTCATCTTCCTGTAGTGATTGCCAAGAGTTTTCACGGAGCTAACTGTACTGGATAGCTCAGCAGATATAGGGGTCCGGACCCCAAGATTTGAGGTCTTCTTCTCGTGTTGTATTCCAATTACAAAGGCTGCACTAATCTTGTCATGAAGAGGTCCATTTCAAGGAAGTTTGCTGATATATGGTTTACTGCACTAATCTTTTACTTAGGTTCTGCTTCTGCTTCTGAATTGTTAACTAACTCATGCAGATCTTATACGTGTCTGTCTTCATGTCCACTTCTTATGCTTTCTCTCTCAATATTGTATTGCAAAACGAAGAAGCAAATAAGAAAGTGCTAAGGAAATTGCGTGCCATTTTCCTTGAAAAAGAGAGGGGGGGATGACAAGAAAAGGAAAAACCTGACCATGAGTTCAATGATCAAAATTTCTATGCAGTTCTGAAGGGATATTATCCATTGGGGAAGATTTGTCCCTGATCTTTGACATATCAGCTGCAATATTTGCCAATCTTGAAGTTTTAGAGATTTCCCTAGAGAAAGTGGGGCATCCTGCTTATGGCAAATTCTACAGAGGTGCTGATTTTCCTCTGTTGGGAGTATGCCCCCAACATGGAATTATCTGTGATCCTGAATCCCTATTTACTGCTACCCCTCTGGCATGTCCAAGTTGAGAGAGAGAGAGAGGAGTAAATTGGTGCATTTCGAAAAGGAGGTTTTTCAAGTTATTTGTGGTTTGGTCTTGGATAAAATGCCAAGAGATTGGTAATTGCCTAATTGGTGTGTGTGTGCGTGTATATATATACATTTATATGTATATTCCAAGTTTGACTGAGTCGAGTTTTCTTTTGAGTAACTTTCAAGTCGAGTCGACTTTTCAGGTCTTTGAACCATGATTAAAACCCTTCATGTTTCTTTTTTACATGTAAATGTTGGGTTTGTTTGGGGCACACAGATATGTACATGAGCATGCTTTCATACACAGGCAAGGGAACCCCAAGGTCTACCTAAGTGTAAGACTTTATGTTTCATAGACATACATAGTTCACAAGGCCTAATCGTACCTTATGTGAATCAATACTTAATGGTTCTAAGTCAGTGTGCGACTGTGTGTGCCTTATATTTGGTAGCAGGAGCCAACCTCTTTTTTATCTACGTGCAGATCCTGGAAAAGGAGCAAATTTTGAATAATTCCAGGAAGTGACAGCTCATCTGGAACAGGATTTGAGTAGAGTTTCCTATGATTAACTTGACATTTCAGATGAAGTTAAGGAGCAGGAATAGATCCATCCTCAAAAGCTTGTGTTATCTTTCCTTGCGTAAATGATTAAGAGTTCCCCGGCAAGATATTTTTTCTTTTGTTTCTAATGTCAACTCACTCACATTATAAGACCTTCAGTAGATGATTCCATGGAAATCCTTAATTTCATTAGATATGTATCAACCAGATATTAGTGGGTTGTGGGAGAATCTTTATGCACTTCAACAATAATTTGAGTGGACCCCAATAAAAAATTTGTCTTGTTTTCTGTTTTATCTTAGGCTTCAGGAAGAGCAGAGGAGGTACCTAGGCTTAGTTCTCCTTTCCTTTTCTTACTCTTGTTATGTCCATGTTGAGCTCATGCTTGCTCAGTTCAGAAGAGCCAAAGGACGGGTTGGTTCACTCGATATTGAGCTATATGATGATCTGTTGTCCATTTACAACAAGAGCAGTGATGCAGATACTGTCTTAAGGTGATTGGCTTAAAAGTTACAGTTGATATGTATAGCTGACCTCAAACTTGAGTCATTAGCTCTGCATGAGTTGGTTGTTGCCAGTGGTGGAGATCCTGGGGAGAGCATAGAAAAGATGGAAATGCTACTGAAGAAAATTAAGGATTCTGTGCAGACAGAAAACCTCAATATCAGTGCTCCTGCAGGCAAAAAGTGTCTCCCTTCAAGTGGCAGCGGGCTGGCGTCAACTAATGGGAATTCCAAATCTCCTGTTATACCAGATGACTTCTGTTGTCCACTATCCTTGAAGTTGATGAGAGATCCTGTCATCATTTCCTCGGGGCAGGTATATGCACCCAGGACTTCAGCTCTTCTATAACCATTAAAAAAAAATATTCAGAAGCACCAAGATGTTTTATCTTCTTCTTTTTCCTTTAATGGTGCACCATATAATCTGAGGAAACTGTTAGGATGTAAATCGTTGTTGCACTCGTGGCACAAATGGAGAAGTTTTGGACCGCCTCATGTCCTGCACATCGTTGGAACTAAAGCAACTTACAATTGAGGTATTATTACTATAGAATCACCAAGAGATAATCCTCCATCAATGGCCAAGATTCCTCATTAATTAAGAGGAAATCTTGGTTGGCAAATCTTTTTGAATTTTGAATCTTTTTGAATTTCGAATTTCCTTACCATAAGTATTGCTGCAAATCTGTAACGTTTATATCCTCTCTTTATGAGAGGAAACTCTTGTGGAAACTCTTGTGGAGAATATTATATATAGAACCTCTACCCAACCTTTTGGGTAAGGAAAACATCACACAAAACATTTCTTTCTCACATGGTATCAGACTAATGATTTCCATAGACAGTATTGCCGCAGAGATCAAAGATCCTCTCCTCAATCAAGTTTAACAATGGCTTCCAACAATACTCCTCTCCCACCACCACCGTCCTCATCACCCACCCCCTCTCCCACTCTACAAGCAGCCCCTATTCATCATCTAATCAAGCTCGATCGCCAAAATTTTCTCCTATGGCGCACACAATTCCTCCCCATTTTGATCGGTTATGATCTAGAGGGCTATGTTGATGGGACGATCACTGCTCCCCCTCGTACTCTCTCTGATGGTTCTACGAACCCCGCATATACCTCTTGGCGAAAGCAAGACCAAGTACTACTCGGCTGGCTGCTTTCATCCATATCAGAAACGGTCCTTCCTCAAGTTGTCGGGCTTGCATCATCGCGTGCCGTATGGGTAATGCTTGAGAATCAGTTTGCCTCACGCTCGCGTGCACGAATCATGCAGATTCGCCGCGAATTACAAACTATGCGCAAAGGCAACCTTACCATGGTTGACTACTTTCAAAAGGCCAAGCAACTAGCCGATAATCTTGCTGCCTCCGGAAACACGATGCCCGATTGCGACCTTCAACAATGTTTGATCAATGGTCTTGACTCTGCATATGATGCAATCGTCACTACTCTCACTGCCACGTTAGAGAATACCTCCATGGACGATTTCCAAGCCCATCTTCTCGCATATGACATGCGCCTTGAGGCACAACAAAGTGCACTTGCCACTGTTCCTGTGGTTAATATGGCTGCCCAAAATCTCAGCATGACTCAATCGACTTTTAACTATCGAAATAACACTTATCGGGGCAGCAACAACCGCAATTGTGGAAATCCACGTGCAAGGCAGCGTCCATCACCTTCCAATGCCAACCACGGCCAGCAAATAGGGCCTTGCCAATTATGTGGCCGCAAAAATCACACGGCCAAAACATTCTGGTTTCGATATGAGTCAGGCAATCAATCAGCTGCTCCTACTCCAACCAATGCACAACAACCTTCGGCATATATAGCAACATCAAATATGCCATATGACCCCAACTGGTATCCTGATAGTGGGGCAAGCAATCATGTCACGGCTGACCTTGATAACCTCCATCTAAGGTCTGAATATACGGGTACCGATCAAGTTCGAATTGGTAATGGGTCTGGCCTCTCCATCTCTCATGTTGGTAAGTCTATATTCTCTACCCCGAACCGTAAATTTTTCCTAAATGATTTACTTCATGTCCCTAGCATCTCCACAAATCTTTTATTAGTTTCTAAATTCACCCGTGATAATTGTGCTTATTTTGAATTTCATCCTGATTTCTTTGTTGTTAAGGATCGCCTTACGGGGAAAGTTCTTTTGCACGGCCCGAATAAAAATGGACTTTATTGCTTGTCTCCAAGTCGTGATACATCATTGCCTCCTACTCCTTCTGCATTTCGTGGTGAGCGTGTGTCTATTGATGTTTGGCATAGCCGTTTGGGTCATCCTAATCAACGCACGGTCCAAACTGTAATAGCCACACACTCTCTCCCGCTTCAAAATAAAGTGTCAAGTTTTTGTCGTCCGTGTCAACTTAGTAAAAGTCATCAATTACCTTTTTCTTATAGTTCAACAGTTTATAAAAATCCACTTGAACTTATTGTAGCCGATGTGTGGGGACCGGCTCCCGTTATTTCCAAAGATGGATTTCGTTATTATCTAATTTTAATGGATGCCTTTAATAGATACTCTTGGGTTTATCCTCTTGCTCGTCGCTCTAATGTGCTTCCAATTTTTATTACATTTAAATCCAAAGTAGAGAATTTACTAAACCGAAAGATCAAAACATTCCAATCGGACAATGGGGGTGAGTTCATTAAACTCAAGTCTTTTCTAAATTCACAAGGAATCACTCAACGATTCTCTTGCCCACACACACCCCAGCAAAATGGTCTAGCGGAGCGTCATCATAAACATCTGGTAGAAACTGGTCTTGCCCTCCTATCCAATGCATCCGTTCCTCTTCTCCACTGGGATGATGCATTTACTACATCCATATACTTGGTCAATCGACTTCCCACACCGGTCCTCAACAATAAGTCACCCCTAGAGGTCCTCTTTGCTACAAAACCAGATTACCTATTTTTAAGAACTTTTGGATGTGAATGTTTTCCTCATCTCCGTCCCTACAACTCTCACAAATTTCAACCTCGTTCCCTTTCTTGTGTTTTTCTTGGCTATAGTTCCACACAAAAAGGATACAAGTGTCTCCACCTACCTACGAATCGCATATATGTATCACGACATGTGACATTCAATGAAGATTCATTTCCTTTCGCTAATGTGCAAAAGACTCAACCTACGGGCTCCACAACCACCCATATAAATATTCCTTCAACTTTTCCAGGAACATCTATTCCAAATCACACCATAACCTCTCCCATCCCATTGGCTCCTCCGCCTATACCACCTACCATAACCCAACCCACTCCAATGGCCGAAATACCTACAACCAACCCAACCCAACCTATTCCACCACAACTTGTTACCATACCCACAACCACCATACAACCAGTTCCACAAACCCCATCTATCCCTACCACTCACCATGTAGTTACCCGGTCCAAAAATGGAATTTTCAAACCCAAAGCCTACACCGCCACCAAACACCCACTTCCCATTGAGGATATAGATGAACCAACTTGCTTTTCCCAAGCCCATATCAATCCCAATTGGAGAGAGGCGATGGACACTGAGGTTAACGCCCTTTTGAAAAATGGCACATGGACATTAGTTGCTCCAAATTCTCGAATGAATGTTGTTGGTTGTAAATGGATATTCAAGTTGAAAAAGAAAGCAGATGGTTCAATAGATCGCTATAAGGCACGCCTAGTGGCAAAAGGGTTTAACCAACGGGAAGGCATTGACTATGGAGAAACATTTAGCCCCGTGGTCAAACCATGTACCATTCGGACCGCCCTCAGCATTGCCATTTCCAATGGCTGGCCCCTCCATCAGTTAGATGTACAAAATACATTCTTGCATGGAATTCTTGATGAAGAAGTATACATGAAACAACCTCTTGGTTTTGTTGATAATCGGTTCCCAAATCATGTTTGTCGACTTCACTAATCGCTGTACGGTCTCAAGCAAGCACCACGGGCATGGTATCATAGGCTAAGCTCTTTTCTCACTCATTCCGGTTTTGTGGGTTCCAAGGCGGACACATCGCTCTTTATTAAGCAAACGCCCACATACACCATCTTCATGCTTATCTATGTGGACGACATTATCATTACAGGTACTACAATTGATTGCATTCAAGGTCTCATTCATGAATTACAGTCACAATTTGCTATTAAGGACCTTGGCGATCTACATTATTTTCTTGGTATTAAAGCACAAAAAGACTGAACTGGCTTGCATTTATCCCAAAGAAAGTACACAGTTGATCTCCTCAAGAAGACTAAGATGGATGGTGCTAAACCCATTCATACTCCTATGTGCAGTCAAGAAAAGCTTTCCAAGCTTTCGGGTACACCTTTTCATGACCCCACACTATATCGGAGTGTGGTTGGTGCACTTCAATACCTTACGTTGACTCGCCCAGACATTGCTTTTGCTGTCAACAAAGTGTGTCAGTATATGCAACAACCGTCAGATGAGCATTGGAATGCAGTCAAACGCATCCTCCGCTATCTTAAGCAAACACTTTCTCATGGACTTCACCTAAAGCCGTCTACATCATCAACATTGAGTGCATTTTCTGATTCGGATTGGGCGGGTTGCACAGATGATCGCCGATCTACTAGTGGTTGTTGTATTTTTCTGGGCCCCAATCTCATTTCATAGAGTGCTAGAAAACAAAAGACAGTGTCACGATCTAGCACTGAAGCAGTCAATCCGGTGTTTCATGCTCGTACCAAGCACATTGAGATCGATTATCACTTCGTTCGTGAACAAGTTGCAAGCAAAAATTTGGATGTTCGGTTTATTTCATCACAAGATCAACTAGCCGACATTTTTACCAAAAGCCTAAGCTCAATACGTTTTGCTTCACTAAGAGGCAAGTTGACCGTCCAAGAAGGTTCGTTCAACTTGAGGGGGCGTATAGAATCACCAAGAGATAATCCTCCATCAATGGCCAAGATTCCTCATTAATTAAGAGGAAATCTTGGTTGGCAAATCTTTTTGAATTTTGAATCTTTTTGAATTTTGAATTTCATTACCATAAGTAATGCTGCAAATCTGTAACGTTTATATCCTCTCTTTATGAGAGGAAACTCTTGTGGAAACTCTTGTGGAGAATATTATATATAGAACCTCTACCCAACCTTTTGGGTAAGGAAAACATCACACAAAACATTTCTTTCTCACAATTACTACTAATATAATAATGTTTTACTATCTCTTGAAAATAACTAACTCACTTATATTAACAACATAAACAAATGGACGATATTGAGAGAATGTCAAGCAATGCACGAAAAAGAATACATCTTTCAACTCCAACCACATCAATATGTGTGCGGAGCTTGTGTGGATCGTAGATTCAATGTTACATCAGTGAATGACATTTCGATAGACAATTGATCATATTATATCAATCTTTTAAACTATTTCACAATTTGTAAATATTGTAATTATAAAGTTACTATAGACATTTTCTCATGTCTTTTTTGTTTCATAATTCATGGACTATATCAGATTTGTAGATACTGAAAAGGTCACAGTTTGTAAATATTTTGTAATTAAAAAGTATCTTTTTTGCTACTTTCAAGCACAAGATTATAGGGTAAAGAAGGAGCTATATTTTCGTACTAAGATTGTTAAACAATAAATGTCAATTTATAAATTTTAAATTTCTCCTCTTTTAAGCACTTTATTGAATAAATTGCATATTATATTCTCTTACACTTTTCTACTCATTTTTTTAGGTCAACCAGCTCTAGAAGTTTACATGATCAAGGGAAATTAATTTGTACTTCAACTACTTACTAAAGAACATCAAGTGTAACAAAGTCAACAAACATCGAGGTATATTTTGACTTTTCATGTATGTTGATGTTATATTCTATCTTCATCACATATTTAAGCCTTTTGTTTAAATTTTCCATACTCATAATTCATCAATTACCATGCAAGAATGTTCATTCTTACTTCTCTTCTCTTTGCTGTAAGAGATCATGAACAGAGCAATATTTTGTAAAGACTTGCCTGATTCTTCAAGAGGTTTGAATCGTAGCACTTTTTCTTCTCTGTGGCCAGAATCTCTGTCACAATTCTTTGTTTGGGTTTGGTGTACAATTGCCTTGGTGGTGTATTGGAAGCATCTACATATTTTTTTCCTGTGCTGTTCATGCAAGTAGATGTTACCGGGCATCTGTAGTATATTTTGTCAACTTGAGAAAAGCTAGTTTTTTCTCTCATCGATGTTACTTTACTTGTTTCAGTGCTATTTGGCCTGGTGTCCAGCCCCATGGGCGTGTTGTTATCTCATATATTTGGAGGGCGTTGCAATTTGGTAGCTGTAAGATTTGATATTCTACTTGTTTGCTTGAACAAAAACTAGGACAAGGTGGTCCTAAAAAATGTTTTATGGAATATATTTTCTATATAATTTGTTCTTTTTTATTTTCCCAGTTGGGATTTTGACATGCTTTTTAGCTTATTGTCTTTGTTTTATTTCTTTTCTTTCAAACTATGAGAAAAGATATGCTAGGGCGAATTGGTCGAATGAGAATAAGAAAATATTTATTAATGTGTTCTTTTTCATATTATATATATATGTATTGTTCACATTTGAAGCATGCATATTCTTTTTTAACAGGGGCATAAATATAATAATGCTTTCATTTGGGTAGTTGAGTTGGCACTCGACATATAAGTGAGAGATAGTACTGTTAACGGAGTAGGGAAGAGGGAGCGCTATAAACATGAATGGATGATGTGTGCATTGTGTAGGTGCATTAGTTGTACATTTATGTTGATCTTCATTGTGCTCTTAATATTATTTTTTCTTCTTGTTATGAAGTAGGATAGGTGATTTTGTTTTATTTTTTTCATGTTATATGAATTGTTACACATGGAGGAGTTTATAGAAATTTCCAGATTTTAAATACTCGTAATAAGGATGTTTTGTGATGTTATATGCAATTTTATTACTTTACTGGTATTTCTTATCAACTAAAGGGTCCTCAGGCAATGTTATATGAAATTGTACTTACAACAATATCTCGTCATCCTTTTAAGAATGACGACACATTGAAAGGAAGTTCTTTTCTCCAAGAATTTTATAACCATGACATGCAAACTGAAAACCAAATGGAGATAATCATTAGTCGTCCAAACTTATGACATTTTGAAAATGAGCAAAACTTACAAAGAGTAAATGATAGCTGAACATTAGAGACATTGGAAAGATGTTAACTGGGTGATGTATTTTAATTTTTTTTTAAAGATAGCACATGCCCCTTAATAAAGTCCTTATCTGTTTGATTAACAAACAATCTAAGACGAGTAATCTCTTGTGAAATGTTGAGCATTTAATTTACAACCTCGATGTTTGAAATTTTTGATCATATTTATCTATAAACTAATCATAGAGAGCACATACTTGCTCTCTTTTTAAAACTCAAAATCATAGTTATGCTGTGAATTTCTTGGAAACTCATTTGTTGGTGAAAGGCTTAAAGAAAGAGCTTAGTAACCCAAACCTCTTAACCTGCTACCCGCTCCCGCTTTCAAACCTCGCTCCCGCTCTCAAACCTCGCTTTCACCTCGGGAGCTCGATTTCAACTTTTGTAAACCTCGCTCTCACCTAAAGGTTCGGTTTTTGTGTAAAGTGTTATTTTTATCCTAATTTTTCATGTGAAATGAAGTGTATTTCGTCATTTTTCTTTGTAGGGTACAAGATTCATATAAAATTTGTTAATTATTAGTGATCTTGTAATTGAATTTAGAATGATACATTTAATAATTCATGTGATGAAAAATTTGAATTATGAATGATTTTATCAATTTTCTCTTAGTTTAAAAAACTAAAAAAGATATATTTACATCTACAAGTAATTTTCAAAAACATCAATATATATTTTATGTATATATATCGGCGCTCCGGAGACGCTCCCGACCCTATCCTAAATTGAAATTTGACGCTCTCGCTCCCGCACCCGCTCTCGCTCCCGCTTTACGCTCTGGTTACTTAGAGAAAGAGAACTAGCTATTTGGACTTTAAGCTCCTAGATTGATGAACTTTGTTGATCCTCACGCAACCTTGTGCAGTCTCCTCTGCTTTCTTTCAAATGCTCATTTTTTTCTTTATGTTGGTAAAAGGCTATTTATTTTTAAAGTCACTTTATATATATATATATATATATATATATATATATAGAGAGAGAGAGAGAGAGAGAGAGAGAGAGACGTGTGATTGACAGTATTGTTAGGGAATTAGGGAATGAATCCTAAACAGGATCCGTGAGATACGAAAAATAAATAGAAACAGATAACGAGAAAAGCACACAAGAACACCAGATTTACATGGTTCCCTCAAGTTGAGGTATGTCCATGACATGGTTCCCTCAAGTTGAGGTACGTCCATGGAATCGCCGAGATTTCACTATGATCCGCAGCAAAAGATAATTACAGAGTTGCGATCTAAAAAACAGTAGCTGCCCACCCCTAAGCTTAATAGTATTAGGGCTACATAAAAAATATGCAAAAGTATCAAAGTACCATTCAAAAGTTGGATCCGCGAGAATAGAGGTAGGATGTTCAGTCGAGGCAGGCTCCACACTTCCTATCAATTATGTGGATATTAGCATATACATATATGTTAATATACATTTATATGTACTGACATAGCCTAATCTAAAAATAAAAATAAATGTGCATGCATTAATGTTACTATAAAGTTATATACTTTAATGTTCATTTGGTTTTGTTCTTGTTGCTTATTGTTCAAATTGATATTGCTATTTTACTCCATAGCAATTTGAGCCTATCAAGTTGAACCTTATAGTGGGTCAGATCGATTAATACCGAGATCGAGTCATACCATCGGCAATAACTGGCAGTAACTCCAAGGTAATAATCTGAATCTACAAAATCCATGTCAAAATCATATTTTTTTAAATCCACTAGAAAAGATGTTCCTTATTTGATATTTGAATATCAGTCAAATATCTCATGAGTCTTTATTTATTTATCTATTTGGGTTTCAATCCATCTATAAGCTAAAGTTTATAGAAGGAAATAGGGTATTATGAAGAACTATAAGACATGTATTCTTGGCATTCTCATGTTGAATGCCTCTTGTTCTTAACTTATTTGATCTAATAACAGAAAGCATGTCTAGGAATGATCATTTGGCTACTCTTAAGAGCATTAGAAATAAGATATTTAAGATGTATCTCATGTCACATATCACCGCATTCCTAACTTATTTTCTTCTTCTTCTCACTTGTGAGATAATCATCATCTGGAATCTTGGCAGCTTAATTAGAATTACTTTTATATTACTTATTTTGTTTTCTATTGGATTTTGAAATGTAAATGTGTCCTCATAACCATGTTTCTTAACATTCTTTATATTCATCTTGTGGAGGTATGGAGGTGCTTAGTATTGATCATATAATCTGCTCTATAATTTGAACTTTTAAAAACTCATTTTTGTCGCTCTTCTTGTGATTTACTGGTGTGTATTGAGAATGCTTGATAAATTTGGAGGTTTGTGCTTCGTTTTATATTTTGCTGCAGAGCTTTTGTGAAAAAGGAGCTTTGATCAGTGTAATGCACTTGTGGTCTTGCTCACGATTGCCTTGTGAATCGCTGCAGTTAGTATGTTAATTTTTTGCTACTTTTCTTCTTGACCAACTTTTCAACATTTCGGGATTATTTTTCTTCGGTTTAGTATAGGTTTCACGTTATGGGATTTTTGTTACTTTGTAGTAAGTTTGAATCGGCGACCGAAGTGAATGCTCTCTCGGTTACTTTGTCTGACTCGATGCTCGGGGTCTAATGGTTTCTGTCTGATTGTGCCATGTGGCTCTAGCACACCTGACAACTAGATTTCCAACCAACACCTCCTAGGTAGCCATTTTCGTGACTCAAACCCAAGATGCAGTGTCTGGCTCCGATATCAATTGATGTGTACCTAAACGCATTCACTAATCCCAAAAGCTCAAACTGATGGGAAGAGCACAATCTAAGTATTTATCTATTAGGATAGTAACACTACCCAAGCTTTGCTTATTATTCATGATAAGGAATAATCTCAGTACATAACGGAAACAAATCGCTTGAGCTGTGGGCTAAGTGTTTAAAGCCATGATCTCTTTGTACAGTTTCTAAAAACCAAGGCTAGATAGTTGAACTGTAAGGATAGTAAATCTTAATTATAGTTAGCCACCTATGGTAGACTCCTTGGAGTTAGGTTGCACTTTGAGAGAATTTCAAGTCTAAAAAAAATTAGCTAGCATTACTCATCTAAGGACTAGCATGCCTTAAGTTGTTGCTGGCGCGCTCCCACCAGCATGAATACGGAGACTATTGTCTCTTAAAAATCTCCACTCAGGTCAATTGCAACGTTCCGTAACCTACGATAGACCCAAATAGTCGAGATCCAATCGCAGGCAATCGCTATTGAACCTGAGAGGAGCTCATTCCAACTTGCACCTGTCACAAACCCAACTAACCGTCAATTTCATCGTTCCCACAGCCAGCCACGACGAGGTAAGAGCTCTTCCCAAGGGTAGTGAATTTTTATTTTTAATTTTATGAACCACGGTTAGATAATTGAATCCTAAGAGTAGTGAATTTTAACTACAGTTAAGAGGTATTGAAAAAGACACGTGTTGACCTGTGGTACATAACTAGACTCCTTGGAGTTCGGTTACAACTTGAGAGAATTTCGAGTAGAAAAAAAAGTAGAGCCATGGGCAGAGTCAGGTAGGGGTATGTGCCCCCACTGAAATTTTGTAAAAACTTTTTTTTTAATTGTCTATTCAATTGCGATTGAACTTGAGTTTTGGAATCGTACTCACAATCGGCACGTGTTGACTTGTGGGTGTGATTGCAATTGAACTCTCCGGAGTGTAATCGCAATTGACTATGATCCTAATTCCTGAAGTTTAAAAACAAAATATTTCATACTAATTTGTTTAATTATTTTATTTAGCATAATTATGGGCAAATGCTAGTTGCCTTCAATAAAAATTATATTATATTATTTAATTAATTAGTATGACAAAGCCGTAAGGCAAGGGACAACTGTCCCATAAACTCTTGAAAACAAAATATATCTTTATATTATGTTATTCAATTATTTAGAGGGCATAACTATAGAGCAAGATGATAACTGTCTCATAAACAAGGAAAAAAAGACTCATAAGATATGTACAAAATTTAGAGTTGAAATGACCTAAAAATTAGTCATTAAAAATAAATTCGAAGGCTACCCCTAATCCCTACCCCAGAATTTTCCACATTCACCTAAGAATTCTCTACAAATCTATCAATATTTATTATCATTTCCAATTAGTCACCGTGTGCCCCACAATTAGAAAATCCTAGATCTGCCCCAGAGTAGAGTTAGCATTACCCATCTAAAGACTAGTTGCCTCAAGTTGTTGATGGTGGGTTCCCACCAGCACGAAAATCCCCACTCTGGCCAATTGCAATGTTTTTGTAACCTACGATACAGCCCTACTTAGCCCCATTTTTGGGAATGGGATTTGGTCTAGCCTTTACAAACCAAAACCGTCTTTCCCTCATCTCAAAGGTTAACACTTGTTTCTTTTAACATTTTTTAACTGTGGTTAAGATTTACTAACTCTTAGAGTTCAACCATGTAATTTTGGTTTTTTTTTTAAAAAAATTTAATCACAAGAATTAAAATTCCTTACTAAGGTTCAAATGGTAATTAAAGATGCTATGGAAGTGGGCTTACGCAGGCCGGACCACGTCCGATCCCCATTTTTCCTGTATTAACCCAAACTTCCAAATATGGGTGTGAGTATTTAAAATTATAAGGCCATCCGAACTCGTCGGGTAAGCGCTCCTCAATCCTCATCACCGCTTCGCCACAAATTTTTTCTTTTGGACTTGATAAGACCTGTATCGAAGTATCTCTGTTGCAAGCCCGAGGCCCATCCTCGAGCTTCCATTCATCCCTCGGGGGTGCACAAGAGGTAATCCAATGCCGTCATTTTTGGTTGTTGTAGACTAAACGACAAACGCGTTCAAGGCATTGAGGCCAAAGTCTTCGACAGCTTGTGTAATCTTCATTTTTATTTTTATCAACATTTTCTATTAAAAATTTACCCTTACTATTTTAGAAGTTTGTTGCACCAACAAAACTACTATTCTAATCCAAGGCTCTGATTGATTAAATTTCTATGCAAATTTAAAGGATTAAAAAAGAAGAAGTAAGCTCTCCACGACTACAAAAGGAGAATCTGCCTAAACATCACAAAATAAGTAAAATGTAAGGAAAATGCTTATGGTACCCTGGTTTCCATTGTTAATGTAATGCCGGTCTTCATTGCTCCACGACTTATTTTTAAACACTCACCAATTAGGGTTAAGATTCATTCATCCTTAGGGTTAAGTAATGTTTTTAGAAAATAAAACAATAAAAATCTTAATTTTAATTTAGTTAAACTTAACTAGGATTAAAAGGGACATGGCAGTACGTTAAGTAGCAGACCCATGGGTGAGCACTGCTTAGCAGATCCATGGGTCTCTTTCATATCTTATCCCGTGTCTTCAATCCCTTTTAACACCCCTTTAATCTTGGTTAAGCACTGCTTAGCAGACCCATGGGTCTGTTTCATATCTTATCCCGTGTCCTTAGTCCCTTTTAACACCCCTTTAATCTTGGTTAAGCTTAACTAAAATACAATTAAGAATTTTTTTTTTGTTTTTGGAAAAACTATGGTTTGATTGGTTAACCCTAGGAATGAGTACATCTTAACCATTGTAGGTGAGTATTTAAAATTAGGCGTGGCCCTGTGAGGACCGGCCATTCCTTACAAAAGAACCACGGGACGTTAACTATTTTCCATGTCAAATCCCTTGTGTGTGCTAATCAAGACATGCACGCAAACCAAGGTTTCGGCTAAGGGTGTATTCTTTTGGCATGGGATTGTCAAAATGGTTTTGCTTCCCACATATCCTCCGACATGTGGCATTAAAGGAGGAGAAGTCATTTCATTTTCTCCCATGTTTTTTACTTTTCCCCCTTGATATCTTACCCCTTTTTTTTGGCTACATGTGTCATGCCAGAGATCATTTTTCTGGCATATGCCATGAGACAATCTCATGCTGTAGGAGCACTAGATTCTCTCTGGCAGATGCCCGAGAGGAGCTCTCTGGCACCACTCTCAGCATGACCGTGGGAAGACATTTAACTAGGGCAGTGATAGCATGTATTGAACAATCCATTGGGTGGTACACACCTTCCAAGCTTGTCACATGTTCTCTCTCTAACATCCATTGACCGTGGTTAAGATTCATTCCTTCTTAGTGATTAAATAATCTAACCTTATAGTTAGAAAGAATATTTTTTTAATAAAATTAACCTTGATTCACTTACTCGTGTGGTTAATTTTTTTAAAAAAAAACCAGGGTTATACTCTTTAACCTTAAGAACAAGTAAATTTTAATCATGGATATAAATGTCAAAGAGGACATGAGGCAAGCTTGGGATTCCCCTTGTCAAATGCCTTCCTACGCAAAATGCAAAGAGTGATACCCGAACGCTCATCCCCGGCATCTACGAGAGAGAATCCGTTGACCTTTGTAGTTGTGGTGAGCACTCTTAATTATCCGGAAAACCGCATTGACTTTGTCAAATGTCAAGCATGAGAGAATTCTCAGGTTCTTCCCTCAAGGCTGTGCTTGACTGAGTGAACCGCATAACTTGTACTTCTCACAACCCCCAAGTAACCGTCATCACTTTCGTCCCATTTACGCGTTTCCTGTGGTCCTACCTCTCTCTCTCTCTCTATATATAAGTCTCACCATGGCGAAGCCCATATAGTTGGGTGGAGAAAATAGGAAGAGGCCTGCTTGAGCGGAGTAGAAATCAAAGCTTATCGGTTTGTTATTCCTCTCTATATTATTATTATTTACTTTTGTAAATTAAATTTTTAGCTTTTTGTTTTAATTCATTGGTGTTCATTGTTCAAGTTCCCTGCAGTGCAGTGGATATTGTTCACAATTTTTAAGTGAGAAAACACATGATAACGCGACTGTCTTGCACAAAGATTTACTTACCAATCCATGATTTTCCAATTTCAACTGAATTGGGATTGTTTGGTTTTGATTTGGCTGTGTTATTGCTGGTTATAGCTGTTGTATATATATTCATCCTCTTTAATTTATAGATGTGATTATGGAAGTGTTCGACCTATGCTTCAAAATCTCTCTCTCTCTCTGAATTTTAACCTTAGTTACCAAATGGAGGAGCAAAGTAAAAGCAAGACTCAACATATTCTTAGGAAACGAGAAATATGATAAGACTCATTTTTTCCATTATATTAGTATCGGTAATCATACGTTCGATTTTCCTTCACATGAGATATATGTGGAGATGTATCATGTACCTCAGGTTCCAACCCATCGATACTTGTTTAGGGTCTACATCCAAAGACTGTAGGCATGGGTTTATGCCAAAATGTTCCATACACAGCTGTTAGACCTCTAAATGAGACATAATAGAAGTGAATTTCCTGAAAAGGGAGCATCCCAACATATATATAACCTTTTGTGCGACTATGATTTTAACAAATTTTAAGTAGAATTTTGAGATTGATGGCACGCTTAATTAATACTTTCTCTCTAATTCTCATTTATCTTATAGTTCAGTAGCTGATTTAGATTCTTGAATTTTGAGAGTTAATATTTCTTATTGATTCATCAAAAAAAAAAATTTATTGATTGGGTTTATGCCAAAATGACTAGATTATTTATGCAGCATATAGTTTTCTAATCAAATTGTCTAACCCCGTGATGGCTTAAAACTTTCTTAATCGCAGGCAAGTGATCAAGGATAAGATCAACTTCAAGTTAAGCTTAGCCTCGTATAAAACAGCCAGAAAAGAACCTCTCAACATCATGATCATTTCTGAACACCCTCACTTTAGCCATAAAATTGGTAAGCCTTGAAATACCTTACTGGTGTAATGGATGCAAGGAGTTGGAATTTGGACCAAGAAACAGTTGTGAGAGCCTTGTAAAATCAATCTCCACGAGGCTTGTATATTTCCCAAGCGAATCTGTGATGCACGTGGAAGGGAAATAAAGGGGTTTGTGTACCGCTGCAACGAACGTGATATTGGCTTGCACTGTGATCGAATCACAGCCAATCACGATTGGATTTGGGGAGAGTTCAATTGTACCCACAGGTCAACTCGTGTCCTTATTAACCCTTATTTAACCTTAGTTCTTAGAAAAAAAATTTAACTCTTAACGGTTCAAAGTTCTTAACCAAAGTTTAAAGTTTTTTTTACATTTTTTTCTTTTAAAAACTAAGGTTAGATTATTAACCCTGAGAGTTAGTAAATCTTAATCACAAAAGGGAGACACATGTTGACCAATGGGTGCGATTAAAATTTGATATCGCTTGCTCCCACTTCTTTTTCAGGACAGAATGGGCTTTGGTATGGCCCTCATCAAATCAAATTCATCCCATAAGTTCACGTGTGTCCTTTTTAACACCTTTTACCAGTGGTTAAGATTTACTCACCCTTAACTTTGTAATCTTGGTTTTTATAAAATGTATTTTAAATTAATCATAATTATTAAAATTTTGGGAAATCCTGGTGAGACGGCAAAGGGTTGAGACCGCGCATGTGATGATCGGATCTCAAAAAATTATAAAAATTTTGAAATTCACTCATCACATGTGTGGTCTGGATGTGTTGTCGGCCCTTTACGGTCTCAACAGCAAAGCCAACCAAGGTTAAAAGGACAGTTGAAGAGGCTTTGTGGGTGAGGAAGGCGACAACTGGGCGTGAAGCTGTGAAGTTAACGCAAGACTGCTTGTGTTTCGTTTTAATTAGTATAATCTGATTTTGGTACATTTTCTTGGACAGATGGCACCCTGGTTTCCCACGCCGTCATAACCGGGTTCAAGCTTTGAGATCGAAGATAGAAATAAAAAGAAGAAAAAGAATTTAAACTCCAGTTCTTCGACAGAAGAAGGGTGACTGTTCTTCTTACGTGCTGTTTATACATATAGAAGTCAACTTCTTACGTTTGGGTCATTCAAGCCTTTTCTCTTCCGCCAAAAAAAGAGAGTTCTTTCTCTTTGATCTTTCCTGCTGCAGCATTTTTTTGATAGATTCGAACTGGAATATCACCCCAGCTTGCCTTCCAAAAAAAAAAAACAATGGCCGGGAAAAGTGAAACTCCAGCGATCGGGATCGATCTCGGGACGACCTATTCTTGTGTTGCAGTTTGGAAACACAATCGTATTCAGGTCATAGTTAATGATCAAGGAAACATGACTACTCCTTCGTATGTCGCTTTCACTGATACTGAGCGATTGATCGGAGATGCTGCCAAGAACCAGGTTGACATGAATACGATCAACACCGTTTTTGGTAAATTTCCGGTTCTCGATCTTAAATATGGTGTTTTTGGTTATCGATTTATGCTTCATTTGTTTTGATGTAAAATAGGGGAAAACAAATGAAATTAATGGAAAATGTCAATTGTCCAATACACACAAAAATGATATTTTCGGTGAAATTCTTTTGTTTTCCTCTATTTTACTTCAAAACAAACGGGAGCATTAATGTATTGAGACTTTTTTAAGTCGTTATCTGTTACTTACATCTTAAAGTGATTTAACCAATGAGAAGCCAATCGGATCTTTAGCTTTGTCGTAAGGAATCACTGCAAAACTTTGTTCTTTTCGTCATCACTTGGGATTTGAAGGCCAGTCAATTTGGGTTTCCTGCCTATATTAACTAACGTATCAAAGATTGATTTTTGATTTTCAATTGAGCAAGCCATTTTTAACAGTTTTGAGTTGTAGATTTGTCAAATTATGGATCCGTTGATAAAGAATTGTACACTTGGATAGATTTCCTTAATGTTTTCATAGCTAGTCATGTGATGCATACATTTTCAAAAGTTTTCTCATGATGTTCTCTCGCTTGTTCAGATGCGAAGCGCTTGATTGGTAGGAGATTCAGTGATGATTCTGTGCAGAGTGACATCAAGTTATGGCCCTTTAAGGTCATGGCCGGCCCTAGTGATAAGCCCATGATCGTGGTCACCTACAAGGATGAGGAGAAGCAGTTTGTTGCTGAGGAGATTTCCTCTATGATCCTCGTAAAGATGCGCGAGACTGCTGAGGCTTTCCTCGGTTGCACTGTCAAGAATGCAGTCGTCACTGTTCCAGCCTACTTCAATGACTCTCAGCGACAGGCTACAAAGGATGCTGGTGCCATTGCTGGCCTCAATGTCATGCGAATCATCAATGAGCCCACTGCTGCTGCTATTGCCTATGGTCTTCATGAGATGGCAGATTGCACTGATAATCAGAAGAATGTCCTCATCTTTGATCTCGGTGGTGGTACTTTTGATGTCTCTCTCCTCACCATCGAATGGGGCATCTTGGAGGTGAAGGCCACTACTGGCGATACTCACCTTGGAGGAGAGGATTTTGTTAACCGTATGGTAAAGCACTTTGTTCAGGAATTCAAGAGGAAGCACAAGAAGGACATCAGCGAGAACCCTAAGGCTCTTGGGAGGCTGAGGACATGCTGTGAGAGGGCAAAGAGGACTCTCTCATCCACTTTTCAGACCACTATTGAGATTGTATCTTTGTATGAAGGTATTGATTTCTCTTCCACCATCACTCGTGCCAAATTTGATGAGCTCAACATGGATCTCTTCAAAAAGTGTATGCACACTGTTGAGGAGTGTTTGGGGGATGCGAAAATGGACAAGAGCAGTGTCCACGATGTTGTTCTTGTTGGTGGGTCTACGAGAATTCCCAAGGTGCAACAGTTGTTGAAGGACTTCTTTAATGGGAAGGAGCTTTGTAAGAGCCTTAACCCTGATGAGGCAGTTGCATATGGAGCTGCTGTTCAAGCTGCTATCTTGAGCGGCGAGGGTAATAAGACGATCCAAGACTTAGTGCTCCAAGATGTCACCCCTCTGTCTCTTGGGGTGGAGACTGTTGGAGAAATCATGGATGTGTTGATCCCAAGGAACACCCCCATTCCAACCAAGAAGGAGAAGGTGTTCACCACTCGATCAGACAATCAAACTGATGTGTTTATCCAGGTATACGAGGGCGAGAGAACAAGAAGCAAGGACAACCACCTGTTGGGACAATTTTCGTTCTACGGCATCCCTCCAGCTCCCAAGGGTGTTCCTAAGATTACTGAGTGCTTCGAAATTGATGCAAATGGTATCTTGAATGTGACTGCTGAGGATAAAAGTACGGGTCTGAAGAACAAGTTCACAGTCACCAATGACAAGGGCAGGCTCTCGAAGGAGGAGATTGAGAGGATGATACATGAAGCGGAGAAGTATAAGCTTGACGATGAGGAGCACAAGAAAAAGGTAGAGTCCAAGAATGCTTTAGAGAACTATGCTTATAACATGAGAAACACAATGACTGATGAGAAGATAGGTGCTATGCTTTCTCTTGCTGACAAGAAGAAGATTGAGGATGTGATTGAGGAGGCCATTCAATGGCTTGACAACAACCAGCTTGCTGGGGCTTATGAATTTGTGGATAAGATGAAGGAATTGAAGAGCATATGTAATTTCATCATTTTCAACAAAATTTTTTAATTTCAGGAAAGGCGGCCCTTCAGCTTCGCCTGCTTATGAGAGCTCTTACTGAACTCATTAAGAGACTAGCTCAAGTAGTGTCTTCCCTTACTCAATTCATTTCAGGAATGTCGGGCAGTAAAACAAAAGAAAGATTCTTCTTTTTTGTTACAGTTGTTGTTTTCTATTTAGTTCAAGCTCGAGCTCATAGCTCAGAAACAGGCTTGAAAGACCTTTAAAAGGGCTGTCAAACAGCTTTCTTAAAATACCTCAGGTGGTTTTATCGTTTTCATATTTGCGTAGGTGATGACAGAAAACCGATGTGGTTTCTCATTATTTCTTAAGTGCTCAAAACCTCTAGAGCTTTGCTATTATGTTTTGTGGAAGCCGCCAACTCTTGTCCAGTATCCATTCTGAGGGGAGAAAGCACTAAGATAAGGTGAGGGACGATGCTATCGGTACAAGAAGGCTGTGATCTATTGCAGTAAGTCGGATGGCGTGCCGTACCCTTCGGGGGTGTGGATTCCGAAACTGCTGTGACAGTTGAGTAAAGACAGCAACTGTGGAAACGGTGTTGACAAAGTTATACTCGGTAAGCTATACCTAAACTGCGACGTTGGCTCTATGCCCCTAATAAAGTACCGAAGGGAAGGTTTTGTTGCTTTTCTTTTTAGAGTTGGAATACAGAGAGGATCTTTGGTAAAAGCAAGAGCTGGTTTTTTCATTTTTTTTTTGGAAGGCCTCACTCCATTCCTTTCAGGAATGGCGGCCGGTTTAGCTCTTAGAAATTTGTGTGGACTCTTTTGGTTTTCAATCAAAAAAAAAATTAATTTATGCTTGTTTCTTGGATCAAATAATTACCTCCAGCGCTCACTTAATTGAATTACATACCCATATAATCTAGGAGAAAATACATTTACACCAGTTGAGGTTTGACGAAAATACACATAGACCCCCTCAATTTTCAAAAAATACATTAGGCACCCGTACTTTTCAAACTAATGACACTTACACCTCTTCCATCAGTTGTGTGAGCATGTGATCTTCCAACCCACTTTCACAATTATATGTTTTGACTTGAGTCGCCACCTATTCATTCTTAGGGATAGGTCCCGGGTATTTGTTTGTTTGGATAAGGCAAATGGTCTTTACAGAGTTAGGATAAGCGGTTTGATTAAGTCCTGGGGAAGGTATTAGGCACCCCAAGACCTCCGTTTTATAACGGTTACCTACTCCCTAAACTTAAGCCAATTATAATCTCAAAGTTTAATTAAAATGTCCAAAGTTTTTAACTGAGTGCTAATCCAAGAAAAATAGAAAGCTAGATGGCTAGGGTCGAACCCGAGTTGAATTGCCTACGTACTCACATGGTGAGATCAGACCGAGTGTAGTTCTGGCACATGAGCCCGTGCCGAGGCTAGGGGGGAGTGTGTGTGTGCATAGGATGGTCAAAGGGTCTAGCCTAGAAGGCTATGGTTTAGTTGACCGGTGAGGTCAAGTGCACAAGTGTTAAGTCTAACCACGGTTAGAGGGTATTTATCCATGGTTAGATGAGCTAACAAAAGCTAAGGAGGTCCTACAAGTCTCTTTTTGGTCTTTTTGTATTTTTTATATTTTTTGAGATTTTTGGGGATATTTGAATGTTTTTTATATTTTGGTTATATTTGAATGTTTTTGGTGTTTTGAGATTTTATCATATTTTTGGTATTTTGAGATTTTATCATGTTTTTGAATTTTCATATAGGTAAGGTTTTGACAAACTTAACTAAAGTCAAATTTAGTCCAAGAGTTTGGCTAAAAGATTATAGTTTAAGACATAAAGAGGGATGTGCCTTATGAATAGTAAATGGTCTATTACTAACACCTATTTTGTTGGATTGATGTTGATAATAGATCAAATACCATTGTCTTTAGTATGAAACATTTTTAAGAATGTCCTCTTTAAGTCCTTACACCATCATTTATCTTAAGTCCTTAAACCATCACCTACCCATTCAACATAGAACATGAAGGAAAAATAAAGAAATGAAAGAAAATGAAAACTCACCATCTCCCTTTTAAGGTGGTTCATTTACACCATTATTAATGATGTAATGTTACTCTAAAGAATGTTAGGGAGGTGATGAGCTTTCACAAAAAATTCTAGAAAGAGGACTAGAATCTCAAAAGAAAACAAAATGAAAAAGAGAGGTATAGCTTTAGCTTCTACTCTCTATGGGCCTACCCATATCCACACTTGTGGGTACATAAAAAAGAAGAAAATATGTACATGGAAAGGAAAAGAAAAAATGAGCATCTCCTTGCCTTTGATATGGGGTCCCTCTACACCATTAGATTGGTGTAGAGAGGCTCAACTATGCTTGAGAAATGAGAGATCAAGAAGAGAGAACCAAATAAAAAAAAAGATAAAAAAGAAGAGAAAATGAAAGAAAGAGTGCCTACTCCTCCAAGAATTCTCATTCAATGCTCCAAGTGGTAGGGTTTTAGAATCCACAAAGGAAGAGAGTTAGTGAAGAACTCTAAGCTTTTAGTCTTAAAATTCTTTCCAAACTCTAAACCTTAGTTTCTTCTCCCTTCTTCAAACTCAAGAGAAACACAAGTGGGTGAGAACCTTTTAGGGGTCTTGAGGGATGGATCTAAGGAGCTAAGGGATTGGTATTTATAGGAAAACTACGAGGTTAGGTTGTGTCTTTTACATGGGGGATAAAAGGAGCTAGTGGGTAAAGACTTGAGTGTTGTAAGGTGAGTTGATAGATTGAGTGTTGTAAGGAGTGTAAGAGAGTTGATGGTTGAGTATTGTAAGGGGTGTAAGAGATGTGTAAGAGAGTTGGTGGGTTGAGTGAACTATGAGTTATATGGGTATGAGTTCTAGGATATAGAGTGTAAGAGAGGTGTAAGAGAGTTGAATGGTTGAGTGAACTATGAGTTATATGAGTATGAGTTGATGTAAGAGAGGTGTAAGAGAGTTGGTGGGTTGAGTGAACTATGGGTTATATAGGTATGGGTTGTAGGATATAGGGTAGGTGGATATGGATATATGGATTAGGTCTTATGGATCATGGGTTATTAGTAGATGGGTCATGGGTTATGATTATTGGACTTTGACTATGACATTTGGGCTTGGGCTATGGAAATAGGCTTTGGCTTAGGCAATTGGGTGATTGGGTATTTGGGCTTGACTACTTGGGTTGAGTAATAAAATTAGGTAATTGGGTTTGATTGAGTTGTCTAGGTATAAGTTTGGTCAAATGGGCTTGGGCCTTGGGCCTTGGGCCTTGGGTATACCTAGGGCTTACTAAGGTTAGGCTAGGGCTACCTACGGTTTGGGTTTAGGACTACCTAAGGTTAAGCTTAGGGTTAACTAGGGTCTTAACTAGGGTTTAGTCCTATGGTTAAGAGTTTACCTAGGGTTTGGAACTAGGGTTGATCTAGGGTTTGGACCATAGCTAAATTAATTAACCACGGTTAAGGGGGTGTAAAAATAGGGTGCTGACAAGTTGACCATCACTCAACTGACCAGATCAGATGATTTTATGCAATAAAGTCCAAAAAAATTCTAAAATTACCCCTCGAATCATTTGTGGAAAATAAATTTACACGCTCGAGGTTTGACGAAAATATACATAGATCCTTTTAGATTTCAGAAAATACATTAGACACTCTTACTTTGCGAATCCAACAAACTTGAAATGCAATCATGAACCTGAACTGGAATATCATCGCAAAAATTGCATACCCTTATGATTTAATTGTTTTTCTTCTAAAATCCAATGATTAGTGGGTGAACCTTAGGAGTTGGTGAATCTTAACCACAATTAAAGGGTGTTAAAAGGGACACATGGTGAGATTCCAAGAAGTCCAGTTATAACCGTAGAGAATTTTAAGCCTAATAGATAAATGAGTGAGGGGTAATATGAGAATCAAACAAACATTTAATTAAGTGTTTGGCTTATATAATGATAAAGATTATGATAAGGGTGGTTTGAGAATTTTGTGAAATTTCATATACTTTTTCAAGGGCTCATTATGCAAAGGGTAGTTTTGAAATTTTATAAAATTTCATCACGTTTTCAAGGGCTCATTATGCAAAGGGTAGTTTTGAAATTTTGTAAATTTTCATAATGTTTTCAAAGCTCATTATAAAAAGCGTAGTTTTGGAATTACAGTAAATTCAATCAACATTTTGAACAACAGGAATCCTCTTTATATATCGTAAAGATATTTTTACCCCTACATTAATTATCAAAATCTACTAATGGTAAGGGTACTTTAATTTTTTCATAGGAGACTAGTCATTAAATATAAGAGATATTAAATACAGTTTGACTTTTCTTGCACTCATTCTCTCTCTTATTTAATGAACTGTCCATATAAAAATATCAAAATGCACTTATATTTAATAAAATTGTATTTAATACATAGGGGTAAAAAAGTCCGGTTAAAGTTAACAATTTCTCACATTGAGTGGTCATTTTTTGTCAAGAAATTATATAGTTATATTGAACTGGGTGAAAAGAGCAAACACTTGGGCACATATTATCAACAGAAAGAGATAAGACTTACTCCCAAGGATCGTCCTCAACAATAAGAACATCATTCTCGTAATCCACATAAACAAGTTTCCATGATCGTCTCCCTCATTATTTTGCTTAAACTACATAATTAAGATGATATTTTCTAAATCTATAACTAATATTTAGACTTTAGATTGACTTCATTAAAATAAAAAATGTCTCATATATATAGACTTCATATTGACTTTGTTAATTACTAAATAAAGACTTAATTAATAAATATAAAACTGTTCGGCTTTATAATATTGTGTTGAATATTTGGTTAACTTATTGTTTAGACAGACAAACTTCCAAAGTATGCACTCAGATTTTCCTATGACATGAAGCTGTCTTAAGAACCTTGTTTATGTTAACATTTCAGACGCAGTAGTTAGACCTATTCATATTTCTTAACGATCAAGAAAAGAGAGCCCGAGGAAGCATCTGCGAAAGTATATGTCTCACCGCGTTGGCTACAAGATTATAAATACGAAATTATACGATTAGGTGTCGGTTACACTATTTTAATTAGTACAGAAATGCTAGCCCCCCAAATCTTCCAAAGACGCAACTTGGTGGCTGAAACTGTCAAACATTTCTTGATTTTTTTTTTTTTAATCCGTTAAAATATCAAACAAATCCATATGTTATACTTACTCTTGCGTATGTGGAAAAAATTGGAGTAAATGCGACTGGGCTAGCACTCCTCATTATAAGTATGAAATTATACGATTAGTAGATTATAATACAACTGACATACCAGGGTATTTTTTTTGGTTGAACATACTAAGGTACTTAGTGACTCGGTCCAATAAGAATAAATTGAAATGATCACACAGCTCAAGCCCATACAGTGGAATCACCATCTCTTGGTTGGTGATTCGATTTAAACTCACTATATATATATATATATATATATATATATATATATATTCGTATTCCAGACTTCAGTAGATAAATTGACAAATATTCTGGACCATAATGGCACAACAAGGTCACAAGTTCGATCTAAATTCTTAGCAGCAATGTAAAGAAAAAAACAGGGCAAATAAAAAAGTCTTTAATGAGCGGTCCCTAATAACATAACATGAGGCGGGTTACTCAAAAATCCAAGATGTCAAGACGAGTATCCCAAGAGACATGTAAAAAAAAAAATTAGCTCGATCAAACATTTATGGTAGGGGTGTCAATGAGCCGAGCTCGACTTGAAAAAAAATGAGCTTTAGCTTTTACTTTGGGCTCGTTGAGCTGAGCCGAGCCTTAAAAGTGAGCTCGAAAAATAAATGAGCCGAGCTTGAACAATAGGTGGCTCAGCATGGCTCGACTCGATTAATTTTATAATAATACCATTTAAAAATTAAATTTATATTATATATTTAGTATACTTTTTTTTGGTAAAATTTATATAGTATACATTAACATAATTTTTTTAAAAAAAGTTTTAACTCAGGCTTTCACGTGAGTCACATGACATCCCAAAGAAATAAATGTCCTTTTAAATTTTTTTAATTGAATTTAGTGCTCATCAATGTATTTAAAAAAAAATTATCGAGCCGAGCTCGAGCTCAATGATCTGTGGACGAGCCGAGCCTAGCTCGAGCCTCTGTAAAATTCCAACGAGCTGAGCTCGAGCAATGCCTTGCTCGGCTCAGCTCAGCTCGTTGACACCCCTGATTTATAGACCATCTAGCTGTTTGAAGATAAGAAAACCAACCATTTTTATAACCTAGATAGGGTCTAGTGAACCCTAGAGGTTAATGCTGATAGACTAGTGCCTAATCAGACAGTCTAAACACGTCCGATCAGACTGATTTTTTGACATGTGTCTCCCAATGAACCTACCTTAACATTTAATAGTTGAATTCAAAAAAAAATGCTACATGTCATCATTCTAAAGAGGTCGATCATTAAAAGCTTTCATGAGCATAACTCATATAAAGAGAACTTTTTTTTTTTCGGTCTTTGTTTTTCTAAGAAAAGGAGGGAGACTGCAAAAAGATTCTTAGTTACATAGGTAGTTCAAGCGCACAACAAATTCACAAAGACTACTCTCACGGTCTCTTAGATAATAAAAGTAGGGATTTAGTGTAGGACCCACAAGTGCAACCACACAAAATTCCTGATTTTATTATTTAAAAATTGTGAGTAGACTTTATGAGAGTATGCTTAGCATATTAGCACTAATTTTCAGACTTTAAAGGATTAAGCTTGATCTAAAAGTCATTTTAAATGGACTTTAATATCCTTCTAAATATTTTAAACTTCATATTTTACCGTTATATATTTATCTACTAGGGTTGCACTCAAGCCAAGCTAGCTCGGCTTGGCTTGGATCATTGAATCAAGCTCAAGCTGACATTTCACGCTCAAACAATCAAGACAAGCTTTTATTGGGCTCAAATGTTTAAACAATCCAAGTTAAGCCAAACCTTGTTTGAATCGGCTTGGCTCGTTTAAGGCTTGATTTGGCTTGAGCTCAGCTCGAAACACAATGTTTGTTTAATAATATTATTAATATAAATAAAAAATAAATTTTCACATTTCTTATTATAGATTGTAATAATTTTTATTTTTTAATAAATTTAAGATAATAATTAAAAGTTAAGAAATTTAAAGCATAGACTCAGATCTGGTTCTGTATTCTTTGGGCCACATGACTAATCCCAAATCTTATTTTACGTGTATGAATGAATTAATTTTTTGTAGTTTCTTGTATTATAATTTATTAATAAATATTTCATTAAAATTATATAAAATTAAACTAAATAATTCTTCGAATCAAGCTTGAGCCAACCCAAACTTGTCTCAGCTTGAATAAAGTTCAGGTTCGAAATGAGCTCAAGATCAATCAAGCTTGTTTAAGCCAAACTCAAGCCTAAACAATCAAGCTCGAATCAATCTCAAGTCAAGCTCGAGTATTTGAGTATATTCAAGCCAAGCTCAAACATGGCAAACCTCTGCTAATCTACTCACCTAACGAAAGACCCCTCTTCCAGGTTGAGGTTATCTGCGTAGAACTCCAAAACATTTGTTCTTTACTTTTTTTGTCACAGCTTAACATGAAATGTGATATTTTGATTATAAGTGGGGATAGGGTTGGTGATCAGAATTCAAATGGTGGGTTCCTACTTTACATGAGTCATGGACGGGACATTAAAAACTTTTGGAAAATTTCTCTACCGCCCAAACATCTTCTTAGTAGGTGTAGAAGAAATTTCCTCCAAATTAAAACTGCGTATTGAGAACTCTATAACGGAAACTACGTAGGCTTTATCTCGCATGAGAAAACTTCCTGCGCTTGACTGCGTTAAATAGCTCCAACAGGAAAAGACAGAACAGAGATCCCATGAAGACCATGCACCGCCATTTCACAAATGCTTACTAACCGACCATTTCATTTCATTGTTCGTTCCCTCGATCTCTTCAAATTTATGTTTCCTGGGTCCTACTTACCACTCATCTCAGAAACTTCCCACCCTCTTATACCGCTTTCTTTTCCCAATCCCATTATCTTTACCGTTTGATGTACCGTCGAGTATGCAATTTCTCCAAAATCCCAGCCTCCAAAAGCCGTCAACAACTACTACAATAACAATAATAATATTATGGACTTTGCTATGAGACCACAAAGGGCCGAGACCACAACGAGGTTTGGTCAAATTGTAATGACCTCCCCTTTAGTTTCTAAAATAACACTGCCCTCCCCTATGTTTTAATTGTGAGTAACATATTCCCCCTTCTGTTAATTTATCATTACTAATGTGGATGAACTTTGATGATGTCATGCTTTAAATGTTTTAAAATATCTAAATTACCCCTGAAATAACAATAACATTAAATTTTGGGTTTTTTGGACACCATCTTCTTCTTCTCGATCTATTGTATCTGGCCAAAGATTCTAGCCACCAACTTTTTTTTTGACTCCAATGAAAGACTCCAACACCATTAGAGTTCTTAGCGGTAGAAAGCAAGTGGTGGATGCAATTTGTTTCAAGGAAAATGGGTATTAGGCTATTCGTATCCTCTGTATGATTCTTCGATTAGCCCCTTCACAGATTATGAGTTTGCCTGTCAAAAATATGGAAGCCCCAATAAGCAGTACCTCAAATATAGGTGAAATCCCATCACCTGTGAGTTACCAAGGTAGTAGTATTAGTCCAGTTCTCTACTACACTATCTTTTGACTCTCTATGTTGAATAAATACACTGATCTACCTACATAAGGAAAAATGGGCATCCTTGTTGCCTGATGACCAAAACATCTAAGAGTTGATCTCTCTCCTCTCTGAGGGTGAACAATCCTTGCCATCACTCATTGAGGTGCTTTAGATTAATCAAAGCAATGTAATTCGGAAAATCAATTGAGATGTCTTTGATTGGGATACATGCAATGCAACAACCATGTGATGATAAGGACGACCTCCTCCTTTTGCCGTTGACAAAATCCCACCCAAGGGGTGATCACCGGAGTAAAATTGCCAGTGGTAGACTTTTGCAATAATAACTCACCTGTCATTATAATGACGACACCTGTAAGAAGAGACGTAGGGCAATAGGATGATAGCCGGAGACAACAAAGAATAAAATGGTGTTTAGGAGATTGGCCGTGGTGACGGTGGCTGGCGTTGAAGGAGGCTAGACAGAGATTTGCCATGGTGAGGTAAATTATTGCTGAGACTTTGAGGCATGTTGAGGATAGGGTTTTTTGTGTTAAAAGAAACAAAGGGTTTTAACTCACAATGGGTAAAATAGTAAAACCATATTTACTGTTAAGTTCTTAACAAACCTAATAGGGGAGGGCAGTGTTATTTTAAAATCTAGAAGGGAGGCCTCTCCAATTTGACCAAACCTCAGGCAAGGTAGCTGTAATTTACCCTTATACATATAAGGCCGCTGTAAACCCGGGTCATTTTGGGTTGATGTTTGTTTTTTGTTCTTTTTAATGAGTGATGCTTGTTTTCCTGATACTCTAGTTTTCATCCAAGTGGCAAAGAAGTTGTTTATGGATGTTATCAGACACGGCAATGATCATGGGCGTCATCTTTATTTTTAAAAAAAGAAAATACTTTAGGCCTTGGATTGTCTCTGGCTAAGCCAGAGAGGGCTCTCGGGTTCCATACATTGTGCGGCAGCTGGCATAAAAATGGGAAGAAGTCATTTATTTTCCCTCATGATTTTTGACTTCTCCCTATTTGATATCTCTCCCCCTTATTCTCACACACTTATAACCACGTGTCTATTTATGGGTGGATAAGTCAAAACCATGGGCCCCATGATTTTGACTTCTCCACCACTTGCCCTCTATTCTATGGAACCCAAGATAAGCCCTTTCTTGCTTCGCAGAGACAAGCCAAAGCCAATACTTTATGGACTCATGGTTTCCATTATGGCCTCGGGTTGACTCTGGCGAAGCCAAGAAGGGTTCTCGGGGTTCCATACATTGTGCGACAATTGGCACGAAAAGGGAGAGAAGTCATTTCATTTTCTCCCCCATAATTTTGACTTCTCCTCATTTGATATCTCTCCCCTTATTCTCACACACTTATCGCCACATGTCTTATTATGAGTGGAGAAGTCAAAATCATGGGCTCCAAGATTTTGACTTATCCACCCCTTGTCCCTTATTCTATGGAATCTGGAATCTGCAGACAAGCCTTTTCTGGCTTCGCCAAAGACAATCCAAAGCCTTCCGGTATGTTACGGGATATTTCGTCCTCATGGATCCAACCCATTTTTAAACACACATTACTTGTGGTTAAGATTCACGCACCCTTACAGCAATCCAACCTTGTTTTTAAAAAAATAAAACAAAAAACAAAAATGGTAAGTATTAATTCTGTTATGCTTAACCAAGGTTAAATAATGGTTTAAAGGGACACGGTTAAAAAAATAAAACAAAAAACAAAAATGGTAAGTATTAATTCTGTTATGCTTAACCAAGGTTAAATAATGGTTTAAAGGGACACGAGGACAAGAGGATAAGTTAAGAAGCAGATCCATGGGACCGCTAATCACTGCTCTTTTTAAAATGGTGTGGAGACCAAGCGCTAAACAACCATCCCTGGAGAATCTTTAAGATTTGGAATCTTCTACAAGCCAGCTTTTGCGGAACGGTTGTTTGCTCCAAGGGCGATGAGCGAACTATTGCTCCTCGCTCTCGCAACGCCGCCCTTTCACCTGCCATGAACTCGGGTTAAGTATTTTTGAACTTATGGTTATATTTTTTTATTTTGGTTTTCTAAAAACCAATGATAGAGGGGTGAACCTCAGGAGTGGATGAATCTTAATCATAGTTGAAGATAGTTAAAAGAGGGATGCATGGCAAGGAAAAGGGAGCCAAGACGCCCTTCCAAGCATTTCACCAATGGAGGAGGTGATTATTTTCCAAAGTGGAATCTATCTGTATTGTCTTCCGCCTCATGAGGGAGTTACAATCCTAAGGGACTACAAATCTCTACTTGGACATACTTAACAGCTAACACTGACCCAATTGAGACCGCTTTCATTTCTCTGGGGCTTTCATTGGTATATAACTCATGTATTGGGCACTATTTGGTTGGGTCATCGTGGGACGAGTGGTTATAACCGGACTCCTTGGACACAAGCTTTTCAAGTGTTTTTTTAACTCTAGTTAACAACTTGAACATTTGGAGCTAATATTGTTTTCCAAAAATGAAGGTTAGATAGTTGAATCCCAAGGATTAGAGAATCTTAATCACATTTAAGAAATATTAAAAATGGCACGTATTGACTTGTAAGACATGTGACTGAACTCTAAGGTGTCTAGTTAGAACCGTAGAGAATTCAAACACTACAAGAAATCTTTCGAGTGTACGCGCAAATTTAAAGCGGGTCTCAAGTGAGGAGTTCATCTCAAACCATGTTGTCCAATTGTCTTCATTGTTGTATGAAATTTATTATTTTATGGGGGATTATCCTTTTAATTTAGATAAATTCATATTGTTAATTATCTTCCTAGATATGAGAGGAACTTCGTATTAAAAAGAAAAGATAAAAGGATGAAACAATATGTGCGCTAAACCTGCATTAATATGTGGCATTGCTAAGGCCCTTTTGCGCTGCTGGTTGCAAAAGGGGTCTTGCAATTGATTATCATTTGCGCTTGTTATGTACAAGTTTGAATCGAAGCTGAATTGTCCTCACTTACCGTATAGTTGTTTGTGCGAGAGAGAAGATACATGTTTTTTTGGAAGTAAATCAAATGTGGCCTTAATGTTGGAAGGCCGTGATCGATGGTTCATGATTGCCTTTGGCGATGCCAGAAAAAAAAGAAAATTTTGAGCTCCACAAATCAATGGACATGTGGCACTAAAAGGAGGAGAAATATCTGGTGGGGCGAAGTCAAAACCATGGGAAGAAAATGAAATTACTTCTCCTTTTTTGAGCACCACATGTCCACTGATTTGGAAAAAGCAAAAAAAAAAAAAAAATTCTCGCATCAAGGACAATCCTGAGCCATGATGTGCAGCTGTTAAATTAGTACAGTACAAACCATCTTGCCCTTTTAATGCTTGTGCCATGGGCAAGGCGTCAGAAAGAACAACTCGATTTGATTCTCATGGTCCATGCAAGCAGGGGGGTGTGGAGCCAGGAATTTTTCCTTCGGGCCAAATTACTTATATCAAGAAAATTAATAGAATTGAGGTTAGGGGCCTTGGGGGTTCAGACATAGCCGCAATTTTTTTTTGTTCTGAGTAATGGGTCTTACGTGGTAATAAAATTTGTTAATGTTGCATTCCAGAACGAGGTCCGGTAACAAGAAAAGTGAAAATTATGGACCACCGCTTATGTTTTAATATCGATTAATTATGATTAAGATTCACTCACCCCTAGGGTTCATCTATTTAGCCTTGGTTTTTAAAAGAAGAAAAAAAAAACAACATTAAGTTTGTGCAGCTTAATCAATGTTAAAAGGGATGAAATGGAAAGACATTTGATTATGTTTTCAAATGTGGAGTGGGTTAATCACACTCTAAAATTACTATATTTTTATATTATGAAGATTTTTTTTCACACACGTGTTCTTGATCTACGAAACACACACGCCTCCCTACTTGACACATGTCTCTTTTAACATCTAATAATTGTGATTAAGATTCACTCACACTTAAGTTTATACACATACCTTTGAGTTTTTAAAAAAAATTAACTCTTAAAATAATAAATCTTAACTAACGTCAAAAGGGATACATAAAGAATCAATCTCTTTATATTATATATATAATTACAATATTTTTTGGAGTTGTACTATTAATAAATCTTAGATATTATGTATATGTATTTTTAAATTATACATATATTATATTAAAATCTCAAAATTTTTGGGGGAGGCCATGAGCCCCTGGCTCTGCCCCTACATGCAACTAAAAGCAAATAGAGCATTGATTAGCTGACCGTATGGTCCACCGGGTCTCGTGTCTCTTTCAATCCTCTTTTAACTATGGTTAAGATTAATTAAATTAAATTAAAATTTATTTAATTTTATTTTTTTAAAACTAATATTAGTTGGATGAATCTTAGAGATGAGTGAATCTTAACCACAATTATTAAGTGTTAAAAAAAGGAGACGCAACCAATAAAGACCTGCCTAGCAGAATGCCGGTCTATTATACATTTTCCAAGCAAGAATTCTCTCTGTTCAGGAATTCTTTGAAGGAACGCTCCCACTCTCGGTCCGAAGGACAAATATTTGAGGTGTTTCCCACCAGGGGCGGAGCCACGTAGGGCCAGGGTGGCAGAAGCCCCTCTGAAACTTGACATTTTTTTTTATTACGCTAATAATAGCCTCGGGGAGGGACGGAGAAACCTTTGAGAAAATACATATATTCTATACTAAAAGACAGAAACATACACCATGTCATCATGCCCAAGTACTAGGCTCAAAAAAAATAAGGACTATAAACCGAGCCTCCATTGTTAGCCTCCCTCAAGAGAATCCTGGTTCCGCCCATATGGCTCAGCCTCTTGACCTTAGATCATGTAGTGATATTTGATTAATGATACCAAATCCTCTACGTTGATAACTGGATTTGCTCTTTGACACTCCTTAATTGTGGTTAAGATTCACCCACTCTTAGGGTTCACCCACCCATCCTTAATTTTAGGAAAAAATAATAATTTTTTTTAGTTTTTAGAAAAATATATTAATTCTTTTTTTTAATATTAAAAAACCCTAAAAATATATTTTTTAATATTGAAAAAAAAATTAATATTTTTTTTCAGAAAAACAAGGATAGGTGGGTGAATCTTAACCGCAATTAAGTTGTGTCGAAAGGGACATGTGGCGACCTCAAGGGTAATAACCGGATTTGCCAAGTCCGGTTATCACCTTAGAGGATTTGGTTTCTTGATTAATTTGATGAAAGCTAAAAAGTTAGTAAATCTATTGTTGGCATAATTGATCTTAACTGGTCACATGAAAGATAAGTGTCATAGAAGAATCTAATTTAAACCAGTAAGATCAACAATAGTGCTTGTCATTACCGTCTTCATATTTATTTTGCTTTAACTACATAATTAAGACGATGCCTTCCAAATCTGTAACCAATATATAGACTTAATTTATTTTTATTTTTTTGGTTCAAGATATATTTTTAGGCTGTAACGCCGATTAGGTGTTAGTTTCTGTTCAGATAGTAGGCGAGTGGAGAGTATATACAAACTCCCACCCTCTCAAGAATAGAACCTGGTACCTTCCTCCAAACCAGGAGATACACTACCACTGGAATAAAGCCATGGTGTGTAGACTTTTGATTGACTTCGGTAAAATTAAGAGATTAATTTTAAGTCGGAGATATGCTTCACAGCGATGAAGCGGAGCTCCCCTTTTTATACTATGGTAGTGGCATATTTGTAATTATTGAAATAGATTGGGCAATTTTGTAACACACTAAATTACAAGATTGCCACGTGATAGTGTAGAAAGGGGAGATTTGCTTAACGCCGTGAAGCAGAACTCCTCTTTATATTTAAACTGTTAAAAAAAAAAAAATTTAAAAGTGTCACATATACAGACTTCATAATATTATTTAAACTGTAAAAAAAAAAAAATTTAAAAGTCACATATACAGACTTCATAATATTATTTGATTACTTGGTTAACTAAAGTATAAGGACATTCTTAAACTAGAATTATTGTTTAGACGGGCAAAGTTCCAAAGTCTGCAAAGAACTAGATTTTCCTATAAGAAGAAGTTGCCTTAACAACCTTGTTTATGTTTAAAAACTCCTCGTTTACCTTCTTTTGATATTTTATTTTTGATCTCGAATCAAGCATAAGACCATAAGTAATTTAAATCAAATATGTATTATGACCTCGCAACTTGGGGAACCTAATCCGATTATAAATGGACCAATTGGTTGAAAACATCCACCTTTATTATAATAAAGTAAAGATATATATCTTTCCTAATAACCTTGACCCTAAAATCCTTAGAAATTAGGCTAGTGGACAAGTTAGATTGGAAATTAATTGGCGTAATCAAATGGCCCTAGACTTGATGGCAATATTGATCATTGGTGGAGAGCTCAATTATTATTATTATTATTTTTTGGGTAATGGTAGAGTACTCGTTCACACGATAAGGGTGAAGTATTTATCAAGTCCTACTCTCGATCTTTTGTAAAAGCCTCTGCAAGGATTCCTTGTAGAGTCTTGGAGAGTCTACCACGTAACCACATAAACATATTATTTTTGGAAAAACAGTTGAAAATAGTCTTAATTGTTATTTTAATTAGTGTCATGCACAAGTAAATACGTTATAGAAACATGATCAACTCTGCATAATCCAGATGCGTAGTTTGGGTTTTACTCATCTATAATATAAAGAAATAAGTGTCACCTAATTACCTCTCTTTGCTCTCCATCCTTCAATCTCATGAATCCTATAAATTCTGGTTTAAGGATGTCATGTGACATCCTTCTTTAATCTCAACCGTTAACTATTTCTTTAACACACATCTCTCTTTCAATTCAGAATTCATTTGAGAGATTTTAGGTGATTGTGGTCCTCTATTTTCTCATACGGATAACGGTGTGTAGAGACATATCTCACCCCCCTCCCCTTCCCTCATCCCCCATACTTTTTCTCTCTATCCCTACCTATTACCTCAATTTATGTTTGATCCCAAAAAAACCTTTAATTATCTCTTCCTATATTGTCTCTCATATCTCATATTTCTCTTTTCTCTCTCGAATGACACAATTTCTCTAAATATTTCTCAATAGTTCTCTCACGTTTATCTCAACTGTTTTTTTAGTAATTATATTTTCATTTTTCTTTGTATTCCCTGCACATCGCACGGGGGCTTTGCTAGTCTATCTATAATATAAAGAAATAAGTGTCACCTAATCCCTCCCATTGCTCTCTAATCTTCAATCTCATGAATCCAATGAGTTCTATTTTAAGAATATCCCGTGGCACCCTTTTTTAATTACAACCATTAATTATTTCTCTTACACACATCTCCCACTAAATTCAAAAACACTTTGAGGGATTTTAGGGGATTGTGGTCCTCTATTTTTTCATATGGATAAGGGTGTGTAGAGACATGTACTTCCTCCACTTTTCTCTCTATCATCACCTATTAAGTCTCCTCATTTTCTGTTTAATCTCAAAAAAACCTCCAATTATCTATTCCTAAATTTTCTCTCATATTCCTCTTTTTTCTCTCTCAAATGACACATTCTTCCGACACCAAAAAAAAAAAAAAACGCATTCCTCCCAAAATTTTCCAATAGCCTAGGCTTTGCTAGCTAGTTTCATTAAATAATGCTGGAGTCTATACTCCTACATAAGGAAAGTATGAGGTCTATCTTTACAATAGTTATCGATAGAGTAGGACTCTATCAATGTGTGATACTGTGATTCACACGGAATAAGACTCTATGTGGAACTATTCTCTATCACGTCCCCCTCAAACTCATGGTGGAGTCAACAATTATTATTTACTTGTCCTTGAGAAATTGAAATTGAGATTAGGTAGTCCCTTTGTGAAATTCTGCATAGGACTCTATTCTTTATCACGTTCCCTCAAACTCATGGTGGAGACACCAATTGTTTATCCTTAAGAAATTAAATTTCCGTAGTCCCTTGGTGAGAATGTCATATGTTTAATTTGATGATGTGTAAAATCGAATTGAACATAGTTATCTCTAAGAACAAAGTAACTCTTTCACGAATGAAATGATAATTGATGTCGATGTGCTTCGTTCTCCGATGAAAGGCTAGATTGGCAGTCATGTCATGTATGTGGCACTTACATTATTGTAATAGATTACCGATAGCGTAATCACAGTTAAAGGGTGTTAATTTTTTTTATTGTATTTTGAAACCAATGTTAAATGGCTCAATCCTAAAGATGGATGAAACTTAACCACAGTTAAAAGATATTTAAAGGGATAGAAACATAGCCATCGCCTAATATTGACTTCCGGTATTGCGCCGACTAGAGGATTTGTTCTTTAATTAAAGGATCTTAATCCTGTCTCTATGCTAGTATTCCCATCTTTGAAATGGGAAATTGACATTCTTGTTAAATTTAAAAGAGGAGTGCTAGCTCCAGCATCATTTACTCCAAAATTTTCTATAGACGCAAGAAGGGGCTAGCACGTAAAGTTGTTTTATTATTTTAACAGTTTAAAAAGTTAAAGTCAGAGAAGGCTTGACATTTGTAGCGCCCCAATTACGTCTTTGGAAGATTTGCAACTAGAGCTAGCAAAATCCAATTTAAAAATAAAAATTTTCGCATAGTTCAATAAGTGATATTTGATTAAAACTAAGAAATTTTAGTGAACTCACAAGAAGAATTTAGCTTTGAACTTGTAAATTAGTAAAACCGACCATTGCGTCTCTCATTATCGTCGTCCTCATTAGTTTGCTTAAACTAGATAATTAAGATGTTATTTTTTAACTTTAGATTGATAAAAAAATTAGATAGACTTTAAATTGACTTCATTGAACTAAAACAATAAAGTAAAGGTCCGCAGACACGGAGGTTAGACGTATTCATAATTCTTAACGATCAAGAGGACACGTTTTAGGAAGCATCTGCATAAGTATACGTGTGACCGTGTCGGTTAAACCATTAGAAGTAAAGTACGAAATTATACGATAATTAGTAGATCACAGTACAACTCACATGCCAATTGCCAAGTTGAGTTGGCCCAAAGAATAAACTGGAGATACATATAAAGCCATGAAAGCAACCTTCAATATGATTGATCACACAGCTCAAGCCCATATTTTGGAATCACCATCTCTTAGTCACTCAGTCTGCTGGGCAACAATATTTGTTCTTTTAATCAAATCAAACTCGAAAAAATTAAAAAGAAAAGAAAAAAAAAGACAAATTTTGAGCCGGAGCTCTGCTTCACGCAGTTGGAGCGGAGCTCCCCTTTTTACACTTTGTGGGTGGCACGTTTGTAATTATGAAGAGAGGTAGGGATAATTGTGCAAAACACTTTCTACCACCAGATTTACGAAATTGCCATTGAAGCAGAGCTCTCCTCTGTATTTAAACTGAAAAAAATAAAAAAAAACACTACCTCTACATATGAATCCTCTACTTCGTAGACTTTAAAGGGTTAAGCTTGACCTAAAAGTCACTATAAATGGATTTTATTGTCCTTCTATGTATTTGGAACTTCCCATTTTACCCTTATACATGTTTCTCATGGCCTCGCGATAGACCTCTCTTCTAGGTTGAGGTTTTTTACACAGTAACATGATGAAATGTAATATTTGGATTGTAAGAGGGGCTAGGGTTGGTAATGGGCTTTCAAATGGTGGGTTCCTACTTTGCAAGAGGCATGTGGGGGACTTCGAGAAGTTGGAAAACTTCCTTCCCGTCCAAAACATCTTCTTAGTAGGTGTAGAAGAAATTTTCCGCGCGGTCTGCGTAGTGAGAAAGCTTAATATATAGCAAGAGAAATTTCCAGTGCTTGACTGTGTTAACCTGAAGAGACCCCGTAAAAGATGGGCAAACGTGTAGCTTTCACCAACCCTACCAAACCGACCATTTCATCGTCCCCGCAAGTTCTTCCATTTTCATCCCATTTATTTTTCCTGGGTCCTACTCCTACCCCTCATCTCAGAAACTTCCACCCTCTGTTTTCTACTTCCAAGTTCCAACCCCATTCCCTTTTGCCATTTGATGTACCCTCGAATACGCAATTTTGTCCGTCAATCCCAACTACAACAATTATATATAAAGAGATTAAATATGAACAAGAGCTCCGGTTGACTGTTCTATCGGAGCAACCCTAAAAATGGCTTGAGTAGTGGTAGTTGGTTATTAGGAACACAAAGAGTGGTATTATTTAACACTATTTTTTTTTCATAAATACCCATTCTCAAGGCATTTTTTTGGGTTGGTCAATTGGAGCTCAGTGAAAATTCTTTTAATTATGAACATGAATTCCGGTTAAAGAGATAATCGAAGCAACCTAAAATGCCTTATTCAGTTAAAGAGACTTAAAAAGGGGGGCAAGTGGAAAAAAGGGTGCCGAGACACACCTCCTTGCGTCACTAAGGAGGTGATTTTTTCCTTACAATTTTGGGGTACGGCTAGTCCACTTTCTTTTAAACTTACTTTTTTCCTAAGAAGACATGTGTCATTATCTTCCATTACATTTCCATCGTTTCTAAAGAGGAAAGTACAAGGAAACTACCCAAAACTAACTATCATTCAAACTTCTAAGAAACTTAAATTTGAGAAATACCAAGCATACCCACATTTCCTCTCTATAAATCCCACTCCTCACCATTGCGGAAAATGTATAGTTGGAAGAAGATAATAAGAAGAAGAAGGCTACTTGAACGGAGTAGAATTCATAGCTTCTTGGTTTGTTATTCCACTTGCATTCCGTTTGCTTTTTTTATTTTTTATTTTTAATTCTTTGGTGTTCATTGTTCTAAATTCCCTACAGTGCAGATTGGTGAAGCAAATGCCCTGCCTTATGCGTCTGTAGACGTGCAGCATGTGATGCATATTGTTCACAAATTTATACAACTATTTGAGGAATGCTAGCTCTACTCTCAATCAACCCATACTTTCACCCTTAACCAACCACCTGTCCACTTTTTGGTGAAAAGTACTTTAATCACGGCAGCCAGCCGTGAACAAGTGATGAGAGTATGGGTTGAATGAGAGTAGGGCTAGCACTCGTCTAACTATTTTAACTCCTGAATTTTCAGTAGAATTTAGATAAGAATTGATGGCATGCTAAATTAGACTCTTGTATTTTGAAAGTTATATTTTCTCTTGGAATTTCAGTTCAATTCAAGTAATTGAACATATGCTTAATTCCTTCTTTATGAGCTTTCTGAGTTTCAAGTATGTTTGGTTGTCGAGAAAATAGGTGAAAACATTAGAAAAGAAAAGAAAATTTTGGATTTTTAATACAATTCTTAGTTGTGTTCTAATTCTCTTTCTTTTCACATATTTTCTCGGCAACCAAACATATATATTTCGATATATATTTCTAATCAAATTATTTAACTTTTTTAATCACAGGCAAGCGATTAAGTATACGACCAACGCCAAGTTAGGCTACGTATAATAAAGCAAGAGAAGAAACTCTCAACATGCAGTCTACCCTCCGAAAGCACGAATTTGAATGGGTAAACCGTCAAACATCTTACATGTGTAATGGATGCAATGAGGGTGGATTTGGAGCAAGATACAGATTTGATCATCGTGACTTGCATCTCCACGAGGCTTGCATGAATCCCAAACCCTCCATTACCCATGAATTCTTCGGAGAATGTTCCTTCAAGTTCTTCGATCACCCGCAAGGTAAAGGTAAGCGGGGCTGTGATGCATGTGGAAGGTTTATAAAAGGTTATGTGTACCACTGCAAAGAAGCTGATCTTGACTTGCACCCATGTTGTCTCAAACTAACTAGGGTGATAAAAGCTAGGGACATGGAATTTCGTATTTGTGAGAAGCCTCCGTCGAAATGCTGTTATTGTGAAAAGAAAAAAGTCGGGAGCCATGGCGAGGGCTGGTCATATGTGTCAGCATACGAGAAGTACTGTATTCATATGTCCTGTGTTGCAGAGATACTTGCTGAGAACCGGGAGAAGGGATATTTTGGTTCAGCCAACAGGGATAACAGTAACTTGGTGGTGGAGACTAGGATCTCAGCTGATCGCCAGCTTACGACTAGTAAGGGTGGGAAAAAGAGCAGTATGTGGTGGAAGATAGCAGAAATAGTCTTGAATACTATCATAGCTATCTTTTCTGGAAATCCAACTCCGGTGCTGCTTCTCTTGTTGAACCTCTAGCTTCATAGTCATATCTTATTATGGTGAATCATGGATGCTCATCTTTGCTTTTAGAGTGGTGCTTTTGAGTGAAATTGTAGACGATAAGTAGACGGTTGGTATTGAGTCCGTTTTGTGTTTGTAAATCGGGCACACTGCTTTGTGTGATAGGAAATGGTTGAATTAAGTACAAGATGTGAACTCTTCTTGTTTGTATCAAGATATCCACCGCAGAAAATGGACTCTTGACTTTCGACTTTTTTATTTATTTTTGGAGTCATATGGTTATAGAAAAAAATGTAGTTGGTATAATAAGGTGTGATGTTGATTTGAATTTGAGTTGACTATAATAGTTATATATGATTGATGTTAGTTTTTGTCGTTAGTTGTTTTTAATCTTTATATTAACTTGATTGATCAAAGGAAATATCTTTTTAAGTCTTGCAAAAAAGTATTTTTTATATGAGTGGTCCCCTTATTTTCCAGATTCTCTTTACAGAGGTTTCTTCGAAGAGGCGAAGAATTTTTACTATGAATGTTATCTGGACCTGACCATGAACACGGGGCCAGATATTTATTTTGAAAAATGGCATAGAGAGTGGAGACCAAGTGCAATACAAACTATATAAACCGGGAGCTGTGGTTGCTTGCTGATGCTTGCTGATTTCCTTTTTTTTCTTTGCTCTCTCTCTCTCTCTCTCTCTCTCTCTCTCTCTCTCTCTCTCGCACACACATATATATATATGCGCACACACACTCACGTACATATATATTTATATATATATATATATGTATGTATGTATTAAATTTAAGTGAGATAAGCTTATTAAAGTCTTTAATGAGCGGTCTCTAATAACATGACATATGGCCGGTTGTTCTAGAATTTGATTGTGACTACAAGATATGTCTCTCGAGAGAAATGTGGTTAAAAAATCAGTTTGATCGAGCATTTATAGGCCATCTAATCGAATATGAGAATATCAATCATTTTTATATATAGAGTAGCATTTTAATGATTCATCCTCATTAGAGCCTTTAATGAGTGGTCCCTAATAACGTGACATGTAGGGGTTGCTCTACAATCCAACCGTTGGATATCAAGGAGGGTCTCCCCAGAGATACGTGACAAAAAATCAGCTAGATCAGACATTTATATACCATCTAATTGAAGATGAGAAGATCAGTCATTTCTATAACATAGATAAGGTCTAGTGAACCCTAATGTAGTGACCTTGGAATTGTTTTACTGCTCTTAGGGGTATTTCAGTAATTTTCTTGTTATGGGTAGGATATTAATTTCACTAGTGCAACTTTGAATATCTACTCAACTAGAGGATGGAATAAGAATAACTCTAAACGTGGTTTAGTTTGAACCTATAAACAAACAAGTGCCACTAATGACATTTTGGTAATTAATGCATACGGTTAGCATATAAACTAAGTGTTAAACTAATTAGGGTTCTAATCACAAATCGTAATATGAGAAAAGAAAAGAGATTTGAAGAACTCAAGGGAGAGATGAAACTATTTTAGCTGCGAGAATTCTTGGTGGATTCGATTGAGCTGAGAAGAACAACTAGGGAATTGCAGACTTGCGAAGAACACACTTCCACCTTCCATTACCTTGTTTCATATTTTTGTTCTAAATTCTCTAGTATTTCGGCAAGTGAACACTCCACCCTAGATTTAGGTTTAGTTTCCTCGGATTGAATGTTATTCATTATGTTTTAATAGAAAACTCATGTTATTATTCTATGATTAGGGTTGATAGTTTGAGTAATTGATATAAATCATGCTCGAAAATCATAATTAATATTATATATGTTTTCTGATTTTACATCTGATAGAAAATAACTTATTAGGTTTTATGGATGAAAACATGGTGAGAAATCTTGGAGATTATTGTTTGTTTTGATTTGTGGATTTTCGGAATTGAGTTTAATTGAAAAAAGTTACCTATTTTCGATACACAGGTCATAACTTTATGATCCTAAGTCTGATTTTGGTCCAAAAGTACATCGTTTCAAAGAGCTCGAAAAATTAACAATTGTCGTGAAGGCAGTTTTTCAAAAGCAATTATTTTGAGGGTCAAAACGTCAGCCGAAAAAAAAAAAGAAAAGATTTTTTCACATTAATTTTTCTAAGATTTCATTTGTATCTCATTAGTTAATTTGTTAGATGGTTGAAAGATACTCGTAACAAATTTAACTTATTTGTTACTAACTAATTGGTTAGTAACTTGACTTATATTAGTTATAATTTGACATCTCATTAGTTAATTTGACATCTTATTGGTTAGTAACTTGACATCTTATTAGTTGAAGAATACGAAGAGACTAACATTTTCTTTTTTTTGTAAACTTTTCTTTTTAATAATTAATTACTTAAAAAACTTATTTATTTACAAGAAATATCATCTCTAAATTTTTAAATACTTAATTTTGACACATTAAATTTTTAGATGAGTTGAGATAAATTTTTTTTTATAATGATGCAAACTTATAAAAAAATTTATAACAATAAAATTATGGATTTTTAAATGATTACATTGGCTATCTTTTTTATTAGGATACATATAAAAAATTTGAAAAGATGACCAAACGATCATCAATTTTTTAGTTTTATTCTTTTAACTCTTATTGTTTATTTTTAATTTTATCATCATATTGTCATATTCATTTTTCCTTTATTCATTTTCTTTCAATACCCAATGCATTTGCATGAGATTGTTGCTAGTACTATTATAAGAAGAATGGGTAAGTCACGTTGATTGAAATTTTCTCTCTAATTATTATGTTACCTTAAAGTCAAATAATATGGAGTGATTTAATGGTAGAGTAATGTTAGGGGTTTGTCCCAGTGGTAGTGTATCTCCCTTTGGGAAGAAGTGACTTGTGTTCGAGTCCTTGTGTGGCTGTTGAGCACCCATCCTTGAGTTCTAACCCCCTGACATAGATAGATAAATGATATAGTTGCCTACCCAGAAAAAAAATGTTAGGGGTTACAGTTCTTCATCATTTACAAAAGTTGTAATAAGTAGTAGGAGATAGGTGTTCTTTCAACTAATTCTTTGTACCAGTTAAGACTCATGAGAAAAAAAAGAAAAAGATTTCATGTTATTCATTTATTGGCAAATTTTCGACTATATTCTAACTATTTGGATCGACACTATCCAAATTGCAAAAATACCCATAATTATTCAATGTTTTGAAAAAAAAAACCGATTAAATATAGGGTTGTTAGGTTGGGCTCAATTAAGTCCGGCTCACAACCTTACTTTTTTTTTTTTTTTAACTATACTTGGCCAAATTGGGCTCACTCATCTCTATTTAATAAATATATTATATTACACTCATTTTACCACTCTCTCTCTCTTTCATCTCTCATATATCTTTCTTTACTATTATAATGCAAGAGGCATGCGTAGATGATTTTTTTGAAATTCCAAAATTACCCTTATATAAAAACAAAACATTGATTTAATGTTTTACTATAATTCCCAAACTACCCTTGCTTTTGATTTAATATTTTACTTTAATTCCTAAACTACCCCTTGCCATCTATCTATTTAGAATCACAGCCAATCGCGATTGACCTCAAGGAGAGTTCAATCACACCCGTGGGTTAACACATGCCCCTTTTAACTGTGGTTAACTCCTTCCCCTCGCTCTCACGTGCATTGCATGTGCCACTAGTGAGTTCAATCGGGTGTCGTTAACTCTTTCCCCTCGCTCTCACGTGCATCGCACATGCCACCCGCTAATATATATATATATATATATATAATAGATTTTGTCTGATACACACCAAATGAAATCCGTCCAGCCTTTGTCCCACAGGTTAACACATGCACCCTCCTAACACCCCTTAATTGTGGTTAAGGTTCATTGACCCTTAGAGTTCAACCATGTAATCTTGATATTTAGAAAAAAAAATGGATAAAAAGTTTAAATTTCATAACTTGAGGCTAAAAGGGCAGTTAAAGGATTTTTTGTGAGAGTGAGTCTATGGGTACTCCCAATTATACTACCAAATATACTCCCTAATCCTAACCGTTTATAACCAACCACTAATAGCCAAGATTTCAGTTGGCTTATTTTGTCTTTTCTATTGCCACATCAGCTGGAATCCTAACCGTTTAATAATTGAAATAAACGTTTAGGATTAGGGAGTATATATGGGAGTATACTTTGGGAGTATCCTTAGACTAATTCTTTTTGTGAGTAGGCCAAATGCTTTTGGTATGGCGAGGGCCAGAACAATAATGAAGACTTGGGCCGGGCTCGAGGGTGTGTTGCCTAACCTCGGCCCTCAGGGGAACAAGCCTGATTTTTTTTTTTTTTTTTGAGCCCTAGGGACCTTATATAAAAATAATAATAATAAAAACTCGATTTTATGGTTACTCACTTGGGGTCCGAATTGACAGCCCTAGTTATTCGGCCGGTAGTTGTGGTTCTTAGCCAATCACTGACTTACCCTATGACCTATGTACTGCAACCAGTGGAGCCCAACTTGAACTTAACCCCTCTCAAAGCAGCTTAACCCTAGAAAATCAAGATTTCGTCTCCATTTGCGGTTAAATCCTAACCCCAGTTAAGCTCGATCAGCTGCGCCAAAACCAATTATCCGCGCGTAAAGAACGGGACTAGATTTTCTGTTTCTCCATCACTCTCATGGAGAGGAAGACGAACTTCTACTCCCTCCATTCCTTTTTCAAGCAATCCTAACCCCAGTTTAGCTCAACTTCTCTCACTAAATTTAGCAATAATCCTAATTTCTTGGGTTTCTATCCGTTAATCGACCGTTAGGAGACGTCTCGGAGATATCTTGGATAGCCATGGAAGAGGAGAAAGGATTAATGGTGCAGAAACTGATTGAAATCGTTAATGAGATTTCTGAAATCTCAGACTACAGGTGTGCAATCAAGAAATCATACTGTAATCTGGCTCGGAGATTGAAGCTCTTGACCCCGATGTTCGAGGAGTTCAGAGAGAGCAAAGATCTGATCCCTGAAGAGGCTGTAAGAGCATTGATTTCGTTGAAGGAATCATTGGAATCAACTAAGGAGCTTCTCAGATTTGGTAGCGAAGGGAGCAAGATTTTCCTGGTGCGTAATCTATTAGCGTGCGCTCCACATTGATGTTCTTTTTATAAGCATTTGGTTTGGGGGTTTTCTTTTTTCCTTTTCCTTTTTAGCATTTTCTCGTTATAGTTGCGGTGATTTATTTTGATTCTCTTCGAAACTGACGGATTCAGCAAAAATTATGTTAATTGGTACTTGTTGGTGGTTTCATCTGCAGCTGAAAATCGAAGTTTTCAGCTAATGTTTTGAAATGTGTTAGAACATCAATAAATGAGTGAAATTTGTAATGCAAAGAGAAAGAGAGGCTGAAGAGGAAACCCATCTGATCCAAATATGCCTTAAAGCTATTTTTAAAAAGAAAGAAAAAAAAAAAAGTACCTTTTTGCATCTTTGGGTTTCTTATATTTATGTATTTGTTGTTGATGAGATGTTGTGGGCATTTTTTCTCTTTAGGATCGACATTTAGAGCACCAAAACTAAAAACATTTTGGTGATCTGCTTGCCATCAATGGAATTGATTGGCATTCTGTAGGAATATCTTTGCCTTAGTCCAAGGCTCTTCTGACCAGGTCCTGAGCCAGGATTCTCTTGCTGGGGGAAGGGTAACAATGGGGGTTCGGGGGGTAGCCCCGGAATTGTTTTTGAGGGCTAAGTTCTGTTTGTGTCCGTTTGTAAGGAATATATATTTTCTTAGAAGTTTAGGGAGGCTAGAGCCCCGTCCTCCGGCTCCCCCCTGCTTATGACTATGAGTCTATTTCATTCTTTTCGTATTAGTTTCTTTTGTTGGTTTTAACCAGGAAAAAAACTATAGTAATTTCCTTTATCTTAATTGTACTAATATTGTCTTTGTTGAGTTGAAATGTTGGGTAGGTCAGGTGCAGTGACCATTGTACCAAGATTATCTTTGTTGAGTTGAATGTTGGGTAGGTCAGGTGCAGTGACCGTGTATCTTTATGATTGTGCGACGAAGGAGGTCTGGGTTCCTGGGGTGGAGGATTATGTTTTATTTTTACAGTAGCTGGGTTTAGATGTTCTCAGCCAACCTTGTGGCATTATCCTCCTATTTCTTACTAGATTACTACTTTCCTCCCTGCCTTAGCGTTTGACAATGGGGAGTGCTCAACTCGAGTTCTTGGAATTTTGGGGACTGTTTTCAGGAAATAAACTGGTATATGTTGTTCGAAATTAATAACATTTTGGCACAGCTTGCAGGGGTAAAAAATAAAAGATGAGAATATTTTAGAATGTGCATTGGGATTGAGCACTTCACATTGGCTCGGATAATTTAGGAGAGACTTTTCTTTCCCTTTTCGTTTCTCATCTGTTGGAGGCATTGTTGATGTTACAGCAGTCCTGAAATGGGAGCTCAAGTCTCAAAGTCATAATCTTAGGTTGGTTTCGAAGTCATGATCTTCGGTTGGTGTAGAGATTCCTTCTGCGATTTGGTATACTGAGTATATAACATTAATGACCTCCTTCCCAATGTTGTTGGTGACTGAAATATTTCTCGCTTGTGAGGGGAAGCATGAGATTCAACACAATCTATAATGTCATCTTCCTGTTGGTGATTGCCAAGAGTTTTCATGGAACTAACTGTACTGGATAGCTCAGCAGATATAGGGGTCCGGCCCCCAAGAATTGAGGTTTTCTTGTTGTATTGTATCCATAAGTTTCCGACATTATCCAGTGTTCCTTCTAAGGTTCTGTTTTTCTGTTCTGAAGTACCATGGTTTTGCATTTTGCCAATTACAAAGGCTGCACTAATCTTGTCATGAAGAGGTCCATTTCAAGGAAGTTTGCTGATATGGTTTACTGCACTAATCTGTTACTTAGGTGCTGCTTCTGCTTCTGAATTGTTAACTAACTCATGCAGATTCGTATACGTGTGTCTTCATGTCCACTTCCCATGCTTTCTCTCTCAATCTTGTATCATAAAACGAAGAAGCAAACAAGAAAGAGCTAAGGAATTGCCTGCCATTTTCCTTGAAAAATAGAGGGGGAATGACAAAGAAAAGGCAAAACCTAGCCATGAGTTCAATGATCAAAATTTCTATGCAGTTCTGAAGGGATATTATCCATTGGGGAAGATTTGTCCCTGATCATGACATATCAGCTGACATATCAGCTGCAATATTTGCCAATCTGGAAGTTTTAGAGATTTCCCTAGAGAGATTGGATCTTGCATATGGCAAATTCTACATAGGTGCTGATTTTCCTCTGGTGGGAGTATGCCCCCAACATGGAATTATCTGTGATCCTGAATCCCTATTTACTGCTGCCCCTCTGGCATGACTATTCTTTGCTTTATTATTCCGGTGCCTGTTGCGATTCCTAATACCAGCTGGCTTGCTTGCGATTGAAGTGGCTTGTGTTGTGCCTATTGGTGGTTTTTCCTTTGCGTTCTATCTATTATAACTATTCCGATGACTGGCTTTCCTGCTCCTGATCTTACTCCACTACAGTTCCTATTCCTAACACGACAACCTCCTACTTGTCCAAGTTTATGGTTAATTAATGCTTTTTTTTATAGATGGAGTATAAAGTGGTGCATTTCTATTCTCAAATTTGTCCTGCAGCTAGCAGTTTTCATTGACCTCTCTGAATTGGTGTCAATTTCATCTCTTTCCACTTATGGGTATTCTGCTTTCAAGTAAAAGGAAGAACTGCATTGATCTCATGATGATTAAAACCGTAGTTCAAAACTCGGCAAGTCAACTCGAAACTCGGTCGAGTTTCTTGACTTGACTGAGTTTCGAGTTGAGCCACCTTAAAACTCGAAGGAAATACTATTCGACGAGTTAATCAGGTGACTCGATCGAGTCAAGTTTTTTGACTCGACAGACTTGGTCGAGTCAAAGAAGGATATTTTTGTTTTAAACCTAAAGTCAAATGTCATACTGTTTTTGCATCAATTTTTTTTGGGGCTGCAAAAGCAGCCTGATTTTGGTTCTTTTAACCTAGGTTTTTCAAGTTATTTGTGGTTCGGTCTTGGATAGAATGCCAAGAGATTGGTAATTGCCTAATTTGTGTGTGTGCGTGTATTCATATACATATGTACGTATATTCCGAGTTGGACCGATTTTTCTGAGTGACTCGACCTGGCTAACTTTCAAGTTGAGTCGACTTTTCGGGTTTTAAAACCCTGCCCCATGTTTTTTTTTGCATTTAAATGTTGGGTTTGTTTGGGGCACTCAGAGATGTACATGAGCATGCTTTCATACACTGGCAAGGGACATATGTATGCAAACCCCAAGGTCTACCTATGTATAAGACTTAATTGTTTCATAGACACATAGTTCACAAGGCCTAATCGTACCTTATGTGAATCAACACTTAACGGTGCTAAGTCAGTGTGCGTGCCTTATGTTTGGTAGCAGGAGCCAACCTCTTTTTATCTGTGTGCAGATCCTGGAAAAGGAGCATATTTTGAATAAATTCCAGGAAGTGACAGCTCATCTGGAACAGGCTTTGAGTGGAATTTCCTATGATCAACTTGACATATCAGATGAAGTTAAGGAGCAGGTATAGATCCATCCTCCTAAGCTTGTGGTATCTTTCTTTGCGTAAATGATTTAGAGTTCCCCAGCAAGATATTTTTTCTTTTGTTTCTAATATCAACTCACTCGCGTTATAAGACCTTCAGTTGATTCCATGGAAATCCTTAATTTCATTAGATATGCATCAACCGGATATTAGTGGGTTGTGGGAGATTCTTTGTATGTTGGAAACAACTTACAAGATTTCAAACCCAGACTTAACGAGGGACCCCAGCAGACAATTTTTTTCCTTTCTTTGTATGCACTTCAACAAGAATTTGAGTGGACCCCAATAAAAAATTTGTCTTGTTTTCTGTTTTATCTTAGGCTTCAGGAAGAGCAGAGGAGGTCCCAAAGCTTAGTTCTCCTTTCTTTTTCTTACTCTTGTTATGTCCAGGTTGAGCTCATGCTTGCTCAGTTCAGAAGAGCTAAAGGACGGGTTGATGCACTCGATATTGAGCTATATGATGATCTGTTGTCCATTTACAACAAGAGCAGTGATGCAGATACAGACCCAACTGTCTTAAGGAGATTGGCTGAAAAGTTACAGTTGATGTGTATAGCTGACCTCAAACAGGAGTCACTAGCTCTCCATGAGTTGGTTCTTGCCAGTGGTGGAGATCCTGGGGAGAGCATAGAAAAGATGGAAATGCTACTGAAGAAAATTAAGGATTTTGTGCAGACAGAAAACCCCAAAATCAGTGCTCCTGCAAGCAAAAAGTATCTTCCTTCAAGTGGCAGCGGGCAGCTGTCAACTGATGGGAATTTCAAATCTCCAGTTATACCAAATGACTTCCGTTGTCCAGTATCCTTGGAATTGATGAGAGATCCTGTCATCGTTTCCTCGGGCCAGGTATATGCACCTAGGACTTCAGCTCTTTGATAACCAAAAAAATAAAAATAAAATTCAGATGCGCCAGGATTTTTTTTCTTTTCTTTTTTTTTCTTTAATGGTGTACCATACAATCTAAGTAAACTGTTAGGATGTAAATCGTTGTTGCACTCATTGCACAAATGGGGGAGTTTTGGACCACCCATTCAATGGGTCTCTCTTAGGAGATCTCCTGGGCTAAATAATACAATCCTAATAGATGATCCTCCCTATCTGGTTTACTGCATTATTCTGTCTGGTCTGAATGAAAAAAAATCAATAAATAAATAAAATATGGAGGACAGTACAGAAATTTTCTCCAGATCAGAGTTATCCTTGCCTCACTGTTGTTTAATGGTCGCTATTCTCTATTGTAGACCTATGAACGAGCTTGCATTGAGAAATGGCTTGAAGCAGGGCATGGCACGTGTCCGAAGACACAACAGACGCTTTCCAGCACTGCCCTCACACCAAATTATGTTTTGCGTAGCCTTATATCCCAGTGGTGCGAGGCCAATGGAATGGAATCACCCAAAAGACCAAGCAATTCACACCCCAGTAAGACAGCTTCTGTCTCCTTCCCTGCTGAACGTGCCAAGATTGATATTCTCCTTCGCAAGATCACATCTGACAACCTTGAGGACCAGCGATCTGCTGCTGGTGAGCTCCGTCTTCTTGCCAAACGCAACGCCACCAACCGTGTGTGCATTGCTGAGGCTGGCGCCATACCCCTCCTTGTTGGCCTCCTATCTACACCTGACCCTCGCACCCAGGAGCATGCCGTAACTGCACTCCTCAACCTTTCTATCTGTGTGAATAACAAAGGGAGCATCATATCTTTTGGGGCTTTACCTGGTATAGTGCACGTGCTCAAGAAAGGGAGCATGGAAGCTAGGGAGAATGCAGCTACTGCACTTTTCAGCCTGTCAGTGGTGGATGAGAACAAGGTGACAATTGGTGGATCGGGAGCAATTCCAGCACTTGTAACGCTGCTGAGTGAAGGTAGCCCACGAGGGAAGAAGGATGCAGCAACTGCGCTCTTCAACCTGTGCATATACCAAGGGAACAAGGGAAGGACAGTGAGGGCTGGAGTAGTGCCCACGCTGATGAGGCTGCTTACTGAACCTGGAGAAGGAATGGTGGATGAGGCATTAGCCATTGTAGCAATTTTAGCTAGCCATCCTGAGGGGAAGGCAACAATTGGAGCAGCAGAAGCTGTACCCGTCTTGGTGGACGTAATTGGGAGTGGATCCCCCAGGAACAGAGAGAATGCGACTGCGGTGCTGGTCCACCTCTGTGCTGGAGATCAACAGCATCTGGCAAAGGCCAAGGAGCTTGGAGTGATGGGTACACTGTTGGACCTGGCAGAAAATGGCACGGACAGGGGCAAGCGGAAGGCTGCACAGTTGCTTGAGCTTGTGAGTCAGTTTGATGAGCAGCAGAAGCAGGCTCAGGCACAACTTGAGGCCCAGGCTCAGTCTCGGGCACAGATCAAGCAGTCACTAGCACCATCAGAAGTGTAGATAGTTGAATTTTTTTCTTTTGTGAGTAGCTTGGTCTCTTGGTTTTTTACAGGGATTGATGGAGGAGGGGGAGGCGGAATATCACCTGCCCGTCTGCAGAGTTATTTATTTGTTCGTGTGGGGTTGAGACTGTACCTTAAATAGATGAAGATATAAATAAAGAGCAATCTAAAGAACAAAGAAAAGGCTGAAATGTGATGACATAAATGTGTAATTTACCATGTACTGCTGTAAACTTCCTCAAATTTTATGAAGGAAACGTGTTATTTAACCACATTGAACTGTTTGATGCCCAACTCTGTGAAGTAGTGAAGGGAACTTCCCCCCCCACCTTTTTCTTGATCTTTGTCTGCTTGGTGGAAAACAGGGGTGGGGAGGGGGAGAGCCATGGTTGATTAAGGTGTGCAGTTGGAAGGCCACATGCTTCTTTTAGGAGGAAAATCCTCTGTTCTATGGGTTATAATGACAAGGAAAATAAGTTTACCAAAAAGAAAAATGACGGGAAATAAATAATACTGATACTTGTAGCCACTGCTGTTCAAAATCAATCTTCTATCAAAGATCTGACAGATTTCAATTTTTAATCTGTTGGGATTTATATAGTCATGCTCGTTAACATATTTTACATGGCAAAACCTTGCAGAGAAGTATGAAAAATTTCCTTGTTTATTCATGAGTTTCCAAGAGAACCCTCGGGGGGAGAATATTTAATCTGCATTGACAGATTATTGAATGATCCAGTTGCAAACATTTGTCTTCCAGGTCTCAGAAAAGAACCTGCAGAAAGTGTCAGATCACAGAAAATGGTAAGAAGCTTCTTCTGCAGAAAGACAAGCAAATTTCAGCTAGACAAATTGTTGATATTCAGTTGGAGTTGGAGGGTAAGCTACAATTGAAGAGAAGTGTAACTAGTGGGTGCAAACACATCTCCATCTCTCATAAGCGCGCTGATCATGTTAAGCTATGTTACTCACTTCTAGTTTTTTTTTTTGGTTAAAGATAATACACAACACACCCACACACAGGCCAACAACACATGCACACATCGACCAACAAAAGGCATAACCCAACATATCTCACCAAAAGGGCCTGACTTCAGGTAAGACGGAGGAGCCTTAAGTAGTCTTCCCACAAAAGTTGTTTTTTTAATGGTCTCTCGCTGCATAACTTGAAACTTGTAACCGAAGCCCCCCAAGAGAAACCCAGTATACTACCTATGCTCTTGATGCTGATGGAGCTGACAGCAATTTTCAAAGAAAGCACAGGTGATTTGAATACTTATCATGATGGAAACCCATCACAACTTGGGAGCTTGTGGACCCTTTTGTTGGGTCAAAATAGAAACCCATATCTGAAGATGGAAATTTTCCAAGTGGTTTAGATTTCCTTACATTTTGCAAAGCTTGCCTGATAGACCTTAGTCTCAGATCTCCCTTCTACTATAATTGCTTCTCTCTCTAAAATCATTTTCACCCCAAAGCCTTCAAATTGATCTTTGCCTGGCACCATTCCCTCTTAACTGTCATACATGATGTTTAGGCCACCATATCCAAACCACTTGGCTTTCTATACTTTGCCATTCTAGGGTCTCTACTTTTGCTGCATGTAATACTTTGACCAGGCATCCTATATGGAGGAAGCTGCCATAAACTTTTGGCCTTGCTTGATGCATGGGACCAGCAGTAGTGTCCCGGTTAATCGATCCAGTAACTGCGTATGATTCAACTGGACCAGGGTGTAACCTAGCACTCGTAATATGGTTAGGGTCATGGTTACAGGGTGCAACCTAACATACTTTCACGGTCGTTTTAATCCAAGTTCATCATTAGCGACATTTTTTAAAAGGAATAACTTCATTTCTCACATAATTTGCTAAAAGGGTCATAGCAAACTTGGTAAGTATGATGCAAGCAAACAAATCGCATGTGCGACGACCCATATGATACCACTTGTGTGATTGCCAGAGGCAAAATATCAAATACATGGGTGGTTCATGGTTGCCATATAGAACTAAAAGGAGCCTCATGGATCTTAAAACATCAGAGAACATCCATGGGGCATGTTGAGAGTTGCATCATTACCATTCTGGAAGTATAATCTACATTAGTAATCTTTGAGTTGAAATTCTTTTCACCAGCATTTAGTGAGAGAGAGGGAGAGATGAAAGTAAAAACAAATCTGAATTTTCACCAAACAAATATTAAATTAAGAAAGGATACTGTTAAAAACACATAATGATGCGGAAAAACTGATGTGATAGATTTGGTGGGAACTTTTAGTATTGGAAATTAGAAGTGGGGGGAAAAACATACTAATAACCTCAAATAAACCTCATATTTGACATTGTTGTAATGGGTAAAATTCGTAAAAGGAATGGGTAAAATGGGAATTTCCCACTCTGACAAATTAACCGACATAGCCCACTTAGGTTATGTGCTGGCTCTCTTGAGTGTTATCTGACAGGTGACATCATCATGACCACACAAGTCATGATAACTCCAATTGCCTATAAATAAAGCAAGAATCACCAAAGAAAGGGGGATGGTACGGAAGACAAAAGAGAAAATAAGGAAAGACAAAAGACGAAGACGAAGAAGAACTAGGAGGCTTGGATCGTTTACACCCCAACCCCAAAGGGCTATGAAGACAGTCAGCCACCTAATTCTCTCCTCTTCATTTGATGTTCTCCGCACCACTTGATGCTCTCCACGGCCTCACGATCGTTTATGGCCATCAGATGCTCTCTCGAATCAGTCATATCTGCCTAATGTTAATCGGTATCCTTACACTCTATCAATACCTGATATTTCATGTTTATCTATTTGGTGATAAGTTAATATCACACTATCACTTGTACAATCACGAAATTGATCATCTGTTGGGTACAGTCATACCTGAACTCATGCCTGACACTATTGACTGTACCCAAACTACTATCTATGTCCTCTGAGCTACGTCCTCTGAGCTATATCTCTCAAGCTACATCCTATGAGCTATATCTCCCGAGCTATGTCCTCCAAGCTACGTCCTCTGAGCTATATCTCCCGAGCTACGTCCTACATCCTCTGAGCTATATCTCTCGAGCTAAGTCCTCTGAGCTACGTCCTTTGAGCTATATCTCCCGAGCTACGTCCTACGTCCTCTGAGCTATATCTCTCGAGCTACGTCCTCTGATCTATATCTTTCGAGCTACATCCTCTGAGCTATATCTGCAGAGCTACGTCCTCTGAGCTATATCTCCCGAGCTACGTCCTCTGAGCTACATGCTCCGAGCTATGTCCTCTAAGTTATATCTCCCGAGCTACGTCCTACGTCCTCTGAGCTATATCTCTCGAGCTACGTCCTCTGATCTATATCTTTCGAGCTACATCCTCTGAGCTATATCTGCCGAGCTACGTCCTATGAGCTATATCTCCCGAGCTACGTCCTCTGAGCTACATCCTCCGAGCTATGTCCTCTAAGTTATATCTCCCGAGCTACGTCCTCTGAGCTATATCTCCTGAGCTACGCCCTCTACGTCTCCATCGCTCGTCCTCCAGAGCACAACGCAGAGCCCGTCCTCAAGCACATTCGCAACGACCTATCAAATGCTCAATGACCTCACGATAAGTATCTCCACACTCTCATGCTTATATGTCTATGCCTTATACTGACTTGCTTGTCGGAGTGTATGACAAGTCGGACTACCACCCACCTTGTGGAGGACGAACCCGAGCTGAACCTTGGACGATTATGTACGGAACGTCACTTCATTTGAAGAGCGTGCCATATGACAAAGGGTATGGATGACGTATACATGCAAATGAATGTATAGGACATGAACCATGCAACCCCTGTAAGGTACCACTAGTCCCAAAAATTTGCCTTTACAATTGTATTGGTCCACATCTCTGCGGTCAAAGCACGTCGACTAATGGTAAATCAATCTCCTATTTTGTTTAATTAATTCCATCCACTTAGTACATGATTAAGCATTTTAAGTCCACATCCACTGATTGTAGTGGTGAATTATCATCCCTAGTGTTAATCACCATCAACGAAAAGTGATTGAAATCATGGCCTTGATGAACATGGCTGCTCTAGCGAGCCACCACTGGTCAATTATATGGTGATGTATGACACGCGCATGGATGGTCCCGGAGCTGATGGCTTGAAGAATTATTCATTTATTTATTTATTTTAATTTGGTTTGTTCAATCTCATAAGAGAATTTGCTTATAGCATAATAAATTTGTTTTAGCTATAAATAAGAGGGGGAAGAGAGGAGCTACATAAGCTAAATGACAAGGTCACTCATAGTAGGATGAAACATCATTTGACAATGAGTTTAGGATTTGTAGTTAATTTTGTGCTACAATATGAAGTTAATAAGTTGATTTTGATTAATATTTCTTTCATTTTCTTTTGTAGTTTCTTTGACTCAAATAGAGTTGGCCTTTCCAACCAAAAAAAAAATAGAGTTGGCCTTCTCGACATTATAAAAAGGAAACATTAGAAATATTTCTCCACGACTTTAAACATCATTAATGTTCAGTTCTCTAACCTTTGGCTTTTGAACATGGACCATGGCTCCCTTTTAACAAAGCACATATCTCTCTCTCTCTCTCTCTCCAAAGCTCATTATCCTAATTGCAATTAGTGCTTTAAACAGGGGAAAAAAAAGGGTAAGGTGATGCAATGAGGACCATAAAGTAAAATCAAGCGCCCAACTACAACTTAACCCATCGATCAATTAGACAAAAAATAAGTGCTTAGTTTGTATTAACTACTCGATGGCACATTTAAAAAGGCGGCACATTTCAAAAGATTATAGCTCATGCTATGAACAACATGCAATGTCTTACCTGGATCGGACGTGGTAACTTCTAATAAATAATCAGTGGGAGACTAAACTCTGCACTCACAAAAATAATGTAACTTATTTTTGCCATTTCTTGATTTGTGCCTGTCATACTTGCGCAGGGGGGCATGCTAATCTTTTCCGCATAATTCCCATATTATAGAGACAGGTAATGGAAATTCTTACACACACATAGCTAACTCCTTACTCATCGAACACAGTGTATCTTTTGATCTTCATGTCTTATAAGTAGAAGATGTTATCTATCCAATATTTACTGTTCCAATCTTATACCCAGATGAAGCATATATATGAGGCTGGTACCAATGATATTCAAAACCAAAATAAGCATACATTATATGTCTCCGGATCCCTTATATATATATATCTTTATCTTTACTATTATAATGCGAGAGATATGCGTAGATGATTTTTTCAAAATTCCTAAATTACCCTTATATAAAAACAAAACATTGATTTAATGTTTTACTTTAATTCTCAAACTACCCTTCTTTTTGATTTAATGATTTACTTTAATTCCTAAACTATCCCTTGCCATCTATCTATTTAGAATCATAGCCAATCGCGATTGACCATGGGAAGAGTTCAATCACACCTGTGGGTTAACACATGTCCCTTTTAATTCCTATTAACTGTGGTTAACTCCTTCCCCTCGCTCTAACATGCATTGCACATGCCACTAGCGAGTTCAATCGGGCGTCGTTAACTCCTTCCCCTCGCTCTCACGTGCATCGCACGTGCCACCCGCTAGTACCTGTGTGTGTGTATATATATATATATATATATAGAGAGAGAGAGAGAGAGAGAGAGAGAGAGAGAATGAATGTACCTATGTAGCAGATAACGGTGATGGATTGATAGTATGCTATTGCTTCCTAAGATCTAATGATTCATTTCAAAGTGGTGTATTGGGTACCGACCAAGATAACACACCCTATGGTACCATATCATTCACTAGAATAACTAAATTTTGGAATTATAACCAGAACATGATCTTTTTTTCTCTTGTACAATAGAAAAAAGCATATTCAATGGGAGTACATGACCTTTTTTTTTGTCCTCTTGCACAAGAGAAAAAAAGATCATGTACTCCCATCAAATATGCTCACCCATGTTTTGAGATGGTACGCCATACACACACATGACAAAGATGCCCCCATTTATCCGAACCATCAAATTTAGGTTGATTCTTGAATAGCATTTGCTCTTATGGAATATTAGGTTTCGAATCAAACGGCTAATTGAATGCCACCTTAAACAAAGCTCTGTCAGGTCCCAAGAACAACAAAGACGAAACAGAAATGCAAATGGGCGACTGTAGAAAGAAGCAATTAGTTTCTTTTGAAACAAAACAAAACTTGGCTGCATCAAAAACATGTTTCACGTTGCGAAGTTATAAAACAGCAATAGTGGCGCAGCAGATTAACAAAAGTATCCCCCATTACCCTATTTTCTTATGGGATTTAGAATCCGGCCCCCAATCAGGGTTGGAGAAGAAGTGACAGAGAATCTGGCATCTGTATCTGATTGAGCACATGTGAGAGAACGTGAGGGACTGAGAAGAGCATGGAATCTGAGTCTCTTTCTTTCTTTCAACACGAGAGAGAGGACTAGAAGGGTATAACAAGGACGTGTCTAAAGCAAAAGCTGCCGTGGAAGCAGAGAGAACATCTCACGCCTATACATGTCTCTGAGCATCAACATAAACATGAACATGAACATGAACAATAACAGACATTTAACTTGGATTTCCGAGCCCTTCTTCGATTCCTACTCTTCACACACCAACGCTTCTTAATTTCTTTCTTTTTATTTTCTGTAGATACCCCATTTATCTTGACAGTTTCGGTATCACTATAATAGTTCAATTTACTGTATATGACCGACCCACCAACAGTTGCAGTAAGAGAGAGAGAGAGAGATTGCTTTGCTTTTTTGACGGTTCGTTTGCTGATTTTGATTGCTTTATTCGTCTTTACCAAGCAGCATTGGTCCTTGAAAAAGCAAATCCGAAACACAGATTCCTTTCTTTCAAATCGACAAACCCCAAAGGATTAAATTGATCATATTATAGTTGGAAATGAGTTAGATCTCATTAGAGATTGATTTTTATTATTTAAATTTTTTTTGTGGGCATAAAAATTGACGGATTTGCAAGAGAGGGCAACCAAAACAAACAAAAGGGTCAATCTCAGAAATCAAGATAGAGATATTCCTGTAATCCTATTATTCTTTTGACCTTCTGAGTGTGGTGGTCTTACGTTATTCTCATAACGAAATTCGAGAGAGAATCCTTCTCACTTCGCTTTGGCTAGGAGCCAAGGATTGCATGGTTTTGAGTGGGATTTTGGCGTTTTTCTCTCTCTTTCTCTCATCCAACAAATAAGTACTTCACTTATTATTACAAAATCATTAAACGATGATAATATCCTCAACACTCTCTCTCTCTCTCTCTCGCTATGCACAAACTTAAATGCTTTGGTGAACAGTTTTCTTGGAGAGGTGAAAGTAACTAACATCTCAGGTAAATCTCCTAAAAATATGAGACAAAGGGGTATCTAGGACTTTGAATTTTCCTTATAGATGAATAAAGAAAAATGTGTGTACTGGTAACCTCTCACAAGCTTGATGATTCCAACCATGGATGAAACATCACTTCTAGACTCCGAATTTTCTAACAGAGACCATTGAAGAGGATGATAGCTAGAAAAGGACTTAGTGCAGTCTGCTAGTCAAAAAACCAAGGTGGAACTAGTTTCTATAAACATAGCTCCTCCTCAATTTTATGTGCATGTGCATGTGCATGTGCTTGTGTAGAGAGAGAGAGAGAGATGGGGGAAGGAGGAATGGGGGAGTCTTACACTCCATGGCAAGTCAGTCAACTAGTCACACTTAATTTTGCAGCTATTCCGCTTGGCCTGGCATCCCAAACAAGTTCACTTCAACTCTAGTTTTGAAAATGATATAGGTACACTTCTCAGACTAGCTGGAACTGTGACATGATGAGCTTCACCCACATATTGTTTCACCCAGATCTCTTGAACAACAACAACTGATGAACTACATGATGACATGAAACAAACACAAAATTCAAACTAGAGATATATAACAGAAGCCAATTCAACCAAATTAAACTTGATTTTGGTTCTAGTACCCCCTCAGAATATCGAATGGATCATTAGTCACAAATTGTACAAGGTTTTCTTCGATTCGCGGATAGTTTTAACCAAATGTGGGCAATTCTACATAAATGTTTTTGATTTGGTAATGGAGTCTCTCACCTTGATGGAAGTGATGTTAATGTGTAAAGAAGAAGATATGCAACACACATTTTTACAAAAGACATCCAGTGAAAATCACTCACTACAGTGCTATTTTATCAGTTCTAACAATTAGCCCTTCATGTCAAGTACCTAACTCCACGAACTCATACACCCACTTCTGTCAGGAAAAAAAGAGCAAAAAAAAAAAAAAAAGGAGCAAAAAACATAAACAAACTAACGACAAACAAAGAAACCTACCATTTCCAGTATTTGAGTAGATATTGAAGAGATAGGTTCTTCCATCCGTGCTTGCAATTTCACCATCTTAGACTCTTGCAATTGGAACTTGCAAAGCTAAAATGGTTGAATATAATTTCCTTCTTTGGTTGGATTTTCTTTAGTCGAAGCCGCAGTAATAAATAACGAAGTTTCAAGGTGAGGTTTCGGCTATCAAGAGAGATCGAAATTATAAGAGATGACTGGTTGAAGAAGAGGTGAAACCGGATAGATCTGTCCATCCATTGCTACCCCAGTACTGATCATTTCCTGAAATACCCAAAAACTGCCTTGATAAATTCAACCCATGATTTTCTTCCATTTTCACTGAAGCCGTCTGAATAATCCCAGAATCTGAGGGCTTAGACCGAAGATGACCAGATCCCCCAAGATAAGCTGGTGGCTCAACACTTTCACCTTCAAATGGGAATAACCCCTGGGGTGGTTCCAGGCCGGCCAAGAAAGGGAATTGCTGCACTTGCTGCAATCGCCACTGCTCGGCACCTCCGGCCGATAAAATATTGGTTCCACCCCTTCCTGAATTACTTCCTATCTGGAAATCCATGGCAGTGGTACCACCACCACCACCTGTTGCTGCCATAGATGGCTGAATTCCACCAAAATTTAGGCCGATATCCCCGGCACCATAGTCAGTAAGATGATGTAGAGAGGCCGTGAAGGGTAATTGTGGTGGTGGATGCAGGAAATGGCTCATCATATCAGTGGTGCAGCTGTTGGAGGGAATTGCACTTGTGGAACCATGGCCAGCTTGGCGTTCTGAGCTGACCGGAGATTTCGAGCTGCTGCTGCTGCTGCTTTTGCTTCTCTTGTTCCTTCGACAACCTCCACCCACTGGGACGTTCCTCAGAGAACCCCCTCTAGTCCAGTACCGTCGACAGGTCTTGCAGAAGTGGCGAGGCTGGGAGAGACTGTAATTATTGAAGTAGCAAAACTTAGTATTGGTTGATTCGCATCGCGGGCATTTCAAAGCTGCCTCTGGCTGTGGCACCTGGGCTAGCCGGGCTCGATCAGCCATCGAACCAGGCCTGATCGAGCCCGTGCCACCACCCCCAGGAGGCGGGTGCGGTGGTGGAAGCTGAGAATTCTCACTGCTACTTCCTGGTTGATGATTTGATTGCTGTAAAATAGAAAAGCAAAAATCAAATATCTGGTATATTCAAGAAGTGATAACAAAAGGGTAGGAATATTTATCTTTTAATTTGCTTTTTTAGTGAAGAAGCTATGGAATTAAATTGAAGAAACCTTACCTGGTGCTGCCAGTTGGGTGGATCTAGATAGACTGGAATAGATGAGTAAACCATGGTTTTGTGATCTTTCTCTTTTGTAAAGGTTGGAGATATAGTGGAGAATAACGTCAACAAGATAGTTGCAGAGAGAAGAAAGAAAGAAAGGAAGGAGAAGGAAAGATAAAGGAGGTGCTTTTATTTTAGTTTTGTTCTATCGCACTCTCTCACTCTCTACCTCTTTCTGTTTTTATTATTTCTTTTAGGTTTTGAAGGGACGAAGTTTCTTAGCTTGTAAGCTTCTTTGCAATGCTATGCTGTGCAGTGCAGTGCTCGGGAGAAAAAGGAGATTAGTGGTGCTTATTCATGCATGGAAAGTGTAGATAGAGAAAGAGATGGGACCTGAAACCCTAACAGGAAAACTAATATGAATTCTCACAAGTGATAATATAATAAATGAAAATTTTGGTTATCCTTCAGTTGCATTAATTTGGTGGAAAACTAGGGGAACTAATTATTCTCACGAGAAAAGCTAATTTTTATATTTTGCATTTTATAAATTAATTTTTATTGCAAATAAATTCCTGGGAAAAAAGTTTTGTGAAAATTATTTCCGAGAAAAAATTTCTTTTCCACAAACGTTTCTTCAAGAGCAAACAATTCTTCATTGTTTCTAGTACAATTCTTAGCTGTGTTTTGTCCAATTTTCTTTTTTTTCACTTATTTTCTTAGCAACCAAACATAGTGATAAGAAAAATGATAAAGCTTCTGAGACCCCCTTAGGACCGAGACCTTGCTCTAAGAGCATGGGATTTCAGGTGGGGCCTATCATGTGAAATGGGCCCCTCCTGAAATCCAATGCTCTTAGAGCATGGTCTCGGTGGTCTCGGCCTTAATGGGGTCTCAGTAGCAAAGTCCTAAGAAAAAGGGAATTGTGGTGGTCAAATTCTCCTGTATCTTATTTCTAGTTTATGTTCGGTCAATATTTCTCTTTTTTTGCATAAACAAATTCCTTATTTTTCTAGGTCAATTTTATTTTAAAAGACACCTTTAGATACCCATGAAACAATAGTCAGCTGCAATGGACATTTTGCAGTGGTAGCTGCAAAAGGTCCCTCACAATGCCATGTAGAAAAAATGGTTAAGCTTAGCTTTTACTTAGTTTTTTAAAAGACGGTGATAGTCTTTTACTTGTAATTTTTTTCCAATAATAAATGTCAAACCTAATCTATTATCCTTATGTATCAATGTCATGGACCTTTTACAGCTGTTGGCTGTAAAAGGGCCCTTGCAGCTGATTATTGTTCATGCTCATAGGGTTACTAGACTTCACATGGGTCTATAAGGGCCCAACAGTCCTCCATTAGTCTGGCCTTTTTGGAGTGATTGAGTGGGTTAACCCTTATGGTACCTCAGTATAACCTTAGGTCTGATTGTGTGTGTTTAAGTGTTACTTTACCTCCTTAACCAAAAAAGATATCCATGGGGTTTGACAAATTACCAATTTGACATGGGGCACGCCATAATGATAATTTTGGTCCAATTTTGTCACACACTAACACTAATGTAGCTTTTGGAAATGCTTAACTAAGTTACTTTAACATCTATAGTTAATGATAAATGTAGCTCAAAGGTCTGTAGCTGATTGTTTGACAAGCTAATTGTGACTCAAAATAAGATCCAAAAACTTGTATGATTAATGGTTAGAGGATGAGTAATTTAATAGCTAAAATGATATTTTTGAGATTTAAAATTATTTATGATGATAAGAGTGTCAAAATTTTAAGTAAATTTATATTGCATGTGATAATTAAAGTAGCTTAGCACTAAAGTTCATTGATCAATTCTAATTGAACAAGGACATGTGGGCCTTAATGGGATAGACTAAATTTATATCATATGTGATAATTAGAGTAGCTTAGCCCTAAAGTTCGTTAATTAATTTTAATTGAACGAGGACATGTAGGGCTTAATGGGGCAGACTTATTAGAGCAATGTTAGGTCCACTTTCCGGTCATCCACTCTCGAGTAGGTTTTACTAATTTTTATACAAGGAAACAAAATAATTGTGGTGTGACCCACAAAAAAATGTGATAATATTGTCTTCTTATATGAAAATAGGGGAGAGTGTATGACCAGAAAGTGGACTTAGCATTGCTCTTGATGGTATATATTGAAGTTTTTAAATGATAACAACATCAAACTATAGGATTGCACTCTAAAAAATACAAAGAAAATCAGGACCAACAAACTTTTGGACCATCTCTTGTATGTGGGCACAGTAGATATACGGGATTTCTCTACTGCTTAAAGTTGAAGGGATGATTTAACTAAGAGTTTAATCAAGAACCACAACTCTGAATTTCTATGGATTTCTGGAGCTTTCAAAACATGTACAAATCTAAATTTTAGAAACAGATATGCCCTTATATTACTTAAATATTTACCAAAACGTGTTTTAGGAGGTCGGGTTCGTATTTAAACTCTTTAGAGTCTGTCTATGGGTAATCCAAGGATACTTTCAAATATATACCTAAAGCTTAACTCATTAATTTAAATAATTAATGATCAAGATCATAACTGATGTAACTTTAAAAAATGACAAAATAAGTTAAGCCAAAATCTAATCTTGACCCTTAATTATTGGAATTAACCGATTAGGATTTCAAAGTACACTTGGGGATCGAGTATATTTGAGAGTATCCCTAAACTGATTCTTAGGTTAAGCTCTATAAGTTGGCTAATATTGATCTTTAATTATTTGACAGCGAGTTAGAATTGGGGAGTATATTTGGAAATACCCCCTAATATTGCATATGAAACACTAGGTTGACGCTTTCAGTCCCATATGGAAGTTCTCTCTTAGATCGAGCACTCATACCACCCTCCCTCCCTCCCTTCGTGAATAGAGTACATATTAGCAACAGCCCCTAGAAAAGCGCCACATTAATGGTGCTATTGTTAAGTATGTATATGCAGATTCAGCACCGGCATCCGTAATGCTTTTTTAGGGACGTCACGCAGCAGCGTGATAACGAATTAATAAGTTACTGACACAATAAAAAAAAATTCAGAAATGTTAGTCCAATTGTAGCTTCAGGCAGAAGGTGGTGTCAATAAGTATCAGCTTATTTTTCTTTTATAAGGTAACAACACCGTACCACGTGTTAAGTTGCATTCACATTGTGTCTAGGAAAGGAAAAAAAAAAAAAATATATATATATATATATATATATACCTTAGTGCCTCTGGGATTAGTACTCCTCAAAAAAATTATACATTCACTTGAAATTATGACATCCATGCTTTATTATATTATGATATCTAACAATATTGGTCCTTAATGCTAACTTTCGCTCTATGCTAATCCTTATTCCCTTCAATCCCTTTGAGTGCGATGTTGACTACCATTTATGCATGGGTTTTGGACAAAAGGTGGATTTCGTAATTTTTATTTTTATCTTTTTTGGTTCAGACATCTTCGTAATTGATGTTAAAGTAAAGTAATTGAAGATACCAAAAGCAACTATAAATATTGGCAGTGATTAGCACACCCCGAACATTACATGCCCCTTATAATACTCTTTTAACTATCGTCAAACTTAAGAAAATTAAAATAAATATTTTTGTTTTTAAAAATCAAGGTTAGATTACTCAAACATAAGAATGATTGAATCTTAACTACAATTAATGTGGGGTAAAAATAGGTGTAAGGACCAATGAGGAATGCACATTAGACTACGTAGTCTCTTGCGGAAGTAAGTTAACTATTTCCCATAAATATTTTTGGAAAATTTCATATCGCTAGTTTTGGAGTGGGAAGGGGGACGAAACTTACCGGTTTTAATCAAAATATACACACACTATGACTTTGTCCCAGTGGTAATGTATACCTTGCTTTGAGGGCTTATCAGGTTCTATTTTCGAGAGGGTGGGAGTTTGTATATTCTCTCTACCTATCCACTAATTGAATAGATACTAACACCTAACCGGCATTGCGGCCTAAACGTATATCTCGAACCAAAAAAAAAATCGAAATATACATATTTCGGTCCGAAATATCTCGGTAGCGTCAGCCATAGTTAGGTTACTGTAAGAGAGGAGAAGGGTGGGGGTGGCGGACCCCAAGCCGTCAGATGTGGCGGGAGAGAGCGGTCGTCATCAGATGCTCGTGGTCGGGGACTCCAACCTTTCTCACCTGCCACGTCAAATATTTGTGGGTCCCTTGTGACCTTCTTATCGGTTTCCTATGGAATATTAAATATATATGGGTCGGTAGAAAAGCAGAACACCACCGTTCATTTCATTAAGCTTGCTTTTCTCTACACCTCCTTACACAATTTTATAATTATTCAAACTCACACATTTTTCTACCCCTGCATGAGACGTGATGCCTTAGAATTTTGTTAGGGTTTCAGGATGCTTCGAACGAAAGCAACCCATGTATTCGGTAGAGAAAAATGGGGTGAAAAAGAAGGATCTAAGATGGAAACGACTTTATTTTGGTCAGCATATCTTAATTATCAATATTAATTTAAATAACTTTATAATAAAATTTAATAAGTCAAAACATACTCTACTAGCTCCATATGTAAGATAAAATGATTGATCTTATCTTTAATAAGATACATGTCCCGAATATGTGGATGGCGACTCTCAAATTATATCTTTTTGGTTGTTTTAGGAGACCATTCACAAGTTGGAAATACATGAACCCCGGGCCGGCCAAATGCACAAACTTTCGGAAAGAAAAAAATCTAGTTGACGTTATAGGGGCGTAGCTTGGGGTTGGGGAAGAGCCAAGAGGGCCAGGGAGCAAAGCCCCTCCAAACTTTTTGAGGAAAAAAATTAATATTGTACTATATTATTTAATTTAAGAAGGCATAGGCATGAAGCAAGAGGACAGTTGCCTCCACTAAACTTTTGAAAAACAAAAACTAAGTTTTATACTATATTATTTTAATGGACTTTGCTAGTAAGATCGCAAAGGACTGAGACCACATCCAGACCGTGCATGTAATGCATGGATCTCAAAATTTCATTAAATTCATTTTTGAAATTTTGAGACCCGTGCATCACATGCCCGGTCTCAATATGGTCTCAGCCATTTGCAGTCTCACTAGCAATTTCCTATTTTAATTTAAGAGGGTATAACCATGAGTAATGGAAGGAGTTGCCCCTTAATTTAAAACTAAATTTACAAATCGACAAAAACAAGAAGATGACGCATAAACTTAGCCCTTAAAAGAAAAATCATTAGCTACAAGAAAATCCTGACTCTGCCCCCAGTATCATCTGTCATCTAATGATGATGCAATGGAGGACATAAGATACCTGCACCTCTTGATGATTGTGCCAATTCAACTACTTTGATGCTCCCCTTGATGATTGTATCAAACCTTGTGTTTTGACACTCATATATATATATCACGAATATGAATGATTTATACATAAATTTACATCAGATCTCTCGTTACAGTCATGAACATGGTGTACCTATATTTCAGAGACCTCATCTTGGATTTAAGGGTGCTAGATTCACAGATAGCTTATCCCTGTTAGTTTAATTTGTGCATAAATAAACTCATTATGGTCTAAAATTCCAACCCTACGATGATTTATAGGCTACCCCATTAAGTGAACGGTCTCGATGGATGGCTTGAACATTTACTATGTTTGGTTCCTAGCACAATCTTATATATTTATTCTCTCAAACCAGACACGATGACTAGAACCAGTAAAACAAGCCCACCTACCACATTCTAAAGAAAAACCATAAGAAAGGAAGATTTACCAAAATCTAGAAAAGTAGGGTTTAACTTTGGATTCTTCTAATAAAAATTTATGGAAGCTTTGTTGGAAAACCACCATTTGTAACTGTCAGTTATAAAGCTGAAAAGATGGGCAGAGTTCAGGAGCCCCTAGTCCCTTTCTTTCAAAGCCGAGTAGGTGTGGTCCAAATCACAACTACAACAGACACACCTCGTTATGGCTCCAGTCGCTTTTATCTTATCCCCAGTTGCTTCCTTCATGAGAGAGCCACTTACTTTCACTAGCATCGAGTATCGTATACGAAACTTATACGGAAATGTATATTCATGTGTATACAAATTGTAATTGGATAAAATTCGTAAAAATAAGAGATAAAACGGGAATTCCCTACTCTCAAAAACTAACCGACTTAAGCCCACTTAGACTATGTGCTGGCTATCTTGAGTGTTATCTAATAGATGACATCAGCATGACCACAGAAGTCATGATGACTTCAAATGCCTATAAATAAACAAGAATCACCGAAGAGAAGAGGATGGTGCAGAAAGCAAGAGAGAAGTAACGAAAGACAGAAGAAGAAGAAGGAGAACTGGGAGGCTTGGGTCGTTCACACCCTAACCCCAAAGGGCAATGCAGACAATCTCCCACCTGATTCTCTCCTCTTCATTTACTGTTCTCCGGCCACTTGATGCTCTCCACGGCCTTACAATCGATTATGGCCACGGGATGCTCTCTTGAATCGGTCATATCCGCTTGATGTTCTCCATGAACGGTATCCTTACACTCTATCAATATCTGATGTTTCATGTTTATCTACTTGGTGATATGTTAATGACACACTACCACTTGCACGACCACGAAATTGATCATTTGCACTTGTGCCTGACGCTGTCAACTGTACCCAAGCTATGTTGTCTGAGCTATGTTCCCCCCTGTCAACTGTACCCGTGCTACGTTGTCCGAGCTACGTTCTCCGTTGTCCACTGTACCCGAGCTATGTTCTCCTCTGTCCACTATACCTGAGCTATGTTCTCCGTTGTCCTCTGTGACCCCGAGCTACACCCTCTGTGACTCCCAAGCTACGTCTTCTACGTCTCCATCGCTCATCCTCTAGAGCACAACACCAGGGCCCGTCCTCAAGCACATGTGCTCAATGACCTCACAATAAGTATCTCCATATTTTCATGCTCATATGTCTATGCTTTATACTGACTTGATCGTCGGAGTGTATGACAGGTCAGATGACTGCCCACCTTGTGGAGGACGAATCTGAGCTGAACCTTGGATGATTATGTGCGGAACGTCACTTCCTTCGAAGAGCGTGTCATATGACAAAGGGTATGAATGACGTACACATGGAGACGAATGTATAAGACATGAACCATGCAATGCCCGGTAAGGTACCGATAGTCCCGAAAATTTCTCTTTACAAAATAGCGCCGTCTATAGGAAGTTGAACAAAACAGCCAACGAATGTCCTCTTCACGAAATTGGGGGCTAGCGGTACGCATCCTCTCCACAACATTAAGGGCTCGGTCGTTTAGTCTGTGGTCCTCTTCCATCCTATCATCTAAGTCACATCATACGGTATTCTTACACCTTGAAAGTGAATTATCAAGTGAATTCTCAAGTGACTTATCAGTGCACTATCAAGTAAATTGTCAAAGTGAATTGTAAAGTGCATGATCAAAAGAAGCGACCATTGAAGAAATATCAAGTAAAAAACATCTTGAATGCAATGTCAAATGATGTATCATCAGGTTGAACACATATCTGAACACGGTGCTCACTGTGGGACATATGTGACTCAGTCAGATGCAGTGTCTGCTGTGAGCATGGGATCTTCCTACCCACTTTCACAATTATATGTTTTGACTTGAGTCGCCACCTATTCATTCTTAGGGATAGGTCCCGGGTATTTGTTTGTTTGGATAAGGCAAATGGTCTTATCAGAGTTAGGGTAAGTGGTTCGATTAAGCCCTGAGGAAGGTGTTAGGCACCCCAAGACCCCCGTTTTATAACGGTTACCTACTCCCTAAACTTAAGCCAATTATAATCTCAAAGTTTAATTAGAATGTCCAAAGTTTTTAAGTGAGTGCTAATCCAAGAAAATAGAAAGCTAGATGGCTAGGGTCGAACCCGAGTTGGGTTGCCTACGTACTCACATGTGAGATCAGACCGAGCGTAGTTCTGGCACATGAGCCCGTACCGAGGTTAGGGGGGAGTGTGTGTGTGCATAGGATGGTCAAAGGGTCTAGCCTAGAAGGCTATGGTTTAGTTGATCGGGGAGGTCAAGTGCACAAGTGTTAAGTCTAACCGCGGTTAGAGGGTATTTATTCATGGTTAGATGAGCTAACCAAAGCTAAGGAGGTCTTACAAGTCTCTTTTTGGTCTTTTTGTATTTTTTATATTTTTTGAGATTTTTGGGGATATTTGAATGTTTTTTATATTTTGGTTATATTTGAATGTTTTTGGTGTTTTGAGATTTTATCATGTTTTTGGTATTTTGAGATTTTATCATGTTTTTGAATTTTCATATAGGTAAGGTTTTGACAAACTTAACTAAAGTCAAATTTAGTCCAAGAGTTTGGCTAAAAGATTATAGTTTAAGACATAAAGAGGGATGTGCCTTATGAATAGTAAATGGTCTATTACCAACACCTATTTTGTTGGATTGATGTTGATAATAGATCAAATACCATTGTCTTTAGTATGAAACATTTTTAAGAATGTCCTCTTTAAGTCCTTACACCATCATTTATCTTAAGTCCTCAAACCATCGCCTACCCATTCAACATAGAACATGAAGGAAAAATAAAGAAATGAAAGAAAATGAAAACTCATCCTCTCCCTTTTAAGGTGGTTCATTTACACCATTATTAAATGATGTAATGTTGTTCTAAAGAATGTTAGGGAGGGGATGAGCTTTCACAAAAAATTCTAGAAAGATGACTAGAATCTCAAAAGAAAACAAAATGAAAAAGAGAGGTATAACTTTAGCTTCCACTCTCTATGGGCCTACCCATATCCACACTTGTGGGTACATAAAAAAGAAGAAAATATGTACATGGAAAGGAAAAGAAAAAAGGAGCATCTCCTTGCCTTTGATATGGGGTCCCTCTACACCATTAGATTGGTGTAGAGAGGCCCAACTATGCTTGAGAAATGAGAGATCAAGAAGAGAGAACCAAATTAAAAAAAAAAGATAAAAAAGAAGAGAAAATGAAAGAAGGAGTGTCTACTCCTCCAAGAATTCTCCTTCAATCCTCCAAGGGGTAGGGTTTTAGAATCCACAAAGGAAGAGAGTTAGTGAAGAACTCAAAGCTTTTAGTTTTAGAATTCTTTCCAAACTCTAAACCTTAGTTTCTTCTCCCTTCTTCAAACTCAAGAGAAACACAAGTGGGTGAGAACCTTCTAGGGGTCTTGAGGGATGGATCTAAGGGGCTAAGGAATTGGTATTTATAGGAAAACTAAGAGGTTAGGTTGTGTCTTTACATGGAGGATAAAAGGAGCTAGTGGGTAAAGACTTGAGTGTTGTAAGGTGAGTTGATAGATTGAGTGTTGTAAGGAGTGTAAGAGAGTCTAAGAGAGTTGGTGGGTTGAGTGAACTATGAGTTATATGAGTATGGGTTGTAGGATATAGGGTGTAAGAGAGGTGTAAGAGAGTTGGTGGGTTGAGTGAACTATGAGTTATATAGGTATGGGCTGATGTAAGAGAGGTGTAAGAGAGTTGGTGGGTTGAGTGAACTATGGGTTATATGGGTATGGGTTGTAGGATATAGGGTAGGTGGATATGGATATGTGGATTAGGTCTTATGGATCATGGGTTATTAGTAGATGGGTCATGGGTTATGATTATTGGACTTTGACTATGACATTTGGGCTTGGGCTATGGAAATAGGCTTTGGCTTAGGCAATTGGGTGATTGGGTATTTGGGCTTGACTACTTGGATTGGGTAATAAAATTAGGTAATTGGGTTTGATTGAGTTGTCTAGGTATAAGTTTGGTCAAATGGGCTTGGGCCTTGGGTATACCTAGGGCTTACTAAGGTTAGGCTAGGGCTACCTAGGGTTTGGGTTTAGGACTACCTAGGGTTAAGCTTAGGGTTAACTAGGGTCTTAACTAGGGTTTAGTCATATGGTTAAGGGTTTGGAACTAGGGTTGATCTAGGGTTTGGACCATAGCTAAATTAATTAACCACGGTTAAGGGGGTGTAAAAATAGGATGCTGACAGCTGCCCCTCTTTGTCAGAGAATGCCGAGTTGGTAATTGAACGACAAAGACTGGAATCAACCAATTTTTACACCGAAGCCGATGGGATGAAAGCAAGCATGAAGAGTAAGGGGAGTGAACACGCGTCCGCTCCAACGGATATGAGATGAGGGTTGATCACACAACCATTCACTGGAAATGAGGTGAAGGTTGATCACACAACCATGAACCATTCACTGGAAATGAGGTGAAGATTGATCACACAACCATTTCACCGGAGTTGAGGTGAAGGTTGATCACACAACCATTTCACCGATGATAGATGAGGTGAGGGTCAATCACACAACCGTTTCACCGAAGATAGAGTGAGGTGAGGGTTAATCACACAACCGTTCACCGATGATAGATAAGGTGAGGGTCAATCACACAACCGTTTCACCGATGATAAATGGAGTGAGAGTCAATCACACAACCGTTCACCGAAGATAGATGAAGTGAGGGTCGATCACACAACCGTTTCACCGAAGATAGAGGAGGTGAGGGTCGATCACACAACCGTTTCACCGAGGATAAATGAAGTGAGAGTCAATCACACAACCGTTCACCGAAGATAGATGAAGTGAGGGTCGATCACACAACCGTTCACCGAAGATAGATGAAGTGAGGGTCGATCACACAACCGTTTCACCGAAGATAGAGGAAGTGAGAGTCGATCACACAACCGTTTCACCGATGATAGATGAGGAGAGGGTCGATCACACAACCATTTCACCGATGATAGATGAGGTGAGGGTCGATCACACAACCGTTTCACCGAGGATAGATGAGGTGAGGGTCGATCACACAACCGTTTCACCGATGATAGATGAGGTGAGGGTCGATCACACAACCGTTTCACCGATGATAGATGAGGTGAGGGTCGATCACACAACCGTTTCACCGAAGATAGAATAAGGTGAGGGTCGATCACACAACCGTCTACCGGAGATGAAGCAAAGCAATGATGGGTGTAGGATTAGCGTCACTGGAGGCTGTAGACGACATATGGTCACACAACCGTATCCACATACTCCTTGATTAATGAGCTAAAAGAGCATGGTGAACGGTGATAGGTGCAAGACTAACATTACTGGAAGCCATAACTGGCATCCGGTCACATGACCGTGTCAGTATACTTCTTGATTAGTGAGCTAGCCGAGCAGAACTGGGGAATGATGGATGCAAGATAGTGCAGACAACCACTCAATTGTCTCACTGGGATAGGATGCAAGATAATGCAAACAACCGCCCGATTGTCTTACTGGAAGGAAAAAACAGGATAGTGTAGACAACCGCCTGATTGTCTCACTGGAGAGTGATATAAGATAGTAGTCAGGAACTAGAGGGAGTTCTGAAAATAATGAAAGCAAATTTATGAAGCAAGATGAGTTGAACATGAGGAATGAGAGAGGTGACCCTGAGTCTTAACACGAATCTTTGCCTCTTTGCACATATAGAGTCTGATGGACCTGAATTGACTTCCAACTCGGCTGATCTAATGGTTGATACTTGCCCCTTTGGATATACTGATCTACCTCAAATATCTGTGTCATCCAGAATGATCTGCTGACTTTGCCTTGCCCTGGTTCTAGTGTTTTCCTTGCACCAGTGAGAGTGAACAATCGACTTTGAGCTGACTCTACTGGGGGTTTAAACTTGACTGATTACTGATGGGAGCAGTTTGTTAAAAAGACTAATGTGTTGACTGAAAAAAAGACACAAACGACTTGTTAAGAAGACAAATGAGCTGACTGACAAATGGTATGGTGGACTGACAGTTGACCAGTGGACTGTATACAATGAAATTGACTGTTTGTACTTTGAAAAGTGCACCTGAGATTGTTTGTAGTGGGAGACCTAGCTAGGTTCCTTAGCCTGCAGGTAAAGTTGATCGTGATGCTTGATTATCGGATATCGAAGCTTGTATTGGTTTATCTTTCTCTTTTTTGCCCCTGGGCCCTTACGGGTTTTCACCAGGACTGGGTTGTACCTTTTGATCTTTGTCCATTTTTTGCCCTTGGGCCCTTTCAGGTTTTTGCCAGGACTGGGTTCACGTAATTTTTGCACAATAGCAGGACTGATGATTCTTTGCTATGCCCGTGAATTTGAAGTTTGATTTACCCCATTTTTTTTTGCTCCTGGGCCTTTTCAGGTTTTTACCAGAACTGAATATACAAGCTTCGCATTTTCTCTTTTTCTGCACTCGGATTTCCTTTGATAATTCTCCATTCTTCTCTCATCACTACCTGTCGGGAAATGGAGATGAATGTTTTTGACCATTGATGCTAAAGTCCTTTCAGGGATCAAGGAGGGCTTATAGTTTAGGACGAAACGTGGTTTGATTAGAAATGAGATAAGGCTCAAAGTTTCTGTTTCAGCATGGGTAGGGCATCCTATGATACTTGTTCATTGTTGGTATAGAACTAGCTTCTGCATTTCATCATTTGATGAAACTTTGTCTTGCTTTTTTGACTAAGTATCTTTCTCTCTTTTTCTTTTTTTTTTTTTTTTTTGGCACAAGGTTGCCCTGTTTTGTGAACATTTGTTATGTTATGACCGAACCTGATTTCAGGCTGCCTACGTACCCAAATAGGGATCAGGTCAAGACGTAGTTCGGCTAAAAGCCACTTTATTGTTGTTCTTTGCTGGTTGTTCCTCTTGCATTGTTCTTTTGACTTTCATAGGGTGCCCACGTGTGAGTTTTGAAATAAAAGGCTATTAGGCTCAATGGTCTAACTAGCGGATATATATATAGCATGGGTAAGCGAGGTATTAGAAGGGGTATCAACAGATGGCCTCCTATCATTTCCTTGATTGGCCAAGAGCATGTATGATCATTGCATCATCCTTTATCTCGGTTGATGGCTCAAAGAGGTCTTCAATTCTTGTATTGCCTTTTTTTTTTTTTTTTTTTTTTCAGGTTGTTCAATCTTGGAAGGGTATCCATTGATTTGAGTGATCAGCCTTTGTCAAATTGTTCCTTGCAAGTATTAGAAACTAGTTCAGTTCCCAAATTAAGCATCTCGTAGCACAAATGAAATTTGATTTAAAAGAGTCATTTCATTAAGGTATTACCAGGTGAACATACTCGACTCGACAAGACAAAAGATAATTGAGACAAGGGCCATTGGCCATTGACCCGAATACACAACAACTGTAGTAAGGGCCACTGGCCACTGACTGACTGGACTGATGATAAAGAGACTAACATGGGCCACTATGGCCAACTGCAAGACAACTGACGAAATAAATCAAAGACACAACAAACGAACAATTTGCTCAAAAATCGACTGTGGAGATTCCAGCTGAAACGCCTTAATTTCCAGGTGTAGCATGATTGGGCAGAGGGACTTGGGTGATGTCAACATTCCCTGGTGCAAAGCAAATTGCATCTGTCTCCAACAGGTCTTGGATAGCATGCTTTAAATCATAACATCGATCTGTAGAATGCCCTGGTGACTGATGATATCCGCAATGTTGATCCGGCCTGTATCCTTTTGGGAGAACCGCCGGTGGAGGTTGGGGATCCTTTAGGGTGATCAATTTCTTGTTCAACAAGAACGGGAGGAGTGCTGTCAAGGAGTACGGGATTGGGGTGAACACCCGATTTCTTTTCTGTTCAATTGTCATCTGATGAGAGAGGAGTCTTCCTTGATTCTGTTGAGCTTGTTGAGGCTGCCGCGGCTGCGGTGGCTGCCGAGGTTGTTGAGGGAGGTTGGGGACTCGAATGGCCGCGACCATTTGTCCATCATTTTCTCTTCTTCTGTTATCTTTTCTTGGAGGCAGGGGAGCACGGGAAGATGATGCACCTTTCGAACCCTGGAACATATCGAATGTCCCTATGTCATCTATTGTTGCTTCAATCCGGGCACCACATTTGGCCATAGTACTAAAGTCAGAGGTCGGTTGTGCAGCCAGGAGTGTCTTAAGTGGATGCTTAAGAGTACGGAGGAAAATGGTCACTTGCTCCTCCTCGGGTAAAGGGGTGCTCATTTTTCCGGCCATTTCTCTCCATCGAACAGAGTATTCAATGAAGGTCTCATTATCCTTCTGAGACATTCTCTCCAGGTCTACTCTCTGTTGGACTAGATCAACATTATAGGAGTACTTGGCCAAAAATGTCTCACAGAGACCCTCCCATGTTCTGACTTTGTTGGGGTCAACTTTAGTAAACCATTGCAGGGCTGAACCTTTCAAACTCTTCTGGAATAACTGTACCAACAATTTATCATTATGTTCCAATTGGAACAGTTCTCCACGATAAACTCTTAAGTGCGTCTCAGGGCATCCCTTCCCGTTGTACTTCTCAAAGTCAGGTATCTTAAAATCCCGAGGCAGTTGAATCCCTGGGTGCATGCACATCTCTTTGAAATCTGTAGATCTACGGGTTCCCTGAGTTGTCCTTACCAACTCCTCCAGTTTCTCAATTCTTTCTCTGTATGCATCAGGGATCTGGGCTGTGCTGGAAGATATGTGAGCGGACCCGGTATTGGGTTCATTGCCAGCTCTGGCTTCTTCCTCCTCAAATTGGTCTATGATAGGTGGGGTGATGTGAGGAATGGGTTGTGGTTGGATCGGTGGAGGCGGAATGTTGAAAGTGAAATCGGATCGTGGTTTAGTAGGTGGCGGAGGGATGTTGAGGGTATGTAGCGGTTGTGGTTGAATTGGTGGTGGGATAACGATAGCAGGTGGTGGAGGGATAAGATTGGTGACATGTGGCGGATTGGTTTGTGATGGGCTTGACACATTGACCGATCGGTGATTTGAGGAGGAGAGAGCATGTGTTATGGCCCGCATGAAATCATGCACAATGTTTTTCAGTTCTTCTATATTTTGGGCATTCTCAGCTATTTTTGCCTCAAGATTTGGGGCTTGTGCTTGTTGTGATGTCGGTGTGTCATAGTCAGTCTCTTGGCCATCCCGAGGGTCCATGCTGCAATCGGTTGATTAGGTATCAACTGGTTTTTCTTTCCAAATACGTGCTTGACTCAGGATCTGCTCCTGAAATGATTGAAATGTACGGAGTAAGAGTCAGAATAGGTAAGAGTGGGGGAAGACTAGAAAGCATGTAGATGACCTAGCAAGATCTAATTGACATAGGGACTATGCCCCTAGTCATGCAAGAGAGAGGAATTTTTTATTTTTTTATTTTTGATTTTTTTGTTTTTTAGTTTTTTTTTTTTTATTGGGTGTGACAAGGCATATGTGATCCGATAGGGCAAACGGATGGAGGTCCGACATGCTTCAACTCGGGCTGTTGGGAACCGTGGACCTATCAGGTTAAAGGTAGAGGTAGGTCTGGTGAAGACCTATTTACCTGGGATTTGAACCCCATATGCTATGTCAAGAGGTAGGGTATGGTGTATTTTATTACAAGCACAACAAAAGGCTCAGTACATGCCCCCTGGATGGGTGTTTATCTGGAAAAAATATCCTGAAGTTCAGCCATGATTGGGGGGCAGGTATAGGGTACAAGCAAGTTAGGGTTTAGAATATCCCTCCAGGGTGGGCTGCTTGTAGACTATACCTCAGATTATTCTATATGTATGCATGCTGGGGTAATGCAGGGTGTTCCTAAAGGATGGGGGATCACTTAACACCGTATATGCGACTCCCCGGTATAGAACATACCTGGGACGATTGGTGTAAGCGGGAGCGTTCAGAATCCTTCCTTGAGAGTAGTCACCCAGCAGGAGTAATTCCGCGGACCTTCAAGACTGTTAAGCCCCTGTCACTGAGGATAGTCATCCAGCAGCCGTGAGCGTAATAAGCCTGTCTAATGGGTATTAGGTTGTTACACTAGTATGCTATGCATGAAATGCACTGTACAAGGAACATCCCAAAAAGTATAAAGAATCGGCACTTAATTAAATACTTAGGTATTTTAATTAATTTTGAGATCATTTGGCTTAAATTTAAGTTTCGGCTTGAACCTCATCCCCAGCAGAGTCGCCAGAGCTGTGAGCATGAGATCTTCCTACCCACTTTCACAATTATATGTTTTGACTTGAGTCGCCACCTATTCATTCTTAGGATAGGTCCCGGGTATTTGTTTGTTTGGATAAGGCAAATGGTCTTCTCAGAGTTAGGGTAAGTGGTTCGATTAAGCCCTGAGGAAGGTGTTAGGCACCCCAAGACCCCCGTTTTATAACGGTTACCTACTCCCTAAACTTAAGCCAATTATAATCTCAAAGTTTAATTAGAATGTCCAAAGTTTTTAAGTGAGTGCTAATCCAAGAAAATAGAAAGCTAGATGGCTAGGGTCGAACCCGAGTTGGGTTGCCTACGTACTCACATGTGAGATCAGACCGAGCGTAGTTCTGGCACATGAGCCCGTGCCGAGGTTAGGGGGGAGTGTGTGTGTGCATAGGATGGTCAAAGGGTCTAGCCTAGAAGGCTATGGTTTAGTTGATCGGGGAGGTCAAGTGCACAAGTGTTAAGTCTAACCGCGGTTAGAGGGTATTTATCATGGTTAGATGAGCTAACCAAAGCTAAGGAGGTCCTACAAGTCTCTTTTTGGTCTTTTTGTATTTTTATATTTTTTGAGATTTTTGGGGATATTTGAATGTTTTTTATATTTTGGTTATATTTGAATGTTTTTGGTGTTTTGAGATTTTATCATGTTTTTGGTATTTTGAGATTTTATCATGTTTTTGAATTTTCATATAGGTAAGGTTTTGACAAACTTAACTAAAGTCAAATTTAGTCCAAGAGTTTGGCTAAAAGATTATAGTTTAAGACATAAAGAGGGATGTGCCTTATGAATAGTAAATGGTCTATTACCAACACCTATTTTGTTGGATTGATGTTGATAATAGATCAAATACCATTGTCTTTAGTATGAAACATTTTTAAGAATGTCCTCTTTAAGTCCTTACACCATCATTTATCTTAAGTCCTCAAACCATCGCCTACCCATTCAACATAGAACATGAAGGAAAAATAAAGAAATGAAAGAAAATGAAAACTCATCCTCTCCCTTTTAAGGTGGTTCATTTACACCATTATTAATGATGTAATGTTGTTCTAAAGAATGTTAGGGAGGGGATGAGCTTTCACAAAAAATTCTAGAAAGATGACTAGAATCTCAAAAGAAAACAAAATGAAAAAGAGAGGTATAGCTTTAGCTTCCACTCTCTATGGGCCTACCCATATCCACACTTGTGGGTACATAAAAAAGAAGAAAATATGTACATGGAAAGGAAAAGAAAAAAGGAGCATCTCCTTGCCTTTGATATGGGGTCCCTCTACACCATTAGATTGGTGTAGAGAGGCCCAACTATGCTTGAGAAATGAGAGATCAAGAAGAGAGAACCAAATTAAAAAAAAAAGATAAAAAAGAAGAGAAAATGAAAGAAGGAGTGTCTACTCCTCCAAGAATTCTCCTTCAATCCTCCAAGGGGTAGGGTTTTAGAATCCACAAAGGAAGAGAGTTAGTGAAGAACTCAAAGCTTTTAGTTTTAGAATTCTTTCCAAACTCTAAACCTTAGTTTCTTCTCCCTTCTTCAAACTCAAGAGAAACACAAGTGGGTGAGAACCTTCTAGGGGTCTTGAGGGATGGATCTAAGGGGCTAAGGAATTGGTATTTATAGGAAAACTAAGAGGTTAGGTTGTGTCTTTTACATGGAGGATAAAAGGAGCTAGTGGGTAAAGACTTGAGTGTTGTAAGGTGAGTTGATAGATTGAGTGTTGTAAGGAGTGTAAGAGAGTCTAAGAGAGTTGGTGGGTTGAGTGAACTATGAGTTATATGAGTATGGGTTGTAGGATATAGGGTGTAAGAGAGGTGTAAGAGAGTTGGTGGGTTGAGTGAACTATGAGTTATATAGGTATGGGCTGATGTAAGAGAGGTGTAAGAGAGTTGGTGGGTTGAGTGAACTATGGGTTATATGGGTATGGGTTGTAGGATATAGGGTAGGTGGATATGGATATGTGGATTAGGTCTTATGGATCATGGGTTATTAGTAGATGGGTCATGGGTTATGATTATTGGACTTTGACTATGACATTTGGGCTTGGGCTATGGAAATAGGCTTTGGCTTAGGCAATTGGGTGATTGGGTATTTGGGCTTGACTACTTGGATTGGGTAATAAAATTAGGTAATTGGGTTTGATTGAGTTGTCTAGGTATAAGTTTAGTCAAATGGGCTTGGGCCTTGGGTATACCTAGGGCTTACTAAGGTTAGGCTAGGGCTACCTAGGGTTTGGGTTTAGGACTACCTAGGGTTAAGCTTAGGGTTAACTAGGGTCTTAACTAGGGTTTAGTCATATGGTTAAGGGTTTACCTAGGGTTTGGAACTAGGGTTGATCTAGGGTTTGGACCATAGCTAAATTAATTAACCACGGTTAAGGGGGTGTAAAAATAGGATGCTGACATCTGCTAAGCAACCAATTGGCTTATCCTAATGCAATGTCATCTGAGTATGGTGTCATGGTGTCCTCCTACCAGTCACTCACATGAAATATTATTTGTTTACATTTATGATGGTTGTTACTGCAACTCATCCGTATGTTTATCAAGTGAAATCCCATGCTCATGCATCTTCATGCGTTCATGCACCTTCATGTGCTTGAAGCATTTTATGACTTCATCTTTCTTGGTGTTATGGTACATGTACATTCCCGTGCTCGCTAATGTGCACTGAGGCATTATGCACGCAAAGCGGCTACTCTGACTTGAATAAGGGTTAACGCAAGTTCGTCTTCGTTGTCTGCAAGCTCAGCCTCGTGGTCAAGGACTTGCTCTAACTCCTCGGCGAGGTCTGCCTCCACAACATCGATCTCCAAGTGATAGCATAATGTATCAATGACAATGAGACAATGGAGCATAGACAACGAAAGAGACAAGAGAGCAGAGAGCGGAGCACAAAGAACAGATGTGACAGCTCCACAATGATCCACATTTGCGTACAACTCACTCATCGTTTTAGCGTATGCGGATCGAGGCACTTGCACCCGTTATAAGCAAGAGTAGTCGTCCTACCAATGTGTCGTCTTGGAAGATTTTACCCATGATGTGTTCTTGGCACCTTGAACGAAGTCCAAGGCACCGAGAAGAGACTTAATGTAATGGGTAAAATTCAAAAAAAATAAGGGGTAAAATGGGAATTTTTTACTCTAAAAAACTAACTGACTTAAGCCCACTTGGGCTATGAGCTGGCTATCTTGAGTGTTATCTAACAGGTGACATCATCATGACCACACAAGTCATGATAACTCTAAATATCTATAAATAAGCAAGAATCACCAGAGAGAAGAGGATGGTGCAGAAGGCAAGAGAGAAAGTAATGAAAGGCAGAAGAAGAAGAAGAATGAGAACTGATGATTTTCTCCTCTTCCTTTGATGTTCTCCGGCCACTTGTTGCTCGCCACGGCCTCACAATCGATTATGGCCACCGAATGCTCTCTCGAATCGGTCATGTCCGCTTAATGTTCTCCATAAACGGTATCCTTACACTCTGTTAATATCTTATGTTTCATGTTTATCTACTTGGTAATATGTTAATGACACACTACCACTTGCACGACCACGAAATTGATCATCTGCACTTGTGCCTGACGCTGTCAACTGTACCCGAGCTACATTGTCCTAGCTACGTCCTCCGAGCTATGTTCCCCGCTATCAACTGTACCCGAGCTACGTCCTCCGAGCTACGTTCTCCGCTGTCAATTGTACCTGTGCTACGTTCTCCGTTGTCTACTGTACCGAGCTATGTTCTTTGTTGTCTTCTGTGACCTCGAGCTACGTCCTCTGTGACTCCCGAGCTACGTCCTCTACGTCTTCATCGCTTGTCCTCCATAGCACAACACCAGAGACCGTCCTCAAGCACATGTACTCAATGACCTCATGATAAGTATCTTCATATTTTCATGTTCATATGTCTATGCTTTATACTAACTTGATCGTCGGAGTGTATGACAGGTTGGACGACCGCCCACCTTGTGGAGGACGAACCCGAGCTGAACCTTAGACAATTATATGCGGAACGTCACTTCGTTCGAAGAGTGTGTCATATGACAAAGGGTATGAATGACGTACACATGGAGACGAATGTACAGGACATGAACCATGCAATGCCTGGTAAGGTACCGCTAGTCCCGAAAATTTCCTTTTACACAAACTACTAAGCGAAATTGATAAATATATACATATGTTTGCTGCCTTGAAAATGGTAGTGGTGACTTGAGAGCTTACCTGTGTAAACATAAAAAAGATCATTGAAATATAAGAGGTTCCAATATATATACTTGCTTAGAGACGTAATCCTGGATTTAAAGCAACCTTATCGTACTTAATTGCGCGAGATTGGTGGGGTTTCCTCCCATTACTTATGGTGCAAGATCCGAGCATCAATCATGCATGTGGTCCGACAAGCTAAGGCCTACACAATGCATTTGCTTTATCGTTTTTCATGGGGTCGAGCCATTTTTTGTCAGATGGTTAAGACGAAAGGATAGTCACAAATATGAGTAGCAGGTCTGATCTCACCTATATATCCTAACTAAAAATCAGTCACCTCAAGCTTTCCCAAAGTAAAGTGATTTTCTTTTACTTAGAAGTAGTGGTCTAAAAATCACAAATATCAAAAGATATGGTGCACACATAATGACATTAGGAGTTAGGATTTAGATCCCACAGTACCAATATTTGTCGTGACTCGAAGATGAAAAAAAGAAAAAAATGTAGAGGAGTGCTAGCCGTAGACGCACTAAGTCAAAAATTTCCCACATTACCAAAGTGGGTGCAACACATGATATTGTTAGGATATGGTTTGACACTTGTTTCGAGAACCTTGTGTCTGGAGAAAACTGCGACTGGAATTAGCATTTCTGAAAAATGTATGATTGCAATCATTTACTGATAAACCTTTTTTCTGTGCCAATCATGGTATCTTTTTGGGTTGGGTTAAGGAGTGAAGACATGTATAAAACCTGGGTTTTTTGGGTGGGCAACGGAGGGTGTCCTAACCCTGACAAGGAAGGACTAGTCTCTTCATATGCTCATAATCACTCGTAAATTATGTGCATCGAGTAAGCTTGGGAGGAGTTGAACTCGAGATCTTGGTATCTCTCTAAAAACCCGAACCAATTGAGCTACCATGCTGTTAAAAATTGGGTTTGTGATATCAAGTATATATCTACACTCACTTTTCCAACTTATATTATTAGATCATAATGTAACAGACATATGGTTAACATCATCTTACTAGAATAACTTTTGACTAGTAGATCTCCTACATCAACCCCTTCAGTGATGGAGGGGTTAGGCAAGACCCCTATCTATTTATTAAAAGGTCAATTACATCAATGAGGGAGACATAAAACCTTACTCCTACAATAGCAATTGGTAAGACACTAAAATTACTATTTAAATCGAGTAGGTTTCCTAACTTCTCTCTTGATCTTCTTTCAGCATAATCAATCGTTGATGTGGTGTTACCTGTTTTATTTTTCTTCTTCTTATTTCTCTTAATAGTCACTTATTGAAAACCAGCATCTTCTTAAGACTCTTCAATACAAATATACTTATATTTTTGTTTGCGCTGAGAAAGAGGAAATTTATTTAAATTTATATTTTTGTTTGCGCTGAGAAAGAGGAAGTTTATTTAAATCCAAAAGTGGGAGTCTCGTTACATAATAGAAGTCTAAAAAGAAAAGGATTTTGTTTGTAGCCCAGAGTTGCAAGGTCCAATATTGCTGCCAAGTTCGACTTGGTATGAATACCCTGGATTGTAATTATGTTTGTGTTTTATTAATATATCTCGGGTCGGGTCATCCTAACCCATTTCTACTAAGAAAATAATTTTTTTAAAAAGGACAATAAAGATAAATATGTACGGAACCGGATGTGTGGTTTTCCTCCCATCACATGCATGTCACTATCAAATCTCCTGTATAGGTCATGATTTAGTCGTTGTTTCTTATGCATTGCTCGTGCCTGCGATCAAATCTCTCAACATGCATTTGTTCATTTAATTTATAAAATAGAAATGATGGTTGGTGCTGTTGGAATCCAATTCCATTCCAAATCAATCCATATATCTTGTTAGAATATAACTTTTACTCATTTTCATGCTAAAAAGCGACCCCCCTTGTAGACTTGTATAGTTGGAAAGTAACCTAATTTTGTTACTCCTCTCCATCGCACATTCAACCCGTCTCAAGATTGATTGCATAGGTTCCACTTTACTCTCTCTTTCTCTCTCTCTCTCTCTCATGATATATATATATATATATATATATATATATATATTTTGTCCTGCTGTCAACTAATATGTCGAAGCAGATCACAAACCTACCTCCTCAATCGTGCTCCCATGATCATCTGACTAAGTATGTTTCGGCACCTGAGAAGCAGTTTCATTGGTATATTCAGGTTATGATGCACTATGTAAAGGCTTTATACTATTGATCATACATGTTTTCGTGGGCATGATGACTTCCATTCCATATAGAATTATTTACTATATCTAATTTTCAGGTTGATTTTCTTGTTTTTTTTTTTTCTTTTTTTGAGGGCCCCATATGGGCAGATAACATTTACCTACGTCAGTAGAGTCAGCTGGTCAGGGCATGGAAGCTCTTGCAACCCTTACCCCTGGGGATTAGCCTCCATCCTTGAAAGGTCACACCCCTACCACTCATGCAAGAGGCGGAGGTGTAGGTTGATTTTCTTGTTGTGTCTTTGAATGTGGATGAAGTGACTTTTACTTGTAATAACCCGGAGATGATTGGAGAATTTTGGGAGACTATGATGACAGACATGGGGCTTATGTCTTATTTTCTTGGCGTTTAAATGATTTGAACAGGTGAAAAAAGATAGATCATGGTGAGCTTGTAAATTCCACAAATTTCAAATGGATAGTCTTTGATACTTGACTCTGCTAGACCGAACAAAGTATATGGAGTTAGGATTGTTTGTAAGTTTATGGAATCTTCGCACCAGATTCACTTGGAGGCTGCAAAGCTAAATTTGCCATATATTAAACGTACACATGGTACGTGGTGGTATATTTTACTCTTCTACTAACAAGTTTGAGTTTGTTGGGTATATAAATTGTGATTAAACTGGTGAATTTGAGAGGCGAAAGAGTACTTCGTGCTCCACATTTCATCTTGAATCAAAAAAAATTCTGGTCGCCTAAGAAGCAAGAAGTGGTTGCACTTTCAACAACTGAAGCATAATATATTGCAACTGCAAAGAATATTTACGATATTGTTTGGATACACTTTTAAATTGTCTTTTAGTGACTTTTGGCTCTTGAAGAGTCAAAAGTCAGTTAAAATGTCCTTTGGTTCAGTACTTAAGTAAACTTTTCTAAAAGTCAAAAGTTATACAAATTTGAAGTGTAAGCTTTTAGAGAAAGCTACCCCTAACTAGCTTTTGTGGGAAGTTTCAAATTTTATAAAAAAACAATTTTTTAACGGAAAAGTCTTTCCCTTCTCAAAGAAGCTTATCCAAACAAGCCCTTAGTGATTTGAATCATAAGAAAGATGTACGAACAAAGATCATGTGCCATAAGAAGTCGATAGTTCAGGACATTTTCGACCTTGTGAAGGACAACGAGATTATGCTTTAGTTTTGTCCATCTGAAGATCAAGTGGCTGACATCTTCACAAAGCCGCTAATAGGCCATGTTTTATTCAAGATGAAAGAAAAATAGGTAAATTCAAATTAGATGAACTTGTTTAAGGGTAGTGTTGGAAACCGTTAAACTAGTTCTCATATATGTATATATACTAGTAAAAGTGCACGTGTGTTGCACGTAATAATCTATTTATTAAATATTTAGTTAAAATAATTTATTTATTAAAGATTTAGTTAACTTGTGTTTAATAAATTTTAGAAACATTTTCTTTAATATCTAAAATATCTATTATTACTTAACGGTAAATATCAAATCTTTACATACGGTCTAAAAGTAATCCTTACTTATAAAAAGTCTTAAATAATAATCAAATCTCTACTTAGTTAATTTCAATTGGGAAGGTCCTTTGAAAATTTGTTTAATAATAATGCGAAAAAGAAGAAGAATGGGACTATATATTATATTTTTTAATTACTTAAAATAAATAATTGACTCGTGATTCTATACGTTTATAACCGGACTTAAGGGATCCGGTTACAACATAAAAGCCTTCTAAGTGCTCTTTTAAATCTGGTTACAACTTTAATGGTTAGAGTTAATATTTTTTTCTAAGAAAAATAAAACTATTAACTTCTTAGCATAAGGTATCTAATAACAATATTACTATAAGTATAGTCTCTTTATAATTCTTAGAGATTTAGTAAAGACTTATAAGTCAAGTCTAAGTAATTAAGGGCTCCCTAATAGAGTCCTTCTAAGTCTCTACTAATAGAGAGATGGGAAATGTAGGGAATTTCAAGTCTAAGTAATTAAGGGCTCCCTAATATAGTCCTTCAAAGTCTCTACTAATAGAGAGATGGGAAAGGGCTGCATGTTGTTGAAGTCTATATTGTTACTTTGCTCAAAATATCTCTTTAACCATACCTTACCTGCCCATGGGAGCTTGAGAGGATCTTTTGAGTTGTCTCATTGTCCACTATTTTCACTTGAGCCTTGAAAGTTCTGAGCATGGAATCATATTTGAGAAGGTAGGAGGTCTGTCATACAAAATTGTTAATGAACTTAAATTTAAAATGTCAGCTAAAATCCATAAGGTTGCATGTGAAAATGGACGATAAATCATTGGTAATGAATATAATCTTCTTACCTTCTTGACAATCCCATGTCATTCACAACAATAACATCAAATATAGTTAATTTGTGTATATTAATATTTAATATAAAGACATTTCTTTGTATGATTAATGTAATCACAGCTTGTACATACATGGCTAGTTTCCATTGATCATTATCTTCATACATCGCAGTCTTCTTTCTTGTCCTTTCAACGGCAGTTACTTATTTGCGTATCACAATTTTTTTTTCCATTAAATTTCCAAACACTCAGCAAACATTATATAAATATCATATAGCTCAGACTTCCTAAAGGTTTATATCCCTACCCTACCCACTATCTCTTCCAATATTTGGAGGAAATATTTGCAAGTTTACTTCAGGAATGCGTGTTAGTTCAACAAGCAAGTAAACTTCAATCTTCTAAATAATCAGATAAAAAGAAATAATAGGAGAGATATCAGATGGTATTGGAAATCCAAACAACTTTGTCTTCTTAAGCTTGTGGTATAACTACTTGACTGGGACGATTCCTGCAATGATTGGGAAGCTGGAAAGATTGTACTTGGGGGGGCAGGAGAATTGATCCCACAGATGAGTTGGGACAGATGGCTAACCTTGATCTACTGCATCTTAACGATGCTTTGATTAGCAAGTTGTTCCCGTCTTCTATCGGGAACCATTCCAAACGAACTAACCCGTTGTTCTCTTCTGATGCTGTTCGATTTATTTTTTAACAAACTACAAGGCTCTCTTCCTAGAGATATAGGTCTATTTTCGAACTTGACTCTTTCATTCAACCTTTCAAACAATCTTCTTGGGGGAGACTTACCTATAACCGTAGGTATTGGAAATCTGGCATCATATATATGTATTCGCATGTAGGATCACGGACAACACATTGTGATTGGGATCATAGCATGAAATTTTGCTACCAACAGAATAGGGATAAAAGAGGGAAGAGCTTGAGGAGAGCATGAGAGCCACAGAGTTGTAGAAATAGATCTAAATTGTACTTTAATTTAAATAGGATTCTACTAATATTAAAATATGTGTACATCTAAATAGAATTCTAATTTAAATAGGATTATGTTAATACTAAAATATGTGAATGAAAGATATGAACATCTTATTGTAAAGATACCCATGAATTGTAAACAAACTATAATTCTTTATTAAAATTTTTAATTTAAATTATTGACCTAATTAACCTAAGTTATTTATAAAATAAAATAAGTTAAAGGGTATTTTAGTCAACATAAAGTTTTGCATACTCGTACTTTTATTAGTACTAGTAAAGGTGCACGTGCTTTGCACATATTACTTTTCTAAAAACACTATCATAATAATTTTTTATTTTTATTAATTATAATATTATATTACCAATTTACATTTCTTTAAATAAATTTATTATTATTAGTTACTCATGGTTATTAAATTGTTTTAAATCTTCAAGTAAGTTGATGCCTTTTATTTTAAACTGATTTATTCTCGTTAAACTTAATCACTTTATAATGTCTACAAGGTCCTAAGTGTAATTTACTTATAATAAAATTGATAAATATCTTAACTAATTTAATTGTTATATATATTAATATAATAATTAGTGGTTAATTTAATAGTTATTAGGACCTAGATATAAGAGTAAAAAAAATATTAATTGAAGAACATATTAATTATAGTATTGTTATTAATATTTTTCTTAAAAATCATTGATATTCAATTTAATTTATAGTATAGAGTTGTTATCAATAAAGTGTCTTTCTAAAAAATAACACCTTATTTATTTGAAGAATTGTAAATCTAAACTTGTTAAATGACACATCTTTACCAAGAGGCCCTAATGTAGTTAGAATTAGTCTAGGGATACTCCCAAAGTGTACTCCTGTATATACTCCCATATCCACACCGTTTATCTCAATTATTAAACATTTAGGATTAGAGCTGGTGTGGCATTAGAGAAAAGAAATAAGCCAACTCAAATCCCGGCCTTTAGTGGTTGGTTATAAACTGTTATGATTAGGAGTATATTTGGGGGTACCCATAGACCGACTCAGTTAGAATTAATAGCTTCAACTGATCCTTTTTCGTTTATGGTTATTAATTGTGTAGTTTGTTTGTAAATTTAAATCTCTTTTGTAGTCTCTTCCAATTTTCTTGGACAAGGTCGTGGCTCCTTGGGTGGTTGTACTGTTATGGGTGACTCTCATCCTCATGTTTGGAGATGTGCTACAAGATCAGATTAAAGTGGGCATGGTTTTTTTATTTTTGGGAGGTGCTTTCTTGTATATGATCGTTTTAACTTTTTTTGCCTATTTGTGTGATAAACAGATATTGTCGCAAGCAGTCTATAACTCGCTACGACCTGACTAAGGGAGCAACCGAGCATCAATGACACCCTTTGTCTGTGTTCTTCCCCATAGCTTATCCAATTAGTAAGGTATAGTTTATATTGTGGGAGCGACAATGGCACCTTTTATCCGTGTTCTTCTTCTGATGTTCTTCCCCATAGCTTATCCAATTCATAAGGTATAGGTGTCATTAATTGTTTTAATTGCTCTTGTGAGATAATTTAGTAAAAGGAACCTCCTCTTGGAAGGACTCTAGTTGTAGATAGAGTCCTAATCTTTTAATCGTACTTGCGTTTTAGATTAGGTAGAGCTCCCAAATTCTATTATAATAAACAGTTTAAATATGAAGCGAACATCTGCATCATGCAAAGCCACTTTTTAACTAAGGGGGGCAAAATGTCTAATTATTGATAATTACACATTTTTCCCCCCTTAGTGTAAAAAGGGGCTCTGCATGATACAGAGCTCCCCATGAAAATTAATCTCTATAATAAATTGAAAGGAACTTTAATATAATGTTTTATATAATAAAATACAATAAAAGATAATTTGGTCAACATAAAGTTTTGCATACTCCTTTTACTTTTATTAGTAGAATGATATATATGTGGGTCTTTTATATTTGCTTAGCATTTCAGATGACTTAAAAGTGAAAATATTTTTTGTATTTCATTATTCTCGACATAAAAAAATGTTTTGCTTCTACTCTTATAACACTTGTATGAGATTCTAGATTTAGGGTCCTCACCTCTAAGACCCTGAAATATGAAAGATATGGTTTCCATATCTAAGTGTTGAGAGCAACCCTACGAATCATGGCGCACATAGTAGGGGCACAGGTCCTGATCTTTTTTATTTAACCGATCACTAAAAAGTAAAAACAATAAAACTTAACACAACCATGTCTAATAATTTGTAACGACCCCAAAATCCTACAAGACTAAAATAGGACTTTGGAATCGTCACATTACTTAAACCTGCTTAAAAATCATGCATATAAGGCTTACTACACGAGTCTCCAAAAATGAGATTAACAAAATTCTGATATATAAACTATAACCAAAAAGCACAAGTCTATAGTCAACATATACAACCCACTATAAGCCAACAAGTCCGATACACAACTATAAAAGTCTATTGAGCAATATCCTCCAAAAGTCTATTACAAAACTCTCACAATCAAAAGAAACGTAAACTAAGAGGTGTAGCCATCCAAGACTCCGGCTCCTTCCTCGGAAGGCTCACCTTCACCTGCTTCTTCGATGTAAGCTTCCTCAACCCACGGCTCCGCCATATACTCCTGCTCTAAACCTACCAAGACAAAAGTTCGGCTGAGTACAAAAGTACTCGATGTATATAAAATTCAACCAACAATAATAATATTCCTGCACTTAATTAGAAACATAACCAGTAGCATAATAACATAATCAGAGTACGGAAGAACGTGTGCGCAAATACATCGTATCATCACCTTGACTCGTGTACTTATGAGAATCATAGACTTAGAAGACAATACACTTATGAGCTGTTTATGCTTATGAGACCACGTGCTTGTGAGATGCTTATGCTTATGCACTTATTCAGATCATACAATGATGTGACATGCCGTTCTTGACGGATACGGACCATGTCTAAGAAATCATATGGTTGGCATGCCGTTCTTGGCGGATACGGACCATGCTTAAGAATCACATGTAATTGACATGCCGTTCTTGGTGGATACGGACCATGCCATGCTTATGCTTATTCAGAATGTCATACGTATGTCATGCTCATGCTTGTGGTCTACATGTGTGACTTGTGAGAATCTTATCTTAACATACACGTGCTCATGTGCTTAAGTGTCGAAATTCACATTCGAGTTGGTAATTGCTTAGATTCCGATCTCCCACCATGGAAACTCCACTATACTGTCCCATACCAAATAGTTAGAGAATTCCCGGTTTAAGAGATTTTTCTCTAAATTCTTACCTTCCCGACTATTAATTTCCATGCAAGTAGTTAGACATACTTATCAAACCATCACATATACATATCTTATCATAATTCATATTACAATTCATAATCAATTTACCACCATTTCATAAGAGTATAATGACATTTATCATCTCAAGCATTTTCACAAACACCTTAAGTACGCATAATATGAATCAATTTCCCTTCTATATTTTCAAGCATTCATCGAACCATAATCCATTCATACAATCAATTCACCATTCACATCCACATATTGATCTCATCCCCCATACATTTCTCATCTTCCATACCTTCTATCCACATTCAAATCCACATACCTTCTATTCCACATTTTCTTCTGAAAAAGAACATTTTTGGCGTGTTAGAATTTCTAAATTCCACTTTATTTATAGACCAAAAACTTCTCAAAGTTAACTGATCTGCAATTCCACCAGACAAAACCTCGGAAAACCCATTTTTGACTTAGCTTAGACTAAAAATAAGGAAAAACATCAAACATGAACCTCGAAGAGGGTTCCAATACCTTTCTAATGGTTCAAGAATCACTCAATTCCAATAAACGGTGCCAAAACTAGATGTTCCTAAAGTTTAGAGTGTAATATGACATTCTTGAACTAGAAGTTTGATTAAACCTTAATCACACTACACTCATTAGATATACAATACAATAAACATTAAAACATCACAAGAACTATAATACCCTTAATGCAATGCAATAAAAAAACATGAAAAAAAGATTCGGGTCTCTACATAATTATTGGAAATGATCTCCTAAAATAACTAAAAGGCCATTAGGTAACCTAATTGTTTAAGTGGATGAATTGGTCCAATTAATATCGGTCAAAATCCACTTAATAAAGTAAGACGCGTGATTCTCTCCAGTTGTGGGAGTCTGGTTACGCCACTGATGCTGCCATGTGTCCCTTTTGACACCCTTTAACCATGGTTAAGATTCACCTACCTCTAGGGTTCACCCACGTATCCCTAGTTTTTAGAAAAAATATTTAAAAAGAAATTTAATTCCGGTTAAAATTCATGAACTCCTAGGGTTAATTTTTTTAAATAATTGTTTTCTAATAATCAATGACAGGTGGGTGAACCCTAGGGATGAGTGAATCTTAACCACAGTTAAGGAGTGTCAAAAGTGACACGTGGCAGTGTCATTAGCGTAACCAAGCTCTCCCAAATCCGATTACAATTGGAGATGATCACGATCACAAGTCTTAAAGTAAATATTGAAAAGGAAATTGCTTGAAAACACTCGATAGTACCTACTATCGAGTGCAAGCCCTCACGTTTGAAAATCTTTTTTTTTTTGGTTAAAGAAAAAATGGGGCTCCGGAGTGTCGTCACAGCCCCCTAGGCACTGGCCCCAGGTTATCGGGTTGGCGTCCAGATTTCAGGCAACTACCACCTGAGTACCAATGGCCCCCACCTTCAGTCTCACATTGCTAGGTTTCAAGACGTGTGGCCAGGGGGCAAGCCTGCAAATGCCACCGAACACCCCCAACGGGTCGAACTCGAGACACCTAGCTGCACATTTGGATTTTTGATCATGTGGCCTTTGCTCTCGATAGTGGGTACTATGGAGGGTTTTAAATCACTTCCCTATTGAAAAGGACATGGTCTGTTATAATGTGTAACTGTTTTGAGTGTTTTGAGGAGATCATGAGTCAATTGAGGAGATCATTTCTCAAATTTTGTTATTAGTTGATTTCAAATATGAGCCCGTGCTCGGCTTCAAATCATTCAATGAGCTCTCTTTTTCCATTGTAAAGTGGTGGCAATTATGTAATTATTAGAGAAATCATGTTAGAAAACAGTCATTCTTTTTCCAACAAAATTTAACACCATTTTGCTTGAAAATGAGAACTTTTCCTATCACGGGGACGAGACTCGAACCCGAGTGCTCCCCATACCACTGGAACAACTTTGAAGCAGAGCTCCGGCTCTCGATGGCCACCCCTTGGGTTCGCCAAAGCTAGAAAAGATCGAACAAAGCTAATGATCCCAATCAATGTTGTGATCATATGCCCGGTCAAGGCTAGACTAAACTCTTTGGGAGCCCGGCTGAGGATACAAGTACACAGACCCAATTAAGGTGAGACCAAATATGCTTCTACCATTCTGGATGGGCCATTAATTTCGAACCGCTCTCAAGTTTTTGTAAAACCAAAGCCCGGGTCGAGCCTAGCAATTAATGGCCCAAATACAATCTATGATCACTCTATTGGGCCTAGCAGACCCCAAATAGGAATAAGGCCCAAAGCCCATCAGTCCATTGTATATTGCAAGCTTATAACAAACCGCCTTAATGGGGACCATTTAGGCGTAAATATCAGAACAATCTAGAAATAGAGAAAGAACTGAGTGTCGTGTTCTAAAATGGGAACGAAGATTCTAAGTAGTCGTCGACACACGGTTTCAGATAAACGGCTGAGAATGTGCCTCAGGTTAGAACATTCTAGATACAAAGATCTCGAAAAGATCTATATAAAGGATTCTTTTCTTTCATTCATAAATCATATAAGCCTCGTATCGAGTGTCTTTTCTTTTCAGACCCTAAAAAAAGAAGACAAAGAGACTCTTTTTCTCTTCGATCTCTATTTCTACTGCATTTTTAGATCGATTTGTACAAGAAAAATGGCCGGGAAAGGTGAAGGTCCGGCGATCGGGATCGATCTCGGGACGACCTACTCCTGTGTTGGAGTTTGGCAACACGATCGTGTTGAGATCATAGCCAATGATCAAGGAAACAGGACTACTCCTTCGTACGTTGGTTTCACTGATACTGAACGATTGATCGGGGATGCGGCGAAGAACCAGGTCGCCATGAATCCGATCAACACCGTTTTTGGTAAGTTTACGGTTCTCGATCTTATATCTGTGGTGTTTTTGCTTATGGATTCTAATGTATTGAGAGATTTTGAGTCGTTTTCTAGTACGTCTTTGGATGATTTTTAACCAATGAAATGAGAATCCAATCTGATCATTAGGGTTTATCGGTTTTCATGCTTTAGATGTTATGATTGCTGTAGTTCTTAATTTTCCGTTTGAGATTCGACATAATTTGATTGAATCTGGCCTTTTTTTTTTCTTTTTTGATTATCTTCCATAGATCTAGGTTCGGTAGTCTGGGCAGTAAATAATTTAGATCTATAAATCCGTATCCAATAGTTTCCTTGTAACGAATCTCTGCAAATTTGTATTTCGGTTCTTCTTTTGTTGTCACTTAGGGTTTGAAGATCTGAGCCCATGTAAGTTTTCCGCCTAATCTACCTAGATGACCAAATAATTATTTTTGGTTTTCAATTGAGCAAGACATTTTTGCATATTTGAATTGTCGATTTGTCCAATTGCGGATCTGCTGATAAGGATCTACATTTTAATGGGGCTTCCTTAATGTTTTCTTAGTTGCATGGCTTTACCAAATTCATGTGATGCATACATGTTAAAGGTTTTCTGATGATGTCTCTATCTTGTTTATCAATAGATGCGAAGCGCTTGATTGGTAGGAGATTCAGTGATACCTCTGTCCAGGGGGACATGAAGTTGTGGCCCTTTAAGGTCATTGCTGGCCCGGCTGATAAACCCATGATCGTGGTCAACTACAAGGGTGAGGAGAAGCAGTTTGCTGCTGAGGAGATTTCCTCCATGGTCCTCATAAAGATGCGTGAGATTGCTGAGGCTTTCCTTGGTTCCGCAGTCAAGAATGCTGTTGTCACTGTTCCTGCCTACTTCAATGACTCTCAGCGGCAGGCTACCAAGGATGCTGGTGTCATTGCCGGCCTCAATGTGATGCGAATCATCAATGAGCCCACTGCCGCTGCTATTGCATATGGTCTTGATAAGAAGGCAACCAGCGTTGGTGAGAAGAATGTCCTCATCTTTGATCTCGGTGGTGGAACTTTTGATGTCTCCCTCCTCACCATTGAAGAGGGTATCTTTGAGGTGAAGGCCACTGCTGGAGACACTCACCTTGGAGGAGAGGATTTTGATAACCGCATGGTAAACCACTTTGTTCAGGAATTCAAGAGGAAGCACAAGAAGGACATTAGCGGGAATCCTAGATCTCTTAGGAGGCTAAGGACATCCTGTGAGAGGGCGAAGAGGACTCTCTCATCCACTGCTCAGACCACCATTGAGATTGACTCTTTGTATGAAGGTGTTGATTTCTATTCTACCATAACCCGTGCCAGATTTGAGGAGCTCAACATGGATCTATTCAGAAAGTGTATGGAGCCTGTTGAGAAGTGTATGAGGGATGCAAAAATGGATAAGAGCAGTGTCCACGATGTTGTTCTTGTCGGTGGGTCTACAAGAATTCCCAAGGTACAGCAGTTGTTGCAGGACTTCTTCAATGGAAAGGAGCTTTGTAAGAGCATTAACCCTGATGAGGCCGTTGCCTATGGTGCTGCTGTTCAAGCTGCTATATTGAGTGGTGAGGGTAATGAGAAGGTGCAGGACCTATTGCTCCTGGATGTCACCCCTCTATCTCTTGGGCTGGAGACTGCTGGAGGAGTCATGACTGTGTTGATTGCAAGGAACACCACCATTCCCACCAAGAAGGAGCAGGTGTTCTCTACTTACTCAGACAACCAACCTGGTGTGTTGATCCAGGTGTACGAGGGCGAGAGAACAAGAACCAAAGACAACAACTTGTTGGGTAAATTTGAGCTCTCTGGCATCCCTCCAGCTCCCAGGGGTGTTCCTCAGATTACTGTGTGCTTTGACATGGATGCCAATGGTATCTTGAATGTTTCTGGGGAGGACAAGACTACTGGTTTGAAGAACAAGATCACAATCACTAATGACAAGGGCAGGCTCTCTAAGGAGGATATTGAGAAGATGGTCCAGGAAGCGGAGAAGTATAAGTCTGAGGATGAGGATCACAAGAAGAAGGTGGAATCCAAGAACGCCTTGGAAAACTATGCTTACAACATGAGAAACACGGTGAAGGATGAGAAGATAGGTGCTAAGCTTGCACCTGCTGACAAGAAAAAGATTGAAGATGTGATTGAAGAGGCCATTCACTGGCTTGACAGCAACCAGCTTGCGGAGGCTGATGAGTTTGATGACAAGATGAAGGAATTGGAGAGTATATGCAACCCCATTATTGCCAAGATGTACCAGGGTGAGGGTGCTGGTGCTGACATGGGTGGTGCCATGGATGAGGATGGTCCTTCAGGTGGTGCAAGTGGTCCTGGTCCTAAGATTGAGGAGGTCGATTAAGGTGCTGGTGGTTCAGTCGTGATTTCCCTTTTTGTCTTTCTGTTCAATGGTGAATTTTGATTTGGTTTAGATGGCTTGTATGTTATTGGGCCATTGATTTTGATGTTGGATAATTCATCATCCAAGTTTTTTTTTCATATACTTTTGTTACTAGATTAGTTAAACTTTGTAATGATCAGTGTTGGTTATCAAATGTCCCGAATCTGTGCTTGCTTTGGCATTTTATAATCTGTGATTGCTTTGGCCTGACTTTGTAGTGAAGTGCTAAAGGCTTGTGATTGCATTGATTTTTTGTCAGGCTTATATGTTTCAAGAGCTGGGGCAGCCCATCCCAATTATTTTATTTTATTTTTTTGTGCAGTCTAGGGTTAGTATCTGCTCAACTCAAATTGTGGGGAACTCAAAAACACCAACCTAGACCCGGCTTAACCCTCCCACGGGGAGGATGCACTATTCCCATGGTGTGTACCCATCCCAGTTATGATTTGGGAGGTTGTTGCTAATTTTACTTTGTTGTACTTCAATATTTGTCCTGCCCTCTTTTTTCCCAAAGTGGTGAGGCCGCTTTGTGGCTGCATGGTGTTGGGGCAGCAGCCTCTAAATTTATGGAATTCTTTTTTTTTTCCTATGCAGATGGGAAATTGGAATCATGACTGAATTTGAAAATGCTTGGTGAGGTGATAGTGAATCATTCGGTATTCTCCGGAGGAAGAGGTTTAATCATATTCTCGAGGCAGAGGTTGAATAATATTCTTTACGCGAAGAAATAGAGGAAGGAATCTGTAAAATGAACTGATGCGTAGACACTTGCAGAGGGATGGTTAGGGCATCCCTAAATATCATCATAGTATAGGATGTGCAAGCTTTTGGACCTTACATACCAAAAGAAAAGCGCAACAAAAATATACCTTGTGATTAACTATTTCAAAATGACAACATGGAGCTTAAGCAGGGGGGGGGGGGGGGGGGGCGCAACAAAAATATACCTTGTGAAACTATTTCAAAATGACAACATGGAGCTTAAGCAGGTTTTTAAACTTTTAATTAATGGATTTTGATGCCTCCTCTCCATGCATCAAACAAGCCTATGAATCTGTCCTGTCTAATTTTTCTTAGGAATTTAAGAGAAGAGATCTAAACTGAAATTCAGCAGTCAGCAGATGCTGGTCTACAAGGGTGGCTGAGGCCAATTTAAACTAAGCAGATGCTGGATGTACATGATTAGGTGTGATGACATGTCGGAGATCCCCAACAGAAGATCCCTTTTACTGCACTGGAGTATCAGTACAGCCGAGTCTACTAAGACAACCCAATATCATCCTAGGCCGCTGTAACTTGAAACATTCTTGAGGGCCTCCTCTTCCATCTCAACAAGCAGACGGCAGAACGTTTCGATGTCATGTGCTTCTTCCTTGAACGAGAACCTGAACTCCTTCCACTGGTATTCACAGAAGCCATCTCTCGTTGCTAGACTAGGAACCTTTCCCAGCACATCAAATCCTTTCCGATCAATGGAAAGCACAAATGCATCCTTCAAGCAGGCATAAAACAATTATTTCCATGGCACTCAAAAAGCAGTTGAGGATATCAATTACTGGTGGCAGGTTCTACATTTCCTAGTGAACTAACAAATTATACTTCCAGTCCAAGGAACATTGAAACTATCATATAGGTAGGTCATTTAATGTACATTTGGGTCATCAATAAGATTCAAGGTGAGACAGGTGGGCCAACTGCCTCATTTGCAGACTCACTGGGATCGATTGCTTCAAACTGATGGTATCATGACATTTACAGATAACCATCTAATAAACACCCTTTGACTGCACTTGAGGCATTCCCCGAGCACATACGAGAGTTATGCCACTACAAATGTTTCAAAAATATGAATAGCAACAGAGGTAACCAACACAATTCACAAGAGGGAGTTTCATACAAAACTAGCCAATTTTACTTGTCAAACTGCTAACCGGGAAGAGAAAAAGTTCTACTAGTTAAGAAGAATGTGATCATAGTTGAGAACTGGTGAAGTGGTCTTGACAGATTTTCATTTTTATGCTCCTACAAATTTTCTGTGACGTCGGTTGATTCCAGCCCGATTTGTTTTCGGGGGGACCCCGCAGTAGATAGTATAGATTTCTCTCTCTTCTCCCCCTTAAGTTTGCTGGTCAGTAAATTATTTGCTTTTCTTTTTTCAGTCATTAATATATTTCTTGATGCTTACCGATCAAAAGAAAAATATTTACTAATATGCCTCATCCTTACAGCATGCCCGAGCATGCTGTCCCTTACAAGTTCCTTGGTGCCTCAAATGGTTGGTACCCGTTTTGAGGAGCTCTAGGGTGAAGCTTACAAGGGCTGCATGTGTGTGCTGTGTGTGTGTGAGTTTGCATGCTGGGTGTGTGTGTGTGTAGGTTTGCATGGGTGGTGTGAGTATTTCCTTGTATTTGCCTTCAGTCATTGCCTTGTGGTATGATTGAGTTTACCAAAAAAAAAAATCTGATATTACTAACTGTTGTTGTCAATAGCTAAGAGTGTATGGACCCTTCAAGTAGTCTTCTTGCTCTGTTGCAGGAGAACAATATGACAACGATGAATGGATAAGACATGTTTCATCCAGAGTAAAGACAGTTGTAGTAATTTCTATTTAAAAGATGAATGGCTAAGACGTGTTTCATCTGGAGTAAAGACAGTTGTAGTAATTTCTATTTAAAAGAAAATAGCTAACGTATTCTTTAAGAAGTTATTGTACTGAAATTGAGAGATCTTTTTTCAATATGGCATATTTGCCAAAAAGGAGAGTTCCATAATGGAAGAGTATCTAGCGATTCCTCATGTTTCTCCCATATGTCTAGCTCTCATCTCTTTCTCTCTCTTCTGTATGCGCAAATTATGGGATTGAGGCAAAATCCAATAGCAAAACAATGAGAGGTTTGGGACATCGACTGAAATGAGTAGATACTAAATAATTGCATCAAAAATTAGAACAAATGCAGATTAGTTAAAAGATAAAACTTTAATTGACCATAACTTCCATAGAAGGGGACAAGGTTTCAACTTTCAACCAAAGGTGATGAAACTCCTCTCCATCTAGTATAGAACATATTTTATACACACATTTACACCCCAAGCTTATTCTTAATAACTTTCAAACTAATAATTGAAAGAGAAAGAATGACAAAAAAACTTACATATAAAGGTCATATGAATCACATGAACTGATAAAAATTACACGCTATGCTAATACTTTATAATTTATTTTCCTTAAAAGTAAAACATAAGCAAAATTCTCCACATAGCCATCCAAAAGGACCAAAACAAAAATAACATCACAACTGCAACAAATATTACAGAGCAATAATTATATTATGATAAAGAATCATTTTCAACCATATTCACGTCTTTTAGATCATTACTCAGTGTTTCCTGAGAAAGCATAATATGGCTTAATAACTTACCCTTGCATTTGCATTCAAGTAGACAAAACAAAAAAGCATTAATGCCCGGCGCCTTGCTTCACTTTGATTGATCCCATCAATTACCTTTGCAGAAAAAGGTGCTACACAGGAGACAGATGTAAGACATAAACATTTGAGTGTACATGCCAAACAGATATCGCTTCCATACAAAAAGAGAAGCACCATAAAGCAGCAAACAGAATAATTTTCCACAAATCAGTGGGAAAAATGTATATTACTCCAAATGGATTTGTAGTGAGGGTCTTACATAATAGATCTGCTTTAGATGCTTCAATATCCTCCAAATCTACTTCTTGAGTGCCTCCACTGCTATCTAAATAGGTGCATGATCTGGACAGAAATCTTGCACACGTGATTAGTTGGCCTAAGGATGAGGGATGATCTATGATCTTAAGTTATAAACCGTAGCTGTGGTCTATAAACAGTAAACCTGTACAAGTGTTGCCTGTACAAGGAGTCCGGACACACAACTGTTTAACAGGTTCTACTAAGAGATCTGCCGTATTAAAAATCCACTCAATTAGATTATCTTGATTATCCATTTTATATACTTTTTTATATTTTTAGACCTCCTATAATCACCATTCACCAATTTACCATCAATGCCTTGTCCCAAATATTTGGATTTGGTAACGCGAATCCTGTTTTGCTATTCAACAATTTTTGGACCTCCTACATAATATTAAATTGTATGATTCTGATTGGATCGATTTTGGCATCAAGGTTTCTCCTAGGTGTGTGACCAACAATTGTTAAGTGCCTACTGCATGAATTTGTATCTGTGTACAGCTATGCCATTTATAGGTCTAACTTAATGGTATATCACATTTAGACATGGGAACTGCAAAAAGAAAGTGTATTAATTCAGAAAGTTCAGGCCTTTAACAATAATAAACACTTCAACATCAAACCACCTGAAACCGTAAGTATTTTCATTGAGGGTTTGGATATTCCAATTTGCGACCAAAATCCAGCGGCCGAGATAGCAAGCAAAGCCAACTTGCTTGAGGATTTCGATGGGTCATCCCTAAGGTCGAGTCGGTTTGGGGTCGATGATTCAAGAATCTCCCTCTCTTCCTTGGTCAGGTCAGCCTAAACCCTCTCCCTCTATCCACCATAGTCAGCCCCATAACATGGAGACCATGAGTAGAGAGAGTTCATTGTTTCCTCTTGATTTGGAAGACTGCTCTTGGCTGCAATCTGCAGATAGTAGTCCTCCTCTCCCCAATGAGGATCTGGGTTCAATAATCGTCAGGAAACCAGAAACAGAGTCGCCAGAACAAAGTTCAGACTCACCCAGGAGGTTCGGAAGTGGGAGCTTTGTAAGGGAAGCTCAGCTAGGCCCGGAAGAGGCCTCTGAATGGATGGTCAGTCACATGGAGGGGGTTAGCAAGTACCTAAGGATATCCATTGTAGGGCATGAGGTGGAGGAGGTGTTGTTTCAAAAGAGCGAGAAGAGCGGTGTCCAAGAGGTGGAAAAATCTGTTTCAAAGAATTCGGTAGGGAGAAAAGGGTATGTAGCTATGGAGCGTAGAAGGTTGGAGAATGGTGTTAACTATGATAGACCAGCATCTCGGGTGTGTCTTGTAGTCCCAGGCCAAGTGGGGGTAGTAAAGTTGCCCAGTGATAGATATCTCCATCATGTCTTGGAATGTGAGGGGTTGGGGCAAGTTAAGAAACGAATGGCAATTAAAAAGTTCGTGAGAACTAAGCGGCCGTCGATAGTATGTATTCAGAAGACAAAGCTAGAAGCAATCCAGGAGTTCCAAATCCGACAGTCGTGGGGAACGGTTGGCCCGGGTTGGGTTGAAATTCCATCCTTAGGTGCTTCAGGAGGTATCTTGCCTAAGGTTGAGGTGTTGAAATCTGAACAAGGGGCATACTCATTATCCATTCTCTGTAGGTTGGTTGGTGACGAATTTACCTGGGTTTTCACTGGGGTCTATGGGCCTTCAGGTGGGTCGGATGACATGCAATTGTGGACAGAGCTAGAAGATGTTAGTGTGCGATGAGGCGGACCATGGTGCTTGGGGGAGACTTCAACTATATCCGGGTAGTGTCAAAGAAGAAAGGGGGAAGTGCGTAAACGGCAAAAATGAAGAGATTTGGGGAATGTATCCGTAGTCATGAGCTTATTGATTATCCGCTTCGAAGGGCCCAATTTACGTGGTCTCATTCGGCTTCTAGTGGGAGAACAAGTCGGTTAAACAGATTCCTAGTTAGTTCGGAGTGAAAGAATCATTTTCCGAATGTTATTCATTCATCACTTCACAGGCCAATCTCGGACCATGTGCCTATTGTGTTAGAATTCGGCTGTTTCAAAGGTGGCCCTTCTCCGTTTCGCTTTGAGAACATGTGGTTTAAGGACGAAAGATTTCATGATGTAGTGGCTGAAATTTGGAGAGGATAGGGGGGGTGGGGGTCAGCTAGCATGCGTTTCAGCCTGAAATTGAAAGCCCTGAAATCAAGACTAGGTGTGAAACAAGGAGGAATTTGGGGATATTCGGATGAGACTAGATGGGCTTCTAAAGGAGATAGCAGTGTTGGAGGCGTTGGCCAAATGTACAGAATTATCAGACATAGAAGTCCGGGAGTATGAGGCTAAGAAGTTGGAATATTTGGTCGTGCTAAATCTAGAGGAGATCAGTTGAAAAAAAAGGCTAGAACGAGGTGGCTTAAAGAGGGTGACCGGAATACCAAGTTTTTCCACCATACAACCAATTTTAACATGAAAAGAAATCTTATTTCTAAGATTAGGGTGAATAAGGTATTGATGGAGGAGAGTGGGGACATTGAAGTTGGCGTTGTCTCTTACTATAAAGGTTTGTACCAAGAAAGGGATAGTTGGCGGCCGAAGCCGAACGGGCTGTCCTTCGCAAGCTTGTCCCAAGATCAGAGTATCTCTTTGGAGGGGCCTTTTGATGAGGACGAGGTATTAAGCATTATTCGAGGTATGGCCGGGGATAAGGCCCCCGGACCGGATGGATTTACCATTGAGTTCTACAAGGCTTGTTGGGAGACTGTGGGGAGAGACTTTCTACAGGTGATGCAGGAACTTTATTCATCAGGTCGCTTTGATAAAGTGATCAATAATACTTTTGTGGTGTTGATCCCGAAGGAGAGTGCCGTGGATCTCACGGATTTTCGCCCAATTAGTCTTGTGAGTAGCGTGTACAAGATTCTTTCTAAGGTGCTGGAGGTATACCTCCAAAAGGTGATGGCATCCCTCATCTCTCCTCAACAGGGAGCTTTTGTGGGGGGTAGACAGATAATTGATGGGATCCTGATAGCCAACGAATGTATTGATGCCCCCTGGTATTTTTTGCAAAGTGGATATGGAGAAGGCCTACGACCATGTAAATTGGGGATTCTTAAACTATGTGCTTGGCAGAATGGGCTTTGGTTTTAAGTGGAGGAAGTGGGTGCGGATGTGCATCTCCTCTGTTTCTTTCTCTATCATTCTGAATGGGTGCTCGGTCGGTTATTTCTCCAGTTCAAGGGGGTTGAGGCAGGGCAACCCTCTATCCCCGTTCCTATTTGTGCTGGTTTCTAAAGCATTGAGTAGAATGCTTTATAGAGTAGAGGGGGCGGGTTTCAAGGGGTTCTCGATTGGTGCAGCTCAGTTTCGCATATCTCATCTCCAGTTTGCAGACGATACCCTTATTTTATGTAACGTGTCACGGAGAGATTTATTGTACTTGCGGTGTCTCCTTTGTTGTTTGGAAGTAGTGTCCAGTCTACGAGTTAACCTGGCCAAGTCAGAGATAGTGAGTGTAGGAGATGTGTTGATCATGAATCAATTGGCAGTCTGCTTTAGGTGTAGAGTGGGAATTCTTCCGACGATGTACTTGGGTATGCCATTAGGGGGAGGTTTCAAAGCAAAAGCAATTTGGGCGTCAGTCCTAGAGAGGTGCACGAATCAGCTAGCAGGTTGAAGGCTCATTTCTAAAGGCGGCAAGTTAACTCTTATCCAAAGCATACTTAGTAGCCTCCTGACTTACTATATGTCCACTTTTACCATTCCTAAGCTTGTGACCGTCTTGCCAGAGCGAATGCAGAGGAATTTCCGGTGGAATAAGAAAGTTGACTCATTTAAGTATCATCTGGTGACTTGGAATCAAATATGTTGCCCTAAGGAAGATGGGGGGTTAAATCTTAAGTCTCAGGTGCTAGTTAATAAAACCCTACTAGGTAAATGGATTTGGCGATTCGGGTCGGAAAGGACTAGTTTGTAGCGAGCGGTGATAGTAGCGAAGTATAGGGAGTATTCGTGGTGGGCCCCAAAGCAGGTTAAGACTTCGTATGGTTTAGGTCTTTGGAAGGGGATCATGGCGACGGCTAGTTTGGTGGTGCCGAAGTTCCGGTTTATAGTGGGTCAGGGGTCCGAAGTGAGAATTTGGAAAGACATTTGGTGTAGCGATAATAGGCTTCAGGAAGATTTTGGACATATATTTTTGCTAGCCACCAACAGGGAGGCAGTAGTTGGAGACTATTTTGAGAGAAGGGGAGAGGGGGCGGTTTGGTGTCCGGCGTTAAAACGTGACTTAAATAATTAGGAAATTGATGAAGCGTTGCATTTGTTGGCTTGGATAAGCTCTTATTCTCCGCAGGTTGAAATGAGGGACTTCAAGGTTTGGCTGGTAGCAACCATGGGCGTTTCTCAGTTAATTCTTTATTTCAGTCTTTGGGACTGGTCTCCATGGGTTCGTTTCCGCAGAGAATCATTTGGAATCCAGGTATTCCAATCAAGGTGTCTTTCTTCCTCTGGAATGCAGCCTTGGACAAAATCCTCACTTATAACCATTTACAGCATAGAGGGTTGAGATTGGCCAATAGATGTTTCTTGTGCCTCCAAGCGGAAGAGTCAGTGGACCATTTGCTCTTGCACTATCCTATTGTGGTCGGTATTTGGGGATACTTTCTTTCCCACTTAGGTGTGGATTGGGTCTTTCCCGCGCCCTTTCTTAACTTCTTAGCGTGTTGCCCTAGGGACAGTGAGGATGATGTTTTGGAGGTAGTTTGTTCGGTGTTGCCGGGTGCTATATCTTGGATGATGTGGAAAGAAAGAAATCTTAAGAGTTTTTTAGGATATTTCGGTGTCCCATTCTCATATTTGTGTGCGGGTTCGATTGGTGGTGTTGGAATGGGCAAGCCTTAATCATGATAGGGAGGAGCTTCGTTTGGTGCTAGGTTGAGTTTTCCTTTCGGGGGGAGTGTGTAGGCCAGAGTCAAGGCGAAGCTTTTATTCTGATTGCTTTTGAGTTTATTGTCTTGTAAACTCTCGCTTTCGCTTTTGATTGTTCTCTTGTATCCTGGTCCTTTTCTATTTATATAATTGCTTGATTACCGATTTTAAAAATATACCTTATTGCTGGTCGGGCAAGTCATATGTGGAGAAAATAGGCAAAGAAAAAATGATGAGTTTATCAGGGGACCAAAATAGACACTTCATAACATCTTCCATCTTGGGGATTGTATTGCAAGCAATACTTGTAGACGGTGGAAGAAATTGTAAAAAAAAAAAAGACTGGTCTAGAACAATGGAAAGACTAAGAAAAGGGAAGTACAATATAAGGAAGTTGCGATATCAAATGAGGACATGTATTTATTGAAATATTACACACTGCTTAAACCCTAGATCCGATCAACATAAATGAGTTACGCAACGAAGACAAAGGAAAGAAATTGGTCACCATATCCAATAAGTACTCTGGGATAAAGGTAAGGTTGGTGAAGAGACAATGGTGAAGGAAGTCTGACTCAAATCTCAATAACACGTTGATTAGAGATTTTAGTGTTTCTTTCCTTTCCTTTGGATGGGTAGGAGTAGTATTCTGATAGTAAATGGAAATAATTTTCTTTTCTCTAGAATATTCAAACTGCACTCTCGAACTCCGTGTAGAGAGTACTATATGCTTGAAATCCCATGTCCAGTTAATCTATCTCATTAAAAAAATAGCAATTGCTATTTCAGTTACTTCTTTTTGAGATTTGTGAGAAGAAGATACAACTGACGTAGCGCCTGAGTGAATGTTTCCTACCTGATTTTAAACCTATAAACGGTGTATGGTTCACCTCCATCCAATAAATCCTGCAAGTTTTCGCTTCGAGACGTACAGCCAATACTGGAAGAACTCAATATACCAGAAACTGAATAACTGGCCTCGCTAATTGCTTTCTGCTCAGACAATATGGCTTCTCTTAGACTTTCTGCAGCAAACTGAACCTGTAACGAGAATAAAGAACTTCCTCAATGAGGATATTCACAAGCATCCATAGAACTCAAATCAAAAAATAATAATCCTGAGCTGTCTATGACCAGAAAGTTGTAAAGTCAAGAGAAAACTCCAAGAAGTAATATCAGCTACAATTGGCTAACTTCTTGACTCAGTAACGCTTAGAATGATTCAACTTGCTGAATTACAAAGTCTCACTTGGAAATTTAAATATCTCATGTAAAAATAATAGTTAAAATTATTATTTTTTATCTGAAAACTCATGGAATCCAAAATTTTAGTAATACTTCCTGATTAATATGAGTCATTGTTAGGACTTAGAACCGTGAAGTAGGAAATGTACTAAAGGAGTTCATAAATGGATGAATTTTACCTTTTCATCTTTAAGAGGCACAACATCTCCAGTCAGAGCAACCCGGGCTGGTAACTGGAACGTGCAAGTCAGTCAACTTTACAAGATAGTATTGAATCTATGATAGTTGCTAAATCAAAAATGCAACTGCATATGCTCTGATGCAACTGCATACTCATAATTAAGAACATTTGAATACTTAATGAGTGAATGCCCTGTTAGTGAAACATAAGCTTTTAAAGGGAAAAAACAGGAAGAACAAAGAAGAATCTCTTGAAATCAGCTAAATTCAGAGAAGTCATGCAAGTCCAGTGAAGCACCAACCTTTCTTATTGAACAAAGCAAGTTTGCAAGTGGACCTGGTAAAGGATTGGCCACGGCAAGAGAACCACGCTCATCAATAATAGTGTTCTACATGAGAAAAATAGTAAATTAAAACCAATTAGATAAACTTCCACATTTCCATGTCATGAACTGGTACTTTCCTCAAGTCATGCTAGCCAAACTATGAGAAGTAAATTGCATATCTCTTGAATAAGCTTACAAACCATGACAGAAGTCACAGAACACAAGATATGAAAGTACACAAGTAATCTACGACTCTGGAACACATGATGCAATTGATCTTTGTTGATTATCGATTCATGGGCCTAGTAAAACGCTTATACAACCAAAGCACAGAGGAGCTCCATTGCAACTCATCCAAGTGTACGGCAGTTTCGTCATTTATTAACCTTTTATTTTCATTTAAATGTGTATATTTACTTACATTTTATTTTCATCAAGAGTGTTTACCTTTGCTTGTATAACATGGCTCAAGTGTTTCAGTCTTATATATCCTCTCTGCAGATTTTATGTATAGGAATATTCATGGCAAAAAAATCCTTCATTAATGGTTGTTTAAATGTCCATTTAAAAGCTTTAGGTTTTGACACGGTATTAGAGATGTTTGTCAATAAGCCATAGAACATCAAGGCTTTTGTTCTTTTTGAACACGCAACAACTTTCCTCTCATTCAAGATGAGTTGATCTTCCCGACTCTCTGTTGTTGCTAGATCACTATGTAGCTCCTGCCCTTTTGAAAAAACAAATAGAAAGAAAACAAAAAATTGTGGAGCGTGCAGTCTACAATGATATTCCCCATGCTTCAATTATTATTATTACTATTATCCTTGTTATTCTTTTTCTTATAATCATTAGTTCATTACTATAGTTATAATTGTCTTTCAATTTAGAAGGAAATATTTCTTTCAAACTTGAAAGAAATAAGTTTATTCAAACAATCTGGTCATGCACCATCTCAATCACCCCTTTGACATCAATCTATCGTCTCGTTACTTCATAATTTTATAATTCATTGCAGATGATAAAGGATAATGCAAACACAATGTTAACTCAAAAATGTATATAGCAAGAGTAGCAAAGGGTACCCTTAATTTTCGAAGTCACTGTTAAGTGATAATGAACACTAGGAAAGCAATAGGGGAAACTGATAATGAACACTAGGAAACCAAAAAAAAATATTCATTTCTTATGAAGAACACTCGTCATCCCAATCTCTACTTCAAATCAGATATTCTTCAACTCATAAAAGCAGGTACAGATCAGCTGATTTATGTAACAATCAAAGAAATGACATAAATATAAATCAGAAACTCCTTCCTTTCATTTGGTTGACGACAAAACCAAAAGGTGAAACTGCATAAAACACAGAATGAACCGTTCGGATTAACCAAATAATTGTGCAACTAGTGTTAATCTACCTAAAACATTACTGTAACGGATAAAATTCATAAAATCAACTTAGCGTTGGAGAACGAGCTCGTTTTTGTTGTTTTGTTCACGAAAGTGACACGTGGACACGAGTTGGGGTCACGTGCTTAAAATAGAGGGATCACAAGTTGTCTGATGCACAACGTTCACGTTGTGTACATTACGACGTCTTTGTTCTCTTGTGGAACAACGTTTCCGTTGTGGCTTGACAATGTGCTCGTTGTCTGAAGCACAACGTAACCGTTGTACTTTTGACAACGTTTTTGTCGTTACATGAACAACGAGTCCGTTGTCTCACCGACAACGATGTCCTGTCTGTGTTTTAAGACATCTACACCGTAACCGAGCTCGAGTCAACAACGAGACCGACTCGTAGGAGGAAGTGATCAGGAGGCGATCCATAATTCTGACATGTGTGCCGAAAGCGCCGCTTTGTGCCGAAAGCACTGTCTTGGCATTTAATGCTGGTCACTTCTGTGTACTGTCCGATCCCGTCCGACTGGACTCATAGGAGGCTCTCACGTGTGATGCAACCGGCGGCAGATATGTCTGACATATTTGGCAATGAGTGCAGGACACGTGGTATGGACATCTATGGCCATCCATGGTCATCGATGGCCATACCAACCTTACCCTATAAATACCCCGTGATTTTTAGTGCTTGGGATCACGTTTTAATCACGTTTTTTGCCGTACTTCAGAGAATTCTTGTTCAGTGCTTGCGTAACTTTCAGTGCCTCTTTCAGTGTTTACTGTTCATCATCTCCTACATCTACTTACTTTACCATCGGAGTACAGGTCAGGGTGTCACACCCTCCACTCCAACCTTCTACCGGTAAACCAGAGAGAGGCGTGCAGCCTAATGAGCGGCGACCTTTTGCAGATCGAACACCGCGCATCAATTTCACAGTTAGCCCGGCGACCATCATGAGGTCAATGGAGGATCAGGCGTACTTCGAGTGGCCGGCTAGGGCTGTGCAGGATGTTACATCGGGACCCCGGGTGCATGAGTATTGTCATTATCACAAGTGTCGTGGTCATCTCACCAACCGATGTCGTATTCTGAGGGAGTACTTGGAGAGGCTGGTTCAGGAAGGGTACTTGGGAGAGTATCTTGCTTCTGGCAACGGCGGCATGGAGCATGCCAGGGAGCCGGTATCCCAGTCTCGTGGAGGAGAACCTGCCAGTAATCCAAATACCAGTGGAGGAGCTTCCTTGGGCACGATCAATGTCATTTGCCGCGTGCAAGCGCCGGAAGCAGATGTGGAGAGGAACTTCAGGACGAAGGCCAGGAAGCTGTCTCACGATGCTGCAGTGTGTCAGGTGCAAGTGCCTACCAGAAGCGTTGAGCAGGCAATTACTTTCACTGATCGTGATCTGGCAGCAGTAATCCGACCTCACTATGATGCTCTTGTTCTCACCATGAGAATAGGAGATTTCGACATCAAGAGAGTGCTCGTGGATTCCGGGAGTGGAGCAGACATCTTGTATCTTCATGCTTTCACCCAGATGAAGCTGAATCCTTCCGTTCTCATCCCTGCTCAGACTCCACTGTTCGGATTTGATGGCAGCTCGATGAAGCCTGTAGGCGACGTTGTCTTACCCGTTGTGGCTGAACCCGTTGTCCTTCAGACCAGGTTCTCCGTTCTGGATGCGCCATCGCCGTACAATGCTATCTTGGGTTGTTGGTGGACCCATGAAATGAAGGCTGTTCCGTCCTCGTTCTATCAGGTGTTGAAATATCCAACGCAGGACGGGCCTCAGGAGATCAAGGGTGATCAGTTGGCATCGCAGAAGTGCGATTTTCCTGCTTCCGTTGTGCCTCCATAGCAGTTACAGGTCGTTTCCGTTGTGGAAGAGAGCTCGGAAACCTCGTTGTGCAGACCTTCCGTTGAGCCCACGAGAGCTGTCAATTTGGGAACGGAAGAAGAGCCAAAGGTGTTGCAGGTCGGGACGAGCTTGACAGCGGAGGAAGAGCTCGAGTTGCTGAATTTCCTTAGGCAGAACCTTGATGTCTTTGCATGGTCTCACAAAGACATGACTGGCATCGATCCGAGTGTTATCTGTCATCACCTCAATGTTGATCCTGCTATCTCTCCAGTGAAGCAGAAACCTCGGAGGCTTGCTCCAGCTTATCATGATGCAGTGAACGAGGAGATTGACAAGCTGATTCAGTTCGGGTTCATTCAGGAGATGCAATACCCTGATTGGATAGCCAATGTTGTGGCTATGCCTAAGAAGAACGGGAAGGTGAGAGTTTGTATTGACTTCACTGGTGTCAATAAGGCCTGCCCCAAGGACTTTTTTCTCATGCCAAGGATAGACAGGCTCATCAACGCCACTGCTGGCCATGAGATGTTATCCTTCATGGATGGTTATTCAGGCTATAACCAGATCCTCCTGGCGGAAGCAGACCGAGAGAAGACCACCTTCATAACGGAGCGGGGCTTGTTCTGTTATCGAGTGATGCCTTTTGGCTTGAAGAATGCAGGTGCCACCTATCAACGTCTTATGAATCTCATGTTTGGGTCACTTCTTGGCAAGACGGTTGAAGTTTACATTGATGATATCGTTGTGAAGAGTCGAGTACGAGGTACTCTGGTGACGGACCTTGCTGAGCCTTTCTCTGTTCTGCGATCTTTCAATCTAAAGATCAACCCAAAGAAGTGCACCTTCGGAGTTACTTCAGGAAAATTTTTGGGTTATCTTGTGAGTCAGCGGGGGATTGAGGCTAATCCAGCTCAGATCCATGCTTTGCTGGACATGCCAGAGCCTAAGTCGAAGAAGGAGATCCAGAAGCTGACAGGCCGGATTGCTGCACTCAATCGGTTTATCTCCAAGTCATCCGATCGTTGCAAACCTCTTTTCGAGTTGCTGAGAAAGGACTCCATTTTTGCGTGGACTCCAGAGTGTTCTCGAGCTTTCCTTGCCTTGAAGGAATATTTAGGCTCAGCTCATATCCTTTCGGTACCTGAGCCAGGTGAAATCTTATATCTTTATCTATCTGTTTCAGAGCAAGCCCTTGGTTCCGTCCTGGTCAGGAGTTATGATGGCGTGGAGAAACCCGTTTATTTCATCAGCAAAACCTTTCTCAAGGCGAAGTGCAATTATAGCAAGCTCGAGAAGGTATGTCTAGCTCTTGTCTTTTCTGCGGAAAAGCTTCGTCCTTACTTTCATGCTCATTCTATCGTTGTCATCACAACGTATCCCTTGAAAGTCGTGCTGGGACGACCCGAGCTGGCGGGGAAGATGTCAAAGTGGGCTGTGACTTTGAGTGAGTTCGATATTCAGTATCGGGCTAGGAGTTCAAAAAAGGGGCAAGCAATGGCAGGTTTTCTTTCTGATTTCCCTGTGGAGGAGGAAGCAGAGGAGGTGGTTGTTGATCTTCGGGAACTTCCTATTGAAGTTGACAACGGAGATGTCGTTGTAGATGGAGCCGAGTCATCAGAGTGGAATGATTGGTTATTGTACGTGGATGGATCTTCTAATTTTAGTGGTTCAGGACTGGGTGTTGTGCTTATAAGTCCGGAGAACATCAAAGTGCAGAAGATGTCGCGTCTTGGGTTCGCTGCCTCCAACAATGAAGCTGAGTACGAAGCCTTACTGCTTGGGTTGCAGAGTGCTCGAGAGCTGCAGATCTCCATGTTGAGAGTGTTTTGTGATTCACAGCTCGTGGTGAATCAGGTGAATGGTGTTTATGACTGCAAGGACGACCGGATGAAGCAATATGCTACTCTCGTTCGTTCGCAGTGTGAAGCATTCACCGTTGTGGAGATCAGGCACACCCGGAGAGATGAGAACAGGCATGCTGACGCTTTGGCATATCTAGCTTCCATGGTGCAGGCTGACGAGCCTAAGGCTATTCTGATGGAGTTCCAAGAGTATCCTTCAATAGCTCTTCAGGCACAGCGAGAGGTGTTTTTTGTCAATCCTGTTCCGAGCTGGATGACAGGGCTGGTAGCTTATCTGAAAGATGGAATTCTTCCTATCAGTGTGAAGGAGTCGAGGCGCATTCTGTTCAAGGCACCTCATTATGCCTTGGTGCAAGGAGAGTTGTTCAGGAAATCTTTTGGTGGGCCTTTGTTGAAGTGTGTTCATCTTGCAGATGTGGAGAGAATACTTGCTGAGTTGCATGAAGGTATATGTGGTATTCATTCAGGCGGGAGAACCATTGCCCATCGAGCTCTGGGGCAAGATTACTTTTGGCCTTGCATGCAGGCTGATGCTCAGAAGTATGTGAAGAAGTGCAGCCAGTGCCAGCGGTTTGCTCGTTTGATTCATGCTCCGGCTCAAGAGCTCAACACTGTATCTCAGCCTTGGCCATTTGCATGTTGGGGACTTGATATTGTAGGACCTTTCCCTAGGGCTCCAGGGAATCTGATCTTTCTTCTAGTGGCAACCGATTACTTCTCTCGTTGGATTGAAGCTGTTCCTCTTGCTCGTATCAGAGAACAAGAGGTGAAGAAGTTCTTGTGGGAACATATCATCTGCAGATTTGGCATACCGCAGTCCATCATTACTGACAACGGGAAGCAGTTTTCAGGACGTTTGATTGCCGACTTTTGCAGCGAGCTGAAGATCAAGCATGTTTTCTCTTCCCCATATTATCCTCAGGGGAATGGATTGGCCGAGGCAACCAATAAGAATATTCTCAATGCCTTGAAGAGAAGACTGGAAGATTCGAAGGGGAAGTGGACCGCCGAGCTGCACAACGTTTTGTGGGGGTACAGAACAACTCCGAGGAGTCCTACCAATGAAACTCCTCTCTCTAGCGTATGGTATGGAAGCTGTCATTCCTACTGAGATCAGTTTGCCTACAGTGCGTTCTTGGCACAACAAGAAGAAGGATGGAGAGAAAGATCAGAACACAGAGCTTATGGCTATTCATCTCGATCTGCTAGAAGAGAAGCGAGAAGATGCCAGCATTCAGATGAGGAGGTATCAATAACGATTGAGGAAAGCCTACAACAAGAAAGTACAACGGAGAGTGCTGCAGGTCGGTGATCTCGTTCTCCGAAGAGTGTTCCAGAACACGAGAGAGCTTAACAGTGGCAAGTTGGGACCTAACTGGGAAGGGCTTTATATCGTAGAACGATTGGGAAGTCCTGGAGTCTGTTACTTGAAAGACTTACAAGGTAATCTCATCTCAAAATCCTGGAACATTATGAATTTGAGGCAATTCTTTCAATAGAATCTATGATATGCTACTACATGCATCGTTGTGCTTACAAGTTTTCAGTGATTTTACATAATCATAGTGCTCATATTTCAACATATGACTTGCAATATTATGCGCCTGCTCGTTGTCTACACTATTCTCTGTCTGGTTCATCAGTGTAATATTGTGAATGTTTTGCAAGTAATTCAAATAAAATTTTGACTGAACAACCTACTCATAACGAACACGAGTGGCTTATATAAGGGTGTCATCTGAGCAAATCCAGTGGCTTATCCTAATGACATCCTCTGAGCATGTGCTTCGAAACTGAGTTACATTGTGTTCATCATATGAATTTTATTTGTCAGATTGCATTCACATTGAACTACGCGAATGATGTATCTGGATTAGTGCTTGCTCGTAATGCTTTGCTCGTAGTGCTCTATTCGTAGTGCTTGCTCGTAGTGCTTTGCTCGTAGTGTTTTGCTCGTAGTGCTCTATTCATAGTGCTTTGCTCGTAGTGCTTTGCTCGTAGTGCTCTATTCGTAGTGCTTGTACGTAGTGCTCTACTCACAGTGTTCTGTTCGTAGTGCTTTGATCGAAATAATTTTTTTAATGTGTAACATTTACGATTTTCACCCTCGTACGTACATTCACGTGCATACATACATTCACATAGTAAAGTGCCATATTCACATTAATGCTGTGAACCGTGAAAATTAATTCAACTACTTGTGTTGTTTGTGCATACGTTGTGCTACGTTACGAGGTGGAAAGAGACACGTACATAAGAAAGTAAGTGATTCATTCATGAAGAAGGCCCATTTCTGGGTAATTACACTAACAAAGGAAAGAGAAGAGTTTACATCATCAAAAGAGAAACAGAAACATGAAGGGGAGCAGCAGATCAGGCGAGCTCAAGGTCAGCGTCTGTCGTCGTTGCAGCAGGGGCAGAAGTAGAGGCTTCAGCAGTTGGGGTTTTTTCTGGAGTAGCTTCATCGGCAGTAGCAGGAGCTTCGGGAGCAGCTGGCTCGAAGTACGGCTCAGCTGGGAGAGGTGCAGGACCTTCGAGAGACTGAGGTTGTTCGACGCCTTGGACCTCGGCCTCGTTGTCTAACTCGATCAAGTCTTTGCTCTGAAGCTCGGAGAACGTGATGGCGTCCTCTTCATTGTCTTCTTTCAGACGGCCTTGTTGGCGGAGCGATTCAATTATCTCTTTCTCGGTCTCTGCCCGATCCTCCTCCAAGAGCGTGTCCAGCTGAGACTGATAGTGTTGTTGCAGTCTCAGGGTCACGGTCCTCTCGATGGTCTCTTTATCTTTCTTGGCCTCCTCGAGCTCCTCCACCAGTGCTGTCCTGGCTGCCTCAGTTTCCTCCAGCTGTCTGCCCAAAGCTTGGGAGACGTGCTCCAGTTCGCTGATACGTAGAACAGCGTTCTCTACCTCCTGTTTGGCCTTCTTCTCGGCCTCCTTTGCTGATCGTGTCTCAGCCTCAGCTTTTTCTTGTGCCTTGGTGGCAGCTTTCAACTTCCCCTCGACGCGAACAGCGTCAGCTTTGGCTTGAGACAGATCAAAGTCTGCCTTGAGTCTCTCTTCGGTGAGAGTCTTCTCCAGCGTCTCAGTCCTGTCTTGCCAGTACTTGATCCCGTCTCGGAAGTGATCGTAGCTATAATGGCTACGATCACAGAGTTCGTGCACGAGCACGTTCATCTGCAAGGAAGTATCCCGGCATTAGCACAACGAGGAGTAAAATTTCAGCAGTAGAGTAAGAAGAAGAGGAAGTGAGAAACTTACTGACGCCACAGACTGGCAAGCGGCGTAGGACAGCTCGGCCAGATTGAGTTTGCCAACGTCAGCAATGTCTCGGGGCAACCTCATAGCATGAGTCAGAGCTCGGGCGGCCTTGTCCGATTTTTGCACCGAGTCGTTCACATTCGGTCTCCCGTACCGAGAGAAGTCGGGCGACCAGTTCAGAGCGCCCGTCGGTAGCATACGAGCTGGAAGACTCGTTGTGCCAGCTTCCGTTGCGGCCAGGGCAACCACAACGGAACTCGAACTGGCTGGAGCAGTTGCAGCTCGAGAGGGGGTAGGTGCCGAGCTGGCTTCGGGCACCGTCGTTGTCACTTCTACTCCTGGAATTGTTGCAGGAACGGCAGAGGTGGAGGGGGGAGCAGCAATGGCTACGTTCTCTTTCTCCAGGCGTATATCCGCCTTCGCTTTCTTTCTGGCCTCGTACTCGGCCTGGGTCGGCATCTTTCTTTTCGGGTCAGCAGTCGCTGTACCCTTGGAAGGGGGGTTCTTCTTCTTCAACGGTGGTGGCAATGGTGACAACAGAGCTGCAGGGCGAGCAGACCTTGGCTTCCTGCTCAGCAGAGGTGGATCTATGCCAGCCATGTGTTCTTCTTCTTCGTCTAAATTAGTTGCTGGTGAAGGTGCAGAAGTAGAAGCACCTGGATGTTGTTGTTGTTGCTGTTGCTGTTGTTGTGGTTGTTGTTGTCGTCGTTGAGCAGTCGCAAGAGGAGTGCTGAAGGCGACCCACGTGTCAGGCTCCAGTGGTTTCCACCGGATGTATTCCCCACCTCGAACACGTTTGATGTTGGTAAGGAGGCTTTCTTCTTCTGGGGCCAACTTCTTATATGGGATCTTCTTTGCGTCAACTGCACACAGAAAAAAGCAGAATAAGTACAACGAGAGTCAGCAGGGCGAAAGCATACAACGTACAACGAAAACAAAGTCAGAACAGTGGTGCGCAACGGACAACGGACAACGGACGACCGTAGTAGTATACCTGCTTCCGCTCGGAAGACATTGGGGACCGTGGAATTCTCTGCCTTCCAACCGCCAGAGACAACGAAAGGAGTGGCTTTCCACCCTCTTTCTTAATCGAGAATGCCTGAGACGAGCTCTGGATGTCGAGGTTTCTTGTTCCACGAGTAGTAGCAGAACAAACCATCGTCAGTGTCTCGGCATCTGACAGCATGGCAGAAGTGGAATAGATGCCTAGCTTCTATTGGGTAACCGTCCTTGATGAATTTGATCATCATGGACATATATTTGTAGAAGCTCGGATGCATTTGTCCCGGTGTGAGTTGCAGGGTGGACAGAACGTCATCCAGGACGGGATGGAGAGGAAAGCGGAGGCCAGCCTCGAGCTGGGAGAGGTAGACAACGGTACAAGCAGAACGCTTATCAATGAGAGCGTCATCTCGTTTGAAGTGGAGATTGACGTTGGAAGGGAAGTCGAAACGTTCCCTGTAGTGGTTCAGATGTGCCAACTGGTGCTGGCGCAGAGCTGAGGATTGTTCGATATGGGCACCATGAGGTGCGCTACCTGTGCAACTGGCCTCATCTTCAGTAGGGCCTCTAACTTCCTCTAACCTAATGAGTTCTACGGGAATGTTGGCAGCCATAGTAGTTGGAAGAAACAGTGAAAAGGAACAAGAACAGTGAACAGAACACGGAGAGTACACAGAGCAGAATCACTCAAGAACCAGAGAAGAAGAGAGAGAGGGAGAAACAGTAAGAAATATTAAGGAAAATGGTGAAGAGCGTACCGAACGGAAGACGACTGAGAGACTGTTGAGAGCTTGAGGAAGATGAACTTTCGGTTGAGAAAAAAAATTCGTCAGAGTAACAGTACTTGAAGGAACAGGGTGAAAGAGAAGGTGCGTTCGATGGAGATTTATAAGCATCATAGATATGTGAAACTACACCACTACCCTTCATCAGAGCCGTACACCTGTGTCAAAGGGGAGAAGAGCAGTGGCAAGATCGTCTTTTCGCCAAAAGAGAGTAACCGTCAGAGTTATTAAAGCGTTTTGAAATTCGAATCGGCAATGATGACAGCCTGTCCGCATTAAAGAGACGTGACGATTCGCACGCGCAACCAGCTGGCGTAAACGGTCGATCTTCTCAGCAAGCGTTTTAAGCACGCAACGTTACATCTTCTGGAGCAGTGCCAGGTATGATCTTTTTGTCCGTTTATGACACTTCGAACTACGTTCCAAGCATCATAAAGGGGCAAATTGTAACGGATAAAATTCGTAAAATCAACTTAGCGTTGGAGAACGAGCTCGTTTTTGTTGTTTTGTTCACGAAAGTGACACGTGGACACGAGTTGGGGTCACGTGCTTAAAATAGAGGGATAACACGTTGTCTGATGCACAACGTTCACGTTGTGCACATTACGACGTCTTTGTTCTCTTGTGAAACAACGTTTCCATTGTGGCTTGACAACGTGCTCGTTGTCTGAAGCACAACGTAACCGTTGTACTCTTGACAACGTTTTTGTCGTTACATGAACAACGAGTCCGTTGTCTCACCGACAACGATGTCCTGTCTGTGTTTTAAGACATCTACACCGTAACCGAACTCGAGTCAACAACGAGACCGACTCGTACGATGAAGTGATCAGGAGGCGATCCATAATTCTGACATGTGTGCCGAAAGCGCCGCTTTGTGCCGAAAGCACTGTCTTGGCATTTAATGCTGGTCACTTCTGCGTACTGTTCGATCCCGTCCGACTGGACTCATAGGAGGCTCTCACGTGTGATGCAACCGGCAGCAGATATGTCTGACATATTTAGCAATGAGTGCAGGACACGTGGTATGGACATCTATGACCATCCATGGTCATCGATGGCCATACCAACCTTACCCTATAAATACCCCGTGATGTTTAGTGCTTGGGATCACGTTTTAATTACGTTTTTGGCCGTACTTCAGAGAATTCTTGTTCAGTGCTTGCGTAACTTTCAGTGCCTCTTTCAGTGTTTACTGTTGATCATCTCCTACATCTACTTACTTTACCATCGGAGTACAGGTCAGGGTGTCACACCCTCCACTCCAACCTTCTACCGGTAAACCAGAGCGTGGGAGGAGCTGTAGCTGACGCGTGTCCTTTCCGGTAAATTTCCCCTTCAATTACCAACACCAATTAATAAATAAAGCTATTTTTTATCGGTAATCAAGCAATTATATTAATAAATAAAGCTATTAGATAAACAAAACAAAAATGAAACCTCTTACAAGGAAATCCATACCAAGTTGTGCAAATCATTTTCGGGGATCCAAATATACGGCTTCCCTCTCTTGAATAGGTACTTAACCTTTGAAGTGTGGATGTCCTCCTTGCTACCACCAGCAGAGAGAGTAATAAGCAAACATATCCATCACTTAAGAGCCAAAAATTATTGTTTTTTTACAATAGAACATGAGTTTTACTCGATATTGACAATTCTAAAAACATGATATTTGGAGGTAAAATGTGAAACAAAATTAGAAAACAAAATCTTCGAAATGTTTCAAGATAAAGCATACCTTCCTTTAGCATCGGCTTTGATGGTATGAAGATGACCTTGCCAATTAGATGCCAAAATATTCTGCAAACCTTTAAATTTGTGATAACAATCTTACCCACCCAAAAAAACAAAACAAAAAACTCAAAAATATAATTTGAAGATCGATTGCAAGCACTGTAATAAATCCCACATTGCTCAGCAATTTGAACTCAAAGAAAAATAGATAGAGAGAGAGAGAGAGAGGAACCTTGCATTTTTCTGCAAATGTTAAGACCATTGCCTTCTTACCCTTCATCCTGCTTGTATTAGTAGTATAGCAGTCCAAATGCTTGAAGAAATGGCTCAGTGAAATGAGAGAGAGAAGGGCTTAAGGGTTTTACTTTTTAGGGTCTGGCGTTAGCCGTTAAGAGTTAATGCATAAGGCACTGTATAAATCTCAAAGGCAGTTGTTTGGCTGCGAGTTTGAACTCGTGCTCAGCCTATTCTAATAAGAGCGATATTTTGGCGGTGTTTGGTGCCAAGTTCATCTTATATGGGATGGTTTCCAGTTACAATAATACAGACAAACTAATCATGACCGTCCAATTTGATGAGATATTCCCACGGCAACAGATTACCTCTGGTGCACGCCCGAGGCCCTGCCTCGGGCGTCCGTTCATCATGTGCCATGTGGGGATAAAAAGGTGATAAAAAGGGGAAGAGATATCAACGGGGAAGAAGTCAAAAAAAGAGGGGAGAAAATGAAATGACTTCTCCCTTTTTTAGCGCCAAATGCTACATGATGAATGGACGCCGGAGGTTGGGCCTCGGATGTGCTCCAGAGGTAATCTGATGTCTATTCCCAACCATCTAGTCGTCCAATGTTCCACCTCTTGATTCAACTATCTAAAGCAATCGGCATCAGATACCTCTGGCGGATGCCCGAGGTGCGCCTGAGCGTCCACACTTCATTCAACTTTGGTGATAAAAAGTGGGAGAAGTCATTTCATTTTCTCCCCATGTTTTTGACTTCTCCCCACTTGATATCTCTCCCTTTTTTATCACCATGCCTCATGATGTGTGGACGCCCAAGCGCATGCCTCGGGTGTCCACCAGTGGTAATCCGATGTCACAAGGATCAAGGAAGCTCTTATTTGTAGGTGCCAACTGGTTTAGTTGGTAAAGGCTTTTGGAGCAGTATCAGGGACCTAGGATCGAATCCCACCTACAACAGGGTTGAGGTTTTATGAAAGGGGGAGGATCACCCCTCATTGTGTAGCTCATTGGTCCATGTGGCACCCAGTGAACCCAAAAAAAAAAGCTCAAGGCAGTAACCTAATGGTCGAAGGATGAACCGTAAACCCGAAGGTCTTGAGATCAAATCTAGGCTCCTCCCAATATCAGATGTATGGGTTGAGGGTTACCTATATATCACGTGAGACTAAGTCTGATCTATGCACAAGATACCCAAGTTTACCCAAAAATAAAGGAATTATAATTGGATGGCTAAAGTGAAACTGTACTCATAGTGAGTGTTATGGGATCAACGCATTTTACTTAAAATAAGTAAAATAAAAATTACAAATTACGATAAGACAAACTAATGGTCTGAGAGTTCGTTCTCTTATGACCATGTTATTCTTTGCTTCTTTATATTGGAATGTAAGCCCAGTTACCCATTCTTCAATCCTGAATTCTAGCTTAGTATATCAACCATCTCACTCAAAGGGCCCGAAACCAAGTCCACCCCATACCCCATAGCCCATTGGGGATACATTCCTACACTCTTACAAATGGAACAACCAGAGAGGTGTAAATGTAATAGAATCATTAATATGATATAAACCCAGTAGCATTGTAAAAATGATTACAGAAACATTCCATGTACCCTAAAGATAAAGATTATAATAAATGTTCTTAAAGAAAAGACTAGACAATGTTCAATATGATGATGATCATGCTCCCAAGTTCCAACGCCAACACCATTCGATCTAGCCCACAACTGTTTAGTCAATGTGCCTCCTCTTTGCAGGGTACAGCCAAAAGATCAGAGCAATGAAATGCATCTGCACTAATAGGTCTATCAGAGTTCCATCAGAGTTCGATTTGTATGAAGGGTCAGGGATGAAAGGAATGTGAACCATATACAGAATACAATGCACAAGTAGTCTGAAATCTGATCACCACATGGGTCATCACAAACATGAACCAACCGAGTTAACAGATAGAAAAAAATAACTCAGTTTATATGCTCAGTAGATGAGTTCCAATACCAAGAATTGTGCCCCGTGTTATCAACCTCTGTCCATGTTGCTAGCAGCATTATAGATATATATTTTCTGGACAGCTTCTGCTTTCTCAGGAAACTAGAATTGAAGGCTCTTTATAACAATCCAGATTGCGTGTTTGTGGGCCATGTATATGGTGTATTACCCCTTACCTTCATAATAAACTTCTGAGGTATCTGAACTACGATTGAACACCTGTTTCATTGAATTTGGCTGTTCATCATAGAGCAAACATTTTGCACAGTTAGTATGAATCACCATGACTGAGAAAAGTGTGGATGTACAGCAACCTCTCAACGTTCTTGGAGAGCCTGTTGATAATTTAGAGAGACAAATGAAACCTTGTACAACTATTTACACTGTTTAGACCTGAAATTTTCAGGATCAAGAAGCTTCACCATCAATTTTTCTAGCCTCTTCGAGTTTACAGTTGGTTTAATAACCTCGGGATTCCCATAAATTGCACACGGATCTCTACCTAGAAGGGAAGTCCCGGTACACCAACCGCCAGGTGTAAACCGGCCTTCTGATCTCTTCAAGAGCTCCTGATCAATCCTGTCCAGAACAGGATCTTCCTTAGCAAACTTACGAGCAAAAGGAGCCCCGCTCTGGACCATGTCATCAAAATGTTCTGAAGTCAGGTTTATGGGGTGTTGCTTCGGCGGGTTATCCCACCTTATATAATGCAAGTCCTGGTTGACAGTAGTGTTTTGGTAGTCCTTTGAATTGCAGATGACAGTGTGAAAGTAGCCCTCCGGGGATGACATGAAGTTTGTATAATACATGAGTAGAGTGCGGGGAAGATTATCCCAACCCCAAACACAATATTCCAAGTATGATCTTGTCAGCACCACCCACGCAGACCCTAGACATAGGTAAATAATTAATTGGCAGTTTCAATTAGGGATATGAATGACAACAATTAGAAAAGTACTTGCTTTGCATTCACAAAGCGTCAAATTTTATACAAGGTGAAGAGAAGCAAAAGCAAATCAAATACAATTATTTGTGGTATTAAGAGAACAGACCGCTTTGACCATCTTGTGGACAATCTTAATTGTCTCACTTAAAATTTGTATAAACAGCAGGTTATAGGTAAATCAGCAAGTAGTGATGGCCAGTAAGTAATAGCAATTACAATGTTTGGTAAAACAATAGACACAGTCATAAGTGACCGTGTCAGGGCTAACTAAACAGGAAATGGATTCAGTGCAAGATTTTCAATAAAATATGGAAACATTACATGGTCTAGCAATATGAGAAACCAGCCATGTGGTTGATTGGAGAACATGTTCTAATTCTACTTGTATCTATGCTCAGCACGATTTAGATTCAACATATAACATGGAAGTATCAATTCTATACAATAGAGTGGAAGTTTAAGCATTTTGAAGCGGAGGTGAAAACTGAAAGCTTTAGAAAGAAAAGGCAACAAAGAAGGCCAATCTTCAGGAGCATTGCAGGCTTAGCAATCTTGGAAAATGGCAGTCTATCAACTTTAAAATAAATAAATAAATAATGCAACAAGAACTTCCAAGATGAAGATGTAATCAGATTGGAGGGATTAGTGTAAGAGAAACCCTCATTCAAATGGTTGAAGGAGAGTATGTAAAACTCTAAATCCCTCCATAATATAGCGATCACAAGTAAAGGAATGGTTATTGGGAGTTGTTTCCAAAGAAATATGAACCCCTCATAGATTCTTCAACTAAACATGTTTGCCCTCTTTTGGACATTTTCCTGCAGAGAAAATAGAATGTCTGAAATGTACTTTTGACAAAGAGCCACAATAGGGAGAGTATTTCCTGGATGACCTCTCATGTGAATCTCTCAACTATCAACAATTTGATGGAGATTAGACTAGTTCTCGTATGATGGTTGAGATTTCACCGTAAGATCAAGATACTTCAATCACGGCAGTACTTTCTTAATGATCAAAAATCAAAACCCAAATGTCTAACCCCACAGCAAAAGCTGAACAAGGCAAAACAAAGTTTCACTATCAAGAGTTCGCTTGTAAATCCATCACCTATCTATACATCTGCTATAGGAATGTCTTAAAAGTTCTTTTTTCTTCAATAAATAGGGAGAGAACAACCTTTAGTGAGTGATAAAGAGAGAGAGAAGAGTTTTCTGTGAGTAAGGAAAAAGAGACAACATAACACTAGGGGCAAAGCTAAAGTAATAGCTATATTGTAATTTGTAACGTTAACCATAATTTGTTCTGAAAGCAGCTAAATTGGATTGGGGTTAGCCAGAATAGCTAAGGAAGCTGATTTACTTATAGTATTTTCAGCTGAGGAAGGTGAAGAAGGGATCAAGCATTTGGAAATAGAACCATATCTGTAATTAGTGGCATTACAGTTTACCATTAGACAATCTCGAGCCTGATCAACACTAATGGGTTTCCTTTTGTGTTTTGAACTGATGTAGTGTAGGGATTTACAAAAATAACTTGAGTTTCTAGATCCAGATTTACACACTTACATGTTATAGGCTCATACCATTCCACATGCAAATTATGCTGTACAGAATGCTAAAACTTGAAAAGTCATTGAGTAGACTAATGTAGGAGGGGTTGAAGATGCATGATTCACATAACCTAAATTTAATTATTTCTTAGTTTCATAATTCTCTCTTTATTAAGAAGTTATAAAAACCCAGTAATTTCGAACTACTGTGTCCCTCCCAGCTCCTCCTGACTATTTTACAATAGGCAGAAGATTAACATAGGCCACAAAACTGCTCAAATTAACATTCATACAAGCATTTGGAAGCAAAATAGCAACTACGCAGCTCACACTATGCAGATCTACATATGTTATCATTTTCTTTTACGAATTTCCAATGCCCTACAGCCATGTGGTTCACTTTCCCCAACCCATTCACAAATTGGGGCACACCGATTTTGATACTAAGATACATGACTAGTGTAATTTTTGTTACAGGTTTCATAAATTCAATATAGGAACATTTTACGCCAGTGTAATGAAATAATGAGGGAACTCAAAGATCTTTGGGTTATCTAAAATGATATTAATAAATTAAATATTTTACAATCTATCATAAAATTTAAGGCATACCTATGAAAACTTTGAAAGAAGAAGGCACAGCTCTTTTCTCTTTAGCCGAAAATACACCAGACTTCTTTGAATGGTACAATCCTGGATCTATAATAATAGGCCTTGCTCTCTGATGCCTGCGGGCATACAAGGAGAATAAGATGGAAGAACAATTACATCACGATGTGCAAACAGAAGTCATAACCACAAAAGTGAACTTTAAAAAAAAAAAACAAAGATCAAACGCAGGAATTGCATGCTTACTCTTTCCAGCCAATATTACTTGTGTGCTCAAGGAAGTTCAGTTCCCTCGGCAAGTATGAGAAAATATGTAGGAGGTCTGGAGTCAAAACGAACAAGAGTTGATTAAAAAACAAAAAACAGCAAATTGATAGAAACTTTGAACTTGAAATACTACATTTTGAAGGATTTCTGTCAAAAGCTCGAAAATTTTCAAAACTATTAAAGAAAGGAATTCACCATCTTGCGAAAAGAGAGGATAATCTTCAGCGCTGAGATTTATAAACCAGTCCCATTCCTTGGCTAGCTTCAGTAGAATCGCGACAGCATGAAGCGTACAAGCGATCATCGTTGGGCCCTTATAGGTGATCCGATTCGCTTTACCGACGACCCTCACATTGTTGAATTCCTGAAGAACAGCATCTGATTTCACATATTTGGCCAGCTCAAGCCGTTCATTTTCAGAGGCCTCGAGATCTAGATGCAAAAGATAGTAATTCCGAGGGTGATAAGTCGCCTGCAGAAGTCGTTTCAGCCGTAGAACATCTCCTTTCGAGCCAGAAATCAAGTAAGCAAATCTCGGTAACTTCGGAAGCCCTAATCCATCCCCGTGAAACGGAGGATTCCGATCAGAAACCGTGGAAATCCGTTCAAGAGAAGAGAAATCAGTTCTGGAAGAAGCTTTTCCGTGCCCTAGGGTGAAAATGAGAAGCAGAATCAGAGAAGAAACAGAGCTTCCGATCAAAGGCAACAGCCATTTTCTCTCCAAACCAAAAGGAAGATGACTTCTCTTCATCGCCTCTCAGAAAAATTAGGGTTATGGTTTGTGAGAGAACGATTTTATTCTTTCAAAAATTGATTAACGAAATCGTAGTTAAATCGGCGATATATTAAGCGGTTTCTCTAGGTTTCGAGGCGTTTTCGTGTTTGGAGAGATGGCAATATCAGTACCTGAGACAGACAGTACTTGACGTTTCACTTTTTCTTCTTTAAAAGGGGGTTGCAGAAGGAATTGAAATTTTCAGACAAATTTAAGGGATTGCTATTAGCTGATAGCAAGTCCCACTCTTGTGGGGCCGGTACAAAATCCTTTTTTCTTACCCAGTAAAGGAGAGTGCGTGGGACTAGCAAATCTTCTTAACCAGGGGCCTAGGTCTTATCAGACCCTACACCCCAATGTATAACAGTAAACCCTAAAACTAGTTCCCTACCCTCAATGGATCGTGTCAGGGTAAGGGCCTAACAGTAAACCCTAAAACTAGTTCCCTACCCTCAATGGATCGTGTCAGGGTAAGGGCCTTAAGATTTTTGTTTTGGGAAAGATTTTTGACCAAGTCTCAACCTACGCTACAACTACAACCAACACACACCTCTCAAAAAAGGAGAGGCATGGTAAGGGCCTTAAGATGAACGAAGTAAATATTTAAATCGAATGACTTATAATGATTTGTTTTTAAAACTAAGTGTCAACCGAATGTGTAACCTTATTCGAGTTTGAAATGACAATGAAAAAGTAGTATAACGGAGATATTTTATTTTAATTTATTTTGTAAGTGGCAAGCAGGCAAGAACAATAATAAAAAAAATAATGAGTTACAATGTAATTATTATTTTTTATAATTAATTTTTACCGAATGAAACTCAATTCACCTTATATTTAACTATCTAAATTATCTTTCAATATATCTAATTATAACATACTAGCGAGTGACACTTGTGATGCACGTAAGGGCGAGGGGAAAGAGTTAACCACAGTTAATAAGAGTTAAAAGGGACACGTGTTAACCTGCAAGTACGATTGAACTCTCCCCGAGTTCAATCATGATTGGCAGTGATTATATTCTTTAAATAAATGGATGAGCAAGGGGTAATTTTGGAATTAAAATATCACATTAAATCAAAGTTTTGTTTTATATGAGGGTAGTTTGGAAATTTTGAAAAATTAAAGCTACGCCAAGCACCTCTCGCATAATAATAAAGATATAGTGAATAATTGTCCTACAAATAAATTTAATCTTGAGAACAAATTGAAGTTTCTACATTGTCAAGTTTTAAATAACTTCTAAATTAGTTAAGTACTTTTATCTGGTATTAGATGCAGATACAGTGTCCGGTTTGAATTAACTTCTAAACTAGTTAAGTACTCTATATCTGGAATTCTAATTCAGAAGCAACTATTGAAATTTGAATCGTGAAAATGTTTAAGCCATCAATGATAAAATTAAATATTTTATTGAATTGAATTTACATCAAAGCAATATATAAAATTTTGTAAATTTATCTCTTAGTTATTACAAATACCGATCTAACTCTTATTTTAATTTTGTATTAGTTATTCTTCAAACTTCAAAAAATTATGTTCATTATTTTTCTTTGAACTTATTGTCACAACATTTTTTCACATTTGACATTATGTTGGGGTCCTAAATTTTATATTATATTATTCTAATAGATTGCTCATTATACATACTTATTATCTCATTTGTTATATGTAATTTTTTAGAATATATTCTAAGTATAATTGCTTGCGTTGAGAATCAAAGATTATGACAATTTAAAAAATTAGATTATAATTATGTCAGTCCAACCAAACTAAGATATTACAGCAAGACAATGCTTTGTTTGTATTTTATTAATCTAATTAACTAATTTTCCACAAAAATTAGGTGAGAGGAGAACTTATAAGAAATGTGAGACTTGAGAAATTACCGTTTTTGAGAGATAAGAGAGACCTCTGATTAGAGAGAGAGAGAAAGAGGGCTAAGTATGTGGGGTTAATGTGTTAAGATAGTAGGTAGCTTGAAGATATATTATAGAGGGTGTTGGTGAAAATTACTATCATACCCCCACTTTTGTACCTTTGAACTTGGATCTTGGAGACTTGAGGAAGGACTTGTATCTCTCATTATACTTATACATATATAATATAAGACTTAATGTGTGTATGTGTAATAGATTAATAATGCGGTCTATTTTCATAATCTTTTAATGTTACTACTTGTAAGTTAGTAAGATTTTATTTCTATAAATATAAAAATATTAATACTATCAATTTAATAGTGTCAATTGCAGGGAAGTACTAATATTAAACGGTTGTGTTGCTCAAGTTGCATTGTCGTCTCAAACCTGAATATAAGAGGAGGGTTGTATGTCAGGTTGGCAATTAATGTAGAAATTAAAATCACTAAAACATAATAATAATAATAATTATTATTATTATTTTGTTCATTCGGCTCTGACCCGACAATGGCTGCTCCTATCCCTTGAGGATAGGGCTTGGGCCTAGCTAGTTTTGTCCCTTTGAGAGCTAGGGTCGGGCTATGACCACACCCCAACGAATGAGAGTCGGGCCCGATAAGAACTAGGCCCTACCCTTTGACAGCCCTAGCAGGAAGACCTTGGAATCTTGACCTCATTAGCCCGGCCCTCAAGTCTTAAGAGAAGAAAAAAGCCCTCAACTTTGATGACCACAAAGGGCTGGGCCCTCTCACATAAGGGCCAATTCGATAGGCTAGTCTTGGGACCATGATGGGTTCTCTCGACCCATTTAGAATTGGATTACACTCGAGTATATAATCCTAATTCTATACTATAGTATAAAGAATTAAGACTTTACGTGTTGATGTTCAAACCTCAATCCTTTGAATTCTACACTTGCTGATGTGTCACTTCTGAAAATGAAAGTAATTTTAAGGGATTGTGTTATAAGAGATAGAGAACATGTAGAGACGCAATGATCCATGAGATGATTTTGGAAAGTTATTTAGAGCCGCATAGATGATCAACAATAGATTCCGGATGCAAACGCCATGAGCTTTCACTTTCTGTGGTGAAGTTTTGGTCGTTTTTGAAAGAGAATTGTTGGGGTCATGCTCTTTTTGTCTAACTAGCTGGAGGGTATAGATCAAAAAACTAGGCACATGATAGCTTCACATCCATACGTTTTACTCTGTAAATTAGGTAAAGTAGGATAAGAAGGGTGAACATTTCTATGGATCATTCAAATCTCTATCAACTGCGGGTGGCTGGCCGAGCTTAGCTGGGTAGAAAAAAAAAAACTATCATATTCTTGGCGATATGATTGAATGGTGATGTGTCATGTGTGTACGAGGGGTTTTTCTTTAGCCTTGAAGGGTCCTGACGATCTAACCTTACCACCCTTCCTTCACCGAATCGGATTACCTCTGGCGGATGTCCAAGGTGTGCGCTCAGGCTTCTACACACCATCCGACATGTGGCAATAAAAGGGAGAGAAGGCATTTCATTTTCTCCCAATGTTTTTGACTTCTCCCCACTTGAAATCTCCCCTCCTTTTATCACCACATGTCAAATGGTGTGTGGATGGCCAAACAGAGCACCCACCTCGGACATCCGCCAGAGATAATCCAAAGCCTTCCTTCAAGGTAAGGTGTAGTTATCACCTCATCACTCTCATTGTTTCTGATATGGCCGATTAATATGGGTACAACTTGGGCCGGTTGGCACGACCCAACCCAATCAATGGGCTTGTCTTGTGTTTTTATATTTTAAATAATAATATACTTAAACTTAAATATTATAAGAAATCTACTCTTATTGATTTCAAACGGATTGTTTAACAAAAGAAGGGGTTAGACGAGCGGTTTGGGTTGATCAATTCAGATTCAGTTGGGTTCAGCCATTTATTTTAATGGGTCGGGCTGCATGTTCAGCATTTGACCCGACCCAACTGTTGCCACCCCTACCAAAAGTTACGGTTAGGAATTATTATCATCTAATCAGATTGGTTTTCTATTTACAGACTTCTCCCAATTAGTGGAGCCTACCTAATTATTTACCCCCTACCCCCATTATGTGATCTCACGTTTATGGGCTTGTTAGATATTGTCGGTAGGGATGTAGACATGTTTATTATTGGGTAGTGATTAGTACACCCCGAATAGATAATCTAATGTCATGGCCATGTGTCCCTTTTAAGTTAAGTTTTAGAAAATTAAGGGGCCGTTTGGACACACTTCCGTCTTTCTGTTTTTATTTTTTGTTTTTAAAATTTTGAAGCAATTTTTGTTTTCAATTTTTTTTAAGTAGGAAACATGTTTAGTATTACTAATTGTTACTTATTTAAAAATAAAAAAAAAAACAAAAAACATGTTTGGTAAATATGATTAAATAATTTCAATTTATGGTGGTGGTAGTGATGAGTGGTGGCGGTGGGTGTAGTGTGGTGGTGATAGTGATGGTGATGATGGTGGTGGGTGGTGATGGTGATGGTGGTGGTAGTGGTGGTGGTGGATGATGGTGGTGGTGGTGGTGTGGTGGGTGGTGAGTAGTGGTGGTGGGTGGTGGGTAGTGGGTAGTGGGTGATGAGTGGTGGCGGCATTGTGGTGGTACAGTGGTGTTGATGGTGGGTCTGTGTTTTCCATTTTTGTTGTTTGTTTTAAAAAACAGAGGTAATAGAAATTTTTGTTATCTTAATTTTCAAAAAATTTGTTATTAATTTTTAAAAATAAAAAGCAAAACCATGTTTACCAAACATGTTTTGTCTAAAAATTTTCAAAATTTTGTTTTTAAAAACAGAAAACGGAAGTGCAACCAAACGAGGCCTAAAGTAAATATATTGGTTTTTCTGCTTTTTAAAAATCAAGCTTAAATTGCTTAACTATAGGAGTGATTGAATCTTTAACTATAGTTGATGTGTGGTAAAAAAGGGACATTGACCAATGAGGACTATACATTAGGTAGATCATTTCTGACCAAATTATAGGGGTGAAACGTAATGGGATGGGTTGGCCCAATGATGTTTTAGGCCCAGGCCTCTTTGAGCTCAGGCTTGGAATGCTCTAGTAGGCCAACTGGCTCAGACCTGGAATTGATTTAATGGACCGTTAAATAAATGGACCCTATTAAGATTGGCCCCAAAAATTTGCAAATTTGGGCTTCGCACATTTTTAGGAACCAAAATGCATTAAATAAAGACTCAGTAATCTTCTCCAGTTGTAACAGGTTTTTGCCAAAACCGGTTACACTCCCGAGGTGGCCATGTGACCCTTCTTATACCTTTTAACTATGGTTAAGAATCACTCACCCTTAGGGTTCACTCAACTATCTTTGGTTTTTTTTTAAAAAGTTAAAAATATTTTAACCCTAGGAGGTAATGATTTTTAACCACGATTAATAAATTATTTTATTATTTTTTCTAATAACCAATGATAGATGAGTGAACCCTAGGGGTGAGTGAATCTTAACCACAATTAAAATTTTGGCAAAACCGGTTACAACTGGAGAAGATTACGTCCCTAAATAAATGGACCCTATTAGGCCTGGCCCAAAAATTTGCAAATTCGGGATTCGCACATTTATGGGAACAAAATGAATTTGTGGAAAGGGAATGATCTCCGACTCAAAGGAGGTCAGAGGCTATTATTTCTTCGGAACAGAACGGAACAGGATTATGGGGGAATCGGTTATGCCTCTGTGGTCACCACGTGTCCCTTTTGACACTGTGGTTAAGATTCACCCACACATCCTTGGTTTTTTGATAAAAAAATTAAAAAAGTTTTATAAATATTTTAATATATTTTCTAAGAACCAAGGATGGGTGGGTGAATCGGTTATGCCTCTGTGGTCACCACGTGTCCTTTTTGACACCGTGGTTGAGATTCACCCACCCCTAGGGTTCACCCACCCATCCTTGGTTTTTTGATAAAAAATTAAAAAAATTTTATAAATATTTTAATGTATTTTTTAAGAACCAAGGATGGGTGGATGAATCTTAACCACATTCACATTTAAGATGTGTCAAAAGAGACACGTGGAGACCTTGGGGGGCATCACCGGATTCCCTCAATCCGGTTATACCCATAGAGGATTTGGGTTCTATTTCTTAATGGTCCACGTAAACTACTTTATTTTTCACTAGAAATGCCAAACCCAACTAGGGCTGTCAATCGAATTGATAAAGATCATGATCCAATTGATCCAATTAGATTGGATCTTGATATTATAATAGATCCATTGAAGTGGGTACGGATTTGAGATCTTCAACCCAATTATAATCGAATCGGCTTCAGATCTATAGTGATCCAACCCGATTAAAATTCGAGCCGATTAAATAATAATAATATAACTTTATAATATATTATAGTACTACTCATTTATTGTGTATTTAAAATATTAATATTAATCGGATCACAATCACATCCTGAATAAATAATCGAATTTGAATTTAATAATTTAGAACCTAACCCTATCCAATCTTTTTACACTCATAACCCTAACATAAGCTTCCAAATTTCGTGTCATGGGTTCCCATTTTTCCTTGTTACAGTAAGTCAAATTCTTACTTGAAAAAATTGCTAGCACTCTGCTGCTTTCTATTGGTCAACATATAATCAACATCCACATCCGTTTAGGTTAGAAATGTACACAATCATATATGGGTGTTAAATCGTATTCATATATATGTCAACCAAACAACATTTAAATAAGAATATTTTTCTTTCACATCCATCATCTAGCTCTAAACCAACTCTGCCTCCTCAGTCGTCTTGGAAATCCATCTGGTCTTTAGTTCTTTAATATGGAGATTTGGTAGAGAAGCATTGGCTGTAAACGCAAGTCTCTTTAAAGAAAAGAAGGTTGTTGATAGCCCATTATGTTCCTGAGACTGTACGACACCCTTTTATCCAAAGAGTGTGAATTCGAAGTAATCTTGGATATAGCCACTTCAAAATCAAAAGGGTAGCTTTTGCGGCCTAGTGGGGGTCTTTGTTGAACCAACTTTCTCCAATCGGAATTGGACAGTTAAAACAGACTTTTCAAGTAATTAATTATGAGAAAAATTTTCATCCCGATTCATGTAATAACATCATTTTGAATTCACTCTATTTGACTTGGTATTTTCTCCATCACGATTATTGTGAAGATACATTCACAATAAATAGCATTTGACAATTTCTTTGCGAAAATATTCTGTGGCAGATTTGGATTAGTAGAAATGAAAGAACATTTTTCTTGATTTCAAAAATCATTTTCTTATAACTCATGTAAAAGGCAAAAAAAAATAAAAATTGTTGTACCGGGCCTCTATGAGCACCAACTAAGTCCCTCAGGCCGTGCAAATCCCCTTATACTACACAACCAGAAAAGTTAGGATAAATCCCGAAAGAGTAGCCAACAAGGAGAAGGGACTTGAACTCAAGACCTCTGCTTCTTGGGGCAGGGTCTTGGCCACTAGCCCAACCCCTATGCACTAACCGTTTACAAACAAAGAGTCATAGAGGTGAAAAAGAGTTTAAGGTCAAAGTGCCGAAAGTGGTTCTCTTTCCCCCATTTTGATATACCCCAATAAACCTTAAAATTCATCCCTCTAAAACAGTGGAAAGTTGTTCTCTTTCCCTCTTTCCTGATAACCCCACAAACCTTAAAATTCCTCCCACCAGATAGTGGGTAATTATCTTCACTCTTACTTTTTGACATATACTAAAAACATTTGCATTAAGAATCCCTTCAATCCACTAATCACCAGCAATTAGAGCTTGTTAAGAACTTAATCCTACTCAATTGTTTCGTAATTTTACTTCACATACTTGTCAAACGCTGCAATAATCAAAATGTTTCACTTTTTGTTTCGTTACGCAAGAGGATTAGTTGTTGGTAGGTTAGTAGTGGGTAAAGACCAATTTTCGAGCCTAGATCTGTAGTATCAACACTATTACACTAAGCAGACTTTATGAACTAAACAAGTTAGCGTCTTCTAAACGTCTGGTGCTTTCACTTGGTAAGCCTATATTTTTCTTCCGAGGATCAGCAACCCACTTCTGAGTGGCGGATAAAGTGCATATCCCCTTGATTCAACATAATTTATTGTAAAACTCTCATTAGATTGGTAGTTGCTTGAGGGGGTGTTCAAAGATTTAGTGTCATCAAGGAAAACTCTCAATGTGTTTTGTGCTTCCACTAGGGAAGCCTGTTTTTGTTTCTTCCAAGGATCAGCAACCCACTTTTGAGTTGCCTATAAATTGCACATTCCCTTGATTCATGTAAAACTCTCAATGGATTGATAGTCGCTTGAGGGTGGTTCAAAGATTTAGTTTCATCAAGAAAAACTTCAATGTTAGTTAAAGTTTCTTTTGATGATGTGACAAACACGCACTCAACTCGACCTAATGAAGCAGTTCAAAGTAGCGCTAACGAAATTACTGCTAACCAGCTAACCATGGCCAACATGTGAAGCTGATGCCATCAATTGGGGGTCAATTGAGATGGGTCCACTAGCAGAACCAAACCTTGGACCACTCTTTGTTTTCATGACACCAATCTCAAATCAGTGATCTAAATATTATTCCATTTTGGGCATTTGAAGTTCACATATATTAGAAGAGCTTCCAGACTTTAAAATTTAAAGTCCTCAAGAAAAGGTACAGGTAACGGATTCTTCAAGGTGGGACCACTTTCTACCATTTCGCGTGATATCTAATCTAAGCACCTCCATCAATGACACTTGTTGTTTAGGAAAAAGCCCAAAAACATCTCATAGCTCTCTATAACACCCTTTTCAACTTCTCTGTTGAATCTACCTCCTCACATACACAGTTAAAAGAGTCACAGTCAGTATCAAATGAAATCTATATCTCCCTCCTGTTTGTAGTAATGTACATGAAAGGATTAATCATGTACATTGATAATTCACCACACTATGGTGTGCCCATGTGAATTGATTAGCTAAAACTCGGAGGCTAATGATCATACGGTCGAGATCTATCAATTTATAACTGGGACCCATGCATAGGATGTGTATGCAACACAAGATCATTAGAGAACTTGAAGAGTTGAGAGAAAGAGAGGAAAGATTAAAGCTTTGGTCTTAAAAAAATTACAGAGCTTTTTTTTGACAAGGAGTAACAGTACTACCACCACATGAATGATTAGAGGTTTCAGACAACTCAGGAGACATGGAGATTGGAAAAAAAACAAAAAAAAAAACATGAAACCCCACTAATCTCCCACTGGCACCAGGCCACCTCTCAACATCAAGTTGCAGAGAATGTTGCTTACTTTGAAAATTCAAAAAACACTGCACAAGGTTTTTTGCAGATTAACCATGGCTCTAAAACCACAATACTGAAAAAAAATCAACAAAATTGACATGCCAATCTAATAATCATGAGAGATTATTTTAACAGAAAATAAAAAAGAAACAATATCAAATCATGGAGGTCTAATGTAAGATGGGTGGTCTGAATGTTGAAGGGGAAGAAGCCAGTGGGAGCACCTGTGAAGAGCTTGAATGGTACTGTGGTAGATGGTGATGAAGCTCTCTTTCTTTGCTTTTATCAACAACAATTGTAATAAAAGACCCATCTTCTTCATCTTGGACAATTGATGAAGCAGGAGCTTTCACCTCCTCATCTTGACCAGACCCACCATTTTCATGGACCCTTTTCCGAGCTTCTTCAATCAGTTTTTTTCTATAAAGTTTCTCTTCTGCATCCCTCAAAAACTTGAATTTTGGAGGAGGAGAGGACTTTATCCTGTTAAACTCAGAATTTGTTGATGATTCAAAGAGAGGATTGAATCCATGGTGGTTATAACAATTTGTTGGGGTTAGAGGAGTGAAATTTGGTGGAGAAGACAGGGGGGTTAAAAATGGGGTGTCCCCAGCTAGAAGAAGATCACTCAAGCTTTTACCTCGCGACCCTTTTCGGCTTTTATTACCTCTAGATTTCCCATCTTCGGATTCCAAATCCTCCTTTGTTTCCTCTTTAATGGTGAAGAGGAATCTTGGGAGACCAGAGAGATTATGCAGTCTCATGAGCTCTGTCTCCACAGTATCTTCCCCATAGGGTTTCAGCAGCAAATCCTTGCTTTCTGAATGTAGGTGAAGCTGGGTCTCTGGTTCATGGACATGGGCATCTGTGATTCTCACAGAGGTGCAGAGTTCTTGAGAATTTAGAGCTGTGGAGCTCAAAGAACAGGGTTTCTTCCAGCAGAACATATAAAGAAACTCTCTTGCAGGACTGCTGTAATCATCTTCAATCCCTCTATTGAAACTCCTCTTCTTCCACCATAACAAGTAGTAAAGCTCTGCAACAAGTGCTAAGAGAAGGCAACCAAAAACCAGACTCAAACCAATTCCTAAACTACTCAAAGATCTCATCTTTCTCTGCAAATCACATCCCCAGAACAACTAACCTTATCTGAAAATTGCTATAAATTCACAACTTTGTCTGAACAATCCTACTTAAAATCACTAAAAACCTCAAACTGCAACTAAAACTCCCAAAAAAAGAAAACCCCTCAAACCTTACTTATAAAAAAATCCCATTTTAGACTGAAAAAAAATATACAAGACTGAAATTCACGAACCCAAGTCCTAACTCCCATAAAGAAAGTTACTATATAACCAAACTTTGCCTGAAAATCATAAAGCCCAAAACAACCAACCTGCTAAAACAGTAACAAAAAAATCCTTACTTTTTTCTGAAAATCATATTCTAAAATAATGTCATGATCATAGAGAGCTCAAAGATCTCACCTTTTGCCTGAAACCCACATTGAAAAACCACCCAACTTTCCAAAACTGCTGAAATTCTTTTAGTCCTTAACATCAACAACCCAGAAGGCCAGAACCTGGTGAAAATCTCAGCTCTTAATCAAAGCGCAAAAAAATGACCTCCAATCCTCGTTCTAAGGGCGCGATAAGAAGTCGCAAGTTCTTCAATATTGTATGGTTGGAGAGGTCGCATCTTTCGAGAGCTGCTCACATGGGATTGCAAAGGAAAGAAAAAGGCAATGTGTCCTTTGTGAAAGGTAATTTTTCAAAAAAACAAATTTATTAGAGTACAATCCCAACAAGATCATTATAAATGAGAAGATATTCTAAACAATATCATGATCCCTTAGATTTTGAGTTTTTAATCAAATGGGATTCCAGCCAGCTTTTTCTTTTGGTGAATCAGTACCAGGTTCGAGTCATTGTCTACTTTAGTCTCTGTGCAGTGAGTGTACTTAGATTCCCATACATGTAGCACTCGGGCTAAAAGGCCTTTGTAGTGGAAGGCTTTAATGGGCTTTATTGTTCAAGGCCCACATCCTGTAGGTATGGAGATGGGCCTCAAGAAGCCAGTAGATATATCAGAGCTTTTGAGTCGTAATTGTAGGAAGATGGGCCAAACATGGGAACAAGCCCATTTGCCGAATTTTAGGTGCCGCCTAAACATAGAGTCTTAGCCCATTAGAGCACAGGCCAGGCTAACCGTGCAATTCACAGGCCCTAATTAAAGGATCATTTAATACTTCCTAAAACCAATTTGATTAGGTGAGCAGAACTAATCAGTTCATAATCTTCCTGAATTTTTAGGCAAGTTAAGTAGATATTTCTGAGTAGATGAGGATGATTTGGGGGGCAGAAGGCCTTCAGGTGGGGCTATAAAACGGGCGGAGTGGACCCGTATGTGTGACAAGTCCATGATGGGTGACGGGACAAATCATGAACTTCCATTATATGGCTCACCAACGAATATTACCTCATATCAACGGATTCGGCATGGGTCAGACTAGGACCCATACCCATATTACGACAATTCGTTCCACAAAAAAGAGTACTGAGGAGCACCCTTGGTGTGAGGACAGACGCATGATCTAGTCTTTGTCTCCCAAGCCCACATAATCAAGGGTTTATATTGATCACCAATCTCATCAGACGGAGTACAATGTATCATATCAATCAATCACAATGTTATCAGAACCGGACCGGTCATCGAACTGACTAAGTGGCCGGTTCGACCTTATCCTTTTCTAATAAAAAAATAATAATAAATCATTTTTATTCAGCTATAGCTGGTTCTGACCGGTTCTCAACTGGTTTTGACTGGTTCTGACCATCGGTTCCGGTTCAACCGACTGGTTCTTCCGGTTATTGCAAAAATGATCTTTTTTTAAACATGTTCAATTTTGGAGGGTTTGGGAACCGGTGAGGGGACCGGTCCTGATTTTTCCGGTTCGGCCGGCCGATCTGGTCCGGTTCTGACAACAGTGATCATTCAGTATGAATTTGGGGCTCTTCGTGCTTCAGTTGCAACATTTGATAACGGGACTTATATTGACCTCATTTCACCTTTGAAGTAGAAAAGGAACCCTGAATTCAGTAGATTGCACTTGTTATTATTAACAGGTGGGCCTGTGACAATTTTGGTTTATCATTGACTTTGGGGGCCCATAGGCCTGCACAAAAGTTATTTTATATTATTCTATATTCCATAAAACAGCACCAAAGACAAAAGCTAGGTGGATTGTGATTTAGCGCATTATAAAGAGAACAAGCAGGAAACAACTTCATGGCTATGGGCCATAGTCATTTAGCTATTTTGGAACACAGGGAGAGAGAGAGAGAGATATGGTGTACTACGTAGTGATTCCTGACCTCTCATTCATTTTTTGGGAATGCTAAGCAGAATCTCCAGCGAGCGAACTTGCCCTTTATATGATGACCGCTTCCCCATGGGGCTCACCTGCTTTCTTTTCACTTGAGGAGCGAGTTCACTCCTCGGAGAGTTGGCCTAGCATTCCTCTTCATTTTTATAGGCTTTTTTTTCAGTGGGAATAAATCAAAGGAGTGGAATCTTGGGTTATTTTTCTAAAGTTCTTAGATTCCTCTCCCTTTTCTCATTGCATTCTCTTTTTAGTAAGCCATCACCATTTCAGGTACTGTGAAGCCCATTTAATGTTTGCTTGAGCCCAAACATTGCTGGGACTCGTAGTTATTATGGATCTGGTATTTGAGGCCAAGTTCTGGCCCATAATAACTTTTAGGCGTGTTTGCGTGCAAGAACACGAGAGAACTTTCTGGTATTTGTGCTTTCCTGCCCTTGGGAGATGCCGCTTTCAAAAGATAAGGGCCAGTCAAAACAAGAACCACCGGTAGACAAGAACCTACCCATTCTAGGTGCTCCCTTTACCTGGCACCCAAATTCCCTTACTCCATTTGCCGTTTATGGCCTAGCATGCCAAGTGCCAAGAACAAATAACGTCTAAATACAATGTTTTCATAACCGGACCAGTGGTGGAACCAGCTGTTTGACTGGTTCAATTAGTTCGACCGTGTCCTTTTATTATTAAAAATTATTTTTCCCATTTTTCTCCATTTTTCTGGCCTCTTCTTCAAGATTGTACTGGTTTTTATCACTAATTATCTGGCTGAACCATCCAGTTTTGAATTATGCCCGGTTTTGATGGCTTTCCCAACCGTTGACCTGATTGGTTCCTAGTTTTACCGGTTCATCCGGCCAGGCCGATCAGGTCCAGTTTTCAAAACAGTGTATCTAACAAATGCTAGTCATACATGCATGGGAGAGGGGAAAACCCAAGTGCAAACTGCCACATGCCAATTTGTGCTCATGATCTTTTAAGGTCTACATTGCCAAACCGGGAGGTCTCGAGGTTGATTCCTGGGGCTCCCCTCGATATTGGTTGTATGAGGTAGTGGTATTCCTTATGTAACACATGAGACTAGTTCGAGTCTATATCCGCCTTTATAAAAAAAAAACAGACCTGACCCAAGGCATAAAACTCAAATAACATACAATACATGTATTATTTAGGATGTAATAAAATAATTGTATATTTTCAGTAGCTTTGAAAAATCAGCGATATTTTTTAATAATTCGGTTATGTTTGCTAATCATGTCTTGAGATTAAGCCTTATTCCCTCAAATATAAGAACAAGAGAACCACTCACCTATAACCAATCAACTAACCTTAACGATAGACAGCCTTTACTAATAAATAGTGACTACCAACTAAAATCTCTTTCAGTCATGGTCATAACTGTTATAGAGAACAGATTTGAACACATGTCACGATTCTGGAACTTCCTTGGTGGCTTCGCTGACTTGAGGAACGTAGTTATATGTGTCTACCTCAAGTAGGTGCATTTGATTCTTTATGTTGGGCTTATTTAATGCAAGTGAAATACCAAATAAAAAGTGTTCTTCGCTTGGTCTATTCTATTCTATTCTATTGGGGTGAGATTGGGACGAGCAACTTAAAATTGTAACCAAACTCCCTCCTTACTGAATGGTAGAAGACTATGGTCTATAACTCCTATCAGGCATGCATGTGCATTAGGGGAAGTGTGGCGCTCACCAGATAAAATCCGTCTGGCCTCACTTACAAAACTTATTTAACTGCTCTTTTAAACTTCGTTAATAAATTTTAATACTTGTGATTACTTTTTCTAATATTTTTTTCTGAAAAATCAATAATACATAATTGAATCCTAAGGTTAGTGAATCTTAAACACAAGATGTGTCAAAAGGGAAACATGTCAAATGTCGAGGAACACATGTCAACCTGTGGAGTGAGAGCTAGACGGTTTTGGTATGGCTGGGCCAGACCAAATCCCATTCCGTTATCATAACGTTTAGCGGTTTGTCCCTCCTATTGTCTTAACTCTGGATTTTGGAACTTCTCTACCTCTATGTGTAACTTCTGAAATGGAATCAATCCAGGCAAAAACATTGTCACTTCTCTACTCAAAGATAACTACAACCAAAATGCAGTTCCTCTTTTTGTCCCCACCTTAGATCATTAAGATCCGGGCCCACCAGCACAGGATCTATTTGACCGTCGACTAGTCATAATATTAGAGGCAAAAGATTTGCTCTGGTGGATGCCGGAGCGCCCAGCTCCAGCATCCACAAATCATGTGGCATCTGGCAATAATTTGGGGGATATGTCATTTCAATTTCTCCCCATTATTTTGACTTCTCCCTAATTGATATTTCATACCTTTTAAACGCCACATCCCCCATGATTTGTGGATCTCGTGCACCGAGCTTGGACATCCACCAGAGCTAATCTTTTCCCAATATTAGATTGTATCTAACACAAATGCTATCAACAGCTGCAGTCTTCCAAAGACACAAAGGGTGGCAACAAGTGTCAAACCATCGGTGAGCAACAACACGTGTTGCACCTACCTTGTATCTATGAATTTTTTTTTGACTAAGTGCATCTAGGGCTAGCACTCTTCTATATCAAATAATCAAATTTCGAAGACCAAAAATTACGTGGGACATTTTTTTGAAAATAAGAGAACAAATGTTCGAAAAACATGAATTATTAAGTAATATAATTTATTTTTTTGTTTTAATTTACACGAGTAAACTTATATCCCTCATGTTGAGAAGAACAAAACTTGAGTCATATAAAATGAGTGTGATAATAGATATACTTACTTGTCTCTACTAAGTATAATGAGAGAATCTTTACTGGTATAACGAGAGAATGACGGGTAGGCGTTGATTGAGCCGAAATAGAGATGATTCACTCACGTCTCTAACACATTTTTTCTCTCCAAAGACATGTACATAGACCTAGGACCTCCACACTCCACCACCCCCTTCCCTCTCTCAAGTGTGATGCATGTGGGGCCACTAGTTAACTATAATAGCATATGCTAACCAAGTTCGTATAACATGTTCAAAAGAAAATAAAAATAATTTTCAATTTAAGTTATTGATAATAACTCAAAATTCCAGTCTCAAATTAATAAAAACATCCTTTAGATAGTAGATTAATGTCCTATTTTGTGTGACTAAATTTATTTTCTTAGAAGATTTAGCAAAAAAAAAATTGAAAATTTCTTTAAGCTTCCCAAGATTCAGATAAAAACCTTAAGTTGGATATAAAGAATTATATTTAGATATAAAAATTCTTAGGATATTGTCCGTTTCAGCCAAAGAAGTAAAAAACTGAATTTAGGATGTGATTTATAATTTTTTAAAAAGGCTAAAAAATTAAAATTTGCATATTTTTCCAAATTGTAGGAATTTCGTTGAATGTTTTGTCACTCTGCTATTTTCAAGTGGGCCGATTTCCAATCAGGGTTGAAACCGATTTTCGTGACATGTGGCCCATTATCGAAGTATCCTTCTTGGTTGTAAATTGCATTGAAATCTTTAATTAGTCCAACATTTAACACACTTTTATTATTAGATGGTTGGGATTGTTGTGCCACTAGTACATATGGTTCGTATATATATAACTAAATACTGGATAAATGTTACCTGGTTCTTTCATTCGCTCGGTTCGAATTTGAGTTCGCAGTTCGCCACTTTAGAGTGAACTTGGTTCGTTAGGATAGGATAAGATAATTCATTTCTCAGTTCACTTATGTTCGTTATTTTGATTCGCTAGCTTGGTTCACTTACTTAAGCATGTAAAACAAATATGTTTTATAATATACTATAAATACTCATTTTGAAAAATCATAAATAAATTTTCATTTTATGAACTGTTTACGAACCCAAAAGAAAAATTCATCAAACTCAAAATATAAATTCGTCGAACTCAAATAAAAATATCACTAAACGTAAATAAAAAATTCGGCGAACCAAGACCATTTAAAACCACCATATGGTTGACTTAATGTCAAAAACTAATCCGAACCGAATCACGAACTTAGCCTGGTTTGCTGCTAGTTTTAGTAGACAACGAACTTTGCAACCCTACATTGAATTATTCTTCATACAAACACTTTATTGAGGAATGTTTGTTTTTTGGTCCAAACAAAAAGAGTTTATTCAAATTTTAATACATAAATTGTGATTTTTGAAAGCACCAACCCTATAATCTAATGTAGTTTTCTAAAAAATCATCTATAAAATTATAGTAAAAAATTAAGGTGTCATTTATTAAAATATTTCAATAAACATTTAAAAAAAAATTGATTTGGCCCCATTTTAGACAGTGAACAATGCTTCCCAAAGCACTTTGTTTATGTACTAAATTTTTTAAAGAAAATTATTAAATTGTGTTAAACAAATTTAAATTTTAAAAATATATAAATAAAATGCCATTAATTAAGACGTGAAATGAAAAGACAACCTTGCATGTAAATAGTGTTGGAAGTTGTCAGGTATTCAACCCGGATTCATGATGACCCGTTTGACGATCCGATTACCCGATTAATAGGTAATGTGTGGGGTTTTCCGATTTAAGGCCCAATCCGTTTTGGATGTTTTACCCAAATTGTTTTTATGTTGTAACCCTAATGGTATAAATTATTTTTTAGGGTTTATTTCGGTAGATCGGAGAACCATTTTTTCGTGTAACTTGGGAAGAGGGTTTTCTGAGAGAGCATTATAAAATCTTCCATTGAATATAATGATTGATCACTGCTGCCCATGGATGTAGATATATTACCAAATCACGTAAATCATGTCTCTTTGTTAATTGGTTTGTTTCTCTCTTCCATTTGGTTATTTATTTACTGTTTTAGATTCGTTTAACTGTTATTTGCACGCTTTCGCACAACAAATAGTTATGTCATTAAAAAAAAAATGTTATTCTTAGTTTAGCTCTTCTCCACTTTTTCTAGGGGAGGAGCACGTATTTACATTCTTTAGGGGTGCTTTTATAGTTGATTTTTTATTTTTATTCTTAAAAGTGTATTGACGTCAATTTTATCATTTTCAAAAAAATTCACTAAAAATTTCATAATTTTTTCTCTCCGTGCAATATATTTCCAGTAAAATAATATATCTCATGATATCACACAATATATCTTTTTCTAGGTTATTTAAAGATCGTCATTTGCTAAGTCAAGTTACAATCACATATTTCTCATTACTTAATATCATGACCATCGTGATGAAAGTGGCACACTGGGATGATTTGAGCTCTGACCTAAAGAGCAAGTTACACCAAAATTTGTACAATTCTTCTCTTGTAAATGGACAATAAACATGCCCTTGAAATATGATTCTCATAGGTACATGTTTTGGGAAGTAAGTTGGATGAAGCTTCATGAATTGGGTGTTGTATGTGGGGTGTGTGTGTTTTTCTTCCTATGATTACAGCTTCACCTTGTATTATTGTCTTGACCAAAAAAAAAAAAAATGACTCTCATACACGCCCCCTATTTTGTAGAGCTGTAAATAGAGTTAATTCGGAGCAAATCGATAGTTGTATATTTGAATTGCCATTTGATTATATGAATTCGACTAAATATCCGACGGATATTGAAATATGTTATTAGTATCCTATTGTAATTAAAATAATCAAATTCGGTGAATATTTAAAATATCTATTGTTTAAAAAAAATTAAAAATAGAAATTATTATAGGAAAAATATATCAATTTTAATCAAAAGATACTAATTTAATATTTTATCATTATCTAATTTTAAAAATTGTTGGGTTGAAAGAATTCATTGAGATTTTGGAATCCAGCTTTAATGTATTAAATTATGTAAAAATTTATGGTTATTTTAGTTTTATAAACTTATAATATATTATTTATATATATTATAAAAGCAATCTAATATTTATATATGAATATTCAAAGTCATATTCAATTATAAATAGATAATAAAATTAATATTTAAATTTGGACTGCTATGTACCCTACTATTGTGAAAGTGGTATTGTATAAATTTTTTTGGAAATGGAAAACAGACCCGATGGTCAGCTTAAGCAATCTAACCATGGTTTTAAAAAAACAAAAACATTAATCTTAATTTAATTAAACTTAGCAATGGTTAAAGAGGTATTAAAAAGGACATAGGAACACTGTGGTTAGCTTAGAAGAGGACTACTTCCATTAAATGTGGCAGTTTTTTATTTTTGGGTAAACAAATGTAGCAATTGAGATGACAACTTATAGGCCTAATTTGGCCTTGGATTCTCTCTGGCTGATGCTAGAAAAGTGGTTCAGGCCACCACACATTAAGAGACATGTGGTTGGAGAAGTAATTTCATAGGGCCTATGATTTTGACTTCCCTACACATTGGGCACATGACGTTAAAGTGATAACATAGAAGGTTTAAAATGAGGAGAGAAAATGAGATGACTTCACTTTTTTTTTGTTTTTTTTTTTTTGCCTGTAGCTTAATTGTATTGTAGCTGGATACCACTTTTTTGGCATCAGCGAGAGAGAATCAGAGGCCACTAACAATAGATTAGATACTAACATACGGAGAGAATACTACCCCCAAAAATTATTATAAAAAAATAACTCCCATTATCTCTCGTGATCTCAGTATGATTATCGGGGGTACCAGAACCATATATTTGCTCGTCTTTAAAGAAAACCAAGTCACGTATCTCCAAGTCTAGCAACATATCTACTAGGCCTTTGTCTTGACTTGGGGGGTAGAGATAGATACGGCTAACATACGCTTGTAGTACTATAAGCATTGACTAAGCTCCACTAATAGCATCGAAGTTGGTGCGTAAACGAAGAGGTGAAGGAGATTAGATTCACGAGGCGGCGCTCATAGGTGGCGGCACCGGAATTCGGCGCACCAGATATTCGGCGCCAGAATGGAATGAAATGTCTCTCTTCATCCCGTAAATAAACTTGCTAGTAGCTAAAATGAGCCCTAAGTAATTAAAGAGACCCACTAGCTCAATTAACCTGCGCCACACTCCAACGCTGCACCCACCAAAGCCCGAGACCTCGACGTTTCGTCTCCTTCTGCTCTCTCTCACTCCAATTCCCAATGCCTAAGCTCCTACCTACACCCCTACAACCCAACCGTCTGGCCTTTTCTCATAATGACAAATATAGCCTTCTCTTTTCCTTCAATGACCTTACCTACGTAACTCCTCATTCCCGAGACCAATCCCAGGACCTGTCCGCCTTTGCAGACCAAATAAATGGGCATTATCGTCTTTGTAGCCCACTCTGCGACGAACAAAGACGAACCTCGCCACCCTCAGCCGCTCTCCTCCATGTTTTCAGAGATCTTCAGCACCAAAAACAATACGCATGTCATGTTGACTCTCTCTCTCCTCTCTCTCTCTTAAATCAGAATTATAAAAGAGAACAAAATCCATGCAAATAAGCCAACCATCTCTCTCTCTTTCATTCATAAACCCTAAACACCAGAAGCAAAAATCTAAAACCCTTTCGAAAGCTTGAATAGTCAGAGGATTCATGGAGGATAAGAACGTCGAGATGTCGATTTCCGGCGGATCTCCGGCGAGTTCTAGGTGGAATCCAACAAAGGAGCAGATAAGCATGCTTGAGGGTTTGTACAGACAAGGGATCAGGACGCCCAGTGCTGAGCAGATACAGCAGATAACGACTAGGCTTAAGGAGTATGGCCATATAGAGGGGAAGAACGTGTTTTACTGGTTTCAGAACCATAAGGCAAGGCAGAGGCAGAAACAAAAACAGGAGAGCATGGTCTATCTCAACCGTTATCTTCATGAGGCTGCACCCATTTTCGCGTCTCCTCCTCCTCCCTCTAATGGTTCATCTTCCCTGTTTTGCCTGTATTACTATAAAATTTCTAAAATCCATGTTTTGTGTTGTTCACTTTAGATTTCAATGATCTCCTTTTTTTTTTTTTTTGTGAGTTTGGATAGTTAATATAGTTGTTTTTCGTTGTCGATCATATGTGCATGTTCGTTACATTTGTTTCGTTGAAGCTGTTCTTGATGCAAATGAGCTTGTTATATATGGTGTAAAGATAGCCTAAAGACTATTTGTAATTTGGGATGGTGATAGTTTTATTTTTTTAAAAGGTTTTTTCTCTAGTAGAGTACTTCTCTGACTGATATCTCAATGATAATGGCTTCTATTTATCCCTTCGATTTTGTTCCTTTCTTTCTTTGTTTTTATTTTTTCTTTGTCACGGCCTGTCATTTTATTTCCAACTGCTTTGCTTCCTGTTTCAGAATTCTTTTACACCCATATTAAAGTACTGAGTTCTAGCCTTATAGGGATAGACTCACTATTATCATTTCCTTATCAGGGTCTTCCTTTCTTTATCTTTTTCTTCGTAGAACTGATTCAGAAAATCTCTTTTGAATACTTTTCCTCTCTCAAATCGTCTACTTGCATTTCTGCAGAGATGGTCACTTAATCAGTATTTGTCTTCACAATGGGACATTAAAACTATATCTTAGGTCTTTCATCTATATGTTTTCTATGTTCTGAAATGGTTTTCTCTGTTTTCAGTGGTTTGCAGCCCATTTTACCTACCACAGAGTGGTGTAGGGATTTACCCACACTACACCAAAGTGCTACTGCCCTGTGGCATCAAGAGAAGAGAAAGGGCAGCTAAGATGCATAATACGAAAGATGGTGGTGCAGGATACGAAACTACACACCCCAAATACGATATAATGCAGACACAGACTGGCGACATGAACGAGGAGAGTAGTAGAAATACCATTAATCATGAAACATTGGCGCTCTTTCCTTTGCACCCAACTGGCATTTTAGAGGATATAATCTCTGCTGAGAACTCAAACCCACCAAGCTCATATGATACTACAGGGATTGAAGAGGGTTCTGGTGACCAACCCTTCTTTGATTTCTTTGCCGAACCAGGATCTTGTTAGAGCGAGTGAATTTTAAGGTTTGTAGCTAACGTGCACCATGCATGTGGAATAAGTAGTCTCAGATACTGATCTGGCTCTGTTTTTGAGTTGAGATACTTGGGTGGATTTGGGGTTTCTTTTTGTTGTGTCAATTGCTGTACTACAACAGTTCCTCTCTCTTTTCTCAGCTGTTGATAATCAAATAAGTAAATCAGAGTAAAGGTGATGAACTAGTCTTTGACTGTACGTTTCGAATGAATATTGCTTTGACTATTCTCATACATAAAACGTGAGCTGCATGTATAGACTCTACGCTCTATATATAAAGATGAATTTCTTAGTTTGGGGTGGTTTCGGCCAGAGAGAAGTGATTTAAAACTCTCAAGTAGGTAAGTACCTACTTGGATTGAAAATCCAATGGTATCAAGACATGACAGGACTTTACTATTAAGACCACCGTAAAGGATTTTTGTAATGCATAGTTCTCAAAATTTCATTAAATCTATTTCAAAAAATTTAAGAACTGTGCATGTGATACATGATTCCAATGTGGTCTCAGCCCTTTGCTGTCTCACTCGCATTTTCTGTCAAGATAATAGGTAATACCCATTAACTCTCAACAGTTATCATGCTCATTTTGAGGCATTATTTATCTACGTACGTTAGAAAGTATTTATTAACTAGTCAAACAAAATGCTTTACAATCCTCATAGTAACTCATTTGAATTGATCTTAATCCACCTAACCTCTTATTTTTAACCCTTGTCGTTTGTTTTTTTTTTAATTTCTAAAACCGATGGTATGTAGATGGGTATGTCAAATCTTAACTACATTTAAAAGAGAGTTAAATATGGTACACGTGACAGTAAAAGAACCCTCAAGGCTCAAGACGCCCTCCAAGCGTCACAGTCTCAACTCTCAAGGACCAGGAGGTGATTATTTCCATTAATAAAATATACACTTACTCGCAAAAAAGTATTTTTGATGTAATCGAGCTTAGTGATAGTATATCCTTTTCTTTCCCTCTGCTATTCTCTGCCCTTCAACTTCATGGCATGGTAATTGTCTATTTTTTTTTTGAAAAAAATTAGAAGTAAAATCATCGTGACCTGGTCTTAAGCTGAATTAATATTGTAGCCGATTACATCGCTGTAAATTGTTATTTGGTGGATCATTGGAACATTGATATGGAAATGAAACTCGAGCCCAAACTGCAGGATCCAGAAAGATGAAAATGATTGAAAGTGACAACTAAAGAAGATGCTTTACAAGCATACAGAAGATTGAGCGTCTCACCACCGAAACTGACTGCCTATTGGGATTCTAAGTTCCACTGCTTATTTCTTCAGCCAACCAGTTTGACCTCCGATGAAAAATTAAAATCAAGGGTACTGGGGACACCGTACAACAAATATGGGATTGTACACTGTAGTTAAGGACTGAATCATGTATCGCAACGAGAGAGGTGGATGTTGAAGATCCGTATGGAGATAGGCAGGGGCGGAGCCAGGTGGGGCCTGTGGAGGCACGTGCCCCCACTGAAATTTTATAAAAAAAAATATATGTTTTTTTATAACAAAGCCATGGGAATCCAATTATGATCCAACTCGGGATAATTCAATGGCACCCATAAACCAACACATGTCCCTTTTAATACCTATTAATTGTGGTTAAAATTTACTAACCCTTAGGGTTCAATTATATAACTTCAGTGTTTTTTAAAAAAATATTAACCTCAAGGGTTAAAAATTCTTTACCAGAATTAAATATTTTTCTAATATTTTTTTTCCTAAAAACCAAGGTAATATTATTGAACCAAAGAGTACGTGAATCTTAATCATAGTTAATAGAAGTTAAAAGGGACACATGTTGGCCGTGGGTGCAATTGAATTTTTCCTGAGTTCAGTTGCAATTGGCTGGGATTGGATCTCACCTTGAGCTTTGAGTCTAGATCTGTTCAATTGCAATTGAACTTGAGATTTTACTTACAATGGGTCGGGAATTGAAGTGGGAGGGTTAATATTTTTTAAATATTTTTTTTTCCTAAAAATTTAATTAGATTGTTGAACCTTAAGGGTTAGTGAATCTTACCTACAATTAACTGGGGTTGAAAGGGGCACATGTTGATCTATGGGTGCAATTAAACTCTCCCAAGTTTAATCGCAATTAACTATGATCCCAACTGCTGAACTTAAAAAAAAAATCTTCTGTACTAAGTTTATTAATTATTTAATCAGGCATAATCATGTACAAGGGATAGTTGCCATAAAAAAATTTATATTATATTATTTAATTATTTAATATGCCATAACCATGAGCCTAGGGGACAACTATCCCTAAACCTTTGAAAATAAAATACATCATGTTATTTAATTATTTAATATGGCATAACTATAGAGCAAGGGGATTGTTGTCTCGTAAATAAGGAGAAACAATACCTGGAAGATATGTATGAAATGTATGGATGAAATGGCCCAAGAACCTAATCATTAAAAAAAATTTGTGGCTACGCTCATGAATCCCTAGACCCCAAAATTTTCATACTCACCTAATAATTCTCCACAAATTTATCTAAAATTACTACCATGTTCAATTATTACTATGTACCTCTACTACCAGGAAATCCTGGCTCCACCCCTGGAGATAGGGGTGTCAACGAGCCGAGGCTGAACAATAGGAAGCTCGGCTCCGATTGGCTCGATTAATTTTATAATAATATCCTTTAAAAATTAAATTTATATTATATATTTAGTATACAATTTTTTGGTAAGATATATTTAATATACATTAGCATAATTATTTTCGTTTAAGTTTTAACTCAAGCTTTCACGTGAGTCACATGACATCCCAAAAAAATGTCATTTTAATTTTTTTTTTAATTGAATTTAATGCTTATCAATGTATTAAAAAAAAAAAATTATTGAGCCGAGCCGAGCTCAATGATTTGTGGACGTGCCGAGCTCGAGCCGACCGTTCTGAGCTTGAACCAAGCTCAAGCCAAGCCTGAGCATCTATAAAAGTCCAACGGGCCAAGCCCGAGCAATGCCCAGCTCAGCTCTTTGACACCCCTAGGAGATAACCCTAATTTCAATTTTATGTAACTACACTGCATAATCATGGGTAGATCAAATTACAACCAATTGCGATTGAACCGGGAGAGTTCAATCGCATATTTCGTGCTTGCTTATTGGAAGTTTAAGAAAAAGTGGGAAAATGAAAATTCAAATTTTTTTTCTCTTCCAATAGGCAAGCACCACATATGCAATTGAACTCTGTTGACTTCAATTGCAAGTGGCTGTGATCTGATCATAACTTTGGGAGTTGGTAGTTGGTACCTCGTCCTCGACTCCTTGATAAGAAGAAAAAAGTCAATGACTTATATAAGAAATAAATCAAGGATAATGTTAGCAACACTCTCTTTGCTTACTCCCTTTTTTATATTTTTTTATTGAATAGCCAGTTGAAATCATGTGTCCTCTTAATGGAAGACAATAACACGTGTATTCCCCTTAAAAAGTGAGCTTAAGAGAACTGGAGTTAGCATCATCCATAATACAATGTGGAATTGATAATCTAGAAAGTAAGTCGGTGTTTGTTGGATATTCACGAGTGAGACTCAGCAACAATTCCCATTTCTTAGGGATGGGCCCAAGATCGGCCCGGCCCAGCAGAATACTTTGTATCACTAGTTACTCATGGTGAAGCTTCCTGCGGTTGCTTGGTAACAAAGATTAAGTGCTCCAAATTTGCCTAGAACAATTTTTCCATGGCCTTTGGGTTAAATCTACTATCTAATTAAATGATCCAACTACCAATTATGAAATCTATATTGAACCATTAGAGTTGAACTTGAATGTTGTTTGTCTACAGCTACATGTCTATTGTGGATCGACTCTGCAATAATAGAATATTTACACCCCATAAAAGAGAAGCAAAGGTGCAAAATACTGTAAATAAATACCACTAGTTAGGGTGGGGAGTCTATTCAGAACAGATATGTAGCTGTAACCAAGCACCATTATTGAATTTGGCAGTTTCAGCTAGTTGATGATGGTGATGCCATTACATCAATATCAAATGGGCCCACACAAGAGAAAATGTAATAACATCCAACGGACTGGAGCCCATTAGCTAGCTGGATGTGGATTTTGTCAAAGATAGTTTAGAGATTTTTATATGTATATCATTGCCTGAAACCGTCCTTTTTTCCAAAAGAAAATTGCAGAAAATACACTAGCACACGACCTAATCAACTCATTTGAGAATCACAGAGAAGGCAGCCATGAATCACAGTCAGAGTTTTGGATCAGAAGCAAGGGAAATTAAATGGCTAAGTGATCTTTTTCTTCAAATACTTTCCTTTCATATCTCATCTACTTAAAATGAACTAATACTAACAAGTAACAAAGAGGCCTTAAAGGCTTAAACCAAAGACCCACCAGAGTCACATTGCTCTACGGCATGGTATTGGAGTCCGGCTGATGCGGTAAAGGGTGTTGCGATGGCGCTGTAACGGTGCGACAGAGTGGACAATTCGAGTGAGAGCGGAGCCACATATCGATGCAAGGGACGTGAAAGGAGTGGATGCACTCTGGCAATACACGGACCTCATCGCCCTCCTTGAACTCACACAAGCACACAGCACATGTTACATCTTCTGTACTAGAAACCAAGCCCACCTCTTTAGTGTACCTGTATGATGGAATCAGTTCTCTTATGGAAATATCTATGCTTCTAGCAATATTATCTTGTTCGGGTAATAAGGACTGTTGTGGCCGGGAAATGATCTCTCGCTGGCGGCACCAGCCGAAGGCGATACAGTAATAGATTACGAGCACGACAGTGGCCGATATGGCTCCGATGAGGACAACGGAGAACGGAGAGATATTGAATGTGTGGGAATCATTCTCATCCATTAGCAGGCGTACCCTTACAAAGGAGGATGCATCTGGGGGAGAGTGGGGCTAGCAAAATCCTAGGAGGATTTGGATGAATTGTCCTTTGATATCAGAAAGGAAAATGGCCTTCGTTTGAATTATATGAATTGGGAACTAGGACTATGGGGGATGATAGCTAGATGCCAGCTCCATCATAAACATTTTCAAAATCAACCAATTAAACCCAAAGGCATCTCCACCCAGGGGCGGATCGCAGGAGGGGGACAGCCGCCTAACTTTTGAAAAAAAATTAAATTATGTTATTTAATTTTTCTTATCAAGGCATAGCCATTAGAAAGGGGGCAGTTACCTTGAACTTTTTTTTTTTTGAGTCAGTCTATGGGTACTCCTAATTATACTCCCAATATACTCCCTAATCCTAACCGTTTATAACCAACCACTAAGGGCCAAGATTTCAGTTAGCTTATTTTGTCTTTTCTATTGCCACATCAGCTAGAATCCTAACCATCTAATAATTAAAATAAACGGTTAGGATTAGGGAGTATAAATGGGAGTGCACATTGAGAGTATCCCTAGACTAATTCTTTTTTTTTTCTGGGTGTAGGCATCATTTATCTACGTTCAGTACGTCGTCAGATGTTAGCTAGGGTATTGGAGCTCTTGCAACTCATACCCTTGGGGGATTGGATCCCCCTGACCTCCCTCTATTAAAGACCACACCCTACCACTCACGCAAGAGGCCGGGGTGTTATTTAATTATTTAACAAGACATAGCTATGGGGGCAAGGGGGCAGCTGCCCCTAAACAAGGAGAAATAATATCTGTAGGGTATGTACAATGTATGGTTGAGATGACCTATGAACTTAGTCCTCAAAATATTTCTCGACTGCTAAATCCCTAATATTTTGTACGGGCTTAATAATTCTTCACAAATCCATTGCCTAGAAAAAACAAACATTGTCAATTACTAGAAAATCCTGGCTCCGTCTGTCTCCACTTATAAAGCTATAGTCCTCATTAAAATCATTCGCCAAACTTCAGCACTGCTGAAACAAATCGAGCGGTGGCGGTGTTCTGCAGAGAATGGTGTGGGTTCCACAGATCGAGTCTCCTTGAACTCACATAAGCACCCTATACACATGCCTTCTTGGCCTAACCCTCAGCTACTCCCTCCTCCGTGTACCCGTATGTGGGATGAGTACACCGACCTCCGACAATGCAATAGCAGATAGTGATGATAACCGGAGAAGTATATCTATGAGAGGAGATGGCCATGCCTACACAGTTAGGAAGAAAGTCTCATACAGTATAAAATGGCTATGGTTGCAAGAGCGGACTAAGGTTCTTTGTTACGTATATGTAATGCGTGTAAATATATTAGGAGGGCATGTTTTTTCCTTGATCAAGTTAGAATATAATCACCAAATTACTCTTGATTCTATATGGATATATATGTGCATTAGTGTTCTTGTGAGGTGATCCCGAGATTAATTCAGAGGAAACTTTCTCTCGTTGATATGGCAAGCAGGATAACCCAAAACCCCCCTTGTAGTAAGGTCCGGGCCGATTTGGGCCTTGGGACTTACGGCCCAAATGGCCTGGTAAATATTAGGGCTTGCATTTTAAGAAGGCTAGATCTGCTCCTAACCCATAGACTTGCCATTCCTTCCCATAAAGGATTTATATCGGGGTGTTAATGGGCTAGACTTGAGCCTATGTTCTTGTGATTTTTGAATCAGGCCGGCACGTTTACAAGATGTTTCTAAGGCCCAAATTCGTCTCGTTACATCCCTGATTTTGAAACCAAATCCTACTTCCAGTGGGGATGCCCCTGGCCACCCTTCAATAACGTTTTTGGCCTTACATTTGTAAATAGATAAATCTATATATATATATATATATATATATATACGGTAACTTTTTGTTTTCGGGCTTGTAAGGTTGCTTGAGGTCAATTCACCAGTTATTCACTAACCCTAACTACTACAAATAGGTAAATCGTAAGGTTACACTTCATTTCTGTCATTCTGGTAATCCACCATACACGCAATCTTAGATGTGATACACGTTCCAAGAAGAACCCTCGACGTAGTTTCCTTGTTGCTTCGATATGGGAAGAACTCATTTTGGAATTTGGAATTTAGGCCTTGAACTTGAATTTGACCAAATTCCAATAATTAATCAACTATCAAACATTTTTAGTAGGAAAATAGCATTGTTTTCATAACCGGACCGGTCATCGAACTGGCAGAGTGACTGGTTCCCGGTTCCACCGGTTCCATCAGTCCGGTTCGACGTGTACTTTTTGTAAAAAAAAATAATTGTTTTTATTTTTTCCCATTTTTCCTCCGGTTTTGATTGGTTCTTGTTGGTTCCCAGCCGATCTACCACCAGTTTTTATCGATTTTGACTAGTTCTTAAAGAGTTCTGATTTTGGGAACTGGCGAGGGGACCGGTTCCCGGTTTTTCCGGTTCGACCAATCGGTCTGATTATGATAACAGTGGTAAATAGTTAACATACCTGAGATCTCCATTTGAAAATGTAATGGCTGGTCTTTATTGGTCCATACCCCACTTTGAAATTCTCACCACAATTGATGAATATTTAAGAGTAGATTGTGAACCAATAAGGACAAGCCATTATGTTTGCAATGGATATCCTATGTTAGCCTATCACTACTTTTTTTTGGTAAGCTAAACCAAAGAATCCCAAATCACTTATTAAAAACAAATTTAAAATTGATTTTGTCGAAATCTTTCAATCAAGTTTTTCTTTTGGATTTTGACGGAAAACATGTGCAATATATACAAGTATACAACAACGTGTTAACACTTTTTCCATGCATGTTAACCAAATTGCTAAAGTGTCTTTTATCTTGGCAGCATTTGTGCAAAAGTTTTATGGAAGTAATGATCTAAACCAAAGAGGAATGCTAAGTCCACTTTTTTCTTCATCCACTTTCTTTCTCTTAGTTTAGATAAGAAGACAGAACAAAGTGGTGGCCCCATAAAATGATGTCAATTTTTTTTGTCCTCTTATTTGAAAGAAGGGAAAGTTGATGGGGGAAGGAAAGTAGACTTAGGCATTGCTCAAACCCAGAGTGTTCTGATTTTCGATGAGTTTGAGCCCAAGTGCTAATTAGAGCTTGCAAGCACACTCCAAATTAGTCTGTTTGGAAACCTATTAAAAAATAGAATAAACTCCAAAAAAAAAAAAAAAAAGCTCCACTAATTTTCTAGTTTGATTGTTTCGATAAATTTCTAAAAAATTATTCCTATTTAGTGTGCTTAGTAAAACATCTTGTGATGAGAGAAATATGAGGGGTGAGGGATATGTTTGGAATTACTTAAAATTTTGAGGAGATAAAAGTCTAATTCAATGATAATTTTATGCACCTTTCAAAATTTGCCTTTGCTAGCCCCAAGACGCAAATGGGGCGCTGCAAATGTCAAACATTTTATGGTTTTTATTTTTAAAACTATTAAAATAATGAAAGACCTCCACGTGTTAGGCTCATCTTGCATCTATGGAAATATTTGGAGTAAATGTGATTGGAGCTAGCACTCCTCTTAAAAGTTTAATTTGACTACATCAAGTGTTTTCACGTCCGAACTCGGAATAAGCTCTAATTTCAAATAATCAAGATCTAATTATTTAGAGTTACCGAGCGGTCACACACCAAACGTTGTTTTTTGTTAATTTGCACGACCCTATTATTTACTGAAAAACGCGTCTAAGCGTTTGTTTGTTGAAATTACTACGTAACAAAAGAAACTCTCAATGGATTGGAGAAGTTTCTCCCTGGATGACGTTATAGAACAGAAAACTTGCCTCACTAGCACTAAGCAACTAATCATATACTCAACCAAAGTAGCTCTATGTTGCTTTCCAAAGTGAAAGTTGGCACTTTTTGTTTGGTGATACAGGTGGTATCGCAAATAACACCAATCCCAGTTTAGGGTTCTAATAAAAGCACTAATCAAGCATCTAAATTAATACGAAAGTACATCCATACTAATTAGTAAACACTAGCACTCCCTTTTAGCCAGGAATTAAGAAATTAAAAAAAAAAATCCTAGTATATGTCTAACATGGGCTGACCCCAAATAAACCCAAATACACAGGTGATATCTGAGACATGGTATATTAAGAAAACCCTAATCAGTCATACTACGATATAAATAAACATTTTTCTCCACGAATACGCGGCAAAGATTGGACAAGTGGATGGTTAAGAACCCTAGAGCTCCAGCTTCAAGTGTATCACATAAGAAGCTATTAAAATAACATCACATGACAAGTTCTACTTCTGATGTTCCTTCAATTATTTTTCTTTCTTATAAACAATGGAGACCCGTACTTGGAAGGTGTGGCATCTCCTATTATGAGTGTGCGCTTTACCTTGATAATTCCAATCTTAATCACTAGATAGAGAAGGTAGAAAAATCCTGGCTTCTAACCTAACCTTAGTTAAAAGATAGTGGAAGCTTTAAGCTTATTATAGTTCAATGCTCAACCTGTTTGGGTCAGGTTGAGTATTGATATGGTGTGCTTGTTCTTCTTTCTCCTCTTTCCTCAATGCATTATCACAAACAATTTAAGGGCCAGCAATACAAATCATGTTCCGCCAATACAATCTCGCTATATCTTGTTAAAGTCCCTATTCTAAAATAGTGTCACATTATACTTTGACGTATTTTCCACACCTTCGTAGGGGATTCAACTTGTACAGCTATCATCATTGGTCTTAGTGCAATGCATCAATTATCTTTTTTTACTAGTTAGAGATAAGGGATTCGTAACTGAACATTAGTTAGCTGTACCGGACCTTTTGCAGCGGCAACTACCTGTTGGGAATGTAGATAACCTTTAGCAGATTGTTCGGAGGGTGGCAGGGGGGTCAGCGCCCCCCTACGACGCACGAAGTGCGTCCGTAATCTGGGCCGTTAGGCCCAGATTGTGACGAAAATCGATATTTTACGTTTCTACAGGGGTATTTTTGACTTTACAGTTTAACCCTAAACATATAGCTGTATGCTTATTTTTAGGTTTAACGAGTGTGAGAAGTGGCCGTAATTTTTCGAAGAGAAAAAAAACTCTGTGTATTCTGTATCTTCAATATAGTGAATTGGTGTGGCTCCCGAGGACGTAGGCACGTTGCCGAACCTCGTATATCCGTGTGTTTTGTCTCTATTTTCTTCTCTGCAATTTTTCTATTTGTTGTGTGATTTCTGTGATTCATAGTCTCTCAAGATCCGAAGGGTTTAGGGATTAAACGCGTGGTTTAAATCCCAACACTACCGGGGGCGGAGCCAGGAATTTTTCATTGGTGGGCTAAAATACATGTATAAACAAAATTTTGATTTGAAGGTATGGAATTTGGGGGTTCGGCCGAGATATTTTTTTTTTTGGATAGTTTTTTTATTTTGAGAATTTTTTTCCCTAGTAATGCCTTTGAGGTCGCCACGTGTCCCTATTAATACCCCTTAATTGTAGTTAAGATTCACTCACCTATCCTTGGTTTTTTAAAAAAATATCAAATTTCTTTTCGAACCCTAGTTTAAAATTCACTAACTCCTAAGGTTAAAATTATTTAAATATTTTTTTCTAAAAACCAAGGATAAGTAGATGAACCCTGAGATTAGGTGGATTTTAACCATAGTTAAGGGGTGTCAATAGGGACATGTGGCAATCTCAAGGGCATAAGGGGACTCCATTGGGAGGCCCACTATATATATGACAAGAAAATTTGGGGGTGGGGGTAGGGGTGGGGGTGGGGGTGGGGGGCACTATATTATATAATATAGGACAAAAAAAAATTAGGGGGCCAAGTATACTAAAAAAAAAAAAAAAATTAATTGAGGGGCCACTATTCATATTACACCAACAAGGAATTACAAAAAATTTGCCCCTGCCAACTACAAGGAACCTTTTGTAGCTATAAAATGTCTCTTACAAAGTCACCTAGGAAAACATGATTAAGCTTTAACTTTTATTAACTTTTTGAAAGACGATAATGTGTTTTATATGTAGTTTTCTAACAATAAGAAATAACATTCTTTTCCTATTGAGTTCTGATTAAAGGACCGCAAGGTTTTCTTCCAAGCTAACTACACTAATTAAATTTCAAGACATTGGGAAAAAAAATAAAATTAAAAATAAAATAACAATTTCACTGTCATGTGTCAATTTGTAACAGGGTAATCCATTCCGAAGAAGAACCTGCAATCCATTATCCTTTCCTATTTGGCAGTGCAAGGGACACTTTGCACATTGCATAGTGTCCTTGCAGCTGATTATTGTTCTTAATAACTGATGAGTGGATCTCCAACTTGTTACATTACTTTGGGAAAGCTTCCATCTCGAGAGGAGACACCTCAACATCTCACATCTCAGAGATAAAAGGGGCAGGTTATAAATCTTTGTAAAGCTTCCCTAATTGAGACTTGATCCACGACCACCCCTTATAAGAGGGGCACACCTGGGAGACAAATCATTGGTCTTTGTTGAACACATAAATCTGTCCATATGAGGTATCTAAATAATTAGTTATATTAAACAATAATAAACCCTTTGATCATTTATTTAAACCCAACCCGATTGCGAATGAATAAGCCTGAACCATGCAAAGACAAACGAAATCATCGGTTAAAAAAGATTGAGTAGATTGAAATTAGCTTGCATTATGACAAATTTACAATTAATCTCATAGTGAGTGACTTTACTTTATTTTTAAAAAATCTCATATTAAACTAAACAACTCCATTAACATGCTAAGTTCTAGATCTTCTCTTAAACCCAACTTCTCAAGGTTAAAGTGAGTAAACAAAAGGCCAAAATAGAAAAGCTTTGAAGATTGAAATGGATTCCCTCAAAAAAAAAAAAAAAAAAAGTACACAAATCTATACACATACATTGCATGTATGTTCTCTTTATTACACACCCACCATTTCACTCAAAAAGCAAACCCTCTTTTTGTTAGACAGATTAGGGTTAGGGTTTTTGTTGTTGGTGGTGTTGGGTTTGGGTGGGAGTTAGAAAGGTCCACCACTATGGGAGAAAGTCTGGCTCTCCTCTATCAAGGAGAGGCAACACAATATGATACACCCAAGGCCCCTTCTCCGTTTGACGCCTCTTTTGACCCATCTCACCCAAATTTACCGTTACCGTTAACTAACGGTGACGGCGTTTATAGACGGCGGTTTCAACCGGTGTAGGTTGTTACCGAAGAAATCCGTCTAAATGAGGCAAGTTTTCTTAAACAGAACTCCGTTATCGTTCTCTCGGTCCCTCTCTTTGTTTTGACGGAACGACTGGTGGTGGATATGAGAATCGCTTGTCAAGAAGGTCTCTGTTTCTGTGGATTGGGAGCTTATCTCCAAAGGTAATCTTCGAAGATCCCTTTAGATTTTTTTATTTTTTTGTTTTCCCCTGGGTGTTCTAGGCTTTGGGATTTTAGATCTTTTGGGGTTTGTCCCTTTCGACTGTACGGTATACAGATTTTCGTGATGGCTTTTACTGCTTTAATTTTGTGGTTTCCTCCTGTGTTTGGGGGATTTCAGGAGATTCTAGGGTTGGCGTTTCGTTTAGGGTTTCTGTAATCTGTATCTCCTTGCTTTTCTGGTTAGAGTGAGGGAAATTATCGTCTGTGGGGGACGATTTCTTGATATGGTTTGGTTTTGTTTTGTTGATTTTAATGTCGGTTTTTGGGTATACTGTTAATTTGATTGATGAATCTAGGGTTTTTTGGGTGGGATTTTTGTGGGGTTGATTGTATGAAGGTTTTTATGAGGTGCTTTTGCTGACTTTGGTGGGACTGAAAATTCCGCCCCACCAGCAAGAAAATCCGTAAAGGAGATAAAGGAACATGGGAGAAGCTCTTCTCACAACCCTATCCATGGAGAATCATCACCCATCTACACTCTTATCCATGGATTCGGGTGCCTCCTCGCACGACGAATTGGAGAGGGAGATGAATAGGCAGATCATGGAGAGGGAGATGAACAGGCAGATCATCCTTCCCCGACCACCCGATATTAATCTCCCGCTATCCGCCGAACGGAGCCCACCTCCCCCGTCGTTGTATGACCCCTGTGACATCTTAGATGTCAGCCTTGGACCTCAGATCTATGAGACCGAGACCCTCCTCAATCTCCCCAAAGTTGGGAGGAAATGCGCCAAGAGGTTGGATAGCATCTGGGGTGCCTGGTTTTTCTTCAGTTTCTACTTCAAGCCTGTTTTGAATGAGAAATCAAAGAGTAAAATCATCCGGGATAGTAATGGGGTTTCTGGGTTCGATAAATCAGACCTCCAGCTCGATGTTTTCTTGGTTCAGCATGATATGGAGAACATGTATATGTGGGTTTTCAAGGAAAGGCCTGAGAATGCGCTGGGTAAGATGCAGCTGAGGAGTTACATGAATGGGCACTCTCGCCAAGGTGAGCGCCCTTTTCCATTCAGCGTGGATAAGGGTTTTGTCCGATCTCACAGAATGCAGCGGAAACATTACAGGGGCCTTTCTAACCCCCAGTGTGTGCATGGAATTGAAATTGTTCGGTCACCCAGTCTCATGAGTCTCGATGAGGAAGAGAGGAAGAGGTGGATAGAGCTTACAGGCCGAGATTTGAATTTCAAAATCCCACTCGAAGCGAGTGATTTTGGTTCATGGAGGAACCTTCCGAACACAGAATTCGAGCTTGAGAGGCCCCCTCCATTAAAGGGTAACCCACATCCCAATTCAAGGAAATTGCTTAATGGATCTGGGTTGAATTTGTCAACTCAGCCATCAAACCACGTTAATGGTGATGGGATGGACCTTTCGCCTGTTTGCAACAAGCGGAGGAAGGATTTTTTCCCACATGGTAACGATGATGATTGTTGTCTACCTATAAATCCACATTCAGATCGGATTTCAGATATGGAGATCCACCAGATTGAGCCACTCTGGTTGAATGATTTTAGTGGGGTAATGCGGAACATATACGGACCCGTCACAGCTGCAAAAACTATCTATGAGGATGATGAAGGGTACTTGATCATTGTGAGCTTGCCTTTTGCTGATCTTCAGCGGGTGAAAGTTTCTTGGAGGAACACTCTCACTCATGGGATTGTAAAGATACTTTGTTTGAGCACTGCCCGCATGCCATTCATCAAGAGACATGATAGGACCTTCAAGCTCACGGATCCATCACCTGAGCATTGCCCTCCAGGGGAGTTCATAAGGGAAATTTCACTTCCGACCCGGATTCCAGAAGACGCTAAGCTAGAAGCATACTACGATGGGACGGGAACAATGCTAGAGATTATGGTTCCGAAGCATCGTGTGGGGCCAGAAGAACATGAGGTCCGAGTGTGCCTTCGCCCTCACCTTGGAGCGAACGAGCTTCTGTTGAATTAAAGAGGCATTAGTTTGAGAAATGTAAGGGGTGGTAGCCATGGTTGGTGCTTCATTGTTTACTAACTTTGTACGATATAATGAAATCTATGAAACGAAATTTGCATCCTTACCGGTCAAATTTGTCTTTTGCATTTTTGGCTCGCACTGATTGCTCTGGTGTTTGTTCTTATGCATCTGTTTAGAATTTGACCAAAGTTGCTCTTGAGCCATGATTCGTAAGTTAATGGTAAGGATAATGCAACCTCAGTATCACTCTACTTTCTGTCTTTAATTAGGATCAATTTAATATAGTATTTTCTTCTGTTATCTAGGTTATTGCAGATCTTTGATGTATTGGTGTCTGAAAGATGTTCTGTTGCACTTAAAAAAATACTATGTATTGGTTTTGATCAAATATTTGCTGACTAGATGGGATAAGCCACATATGAAGGAGAGAAGATTGTATCAATCAAAGAAAAAAACTGATGGATAATATTGTAAAAGTATTCACGGTGGGTGTGTCATGTGGAGGTATCTTGTTGTAGGGCAACTATGGGTATGTCATGTGGAGGTATCTTGTTGTAGGGCAACTATGTGAATGTACGATGGAATAAATACTGTGAAGCTTGTCGTGACTTGAGTTCATTATAATTAGTTTATTCATGCATGCTTGATTCCATACAGTGTCTGCAGTTACATTGTGCATTTTCAAGTATTTGCATTTGTGAAGTTTATAGCTGCTGTTCAGTTAACCAGCTGGTTCTATAATTAACATGTTTTTCTTTGTCTTCCAAATAATTAATCTTTATCATTTTAGTCTTTGTAATACACTAATTTTTTCAATTACTATAGCTTGAACTTTGGAATTCATTCACTGCATTTTGTACTACAGCATTGTTTACCCCATTTTTATGGGTTTTTTGAAACACCTATTTGTATAGGTTTGTGCTTCTGCACTTGACCATGTACATGGGTCAGCTTTAAGTATACAATCTGAAGTTTCGGGCATTTAAAATTAAAATGCCAAAAAATCCATTGACGGTATAATATAGATTTTGTGATGGTTTTTTTTTTTTTAATGTGCACAATTCTTTCCTTCATTAAGTTCATCCTGTTTATGGACTAGTGTCTAACTTGTTTTGCACAGAGGTGCATGGGGTCCGGTTCCTGCTACGAGAGTTGATTGTGCATTTTTGGGGGTGAGTAAGTTGGACTGGAACATGCAACCTCATTGGTTGCAATACGGTACCCCAATCATTTGATGCTAACATTCTTTTTTTTTTTACTTCCTCTAATCACTATATAAGAGCAGGTTTGGTGTTTATGCTGGGTGAATTTATTCGGTTCAATCCAACCTAAAACTAAATTGCAGTTGAGACTTCAGAATTCAGATTCCCAATTAGATCCTATTTGGCAAATGAAGATATCCCCATCTCCACTTTTTTGATACTCTACTTCTGATATATATATTTTTTAATTTGTCTCAGCTGGAATGCTCTCATTTGCATAATTTGAACTTAGTGTCCTTGTTTTGAACAGCATGCCCTCTGTTATCTCTTTCCAATGGCCAGTGGTTCTTTTTATCAGCATTGATATGAAGATGGGTACACTTTCATTGATAAATCTATCAAGTACTGAACAGGGAATTTATATTTTAAGTGCTTCGTCTATACAGATGGCTGGGAAATGTTGATGCAGGATCAAAACATCGTCGAAAGTTGTGAATTAATGCATCGCGTAGCATTTCTTGAATAAAATTCTTCATGTTGACAGAGTCCTGCTGGGACATGGGTATGGTCTACTTTTGCTAGTTCAGTTCATCCATTCTGCAGTCAAGCACATGCAGCAGTTGAAAATGGCCAAATCCATTCAGTTCAGAATATTACACGTGATTATTTTGTCTCTTGGGAATCCAATCTCTTCAGTATTTCATGGCTGTGTTATAGTTACTGATTTAGATTATAGCGGTGGTGTTGGTGCAGAATTGGGAAATCAACTTTGGAATCATTTGGAATTGGAGTCTAATTTTAGCTGTTATTGAAGTTGTGGCAGCTGGGGATTTCATTACAATCTGCCCTGTCTTGGATGAGTAGTGGGGGTCAAAATTGGCGTCTGACTGATATTTCTTATGATTTACCAATCAATAGGAGACCTCTTTGTTTTTCTTTCTCCATATTATATTATATTATTTTTTATTATATTATATTATATGAAAGCCAAACATTGGGAGGAAAAGTTAGGCAAAGACTTTTATAAGTATATGATCTATTGGCAGAGATTAGTATAGTTTGTTGTTAGAGGCATCTAAGCTCCATTCACTTGTTGAAAATTACAAGGAACATTAGCATTAACTTAGTTTAAAATTTTAAAAGGAAATCAGCATTAACATTTACACACAAAAAATAAAAATAATAATAATAAAGAAATAAATGTTTCAGAAATTAAAGTTTTATTAAGTGGTTATAACCAGTTTCTATAAATATGTCCCATTCTTCTTTCTTACCTCCCTTATCTCTCTTTCTCAAACTTTCAATCTCAAATTTTGTAGGACTCCAGCAGCAAGCGTTTCTCAGTAAATCAGCAGCTGAGTTATAATTTCATGTACTTTGGCTCTATCCTCCCTCTCATTACAAGTGTTTTCTTAGCCAAACATACAGCCTCTTCTCCTCCCTATTCTCTCCTTTCATTATATGATTAAAAGAAACCTAGGAAGCACGGGTACGGCAATACGATACGGGTACGGTGATATGGCAGAAATTATGAAAAACAACTAAGTTTTACCTTAGAGTGCCGTATCCGATACGACGATACGGGTACGTTTCCATTTTCAAAGTATCCGTGCTTCCTAGAAAGAAACAAATCAACAGAAGGTCCCTATAGCAGATTTTTAATCTTTTTCTGCTCCAGTCCTCGTTGTAATTTAAAATATATATATTTGCAACAGAGTTCACTCAAATTTTATTTTATGAAATTTGTATATATATATATATATATATATGTATGGATCTCTGCCAGAGGGTCCATTGATCCTGGAACACTTGGTGCTCACCCGCCTATTTTGGTGTTATCGAACAACTTTGACATGGTTCCTCTACATCTTCTATTCGTCTCAGTTCCTCTCTATTTTTGTCGTTACTTTCTCCATTTCTCTGTCAGACAATGAGACAAAGACACTGAATATTCTTTTTCCTTAATATCTATTTTCCTTTTCTCAATAAAAAAATATCCTTAAAAGATTTAAGTCATTGGCATCGATAGAACTAAGTGAGGATAAACACCCACCTATATATCATTTTTTTTAATGGGTCAGTAATTAAGAGTTAAGATTAGAATTGGCTGGACTTAATCAAGTCACACCTAATCTTGATCGTTAATTATTTGAATTAAAGAATTAGGATTAGAGTATATTTGCAAGTATCCATCCACTCTTTTTTTTGTTTTTTTAATCAAATCCGTTCCATTGAGAAATTTAATTTCTTTATTTAGTTTTTAATTTCTTCTAATTTTGTATAACTGGATTAATATTACAATTTTTCTTTTCTTTAATCTTTATGTTTGTCTCTATTTTTTAAAGAAAATTACAATAATCCCACTAAATCAGTCTCTGGGTTGTTTGTGCTGAATTTTTTACACCAAGGATTGGTAAAAACATTAAATTAAAATTAAAGGAGTGCTAACCCCAGTCGCATTAAATTAGACACTTAATGGTGCTAACAGGTGGAGATGTTTTATATTTTAAAACTTAAAAAAAATCATTTTCAAAGAATATTTGACATTTGTAGCCACCCAGTCTATGTAAATTTGCTACTGGGGCTAGCTAAATCCAACAAATTAAGCCAAAATCAAATATTAAACAAATATTAATTTGTTATTCGTAAATTCTCAATCATGTTTATTAAAATTTAATGGGAAGAAAACGCCACCTCAAAACAAAACCCAAAGTCCTACAGAATTAGCACGGTTTTATATAGAAGTGAACGATCGACTTTCTACTTGTAACACCTTTTTCCTTGAATCTGTCTCTGTCATCCAAGGGAGGTGGTTTGGACATACTTCTGTAGGGGAAGGGGATATATAGCTTCAAGTTATAGAGCAAGTAGAAATTGTGAAAATAAGACATCATACCCTAACGGATTATAAAACAAACACAGTATATAATATTACCATTCATGGCCGAAAACAAGCATCAAAACATTTTCAACAGTAGAAATTATAAGCAGCAGCTTCAAGGCCTGAAAGTAACAAAACAAACAAAAAACACCACAGCTTAGTCGACTTCCTCAATCTTTGGCCCAGCACCGCTTCCACCGACAGAAGGACCATCCTCATCCATTCCACCACCCATATCTGCACCAACACCAGCACCCTGATACATCTTCGCAATTATGGGATTGCATATGCTCTCCAGCTCTTTCATCTTGTCATCAAATTCGTCGGCCTCCGCTAGCTGATTGCTGTCCAGCCACTGAATTGCCTGTTCAATTGCATCCTCTATCTTCTTCTTGTCCGCCGGGTCAAGCTTTGCGCCAATTTTCTCATCCTTAATAGTGTTCCTCATGTTGTATGCATAATTCTCCAATGCATTCTTTGACTCTACCTTCTTCTTGTGCTCCTCGTCCTCCGATTTATACTTCTCTGCCTCCTGTACCATCTTCTCTATCTCCTCCTTCGATAATCTCCCCTTGTCATTAGTAATGGTGATCTTGTTCTTCTGCCCTGTTGTCTTGTCCTCGGCTGAAACATTCAAGATACCATTCGCATCAATGTCGAAGCAGACTGTGATCTGAGGAACACCCCTAGGAGCAGGAGGGATGCCCGAGAGCTCAAATTTACCCAACAAATTATTGTCCCTTGTCCTCGTTCTCTCGCCCTCGTATACCTGAATCAACACACCTGGCTGATTGTCCGAGTAGGTAGAGAAGACCTGTTCCTTCTTGGTGGGGATGGTGGTGTTCCTGGGAATCAACACAGTCATGACACCCCCAGCAGTCTCCAATCCGAGGGAAAGAGGAGTGACATCCAAAAGCAAGAGATCCTGCACTTTTTCATTTCCCTCGCCACTCAAGATAGCAGCTTGAACTGCAGCACCATAGGCAACAGCCTCATCAGGGTTGATGCTCTTGCAGAGCTCCTTCCCATTGAAGAAGTCTTGCAATAGCTGCTGGACTTTGGGAATCCTAGTGGAACCTCCAACTAAAACAACATCATGGACTGTGCTTTTGTCCATCTTAGCATCCCTCAAACATTTCTCAACAGGCTCCATACATTTCCTGAACAAATCCATATTGAGCTCCTCGAATCTGGCTCGGGTAATTGTGGAGTAGAAATCGATACCCTCGTATAAAGAATCAATTTCAATGGTGGTTTGGGCAGTGGAAGAGAGAGTCCTCTTTGCCCTCTCACATGAAGTTCTTAATCTCCTTAGAGCTCTAGGATTCCCACTAATGTCTTTCTTGTGCTTTCTTTTGAACTCCTGAACAAAGTGATTTACCATCCGGTTATCAAAATCCTCTCCTCCAAGGTGAGTATCTCCGGCTGTAGCCTTCACCTCGAAGATACCCTCTTCAATGGTGAGAAGAGAGACATCGAAAGTACCGCCACCCAGATCAAAAATCAGAACATTCTTCTCACCAACGCTTGTTGCTTTCTTGTCAAGACCATATGCAATAGCAGCAGCTGTAGGCTCGTTGATGATTCGCAAGACATTGAGGCCTGCAATTACACCAGCGTCCTTTGTAGCTTGACGCTGAGAGTCGTTGAAGTAGGCAGGGACGGTGACTACAGCGTTCTTCACTGTGGAACCAAGGTAGGCTTCAGCAATCTCACGCATTTTTATGAGGACCATGGATGAGATTTCTTCCGCAGCGAACTGCTTATCCTCTCCCTTGTAATTAACCACGATCATTGGCTTGTCTCCAGGTCCCGGAATGACCTTGAAGGGCCACAGTTTCATGTCACCCTGGACTGACGTATCACTGAATCTTCTCCCAATCAAACGCTTTGCATCTGCAGAATATGAAATTAAAGTAAGAAACCCAATAAACAAGACAATGTATTCAACAAAACAATATACAAAACCAAAACAAATCTGTCGACGTCGACGAATAGGGAACAACTGAAAAATACGTTAGATTTAAGAGAGTAAATATAAGGCTCAGGATATCGCATTAAAAATAATTTCTTTTAGAGATCTGCCACTGCAAACCCTATCCGATCAAAGGGATAGGGAATATATGTATATACTTGAATCATCAGGCCCAGATCAATAACAATACGAAGATTCGAGAAGAATAAGCTAGATTTACAATTTCAGAAAAAAATGAATGAAAGATATATTCAAAACTCTGTAAAACACACAAATCACGTCGAGAAACAAAATCTAAGCTTCAATCTACTCAAAAAGCTTTCCAAACGATCAAATTAGTGCCAAAAGCAAAAAAAAAACACCCAGATATTGTAACAACAAATCAGAAAGCTTAAATCTTACCGAAAACGGTGTTGATCGGATTCATAGCGACCTGGTTCTTCGCCGCATCTCCGATCAAACGCTCCGTATCTGTGAAAGCAACATACGAAGGCGTGGTCCTGTTTCCTTGATCATTTGCAATGATCTCAACTCGATCATGTTGCCAGACTCCAACACACGAGTAAGTCGTTCCGAGATCGATTCCGATCGCCGGGCCTTCCCCTTTTCCGGCCATTGTTCTTGTTTCAATCAGCAGCTAGAGAAACACAAATTATGAATTTTTTTTTTTGGGTCGAGAATTGTTGAGAGCTTCTACTAGAATCCGAAGAGAAAAAACTAGAGCTAGGGTTTGCAGATTGCTAGCGAGTACCGGACTATCTTATAATCCATCGTTCCGTTTCCAGAATGTTCCAATCTTAGCTTGCCAGCCGTCCGATCGGATAAAGGTGGACGGCTTAGAATACTTTCCAGTTTTTCGTGGAAAGAAGAACTCCCATCTTCCTTCTAGTTGGTTCCAGAATTTTCTTCTTTATATAGAAATATAAAATCATGTTTCTAATTTCTACCATTACATGTGAGTTCTTATAAGAGAATCCATAGCGCTAATCATTCTACTATTATTCAATTTTATAGATACCAAAAATAAAATATATGATTTTTCAAAATATTATTATATTTTACTAGTAGGTGACACGTGCGATGCATGTGAGAGCAAAGGAAGAAGTTAACTACAGTTAATAGGAGTTAAAAGAGACACATGTTAACTCATAGGTACGATTAAACTCTCCCCGAATTCAATCGCGAGATGTGATTCTATTCTTTAAATAGATAGATGAACAAGGGATAATTTTGAAATTAAAGTAAAATATTAAATCAAAGTTTTGTTTTATATAAGGATAGTTTTGAAATTTTAAAAAATTCAGTTACACCTGCCTCTCGTTGAGAAAAACTCATTACTCATTAGTGGGTCTTATACTCTTATCACTGATTTTCTATTGGTGTTGCTATGGGCACCCCAACAATTGCTACGAGTACCTCAATAATGAAATTATTGTACACCAATCTTTTAAAAAAAAACTTGTATTTTATCTTGAGAATATGTTTTCTACGCACCCAAGTGACCTTCTCCAAAGTTCCATTCACACAGAGGAGTCTCAACCTTCTTCTCCAAAGGTCCATTCACATATAGGTTGGATGTCGTTTCTCTCACTCCTCGAACAACATTTCCCCCACCCGATAGATGTAGTTTCTCCGAACAAACACTGTAATTGGATCTATAGACCAACAATGGTGTAATCTGATTTTGGGGAGAGAAACAATTGGAGCCAAAACTAAGAAATCATTTTTTTTTCTTGGAATTGCATACTTGAAAAAAGGTAAGTGAAGTAATCTTTTAAGCCTGTCTATATTTTTATTTTGTTTTTTCCTATTATTATATATTTTGCTAGGAACTCCTCAGAATTGAGAATGGTATCCGATTGGGACATTTGTAGGGTTCTTTGCTTTGAGTTTTGGAGATGTAAACGCCTAAATATACCGTCTTTCCTCCCCTCTCATCTCTAAGTGTCGAGATAAGGTCCGAGAGTAGAGGAATAACGCTAAATTTATTCTAAGAGTCGCCACCTACTTAGGGGAAGTAGGATCCCAAGATAAATCCAAAATAAGGGGTCTGCGGTCCAGAGTAGTCTAGGTAAGAGATCCATTTAGGTCCTGGAGAAGGGGTTAGGCACCCCAGGACCTCCATCCAATGATGGTAACCTACTCACTAGGTCTAAGCCAAACATTTAAATCAGTTAAAATTTCCTAAAATAATTATTAATTTTGCTAATCAAACATAAACAATCATAAAGGGGTATAAGATCTTTATCCTAGGTTGGGGTCGAACCCTGGCTCGGGCTGCCTACTTATCCGGTTAGTCGGAATCAGACCCTCATAGTAGTTCGGGGGTCGTGACTGTTTTTATACTCGTTTCGGAGTATGGTCACTTCCAACTCGTGTTTGAGTTGGGGGATGTGGCATTGACATTTATCAATCTCATTCCGAGAGATAGTTACGTAGCTAGGTGCTCGTGGGGGAGCTCTAGGGGGCGTTCACTTATTAAGGTAGATTTCTTTTATATTTTATGTTTTTGTTATTTTGTATTTTTTGATTTTTTTGTATTTTTTAATTTTGGCAAGTTTTAACTAGTCATGAACTAAACTAAATGCCCAAGGTAGTCAAAAAGGAGAATAAAGCCTAACTGATTTAATTAACTTAAAGGCAAAGAGCAGGGCGGATCGAGCGGCCTTAAACCAAAAGAGGCTATGGTTTAAATACGGACCCTGCTCTAGGTCCCAAGGGGGGATAGACCAGTACCTTTAATTTATTTGATATTTTATATTTTTTGTTGTTTCTCTTTTTTTTTTTGTAAGACTAACTAACGGGGTGGGCCAATTATTTAGGGTTAAAAAAAAAAAAATTACCTAAGTTTGCAATATAGGCAAAATAGGAAAAAAACGTGGCCTAGCCCTATTGTACACACATGGATAATATATAAATATGGGCCCAAAGAGAAAGTTAATGGGCCAAGGCCCATTGACCACTAATGATCAATTGGCTTTGGTCCACTATCATTCTAAGGCCCTAAGAGGTAAGCCCAAAAAAATCGAAAATGATTCTAAGGGGGCTTCCAATTTACTAATTACGGCCCAATCAAAAAGGCCCAAAAGATTCAGATCTTAACATCCTCTCTAATTTAATCTAACATATAAAAAAGAAAAATGAATGAAATAAATATATAAATAAACAAGGAAAATGCATACCTGCGTGCGGTTGATGGAGGTTGATGGAAAATGATGTTGATGTCGCCGGAAAATGATGTTGGTATCGCCGTTGCTCCGAAGAGAATAAAATGGTGAAAACAAGTCACTCAGTCTCACCGTCACTCAACCCACAGAACAATGGGTTTACTAAAAAATAATAATAATAAAATAAAAAACTGAAAATCGAGATCCAAAGAGACCAGTGAATGGCTGGATTTTCTCCTGTGCAAGTGAGAAAAACAACAATCAAAATAACAGGTAAAATAAAATAATAAAATTAAATTAAAAATTAGATCACAACAAATCTGAAACATAGAGATCGTCAAATTGGATGGTGGGCTGGGGATTACCTGAGGACCGAGGAGTGGCCAGAAAGGGGTGACAATCATCGAGGTATTGTGATGCAGGAGGTGGGAAGAAAAACCAGATCCTCTTGCTTTCGAAAATCACCGGAGAGAGAAAATCGCCGAGCTGAAGCCACAGTGGTTGACGAGGACGAAGCTGCCGGAGGTCTGATCGACAAAAGCCGGAGCCGATTGAGCTATTAGATCAGCGCTGGATTCACCGGAGGAGATGGAAGACTCTGGTTATCAGATTTGAACCCAGGGTAAGCATGATAAAAGCTTATGATAAGGAGATTGGGTGAGGAAGCTCGGAGAGATGAATCTTACCGAGAATGAAACTTATCACCAGAGATGGGGATTGCCGTTGCAAATAGATTCCGGCAATCCGGATCTGAACGAGAAGACTGAGATGGAAAAATAACTAATGAATGAATGAATAAATTCAAAAACAAAAATGAAATTAGAGAAAATAGGATCTAGAAATTCTAGATTTGAATTTCTAGATCTAAGGTTTAGATCTAGAAACTTCAGATCTAGAAGAATCTGATAAAAGGAAATGATGAAACGGAGAAATACTTACCTGAGAGAGTGATGAAGGAAGAAACGGTGAGCTGCAGACGCCGGATAAGAGCCAGTGATGATCGGCGTAGATGAGCTACTGAGAAGAGAGAAGAGATCTAAGAAAATAAATCTGGAATGGAATTTCTAGATCTCAAACCAAATAAACCAAATGAGGGAGAGTAAGAGTTCAAATGAGTACCAGAAGGATGGATCGCCGGAGATGAGGCGTTGGTCGGAAGGGACCGAAAGCCTGGCGATGGTGCTTCAGACGAGGAACTAAGCTCGTTGATTCTGTTAGACTGTGAGGAATGGTGGACTCCGAACACCGGGGAGAGTTTCGCTGGCGAGATGGATGAAAGGGAGAGACGGGAGAGCGAGAACTTTCTACTGCCGAAAATAGGTGGAGAAGAGAAAATGAGGTCATCTGACCTCATAAAGGGGGTGTTTATAGAGTAAGATAGGGTTGGGAATTAGGATTCTTTAAATGGGCTTGGGCCTTGGATACTGAAGAATGGACCAAGCTTGGTTGGGTCTAAGCCTTGGCTTTTCAAAATTTTTTGTTCAAATGACGGATTTTAAAGAATGAGGACTTGAGTCGCGGGTTTTGCAACTGGGTCATGGATCATATGGAGTTGGAATTCCTCTCCTCTCTCTAAAAATAAAAATGAGTAAAGTTAAAATAACTAATAAAAATAATAATAATAATAATAAATAATGTAAATAAGATTTTAGGGGTGTAAAAATGGGATGTTCACGATACTCAATCAAATCACAATGCCGGTTTATCTTCTTGAGAATTCCTTATGATCCATGCCTTGATCTGCTTCTTTGAACCTCTCAAGCATCTTCTTCCCACCCAATCGGCGGGGATGGTTCAAATGGTGATTCCTCTTGTAATGACAATCATCACTGAGTATGATTTAGAACAATCTTCCATCCTCCTACGATGAGTCAAAACAAATAACAGAGCGCTCATAGTCATTGTGGTCCTTCTATCCATTGGCAGGATTATTCGCCTCGACAACAATTTCTTCTTACAGTCTCGTCGTCTGGAAAGATAATGAGAGAGAACAACATCCACTCCTTACAGTCTCGTCGTCTTGAAAAATAATGGGAGAAAACAGCATCCTCTAGTTAAGTTTTAAGTTATAAATATTAATTTTTTTTTTTGGTGTGCTCGTAGATTATAATACATTTATTGGTGTATAGTCGGCAAATTATAAATTTGGTGTATAATAAGAAAAAGTTGGTGTGCTTGTAGCAACACCTTTTTTTATTTATCCTAGAATTTTATGTATTTTAATTAAAATATAAATTTTATATTTATGTATTTAAAAATTGTAAATATTTAATTAACAAAATATATGTAATGAACACTTTTATTAAAGAATTATTATTAATTATATATTTATAAATTGTATCATCTTCTAATTTCTTCGATCATAAAAGTTAAAATAAAATAATATTAGATTTTAATTTAATTTTATTATATTTTTTATTAATAAAAAATTAATGCATATTATGTACCCCTAGGGCTATATTCGGCTAGGCTTGACCGGGCTTGGCCAAGCCCGGTTCGGCTTGGGAAAAATTTTTCTAGGCTCGACCCAAAATCAAGCTCAAAAAATCGGCCCAAATTCAAAAGCTTGGCTCGGCCCGAATTGATTCAAGCTCAAGCCGGGCTTGGCTTGGCTCCAGCTCGACTTGAATCTTTTTTTTTTTTAAATAATAATATTTTTAAATAATATTTTATATTATTTTTATATATAATAATGATATATATAAATAATATTTTTTTTATTTTTTATTTCTTAATAATATTCGAGCCAAACCGAACCTTAATCGAGCCCGGCCAAGCCGCACAGGAGTTGGCCCGAGCTTAGCTTGATTGATTTTTCAGACCTTTTTTTAGGTTTGACTTGGCCTGTTCGAACCTAAAATTTGGGCCGAACCGAGCCACACCAACAGGCCGATCGGGCTTTGTACAACCCTATGTGCCCAACCCTATGTACGCCTATACTAAGTATGTATGAATACCTATCTTGAGGAAATGCATTGGGTACACTCTTCCAGTCGTAGGAATCATATTCTAAGGCAACTAATGCACTTATCAGGCTAAGCTCGGTTTGAAAATCTTTGTGAATGTGTCAGGCTTTGGGCTGACCTATTAAAAATATTAAAATTCAGCCGAAACCCAATCCATAGCCACCATAATACTCAACCCTACGTTTGTGACACGTGCTATAGTCAGCTTAATTTTCTCAAAGAAACATGATCCTACTTGCTTGGCTGGTTCACATATTATAGTATATGGTTTGAGACACAAAATATTAAATTTAATAATAGGATGAGAAATACTTAGCCTAAATTTCCAAACTCTATAGTAGTTGCGAACATATGTCACTATTTCTCTTTTTGATCTTTAGATTGGGTTGAGACCATAATTTTCTCTTTTAAAAGAAATTATTTCTTAACCTAGAGAATGGGTAGTAGCTAGCAATAAGTATTAATCACTAACTCTTTGGTTTTTTTTTTTGTGAAATGGTATATGTAATCACTAACAATGAAAATTTTCAAAATTTGTATATAGGGCAGCACTTTTATTTTTCTTTTCTTTTTGGTGTAGACATCATTTATCTACACTAGTACGATCCGTCAGAAGTTAGCTTGGGGCATTGGAGTTCTATCAATTCATATCTTTGGGGGGGATTGGATCCCGACCTCCTTCCATTGGAGGTCACACCCTTACCACTCACGCAAGAGAAGGTGAGGTAGCACTCTTCATCATAGGATTAATCACTAGAAGCTAAAAGGTTAATTTATACAGTTTAATATAATTTAAACAATGAGAAATTTATATTATAGATGGACTTAACCTGATTGAGAACAACTATGTACTCAATTGGAACATGAGCAAGGCTATGAATTTTCCTTGGGCAGGGGTGGTTAAAAACCATCTTGCGCGTGAGTCAAAAGATGGATTGAGCTTGTTTATCTTGACTATTATAATGCCAGAGGCTATCCCAAACTACCCTCATATAACACAAAACTTGATTTAATGTTTTATATTTATTCCCAAATTATCCCTTGCTCATCTATCTATTTAAATAATAGAATCACATCCAATCATGATTGAAATTGGGGAGAGTTCAATTCAATCGCACTTGCGGGTTAACATGTATCCCTTTTAACTCCTATTAACTGTGGTTAACTCCTTTCCCTCGCTCTCACGTGCAACGCACGTGCCACCCGCTAGTTTATTTAACAAACAAGTCAAGCCCGAACTAGATTTTCAAGTTCAGTTCGTTAAAAGCTCGGCTCGATTATTTATAAATATACTTAACACACTTGAATATTTATAATATACTTATTTTAATAAATATTAAAATTAAGTATATTTATTATATACTAGCAAAGATTAATAGTATATAATTTATTTTTTATGATAATAATATCCTTTATACAGTTATAAAAAACTTATATTGAAATTTTACTTAACACCCTAATTTCTTTAGTTATGATAATAAGGTAGAATTTTTACCTAATATAAATAGTACCATTTTGCTCATGAACTGTTTGAGCTTACTCGAGTTTGATTACTAAAGCTCGAGCTTGTTTATTAATAAAAACGCAACAGAATTTGGTATCAATCAACACTTCATCTTCTTAAAATATCCTCATTAAATTCAATTTTTTCATCTTAATCACAAATAGTTAGATACCGAAAATACCTCTCATGAGGATTTTTATTCCAAACTGATCCATTTACAAGGTTTTGATATCAAACACGTCCTTAACAAGATTTTGATACTAAAAATATCTTTCATTATATTTTTTATTCCCAACATGTCCTAAACAAGAATTTGATACCAAAAAATATCTCGCATAATTTTCTTTTATTCTCAACATGTCTCGCAAAAAGAATTTAATACCCAAAAACACCATCATGATTTTTTATTCCCAAAAATTTGATACCCAAAATACTCCTCATTATTTTATTATATCCAAGTTGATATTAAAAATACCTTTCATGATTTGTTTCCTGAAGTAATAATTTGATACCAAAATACTCATGATTTTTTTATTCCCAACGCATTCCCGTAACAAGAATGTGATACCCTAAAATACCCCTCATGATTTTGTTTGATACCACGGTATCTTCACAATTTTTTTTTTATACTCAACACGTCCCGTCATAATAATTTGATACCAAAAATACCTCTTAATCAATAAGTTTGCACGTGTCATCCACGTGCACAACCAACTACTAGTATTTAATAAACAAGTCAAGCTTAAGCTTGATTGCCACACTCGTTTAATTAATGAACAAACTTAAACACACCACTAGTCGGCTCGATAACACCTCAATCCTTAGGGAGGCAAAGTACATAAATCAAGAAAGTTAATGGGATTAGGGGGGTCTGGGCAATAGTCCTAGAGTTTTTTTTTTTTAGTAATAGGTCCATCGTGGTTATAAAATTCATTATTTTTGCATTATATCTAATAAATGTCAAGTACAAGAAAAACAAGGCCTCTATGGCAACCCTCAACGATTTCAAGGTGGTCTTAGGGATGGAATTCTTGGAACCAACCAAAGTCATCCGTATGTCATACTTGGGCACCTTAGGCATCATGGATGAAGGAACACCATGCATGATCCCAACTATTATTGTGAAGACTAGTTTGCCTACTTTATCCACCTTGCAATAGAGCTATTATATATATATATATATAATTAACTATATTTTTATATTATGGAAATTGTTTTTTTTCAGGCGCCTTCCAGTGGGTGGAGCGTGCATGTCTCCCTTGCTTGACAAGTGCCCTTTTTAATACCTACTAACCGAGGTTAAGATTCACTCAACCCAAGGTTTGTAAATCTATATACCCTTGGTTTTTAGAAATAAAATTTAACTTTTGAGTTAATAAATCTTAACCAGGGTTAAAAGGGACACACAGACACTCAAATAATCAATCCTTTTATATTATATTTATATAAAAATTACAAAATTTTGAAGGGGCAAATTTTCCACAATTACCTCCTAATTTAGGGGGCCATTATATTCAAAATTTAGATATTATATATTTTTATAAAAATATATATACCTGTAATATAATAAAATAAAATAAAAAGGGGGGGGAGGGGGGTGAATAGAAACAAAATGAGCCTCAAAGGGTAACCTAACAGTTTTCAAGCAGTCTGTCTTAAATCCATTACAAAACAAATTAGCAATTCAACAACCATAACCCTACGATAGCCTTAAGACAGGGTGAGTATCAAGTCGAGCTAAGATTTTTATTGAATGGTGTAACTATTTCAAGGTGTTCAAGCTCGTCTTGGCTATAAACGAGCAAGCTAAACACGAATCGAGTTGGAGGCTCAAGCTTGATTAAAATATAATTTGTTTGATCCGGGATTGTATCTAGGCTTGCCCTTAGTCTTGGGGAGATCTAAAGTTCAAATGTTTGCAAATATTCGGGATAGGGTGCTGTCCAGGCTGAGTAGATGGCATGGCAAGTATCTCAATAAGGCGGGACGGGGGATTCTAATTAAGGCGGTCGTTCAGGCTATTCCAGCATATGCAATGGGTTGTTTTAAGTTGCCAATTGGTCTGTGTACGGAAATTGAGACTAAAGCTGCCTAATTTTGGTGAGCCAAAGATGATAATCAGAAGAGAGCTCATTGAGTTAGTTGGAAAACTATGTGTCAGGGTAAGGCTGTTGGGGGAGCGGGGTTTCGTCATTTGGCCTCATTTAATCTTGCGCTTTTGACAAAGCAGGGATGGAACATTATGAAGAATCTCAATTCTGAATGGGCCCGATTGGTCAAAAGAATGTATTTTCCCCACACCGATTTTCTCCGGGTCAAGGTGGGGCATAGACCTTCTTGGGCATGGAGAAGTCTATTGGCAAGGCTTCAGGTTCTCTTCACAGGGCTTCGATGGGGAGTAGGCTCTGACCATCAAATTAAGGTTTGGGAAGACAGGTGGCTCCCAACTTTACCAAGTTTTAGGCTTCACTCTTCTAGGCCGGGGGATTGCCTTTGGTCTTGGGTGTCTGATTTAATTGATACCAATACATATTCTTGGGATATGGAGCGTCTTTCCTAGGTGCTTAATGAGACCGATATTTTGGCCATTCGCAAGATCTCCATCCCTCATCATTTCCAAGCGGATTATCTGTTATGGCATTATACCAATTCCGGGTTATTCTCGGTTCGCTCGGCTTACCATCATTTTCTCTCTCTCCACCCTATAGGGAAAGCGGCAGCTCCTAGTTCCTCCTCGGCGCAACATGTAGATGGTTGGAGGTTTCTTTGGCAACTCCCCATCCCCCCCAAGGTGGCTTGGTTTGTGTAGAGATGCCTTCATAATGTGGTGGCGGTAAGTGACAACATTACTCGGAAGAATATTCCCGTGGACCCCACTTGTTTGTTTTGTCAACAACAAGAAGAATCGGTTTTGCACTTATTAGTGGAATGCTCTATAGCTCGTGTTGTTTGGTGGGGTTCCCCTTTAGCATGCAGATCAAATTTTAAGGAGTTTTGCTCTTTTGCTGCATGGTAGAGTTTTTGGGTGGATGCTCCTCTTCATAAACCGGCCAAACTGCAAAATATATCTATGATTGCTAGTCTAGTGTGGCACATTTGGAAAGCACGCAACGACCTCAAGTACCGAGTTATTCTTCCCTCCCCATCCTTGATCGTGACTAAGGCTATTCTTTGGTAGAGGAAGCAATTCCGGTGCCGCCCTCTGTTAGGCATGAGCATTTTGGATCTTGGCCTATCGGAGGAGAGGTACACTCTGTCTTTCGACATTTACCTCAGAATTGGATGGTAGTGGCGTCGAATGGTGCTTCTATTTCTAATGGGAGTCAGGTGGGTATAGGGGTGATTGCTAGGAATCATCGGGGCTCTATTTTGGGGGGCAGTTTTCAGGGCCTTTTGGGGGGGTTCTCCTTTCGTTGCTGAAGCTCTTTCACTTCGGGCTGCTATGGACTATGCTTTGGCAAACCATTGGCCGTTGGTTCGGTTTAGTTCTAATGTTAGCATAGTGGTGTCTCAGGTGATTTCGGATCACATTTCGCCCTTAGCTAAAATTGAATCCATTGTAAAAGATATTCAAATCAATATGGCGAGCCTTCAAGGGTACAATGTGATTCATGTTCCTCGTTGTCAGAATGTTTATGCTCATACCCTGGCTGCCAGGGCTTTGCAAATGAGCTTACAAGGGAGATTTCATGTTAGACATTTATCTGCCCAAGAATGTAGGCGCTTCTTCTCTGAAAGAGGCCCCAAGCCTCCATAGGAATTTTGTATATCTCCCTTTAGTTTTTAAATGATATCTCAGTATCAAAAAAAAAAAAAAACACTTTAATGGTACCCTGAATAAGAACAAAATGACCCCAAATGGTGACCTAACAGTTTTCAAGCAATTCGTGTCTTAAATCGATTACCAAACCAGTTAGCCTATTCCGTGTAGGGTCGTTTGTATATCTAACAACCATAACCCTACGATAGCCTTAAGACGGGTGAATATCCAGCCGAGCTAAGATTTTTATTGAACAATGTAACTATTTCAAGGTGTTCAAGCTCAGCTTGGCTATGAACGAGCAAGCTCAACATGGATCGAGTTGGAGCCCAATATGAACCGAGCTCAATCTCGATTAAAATATAATTAGTTTAAAATTTAACACTTTAATGAAGTATTTATACATATTTTATATTTATATATATCATAATTTTTTTTAATAAATATAATATAATTATATATTATCAATTTTTATATTTTATTTTCTTTTCTACAACTACCTCCTATTCCCTATTCTCCATCTAAACACAACCCATTTTTTATTTAATGAAACTAAGTTCACATCTTTGATTTTTATTATGGACTTTGCTATTGAGACTCCCTTAGGGCCGAGACCACCGAGACCGTGCTCTAAGAGCACGGGATTTCAGGTGGGGCCATTTCAGAGCACAGGATTTCAGGTGGGGCCATTTCACATGCTAGGCCTCACTTAAAATCCTGTGCTCTTAGAGCACTGTCTCGGCCCTAAGTGGGTCTCAGAAGCTTTATATATACATATGTCCCTATTAACATAAAGTCACCAACTTATTTTTCTTTTTCCATCACCTCTTTGTTCGTTCTTATCCTTCCAAAATGCAACCCACTGTATTAATTCAAACTTTTTAATTTCTTCCGCCACCTCCTACTCTTATCCTTCCGAAACACAATTACATACTAGGAAGCACGGATACAGATACGGGATACAGGTATGATACGATATGGATACGGAAATACGGCAAAACCTAAAAAAATAGGATACTGGTACGGCTAGGATACGTCTGTAATTAAAAATAATAATAATAATAATACTATATTTTGTATTATAATTACAAAATAACCATTGGTTCAATTCTGTTTATGTATAAAAAAATACCGTGTCCATGTAAAAGTAAAAGAAATAGGGTCATCTCATCATCCACTAAGCAAAAAAGAAAGTCATCCTATCATCATCGACCAAGCAAAATATAAAGAAGACCATGTTCATGCAAAAACAAAAGAGATAAGGTCACACTCCTGGGTCTCCAAAAAACATTTAAGAAAAAATAAAAATAATAGTATCCATGCCGTATCGAAGCCGTATCCGAATTAAAAAACATATTTTTAATTAACAGGATACGTCTCAACCGAATCATATACGTATCCAACCATATCGAAGGCGTATCCATATCCGATACGGGTACGAAGCCTATTTTGAAGTATCCGTGCTTCCTAGATTAAATATTTGATTTTATGAGTGAGTTTATTTGTAGATTTATTGTAATTAATAAGTTATACGTCTTTGATTTTTATTACCTATAACTTATAGAAAAAGTGGACAAAAGTTCTTCTCGTCTCATTTTTGAATTGACATTAATACCCCTCTATCCAAATAAATATTTCTAAAATACTCATGTACTCACCATATGTCTGTATTAACAAACGTAGTCAAATCCTCTACTTTGAGTTGACATTAATACCCCTCTATCCAAATAAATATTTTTAAAATACCCATGCACTCACCATATGTCTGTATTAACAAACGGAGTCAAATCCTCTACGGTGATAACCGGATTTGGCAAATCCGGTTATCACCCCTAGAGATCGCCACTGTCTCCTTTGACACCCCTTAATCATGGGTAAGGTTCACCCACCCATTTTTGTGTTTTTTTTTAAAATACTAATTCTTTTTTTAAAATGAAAAAACTGTTTTTAGATTTTTTTTTAATATTAAAAACAGTTTTTTAATTTTTAAAAAAGAATTAATATTAAAAAAAAAAAACAAAAATGGTTTGGTGAACCCTAAGGGTGGGTGAACCTTACTCACAGTTAAGGGGTGTCAAAAGTGACACGTGGTGACTTCTTGGGGTGATAACCGGATTTGCCAAATCCGGTTATCACCGGAGATGTTTTGGCTACTTAACATAAAGTAATCCATTGGTTCTTATCCTTTCAAAATGCAACCCATCGCATTATTACTTTTTTTTTTTCTCCCACCGCCTCCTATTCGATCTTTATCCTTTTGAAACGCCACCTACATCTTTGATTTTATGAGTTTGCGAATTTGTGAGTTTCACTCTTTGGACACACTTTTAAATTGACTTTTGATGACGCTTGACTTGATTAAATATCATTTGATATAACACTTAAGAGAGTAATTGGCCTTTTGACATTGTTTCCAGATAATGATTTTCCTTATCTCGAGAACATAGATGGTGTAAAACCGTTGGACAACTAATTTTTTTGGAACTATTTAAGAATTGTTTAGTTTTAAATATAATTTTAGTATAACAAAAAAGGTTGATTCTTAATTACAAGAAACATACTTAAAACAAAGAAGATAAGCATGAAAATAGATGAAATATACATGGCATAATATATATTTTTTGATATTTCATAATACTTGTAAATGTTTTAATGAATATAACCAAATTTAATCGGAGTCAAATCCTCTACGGTGATAACCGTATTTGGCAAATCCAGTCATCACACTTTGAGGTGGCCACGTGTCCCCTTTTATACCCCTTAACTGTGGTTTAGATTCACCTACCCTAGGGTTCACCCATCCATCTTTGGTTTTTTTTTAATATTAATTATATATTTTAATATTTAAAAAACCCTATCGAAACAAAATTTTGTAGATGAAATAATTGATGAACAAAATAATTATTTATTTATAATTTGGTATAACTCTCAAGAATCCTCTAATTAACAGTCAGAATTTTCTGAAGTAGAAGATAAGGGCCGAGGCGTGATCTCGATCTTTTTTAAAGGTGTTGATGTAGTTTTTCCTTTCTTCCGGGCTTCGCGTTTAATCGGGTAGAAAGTGATTCTAGAGGAAAACTGACTTCTTTGCAGCTCTCTCTTCTCTATAATGCTTTGATTTCGTTTCTCTAAAGGCTTGATGATTTCTTCTGAATTCTCTTCTTTTTCTTCCTCTGAAATCCTCTTCTGAATTTCTTCCTCTGAATTTCTGAATCCTCCAAATCTCTTGCTTTGGGTCTTATTTATAAACTTTTAGACACGAGGATCTTAAGAGTCTCACTCCATTTAGTGGTTTACGGAGACTTAAAAGGTTTTAATGAGTCTCACCTATTTAGATATAAGGATTCCAAGAGTCCTATTTAATTTAGTGGTTTAAGAGACTTACGAGACTTTGATGAATCTCACCCATTTTTTTGAGTATTGAGTTCATACTCGGGTTTACTGTGTTGACGGATCGACCCATTTGTTGAGTGTATGACCCATTTGAATTTGGACTTGGTTTTGAGTTTATGGACTTTCTATTTCGTGTCAGACCCGAGCCGTATGAGGCTCATGCCTTGTCATTAGGCCTAATTTAAATGTTTAGGGCTTTTAAAAATGATTTTAAGCTCTCTGTATAATTTTACGGGTGTGTAGGAGCCTTTGTGTAAAATTGAGAAATTTTAAGGTTCTACAAACCTTAAAAATAGTTTTTTTAATTTTAAAAAGTAGAATTAATATTTAAAAAAAAAACCAAAAATGGATGGGTGACCCTAGAGGTAGGTGAATTTGAACCATAGTTAAAGGGTATCAAAGGGGACATGTGGCCACCTCAAAGGGTGATAGCTGGATTTGCCAAATCCGGCTATCACCGTAGAGGATTTGACTCCATTTTATACATGCAATATATTTTTTTAATGTAATTTTGTTAATTCTTTTATTCATAATTGAGTATGTTTAACAGTTACCAAATTTATTTAATGAACAAAACTAATTACAAGAATTTATTCTTTTACAGAATGAGAAAATTATCGAATTGATGACAAATGGCTCCTAATTTCTTCACAAGTAAAATGTTATAAAAAAGTCAAAATATTAACTTTCAAGGAAAAGCTACCCCAATTAACTTTTGTGAAAAGTTTCATTAAAAAAATTATTAAAACAAAAACTTACCAATATTACTTATAGTTATAGGGAAGTAGCAGTCGACGGACGGAACGACTTTGGTTATTCCCTTTGCTACGGGTAATAGGAAAAAAACCTTTTCGTCTCTTCATTGATAAGCCCATCCTTCATCGAGATCGGATCGCAGTGGATCACGATTGAATTTGGGGAGAGTTTAATCTCATTCATAGACCAATACGTATCCGTGTTAACCATTATTAAATGTAGTTAAGATTCATTAAATAATATTTAGGTTCAATGATCTAACATTGATTTTTAGAAGAAAAAAAAATTAAAAGTAATTAACTTTAAGAATAGGGGTGTATTGGAGCCAAGCTTAGCCAAGTTTAAGCTTGGCTTCAACATGCTTGAGCTCGGCTTGAACTTGATTCGAGCCGAATGTTTGAGCTTGAGCTCCACTTAAAAAAGCTTGATCAAGCTTAAACTCTATTGTGTGTGTGTTTTAGTTACATGATATCATATAAAAGAAAAAAAATTGGCTTTGTTACCACGTGCGTTAGGTGTATCTCGGGTTTAGTCCCACATCGGTTGGGAAATAGAGTCTGTAGGGGTGTATAAGGGGTCATCAATCCTCCTTAAGACAACCTTTTTGGAGTGGTTGCTTGGATTTACCTTTATGACACCTTAGTAGCTCCCTTAGGTATGGTTGTGAGTGTTTAGAGAGTGTGTTAGTTACATGATATCATTCCAAAAAAAAAAACACTTAGAATTTTATTTGAGTCCCAAGCTGAGGTTGGCTAAGCTTGATAAACAAAATTGTTTTGTTTAATTTTAATAAAAATTTTATTAATAAATTATAACACAAAAAGTAAATACATTTATGTCGGAAAATAAGATTTAAGAGTTACTCTCTATCTAAAGAATAAAGAGTTAGATCAAAGTTTATGCTTAACTTTTTTGCTATTATTATCTCTTTAATTTTTTTATTATAAATTAAAATGATTAAAATCTATAATAAATTTTTTAAAATTATTTTGTATTAATATAAGGAAAGTGATTCTTTGTGCACCCGTGTACGTGCCCACACCCCGCCACATGTCTCGTTTTCTATTTTCTTAATCATGATGAAGTTTTACTTAGAGATTATTATATATATTTTTTAAATTAAGGTTAAATGGATGAACCCTAGGAGTGAGTGAATCTTAACCACAGTTAATTAGTACTAACTACCTTGAGGTTATTTTTCTAAAAACTAAGGTTAGATGGATGAACCCTAAGGATGAGTGAATCTTAACCATAGTTAATGAGTGTTATTAACTTAAAGTTATTTAAAAAAAAAACCAAGATTAGATGAGTGAACCCTAGGGTGGGTGACTATTAACGACAATTCATGAATGAAAAAGGGGTACATTGCATCCCTTTGAAGTGTATGCTTCCGCCTAACGGATTGCGCCCGTGCAAACAATCATTCTCTTTAATTTAAATAATATTACAAAAAATATATTGTGTTTATATATAAATATATATTTCGAGTTGTGTCAAGCTCAAGCCGAACCGGGCCTAAATGAGTTGAGTATGGCTTGAGACTAACTTGTTTAATCATTCAAGTTCAACTAAAACCTTGGCTTGATTCGAACATAAAATACTAACTTGAGCTTGACTTAAACAAATGGAGTGGTGAAGCAACCCTAATTTATAATTTGCAGGATTAAAAGTTTTTAACTACAGTAGTATTTTAAAGTGTTTTTAATATTCTTTTTCTAAAAACCAAAGTAAGTTTTTAATATATTTTTTTTCTAAAAACCAAGGTCAGCTCATTGACCCATAAGGGTTAGTGAATTCAACCATAGTTAATAGGGGTTATAAGAAAGACATGTTTTTTTGACATGGGGTGCAATTGAACTCTCCGTGAGCTCAATCGCGATTGGCTGTGATCGGATCTCTCCGTCATCTATCTACTGACAGAGAAGCTGAACGAAACATCTACAGAAACCCTAAATAAATTCAAGCATGGTGGGCTACAGAGCTTTCCTCACAACACCAGGGTCACATTCAGCTTCCATGAGATTCCTCCTCTTCACACCTTTCGATCTTCGATTGATCTTCATGGAATTGTTAAGGTTCGCTGTACACGCTCGCTGATGCTTCCGTTGCGGTGAATTCGACTTACGCTGGTGCTGCCACGGGTTCGACCGTCACGGCGGTTCAGAAGAGCGGAGGCTGGTTCGGGTTCGGGTTTATCTCGGACGCCATGGAAGTTGATCTGAAGGTAATCATTTACTCAGAGAATTATAAATGTACGTGTTGTTGGTTAATTTCACGAAATTTAATTGGTAGAAAATGAATGCCCCTTTTATCTTCTTCCTGACTAATTCTCGCAATGAATCAGAAGTAAAACTCATTAAATAGGCAGAATTAAATTTGAAGGTACATGACATTTTCCTTTCTTCGTCTGGTCATACACATAGCGAGAAGGAGAAATACATTGAAAAATTGGATTTTGCAGCGAAAGATACCACCATGTTTATCTGCAATGCAAGGATACCATTGTGTGTATTAGATTTCCAGTGTTGGAGAATCTGCAATTGTGCCATATTTTCGTAAGTAATGGTATGCTAGAACACTTGAAAGAGAGCCCTGAAAAATCTGAGGAGTTGGGTAAAATTTCATATGATTCAAATGAGAAGATATAAGTGTTCATTTATATCTGTTTAGTTTTGCCGGCTATCTTTTGATTAAGGTTTTAAACTTTTGTTTTTTGTATAAACTTTGGTCACCTAGGAAGTGAAAACTTTTGGTTTTAGTATTTATTTTTGATTAGGTCGCGATGCCACTGTTAGTCTCATAGATGATAGATGCTAAGATGGCAGGAGTCAACAATTTAGAGAAATTCATGTGTGCGCAAAGCAATGCCTTAAAACCTGGATTGGGTGGTTGAGCCATTCGGTTAATCAAAGTTCAAACTATTTGTCCTTAAGAACACCCTAGATAAATGATGATAATTGTTCTACCCATACGATTGAACCATTTAACCATTCGACTGGTTGATGAATTGCTTATGTTTGTGACAAAAATACAACAATAGTCGCATGTCGGTTCCCAATGTGCTTTTCAGCTATTATGATAAAAAAAAATCTCATAAATCACTTAAAAGAACTTAGGGCAGTAAAAAAATAACTCCTAGGTATATAAAGAAAAAATGATTCGAGAGAACAAGAGGGATATGGTTCCAAAGAGAGAAATTGAGAAATCTGGCAACCAAAGATCAATAATTAGGCTAAATAAGTGTTATGTGTATCTCCAAGCGGAAGAGTTTGTGGACCATTGCTCGCGAGGCTCTATGGGTGGTTCTCCTGAGCGTCACATCATGGATAATTTGGAAAGAGAGGAACCTTAGAGTCTTTAACGACGCCTTATCGTCTCGTTCTTGCATTTGTGCTCACATTCCGGGGGTTCTGTAGTGCAGGGGAAGAGCTTAGGGAGGTGCTAGATTGACCATTGTGCTTTTGGCGAAAGAGGGATAGCAAGTCAGGCGTGTTCTTTGGGAGTTTTGAGTTTATGTGCTTGTAAAGTTTTTCTCCTTCTTTTGCCCTCTTGTACTAGATCATCTTGATCATCCTCATTAATATATCCTCTTGATTACCGATAAAAAAAATTCAAGTTGAGGGTTTGAAGAGAGAGAGAGATTATATATATATTGTTATAACCAATTCAACAAATATGTAAAAATAGAGAAAACGGAATCCAAGCAATCACACACTAGAGACAACGATTTACGTGGTTTGGCAAAATGTCTACGTCCACAGGAGAAAAACGATAAGGATCTACTAAGAATAAAGGAGATTATAGTGGGTATAAGCTCTCTCGAAACCCTAGAATAACCTCTTTAATCGCAGCCTCCAAGAAAACTCCTTATATAGCTAGGGTTACAACATAAGAGACATTTCGGCCCATTAATCGGGTCAACACCGGATCATCAAGAATCCGAGTAAGATCCATGACAACTTCCCAACAAACCCATTTGCTAAATTTAAGCCATACACAACATATATATATATATATATATCACATCATTTGGTTGGACCAAGTTAGCCCAAATGGCCAAAAGTTTGACTGAGAATCATCCCCTTTTATGAACCATCTAGGTTTAAAAGCATTAGCACAAAGATAGGGCATTATGATTGTAAAAGCAGGGTAGTGTTTCCTCGTGCCAAAGGGTCAAAAGCTTCATATCCACCTTACGAAGAGAGTCAACTCAACCATCCATTGTGGCTCAGCCACTAAATGAGGGCCTCGGATTGTCTCTGGCAAAGCCAGAAACCCCTCTCAGGGTTCCATACATTGTGCGACAGTTGGCGTAAATATGGGGAGAAGTCATTTTATTTTCTCCCCATGATTTTGACTTCTCCCCATTTGATATCTCTTCCCCTTATTCTCATACACTTATCGCCACATATCTTATTATGTGTGGGAAAGTCAAAATCATGGGCCACATGATTTTGACTTCTCCACCACTTGTCCCCTATTCTATGGAACCCCGAGACAAGCCCTTTCTGGCTTCACCAAAGACAATCCAAAGCCCTAAAGGAGTATTCCCCAGATGGACTTGGAGGCAGGCCTAGTGTTATGGTGCCCTATTAGTAGGTCTCCTTAAGTCAGGGTGCACTTAAGGACAGCTGAAAGTAAATGGACTGCCAGCACTGTACAGTAGGACTCATTTGGAAGCTGAATGTGGCTTTGGCCTTAAGTGTGCAGTATAAGTGCATGGCCAGTCATACTTGACTGAGTGGGGTATCTCGGAGTTTGGCATAGCATAAGCCAGACCCACAGTCGCAATATGAAAGAGTTGGGGGACGATGCTGGGTACAAATGACAATGGGTCAACTAAGTGTCTTGATTGCACTACGGACCTACTGTTTCTTGTGTTGACGCTAAGTGTGGCGCAAATGATCGTGCTGTGAGCTGTTGTCCCCTTAAAACTTTGTTGGTGAAGCCTCAAGGCTCCAGGACTATCTAAATAACTAGAAATTCATGGCATGTTTATTTTCTTGCGAGATATCTTTATTTTTAATGAAATAATAAAAAGGAGAAAGCAAAAAGGCCGCTCGCTCTTACAGGCAATGGCTATGATGCCTGACCAAGCCTCGGTTTCTGGTACAGGTACCCTTTTGTTGAAGGTCGTTCGAGCTTTTCCTGGGAGTATGGCATGGGTTACTTCAGCGCCGTAGCGCCTGGTACTCGGACATTGGCTCGAGGCATTTTCTCTACCCCTTCTTACCCTGAAAAAAAAGGTCACCTTGCGTCCTTGAACCGATAACCATCTTTCGGCTGACCTAGCCTCATTTGTTGGTAGCTTGGAGGATTAGAAGTATGATTATTGCTTTCCAATTGGCTGTTTTTGCATTAATTGCTACTTCATCAATCTTACTAATTAGTGTACCCGTTGTATTTGCTTCTCCTAATGGTTGGTCAAGTAACAAAAAATGTTGTATTTTCCGGTACATCATTATGGATTGGATTAGTCTTTCTAGTGGGTATCCTTAATTCTCTCATTTCTTGAACCTATTCAGTATTTTCCGGATCAAAAAACGAAATGACCCCTCCCCCGAATTCATTTTCTTGCAAGATATCTTTATTTTCTTGCAAAAAAATAATTTTTCGCTCCTCTTTCTAGAACTTGAAGCATATTATTGAAGATATTTTAACACAGACTACGTATATCATAGCCTTGAATGGAAGGTGTGCAAACTTGAAAATGTGGGAGAAAGAACTGCATTTATCATCCAAAGGCTTATTGAACCAGCTGGATTTTCAATTAAATTCCATCCTTCTACAAGCACAATACCCCAGAAATCAAGTTCAATACTATTGAGTATTGACCAACATCAACTGCAAAGAAACACCACCACTATCTTCTCTGCTCACTACGCAGAACAAGTGTATTGATCCATTCACGGCTTAGATGGTGTGCGTCGATGTCCAACTGGATTGGGTCCGGATGGGACCTTATGGATCTTGTTCTCTTCAACCTGCTTTCTAGATTTCTCCTTCTCATGCATACAAGAAGAGTTAAGGTATAAGCTACTTGCACTTACTGAAATGAAGATATGGAAGATTGATAGAAATGTATGACTTATAATTAAAAACAGTCTCATGATACTCACCAAAGTAGCCAAAACATATTGGGTGGCCAAGCGTGATCTCGGTTCTGCAGGTCCAAACTTGAAATCAACTATGGACAGCATGGAGAAGGTAAGATTCATCAGAACTTCGAGTTCATAAAACTAAAGTAGAGTATTTTTACTCGTTTTCACTTCTTTCTTGTGATAGTATATAGTTCATACTCAAAAGTTGTACTTGAGCTAACATGTACCATGCAGTTAATATGGAGGGAAGGGTAGTGAGTAGTGACTTGCCTGATTCTATAGCTTGAACCATGGTAGGAGTGGAGTAATAGTATTCATGAGAAGCTGCAAGGAGGAGGCATGCCAATAGAAGATGGATTAGAGTCTGTTGTCTCTTCATCTTATGCATGAGCATCTGCATGGTGGAAGTGATTAGAGAAGTGGGGGTGTGGGTGCTTTTCAAGCATGAAGAAGCATTTTCAACTGTGATTCATGTGTTCGGGGAATCATAGCTTAACTGGAAAAGTATGGAATGTTTGCTAAAGGTGTTTTGGAATCCTATGCCATACAGATTGAAATTGATACTATTAGGAATGTGAGTTGACTTCTCGTCAGCTATCATTGTACCCATGATAAAGTCATCAGCTCTTGCATGCATTTTGATCTTTCGGGTGCCTAAACCATGCTTTACATTAGATGTGTTGGCATGGAATGTCGGGATGGGACCCACCCGTCATGATTTTAAACCACCATTTTGCTATTTATTAGTATGCCAATGACAATTGGATATGTGAGTTATTGATCTTAAAAAAATGGAATATTGTACTTCTATCTTTATTCATTTTTAACTTAGTTTGTACAACTCATACAGAAAAATATCCCCGAAATGCATTATAAGAAATAGAGATTGCTAACATAGTTAAACAGAGTTTTAGTTCATATATACTTCTCTCACAATCATAGATTTCTTTTTCACGTTTATTTCTACTCCAAAATTCACATGGTATCAGCGAAATGTAATGGTTCGGGGCTGGCATTACACACTCAAGTACTGGTATTCTAATGCTTGCCATATATAACATATAGGCCGATGGTGTTCTCTTTATAAAGATATACTGAACAGAAGTAGCAGACTGAACTCCCCGCTCGAGTGAGAGGAACACTTAGCTTGAGTTGGTCAGGTGCTGTGACCAAGGAGAGGTGCACCATAAAATATAGTAAGACTATGGTACATTAGATGGTGCTTACCCAAGGAAAGCTGATCAAAGGATTTCAATGAAAATATTAGAAGGGTCATTTATGGTTTTTTTCTTATAGACTCTTTAAGTATGTTTATAATTGACTAGCAATTCACAAGTGCTACACATTACATCTCCCAGATCTTTTAAGAAATGCCTTATCTGCAGGGGTTTGGAGTGTTCTCTCTCATCATTTAGAAAATTTGACCACAGCGGGACGCCACTTATAATGGAGGAGACCCTTATCAACATGGTAATGATACCGCATGCCACGTTTACCCTAATGGGACAACTTATGATAATAGAATGATAGCTGTTAAATAGAGATTGTCTGCCTGGAATTCGATTTGTAGGTTATTAGGCATTGATTGCTTGCTTTTTTCAGGATTTGGAGTATGCTGGTTGGCTGCTTTTGATGCTTGTTATGCTTTGTGGTTGAGGTTCCTCTACCCTTTGATATTTCCTTGTTGAAACCAAATTTAAAAAAAAAAATCATTTCAAGGCTCCATTAGTGTTGTAATTGCATAATGTGTCAGTTCATCCACAAACTAGGATTGAAAGCTAGAAGGTACATAGTGGAAGTATTATCTATGATAATGGTGTACTTTATTAAACAACGGTGACCGGATAACTGAATGGCAATGCTACTACTCTTTTATAGCATATTGTTAGTTGTAACAATGTTAGGGTTTGAAGGGTATTTCAAGTTTAATGATTAGAATACATACTACATTTCTGATTGGATAATACTGTTTAAGAATGGATATTATAAGGGAGCTCTGGGTGAGAGCTATCTAGTGGATCCTATTTTGCTAGAGGCCATTGTATACAGTATCTGTTTTTAGCTTCTGAGAAATTACATACCAAAAGCTTATATTTCCTTCAAAAATGTTGAGGGCATCTATAATTTTAGGCTGCTGGAAAGAAAATGCTACCCCATCTTTGTTTTTCCCCTTTGTTCTAGACTATTGGAGGTCTTAATGCCAGAATCAGGTGGCTAAGATCATCCACCAGAATCAGGGGATACACACCAGGGCTTTGTCCCAATGGTAATGTATCCCTTGCTTTGGGGGGAGGTACCGGGTTTCATTCCCGAGAGAGTGGGAGTTTGTCTATATTCTCCACTCTCCCACTAACTGAACAGATACTAACACCTAACCGACGTTGCGGCCTAAACGTAATTCTCGAACCAAAAAAAAAAAATCATTCATATGCTAATTTAATCTTGTCAGAGATTGGTAATTTAATCTTGTCAGAGATTGGTGAAGGGGTAGGGGAAAAAGTACTCTTAGGATACATTCATTTGGCGAGAAAGTGGGTGAAAGAAAAGAAATTAAATTAAATTTTCTCTCAAGATAACCATCAAAAGATGGAAGAAGTTTTTGGGAGAAAATTTGTCACTATTGAGAAAGTGCAAGAAAATTAAATTGTGTTTCATGCACACCAAACACAAGAAAAGTAAAAGAAAGCTCACTTTTCTTAATGTCTCTCACTTTCTCGCCAAACCAACACACCCTTAAAAGGACCCTTCATGGGGTACCATCCGGAGATTCTTAAGTAAATTAGTATGATCAATTGATTACAACCATATGATCTATTCTACTCTTTTGAATCGTTAAGATGTCTGAAGAACCATATCTTCTAGCTTGAAAGCCTAAATAGCTTCACACACCCCAGTGGTTCTAGTGATAAAAAGTGTCCCCCGAGAGGAAGACTTGGGTTTGATTTTGAGTAAAGCCCCGATTTACTAATCTACTCATATTCTAACAAGTGTTCAGCCAACAAATAGTAATGTTTTTGGTTTAGGGCTCGAGAACTGACGGGGGAAAGAAAAATAATAAAAGAAAATTTTCAAATTTAAAAATAATATTTTGTTTCTTCATTTTTCTTCCTACAGCAAAAGCTAACCAAATGAAGTTTGGCGAGAAAGTGGGTAAAAGAAAAGAAAAAGAAAAAAAATGTAAATTTTCTTACAAAATAACCATCAAAAGATGGATGACATTTTTGAGAGAAAGTTTGTCATTATTAAGAACTAGCGGGTGGCACATTCGATCCACGTGAGAGCGAGGGGAAAGAGTTAACAATAGTTAATAAAAATTCAAAGGGACATGTGTTAACCCGCAGGTGCGATTGAACTCGCTAGTGGCACGTGCGATGCACGTGAGAGTGAGGGGAAGGAGTTAACCATAGTTAATATGAGTTAAAAGGGACACGTGTTAATCCACAGGTGTGATTAAACTCTCTCGTGATTGGCTGTGATTCTAAATAGATAGATGAGCAACAGATAGTTTGAGAATTAAAGTAAAACATTAAATCAAAGGCAAGGGGTAGTTTGGGAATTAAAGTAAAATATTAAATCAACCTTTTGTTTTTATATAAGGGTAGTTTGGGAATTTCAAAAAAATCATCAACGCATGCCTATCACATTATAATAGTAAAGAAATGCAAGAAAATGAAAGTGTTTTTCTTGTAAATCAAACGCAAGCAAAGTGCAAGAAAACTTTCTTTTCTTTAGAGGCCGTTTGGATACACTTCCGTTTTTCTGTTTTTATTTTTTGTTTTTAAAAATTAGAAACAACTTTTTGCTTTCAATATTTTTTAATAGGATAGGAAACACTTTTGGTATTAGTAACGGTTACTTATTTTTTAAAAAGAAAAACAAAAAAATACGTTTGGTAAATATGATTAAATAATTTCAATTTATAATGGTGGTAGTGTTGAGTGATGGCGGTCGGTGTAGTGTGGTAGTGAGTGTTGGCGATGGTTGTGGTGGTGGTGATGGTTGCGGTGGCGGTGGTGATGGTGGCAATTGTGATGGTGGCATTGGTGGTGGTGGCGGTGGCGGTGGTGATGGTGGTGTGGTGGCGGTAGCGGTGGCGGTGGTGGTGGTGATGGTGGCATTGGTGGTTGTGGTGGTGATGGTGGCAATGGCGGTGATGGTGATGGTGGCGGTGGTGGTGGTGATGGTGGCATTGGTGGTGATGGTGGTGAATGATGACGGTGGGTGTAGTGGTGGTGAGTGCCGGTGATGGTGGCAGTGGTGGTGGTGATGGTGGCATTGGTGGTGGTGGTGTAGTATTGTGGTAGTGGTGATTGTGGTGGTGATGGTTATATTGCGGTGGTGGGTGGTGGTGGCGGTGGAGGTGATGGTGGGTGGTGAATAGTGAGTAGTGGTAGTGGTGGTGGTGGTAGTAGTATTATGGTGGTGGTGAATGGTGGTGGTGGTGATGAGTGGTGATAGCTGGTTTGTGTTTTCTATATTTGTTTTTTGTTTTCAAGAGCAAAGGTAGTAGAAAATTTTTGTTTTCTTGGTTTTTAAAAATTTTGTTACTAATTTTTAAAAACAAAAAACAGAAAAAAAAAAAAAAAACATATTTTATGTAAAAATTTTCAAATTTTTATTTTTAAAAACAAGAAATAGAAAAAATGAAGTGCAACCAAATTACTTTCTCTCACGTTCTCGCCAAACAAACACTAGATAGGTCAAGTGATCAACCGTTTAGGCCTCCTGTAAGCCTAGTTACTGGGCAGATCAAACATATGACTTTACATATGCTAAGTTTGGGCCGAGCCCGTGTTAGCCCAATAAATGGATTCCAGTTGTATTCCACGATTGAACCTACCCAAATCAGAATTGCATCATAGGTTTATAACCACAAATAAATGCTTATAAAATTCTCGTTTTGTTCTTAGCACAATCCGTTTTTCTATACTCTTGAATTTTTTTTTTTTTACGAATGACTTCGTATTTGAGATGTATAAAAGGTAAACTAATTGTGCTCCATGCTCGAACCCCAGCAAAACGGATGCCATCTCGTGAATTTCTCCTTTCTCTACAAAGAGGAAAAATATTTAATCTATAATTTTCACATACATATTACCCGGGGCGGAATCAGGATCCTGCAGGGCTAACAATGGGGTCCGAATTTTTTTTTAGGGGCCAAGCATTGATTATCTCAGAAGCTTAGGAAGGCTAGAGCCCCGTCCCCCTCCGGCTCTGCCCCTCTCCCAAGCTACATCCCTAGTAATATTATAGGATTTGTTTTTTTTAAAAAAAATTTCAGGGGGGCTTCAGCCCCTGGAACCCATGTGGTTCCGCCCCTGCATATTAGTATATTACCCACAATAGAAGGTGCCCTAGTTAGGGCACAATTTTACCTACTAGCCTTAGATAAAGGCCGTACAGCAAATGTGCTCGGGGCTCCATAGTATTTATCTATTGATATTAGAAATGATCTTTTATTTTTTGGGAAGATATTAGAAATGATCTCATTTTCGTTTCAAAGTCGCCATTGACTAAATCGTGGAATTGGTTGCCGTGAGACTATAGTGTCACTGCTTCAACCTTTGTTATTTTTTCGCAAAACGACATCGAAACCAAATCTTTTGCAGATTTATTGTGGGAATCACATCAAATTGAGCCAAGTATCCCATTATTTGGATATTTTGGGAGAAGGATTAGGTGGGTAATAATATACTGAGTAGGGGGGAGGGGGGGCATAGGTGTTTTTTTTTTACAAAGATCAAGTTCGTGAGCATCTCATTCGTTATGTTTCGAACATATTTTACAAGTACTATTTTTCATTATTTACACGAAGAGGTGTCCATTTACCCTATGACTATGACATATTAATAAATATAGTATAAATAGAACTAAAAATAAATAAAAATTAGTGGAACAGTTAAGGTTGTAAACGGATGCGGATATTATCCGAATCTGTTTAGTCGGATAATTATCCGGCAGAGCGGATTCGAATAGTAAAATATTATCCATTTATAATAGGATACGGATTCAGATACTATTATATCCAATCCGATAAATATCCGTCTGATTATATAATATATATAAATAATATATTTTAAATTTATAAAATTAATATAACCATTAAAGTATGTTTTTTTTTATAAAAATTATGTATTTTTTAAATATTAATTTATATTTTAATTTTTTTTTAAAAATTAATCGAATAATTCAAATACTATCCGAATCCGGATATTTTAATCGGAGTCGGATACGGATATCATATTTCACTATCTGCCGGATATCTATTTGGATTCGGATATCCGGATATATAATCGGATACGAATTCGGATATACCAATATCCGTTCCGTTTACAGCCCTAGGGGCAGTTGCTCCCATTACTGGGGTCGGATTTGATCTGGCTCTCGTTGGACCAAAATCATCCGGCCTTGGTTCATTCTCCGACGTGTAGCGATAAAAAAAGGAGAATATATCAAATGGAGAGAAGTCAAAAAAACAGGGGAGAAAATAAAATAACTTTTCTCATTTTTATCGCCACATGTCGGAGGATGAATCTAAGCCGGATGTTTTTGGTCTGATGAGAGCCAAATCAAATTTGATTGCCCCATTACCCTATATCTATGCCCTATTAAATAATTAAATAATACAACACAATTTTTTTTCAAAAGGTCAGGGGCTCCACACTAGGGCAGTTACCTACTTCCTTCATGATTATGTCATGTTAAATAATTATATTACGTAGTATAAAATATTTTTTTTTCAAAAGTTTGGAGGAGGGTGGTGCAACTGCCTTCTTTTCTCATGGTTTGCCCTATTAAAATATAATTCTTTTTTTTTTGTGCGTGTTTTCCAAAAGTTCAGGAGCCAAGTGCCCCAAGGTTGACACAATACATTGAAACCATATGGTGCTTTCTCATTTTGTTGATCTCTAAATTTTTCAATAAGAGTACATGCAAATTAAAAAAAAAAATCACGAAAAACTTTGTTCCATTAACACTTCTCATTATTTGTATGTTTTCCCAGTGGGTGACATAAAATTACAATGTAGAAGATGAAATATAGTAAGAACATTTGAAGTCTTGCAATCAAATATGAAGGGGGAGTGCTAGACTTAGATTTAGGTTTAGAAGCCCATTATTAGCAAAACGACAAAGGTTTTAGAAGCCCATTATTAGCAAAACGACAAAGATTATGGAGTAGAACTTATATCCTAAGTGTTCTTCGTTTTACCAAAAATGTGTGTTAGGCCCGTTGCATCCAAGGCCAGCAAAATCCATTATGAAATGGATATGTTGAGTAAATTGTGAAAACTTGTGTAGCCGACCCAAATAATTAGGCTAAGGGGCTAGTAAAATAATGAATTCTATTAGGTTTTTGAGTATCTATTACATTATTTTATGTTATTTGATTACTTGTAAGGCAAATGACTTTCTCAAACCAATCAAAGGAAATTATGTATTATTATAATTTATAAACAGTTTTTATTTTTGTCTTTAAATTTTTTTGTATTGATCAACATTTCTTAATAAGTGAATGTTAATAAATAAATAAATAAATAAATAATTAAGAAAATGCTAACCAATGTTGTTTTTACTTTTTTAGCAATTCAATAGTAGAGTTACCGACTACCAGATCACCTTTGAGTTGTCTCATGTGGATTATTCCCCAACCCACCATATGTGCGTTGATTTTTTTTACCTTTGGTAATCAGAATTTAGTGATGTTCAAAAGTTTATTTTATCCTTTATTTTGTGAACAAACACCCCCCCCCCCCCCCCCCCCCCCCCCCCTCTCAAAGGAAGGGATATTGGGAGGTGTACACAAGTCTTCCATTCAATTTCTTTTCTCCTTGATTAATATATCTCGTAACATTTTTTATTTAGGCCTCTCCAAACTTCTCACATGTATTTTAACTCTTTTTAACTGTAATCAAGATTCATTAACCATACAGATTAAAGTATCTATCCTTAATTTTTTTTTAAATAAAAATAACTGTAAGGATCAAAACTTCTTAATCCGAGTTAAAAGGTGTTAAGAGGCTAAGCCAGAATAAATTCGGTCTCCTCGTCTTTTAGGTTGATTAAGAGCTAAGGGGTAAAAACTTTCACATTACATTCATGGTCCATTCTCAAAAAATGTGCCACGTGTTGAGTTTCTAATGGGAGCCATATCAGAACATCTATCGAGTGTCACCCAATGAAATATATATATAACAAATCGATCACGATCGAGTCATCTGTTGTATGAGGCCAATGTCTTGGGACCCTCAATGGTGGATTCAATGAAGCACTTTCCCAAAAAGAGTAAAGTTATTTCCCTCTATCCACTCTACAAAACATTTGATTCTTTTTAGGTGCGTACGTTTGGCGAGAACGTGATAGAAAATAAAAGAAAATTAAGTCTTTTTTTTTTTTGTTCACTTTTCTCGTGATTGGTACGTAAAAAAACACATTTTTATTTTCTTTTCTTAAATATTTTCATAGTGACAAGTTTTCTCCCAAATCTTTTGATGATTACTTTGATAGAAAATTTAAGTTTATATTATTTTCTTTTTCTTTCAAACTAACACACCTTCGAGTAGAATATTTACGTCACTTCAAATTTTTTTAAAAAAAGTAGAGAGACTCAAATATCCTTTTGAGTGGGAGGGAAAATTGGGAATTTATAAAAATCCCACCCGTAGCATCACACGTACGTAATATCAAACTTGCCAAAGTAACTTAAATAAAAGAGTGATTTGGGAAATGGTGGTGATGGGCGAACCACACTATTTGATAGTTAAATTTAGAGATTTTGATATTACATTGATTTGTCAAAGATATATAACCATTGTTCCTAGCATAGATCATGATCATGATTTTTCTCTCTTAAAAGTTAGGTGTACACATACAATGGAAGCTCTATCACCTCAGCTTTGTTATCACTACGAATCTTAATTGTGCAATCAATAATTTATAGTTATACAATTTAGAGGTTCTTTTTTTATATTTGGTGTGTAGTAGTAATTTAATGAAGTTAATAGGGTGCAATCATTAATTTTTAATAATGGGATGCAAGTCATCAAATTGTGGGGTGCGCTTAGCAGCACCCTTTGGGAAAATACCAAAAAAAAGTGGTGAAATATGAAACATTTTGCTATTTTTCAACTTTGGACAATCACAACATTTGAAGTTAAAAGATGTAATCATCCGCATTACTTTCGTGCGTATTTATAAAATTTAGAGGCTTTTTTTTTAGTGTGTACTAGTAATTTTAGGAATTTAATAGTGCGCAATCATTAATTTTTAATAATGACGTGTAGTCAGCAAATTGTGGGGTGCGCTTAGCAGCATCCTTTGGGAAAATACAGAAAGAAAAAGTGGTAGAATTTAAAACATTTCATTATATATCATCTTTGGATGATCACAGCATTTAAAGTTAAAAGATGTAATAATCCACATTACTTGGTGTGTAGTTATACAATTTAGAGTTTTTTTAAAAATTATTTTTTTATGTGTACTAGTATTTTTATGAATTTAATAGTTTACTGTCATTAATTTTTAATAATAGGGTGCAGTCATCAAATTGTGGGGTGCACTTAGCAGCACCCTTTGAAAAAAATACAAAAACAAAAAGGAGAAAATACATTTACACCCCTGAAGTTTGACGAAAATTCACATAGACCCCTCAAGTTTCAGAAAATACATTAGGTACTCATACTTTTCAAAATAATGACACTTACACCACTTTCATCAGTTGACCGTTAGTCAACTAACGTTTTATTAGACTGAGCTCCTTAGCCCTCGCTACACTGCTATACAGCTTTTCCGCTATCCTGTGAAGCCGCTATACAACTAAACTGCATTAGTCCAGCTAGTCCACCATACAGTTGTGCCGCTTTTCCAATAGCCCATGTGAAAGAGCCTTCTTTTGAAGCATGCGTGGTAGGTGGTTCAGGTAGCTCAAAGAATCCGTTGCGCTAATGCCGAACTGAAGCTTGCCTTCTTTTTTACTTCATTTATTTCAAGTCAAAGTGCTTTAAGAGATTTAGCAGGGCTATGGTAGAGATTGGGTTCAGACGGTGCCATGCAGACTACTCCGTGTTCATCAAACAAAGGGCCGAAGGAATAACAGTTCTTCTAGTGTATGTGGAAGATATTCTCCTTACTGGTGATGATGGGAAATCCATCAAGGAATTAAAGGCATACCTGGGTCAAGTTTTTGACATCAAAGATCTTGAGAACTAAGAGACTAATTGGATATTGAAGTTGCTCGATCTAAACGTGGCATTTATATCTCTCAGAGGAAGTACATTCTTGATCTTCTTCGGGAAACATGAAAACTTGGTGCGAAATCTATAGATTCGCCTATTGAGGTTCATCATCGTCTCAGCACTGAAGAAAGGGAACAAATCCTAGAGCGTATAAGAGGTTAGTTGGGAAGTTAATCGATCTCAATATTACGAGACCGAACCTTACCTACGATGTTGGTGTAGTGAGCCAATTCATACATACACCATCAGTTCCTCATTTAGAAGTAGTTCATCAGATTCTTTGGTATCTCAAGGAATCTCCTAGTAAAGGGATCGTATATGATAACTATGGTCATTTGTAACTATCTGCTTATTTTGATGAGGACTGAGCTGGCTCACATATCGATAGGCGCTCCACTACTGGGTACTGTACTCTTGTTAGAGGTAACCTAATCATGTTACAAAGCAAAAAATAAATCTGATTTGATTATTTGGATTTAGCGAAGTACATGAATAAGTGAAAATGAAAATGGAAAAGATTCTATAATAAACAATCAGATGATTCATAAATCATTCATTCAAATTAGATACATGGATTGGACAAATTATTCACTAACGGAAAAAAAAATTAAAAAAATGAAGGATCTGGTTGTTAGGACAAGCACAATCAGAAATAAAATAGAAAGAATCACAAAAGACGAGAAAAATATTTCCAGAATAGTGATGTCATGTGATAAAGTGGTATAAACTATCAAAAATTCTCTCATTTTCCACTTTTCTCATATAGGAAATTGCACTCTTATTTTTAAATTAAGCCAAATCCTCTACGATAACTGGATTTGACAAATCCGGTTATCACCCCTTGAAGTAGCCACGTGTCCCTTTTGACACCCCTTAACTGTGGTTAAGATTCACCCACCCTTAGGGTTCACTCACTCATTGACGTGTCCATTTTCTACCATATTAATTCTTTTTTTAAAATTAAAAAAACTGTTTTGAAGGCTTTTGTAATATTAAAATATTTAACAAAAGAAATAATATTTAAAAAAAAAAAAAAAGGATGGGCGGGTGAACCCTAGTGGTGGGTGAATCTAACCCCATTTAAGGGGTGTCAAAAAAGACACGTGAGTACCTCAAAGAGTGATAACCTTAGAGGATTTGAGAATTTAAAAAGAACTCAAATCCTCTATGGTTATCAACCCTTGAGGTAGCCACGTGTCCCTTTTAACACCCCTTAACTGTGGTTAAGATTCACCCACCCCTAGGGTTCACTCACCCATCCACGTGTCTCTTTTTTACCATATTATTTTTTTTTTAATTAAAAAATAATTTTTAAGGCTTTTTAATATTAAAATATTAAAAAAAGAATTAATATTTTTTTAAAAAATAGATTAATTTTCATGTGGAGCTCTGCATCATGCGGAACTCCCTTTTTACACACCACACCCGGGTGGCAAATGTGTGATAATTACACATTTGCCACCCGGTTGTGTAAAAAGGGAGCTCCACATGATGCAGAGCTTTGCTTTATATTTAAACTGAAAAAAAAAAAAAACAAGGATGGGCGGGTGAACCCTAGGGGTGGGTGAATCTAACCCCATTTAAGGGGTGTCAAAAAGGACACGTGGCTACCTCAAGGGGTGATAACCGTAGAGGATTTGAGAAATTTTTAATTTCTCAAATCCTCTACGGTTATCACCCCTTGAGGTAGCCACGTGTCCTTTTTTTGAAAATTTTTTATAGTAGATGGAAGATCAGTGCTTAGTAGTTTAGTACGGGTACTAACCTATCAGGATGGATATCTCAACTTAAGCACACTTCAGGGGATTGAGACATGGAAGGACAGTGTGATCAAAGGATGCACACACCAATGTGACAAGCCTTCCTTCCCGCCACATGTCCTTTTTGATCCCCCTTAAATGGGGTTAGATTCACCCACCTCTAGGGTTCACCCGCCCATCATTGGTTTCTTTGGAAAAAAATATTAATTATTTTTAAAAATATTTTAATACTAAAAAAGCCTTTAAAAACAGTTTTTTAATTTAAAAAATAATTAATATGGTAGAAAAGGGGCACATGGATGGGTGAATGAATCCTAGGGTGAGTGAATCTTAACCACAGTTAAGGGGTGTTAAAAGGGACATGTCAAGGGGTGACAACCGGACGATTATCACCGTAGAGGATTTGACTTAATTTAAAAATGAGTGGGCATTTCGTATATGAGAAAAGTGAAAAATGAGTGTATTTTTGATAGTTTATACCACTTTAATTATCACATGACATCACTATTCTGTCAATTGACTAACGGTCAATTGATGGAAGGGGTGCAAGTGTCATTATTTTGAAAAGTAAGGTTACCTAATGTAATTTCTAAAACCTGAGGGGGTCTATGTATATTTTCATCAAACCTCAAGAGGTGTAAATGTATTTTCTCCCGACAAAAAATTGTAAAATAAGAAACATTTCACTGTTTTTCATCTTTGGATTATCACAACATTTGAAGTTAAATCATCCGCATTACTTTGACTTTTGTGCGTAGTTATAAAATTTAGAGGTTTTTATTTTTTATTTTTGGTGTATATTAATAATTTTATGAATTTAATAGTGTTTAGTTACCAATTTTTAATAATGGGGTCCAATTATCAAATTATGGGGTGCACTTAACAGCACCCTTTGGGAAAAGGAGTCAAATCCTCTACGGTGATAACCGGATTTCGGTTATCACCCCTAGAGGTCACCACGTGTCTCCTTTGACACCCTTTAACCATGGGTAAGATTCACTCATGCTTTAGGGTTCACCCATCCATCATTGGTTTTTATAAAAAAAAATATTAATTCTTTTTTTAAAATAAAAAAAACATTTTTTAGAGTTTTTTTTAATATTAAAAACAGTTTTTTAATTTTTTAAAAAATTAATATTAGAAAAAAAAACTGAGTGGGTGAACCTTACCCACGGTTAAGGGGTGCCCAAGGAGACACGTGGCGACCTCTAGGGATGATAACCGGATTTGTCAAATCCGGTTAGATGATTTGGCTCTCTGGGAAAATAGTCAAAATACAAAAACAAAAAGTGATACAACACAAAGCATCGCACGTGGGAACGGCATATACTATGTAGGTAACAGGGAGGGAGAGAGAGGGAGAGAGGGAGAGAGAGAGAGAGAGAGAGGGAGGGAGATGCAACTCCTGATCAGAGGTCTCGTATTATGGCCATCTGTAAGTAGATAGAAGAGCGTGGGCTTTCAAGGCAGTACGGCGTTCTGCGGTTCTCTATATCTCTCTGTAATGGCTTCAGCGACTCAAGCCAGCCTTCTCCTTCAGAAACAGCTGAAAGGTTAGGATCGGATTCTGTTTTTTTTCCTCAATCGTTTCCCTGATTCGTTCTACTTCATGGGTTTTGTTTGAATCAAAATGGGTTATTAATGGATCGGTGTTCTTCTGTGTAGATCTTTGTAAAAATCCGGTTGATGGGTTCTCGGCTGGTTTGGTTGACGAGAAAAATATATTTGAATGGAGCGTCACGATTATTGGACCTCCTGATACTCTTTAGTGAGTATTCTATTCGTTATTAGTTTAAAGGTTGAATCTTTTGCATTTATGATTCTATTTTAGAGTTTTTGATTTATGTGCTTGATGCTTAGGTTTGATTTGATTGGATGAAGGGATTTAGATTTTGGTCCCGTTCATAGTTTTGTTTTTTGATTGGGGTTGATTTTGTAAGTTGGGTATGATTTAATTGGTGATTATAGTTAGTCTTGGGTAGGATGTGGTTGTTTTAGCCTTTAGGATTGTTGAGGTTTAGTCTAATCTAGAGAGTGATGCTCTTGTTTCAAATTATAAAAAGTCTTCTGTTTTGGGTACAAGAGATTATTGAACATTTCCCCTCCTTTGCTTTATCTTTTGTTTAATTATGGGAATTTAGCTTTGTTTTTCAAAATACAGGTTTTCTCAGGATTTAACTCGTAATGTGATAGAATTTGTTTGAGGTTTGCAATTCACTGAGGCATGGAGCAATAGCTCTATGTAATTTGATACATTTGAGATTCATTTACTGAAGTGTCATTCATTCTGCAAAATCAATGCTTTATCTAGAGCTTGGTTTTTTAATTTGATGATTTCATTCAATTGTAGCAGTTTATTCTTGCTCAGAGGCATCATAACTTCTGACACCATAGTCACAAAATTTTCTGAAATTTAGGTGTGCCTGAATTATTCGTGAATTTTAAGTTTACCGAATTATTCGTGAATTTCCTGACTTATTCCTTAATAATTTGTTTAGTTGGATAAGTAAACTGCTTATTTTGTATTTTATCTCATCAAATTGTCGGATATACTTTTATAATTATAAAAATGATCATTTTCTCTAAATTTTTCCAAACTTGACCCTTGCCGAATTGTTCCCAAACCCCGATTTTGTCACTATGCATGACAAAACCTTCCTTTTTCCATATCTACCTGCATTCAATTTGGGCCTCTTGAGGAATTACCGCATGTTGTTAAGTAGATGACTTTTTATTGTCTTTGCAATTAAGAGGGAATGTATTTAGGCTAATGATATCCTCATTTTATGGCATTGAGGTTTTTTTCTCAAACAATGAGATTTTTCCTAATTCTATTCTTTATGTAATCTAATTGCAGTGATGGGGGCTTTTTTAATGCTATAATGAGCTTTCCAGCCAATTATCCGAACAGCCCTCCATCGGTGAAATTTACATCAGATATGTGGCATCCTAATGGTTAGTTGATAATATTCGGTTCAAATTTTGTCTCGTTTACATTGATGCCCTGCTTGAATATTATTTTGATTTACTATAAAAACTGCAGTTTATCCCGATGGGCGGGTTTGCATATCAATTCTCCATCCTCCTGGTGATGACCCAAATGGCTACGAGCTTGCAAGTGAGCGTTGGACTCCAGTCCATACTGTATGATCTCAACATGTCAAATTGGTGTCATTTTCTTGCTTCTCTCATATAGATTTTCTGCCCATTATTATGATGCAGAATGTACCCTTGGAGTAACTACTCTTTTTATTTCTCGACCTTGTTATGTTTCTAACTGATTTTCTAGAAACATAATTGTTAGTAACTTTTTCTTGTGAATATTATGGATTGTATGTTGTGTAGAAATTTTTTTTCTTTTTAGAAAAAGGCTATGTTGAACTATACATTTGATGTTATCTCTAAGTTCTGTTAGATGACTATAATTATGTTACTTGCTAAGTTTTACAACTTCATGTGGTGCTCTTGTTAATGTTAAAATTTCTTCATTATTGATATTATTCAGACCTATATTTGAGCCGAGCTTGGCTAAGCTTGAGCTTGATTCGAGCTCGAATATTCAGGCTTGAGTTGGCTTGAACAAGCTTGATCGAGCTTGAACTTGATTCAAGCTGAGTCGAGCTCAAGTTGGCTTAAGTTTGATTTGGATTTTACATGATTGTAGTAAAATCATTATTATTAAATTACAATACTAGAAACTACACAAAATTAATCTAATCATACAAAAAAATCAGATTGAAGGAGAATCCTTAACTCGAGACTAGAGAGTTAGGGTTGGAATTTCTGCTTGTAACTTCTCAACTTTATTTTGTTATTTTTAACTCCTAAATTAATTTATTATAAATTAAATAGTATCATTATATATAAATATAAACAACATTACAAAAAAATTATTTATATACACACACACACACACAAACACAAATTACATATCTAATATTTTGAGTTGATCCCTAAACGAGTTGAGCTGAATCAAATAGGGTTTGGCTCAAGCTTGGCTTGCTTAAACATTCAAGCTCAAATAAAAGTTGGCTCGGTCATTTGGGCCTGAAATGCCCGCTTGACTGTTACAACTTAATTTAATCTAAATTAATGGACATAAAATCAAGAATAAAAATAATATGCTTGCAAGTATACAAGTGACACAATTAATGTATCTGGTGAGCACAGGGTCGAATCCATAGGGATTGACTGTTGTGCAACAAGAATTCAGGAAACGAAATAGAGAGAGAAGAAAGAGGTTTAAAATCAGTTTTTCCACTCAATGAGAATAATGCCAAAATCACTGAGAATCTAAAGCAAGAAAAAGAGATCTAAGGCTTCAGGAAAATCCACCTATCCCTCCTTATGCTTTGATTTGGATGAAAACGCATCTAGAATTAAATAATAATTGAATCTAGATAGAAAATAATACGATAAAACTATTGACCATTAAAGTCAATTGAATAATTAGAGAAATTTAAAGAACACTTTGTATCTAACTCACAGGGGATCCAAACATTCCATAAATCGTTAGATTATACGAAATCAAAGAACATATAGGTATGAACAATTAACCAAACTAAGAAAAATTATTCAATTAAAATTAATAATCAAACTATCCACATGTTCCACATTAGTTGGAAAAGACTTCGAATCCCTAACCTTAGAAGGGTGTTTAGCCAACCATGATTGGAGTTGTCATAATCCTTAATGGTTTACTAAACATTATGATCACTCAAATAACTAAAAGCAAAATAAAAGAAAAGCAAAACAAAGTAACCAATAAGAGCTAGGAGAGTGGGACATCCAAGAGAGAGAAGAGAACCATTGCCAAGAGAGGAGTGCTAGGGACGTCCCCCAATGTTTATATAGGGCTGGACGTCCAGCCCTTTCCAAATCGGTTGGGAGTCTCTCTTTCTAAAGTGGCAATATTCTTTTTCCCTTTCTAAAAAAAGAAAACCAAAAGTCTTCTCTTTGACCATCTCTTTGACCACTTTTAAAAAGAACCACAAACATCCAAAAAGAGGGATATATGTCTTGGACATGTGACCCTTGTTTCTTTATTCATCATAGGTTCTTTCCTCTCTCTTTTTTTATTCAAAACTACACTTTTTCCATATCATGCTAAAACCGTCCACTTTCTTTGGCTTGGGCCTTGATTTTGACTTCTTTAGACTTTGGGCTTTAACCAATGCTTGTGAGCTTTGACATGGTTGTTAAATCCTTGTGATTTGCGATTCAAATCTTAAAATTCGATTCGAATCTCAAGCAAAATGATTCAAATCAGAGGTGGAAATCTTAATTGGGTGAATCCCATTTGATTTGTGATTCAGATCACGATTTGCGATTTAAATTGTAGTATTCATGCGATTCAATCAATTCAAGCACGGAACCCGTTTACGGACCAATACTTGAAAAATATGTTTTATTCTTTTGATTTTGTAAAAGTATTTTATGTCTTTTGCAAAGAGAGAAGAAACAAGAGAACCCTTGTTACGTACATGCCAAAACCCTATTTGGGTTTTCTCTCTATCGCTAACATAATGTGAAACAGTAAAAAAAAGAAAAAGAAAAAAAGAGAAGAATGGAAGAAGAAGAAAAATGAAGTTGGATTTTGGGGAAACTAGATAATTTATTTTATTAGTCTTTTTTAATTGTACAAGTCTTTTGATACTTGATCTTATATAACATGATTATATGAGTTTACCTTTGTTGATTTATCTTTAATGATATTCGGTTTTTTTTTTCATTTTATAGAGTTCATTCGCGTTTTTTATAGTGTATGCAATTACTTTCTTTTATTAATAGATATAAATGAAATCTTTTGGATAATAGGTTATTCTATTTTTTTATTTCTTAAGTAAATTTTTGTATTTTTTAAAAAATAGATTGAATCTTACGATTTACGATTTGAATCCCGATTTGAATTGAATCGGTCCTAAAACGATTTACGATTTCATTACGGTTTAACAACCTTGGGCTTTGACACTTTTACTCGTGAAATTTGAACTTGGGCTTTTGGACTTTAGCTTTCTTGAATCCGGAGGGTGGTCTGGGTTAAGATTCCTACAAAAATAAATACACGTAATAAGTCTCTCTTAAGAAAGCTTTGCATGTAACATTTCCGGACGTGCATGAAGGCATGTAACTATTCCATAATAATCAAAAGAAAGAGAATAACGCAATGGTGCGAAGAGAATACACCACTTACGTGTAAAATATAAGATATAAACCAGATAAGTTTGATAATGCTAATTTAAATGAGGATAATTAAGCAAAATTAAGAACTTATCACACCTTAGCTTGAACAAGCCAAGCCATCTTGACTTGAATACCACCCTAATATTCTTTATGTCCATTTTGAGTCCCAAGTATTTGAGATCTGGGTGCGGTGTTGGGTTGAGTTTTGTTGTGGTTTTTTCTTCGGGCCTTTTTGTAGTTAAGGGGTTCCCTTAGTTTCTTTTCATCTTTCGTTTTCTATTCCTCTTTCGTTTTCTATTCCTTTTCCTTTTGAGCTTACTCTATTGTAAACTCCTTTTAGCTGTACTATTTCGCCTTTTGCTTTGATATATATATATATATACCATTAAAAAAATATTATTTATGTCCATTTTGAGTTCCAACTTCCAAGTATTTGAAACCTAATTATCAGAAGGTTACAAGTTTTTTGGGAAAGAAATATGCCCTTTTCAATTGTTGGAAAATGTTTGTAGTGTTGATAGGGTCATGCGTGGCACAAGGACCAAAAGCAAAGACTCGAGGAGATCTGCATGGTGATGACTTCCTTCAGTTTAGTCATCATAGACCGTTATATGAATTGAACATGCACAATGACAATTGTGATTAGAGGTGCACCTTGTGTGGATGAAGAGCTAACCCAAACCCAACTATAAAGGGCAAAAAATTGATCCCGTAGCCTAGCACAAAGCGAACATCAACCAAAGGTGCTCAGCCCAAGCCCAACCCAAGGTGCTCATATCCCAACCCTAGCCCAACTTGGGTTGAGTCAGTTTAGGGTTGGATTTGCATTTTCGTCTAATTTTTTTAGGCGTTGAAAAGAAAACATAAGAGATGTGTAGCATGAAATCAAACTCACTTTGTCTACAAACTCAGGCATATTCATGCAATTGATCCAACACATATTATTATGCTTTTACAAATGTACTCAAGCCTGGGTTAGTATTATATATACAACCCTGACTTTAGTTGGGTTGATATTTTCCAATTCAAGTCCAACACTAAGTTTGAAAATACTAAGCCTCATGTTGGGTTGGGTTGCCAAAATGGAAATGAAACTCGGTTACTTAACGGTTTCAGCAGTGTCCGTACCAATACTAGGGAAGGTACTTACAAAGTACCCATATTGTAATACTTACACATTACGCCATTATGTAACCTTCTCATCGCCATTACGAACGTTATGCAATGTTCGTGACAGTCCACATTTTGTGGTAAAATCATAAAAGAAAGGGGTTCATTAACCTTAATTACTAACAATAAGTAACAGATGCCCCAAACAAACAAAAGAAATCCCAGATGTTACTTTCTGGGCTGTAACGTCTGGTATGCAACGGTTCAACAGGGAACGTTACGGAATCCGAAACTGTGTTTTAAAACCTTGGTTGCTGGTGTCTCAACCTGACTTGTGTCAGTTGAAAGTTCCAACCCAAGCCCAATCCTATATTTAAAAAACCAAAAGAGTCTGACCCAAGTTGCACCCCCTAAATCAGATGGATTTAGCTGGATTAGAGATGGTGTGGCTGTCAAGTGTGGATATCTTAGCAAATGCCTTAGCTTATAGGGAACCTATTAGACTGTCCCTCCTCACAGATTGCCTAAGCTTATAGGGAACCTATTGGACTGTCCCTCTTCACAGATTATGTCGAGCATTTTACTTTAAACATAAAAAAGCTAGTTTGAAACTTGATCAATTTGGCTATAACTTATAATAACTAGTATAGGTGGTTCTGAGTTGAATTAGACTTGGATGAGTGAGAATGAATCAGTACAAGCATTTAGTAATGATATGGCTAATTCTTCTGATTGTGTACTGGCCCTTGTCTTGGCCACATGATGAATTGGATTTTGAAGAAAAGGCACAAGGAAGAACGAAAATAACCATTAGTTGCAGTTCACTTGTAATAAGGAACAACTATGTAAGGAAACAACTCAACAAGAGAGAGCTTTTTGGATTGCTCTGGGACAATTCATAAATTATCTCATGTGTGTATTAAAAGTTAAAACAATACACGTTTCACTTATTCCATTGGAATCTGTCTACGAGGTTTATGTCCTTAATTTGAGGCAACTGTGTGAGGCTATAGAATTATACATGTATCATGGGTTTGTGTTCTTTCTCTTTTATATTTAATATCTTGTAATTCATTGTTCCATGGTGTCTAAGTATATATATATATAGCATTACTTATCTTTTTTGCGTGCTACTTTTTCTCGCTCTCTTGTATCATATAAATATGTCTACAATGGCTGAGATGATTTTGATGTGCAGGTTGAAAGCATAGTCTTAAGTATCATTTCAATGCTTTCAAGTCCTAATGATGAATCTCCTGCAAATATCGAAGCTGCGGTAAGCTCAGCCTATAAATACACCCTTGTGCATGATTAAGGCGTACAAGACTAGGATTGCATTGGCAATGATGGAATTGTAGGCAATAGAGGCATTGTTGGTTAGGCAAAAGAAGGAATTGTGGGGAGTGTTAGTGCAGGGGTGGAGCCTCTAGCACGAAAAGAGTAATGAATAATCATATTGTATGGTTTCCTGACACTTTGTGGCCTCTATTTTTGAATCATTGCAGAAAGATTGGAGAGATAGAAGGGACGAATTTAAGAAGAAAGTTGGCCGTTGTGTGAGACGGTCTCAGGAAATGCTGTGATCTGCATCAACACTGCTGCTTATGCTATTGCTTGCTCTTTACTCGTCTGTGTCCAAGAATATCTTATTTTATTGCATGGGAGGACTGGTTGCTCATCTGGGTAATACGTCGGTCCATTTTAGTTTTTACACCCCATTTCTCTGTTACCGTTCTTTTTTCACATTTTCAAGTAATTGTTACGACTTGAATGTTCTTTATTTATACGGGTTTACTTTCGTTGTCGTCTGGTTCTGAAGATTGTGGTGGTTCTTTTTCCTTTTCTCCACAGATAAGTTCAATAATGAACTTCTGTTATTTCTATATTGCTATGTAGTGAACCTGATTACCAGTGCATGAAAACTGCTGAGCTAGTGTTGGATCACTCATTACACAAAATTTTACCCTCTTTACATGTTACATGTGATGAAATCAAATGTAAAAGGGGGACTGCTAGCCCAATTCAGACTCGCCTCTTATAGGGAAAAAGACAAAGGACATGTGTAGGATTCATCACAAGTCCGAAAAAAGGGTAAGTCAGCTTTTGGAAAAGTGGGGCTAGCATTCTTATTTGCAAAAATATATATTTTAAAGGAAGGGGGGTGGGGGATTTTATTTTGTTATTGGACAACAATACATGTAAAGAATGGAATTATTTTGTTATAAAGGCATTTGAATGAGATTAGTTTTACAATAATTGCTTCTTTGTCATATTACAATAATCTGAAATGAAAAGAAAAAGAACCCCAATTACCATCTGAGTAGTTTCCTTTTTATCTTTGGGTGGTCAATGAGGTCTGGTTTGTCATTTGTCGCTGTTGAGTGAAACTTTGACAATGAGGCCTGGTTTGTCATTTGTCACAGTTAGAGTGAAACTTTGACTAATAGCATGCTGGGAAAAGTGTAATATGTTTTCACATTTTTCATGTCACATCTACTTTTTATTATTTAAAAGTTGGTACCCGATATATCATATCATATCATATTATTGGTCTTTTGTGACGGGGCTACAAAGACCATTGTTACCGGGCCGTTAGCCGATTTGGAACGGATCGGTTTCAGCTATATCTTATATTATAATATGAATATCTGATCCAATGTTTTAATAACTGTACCGGTCGAGTGTCCGGTTTCTGGTTTGGTCGGTTGAACCGGTTTGATCGGCCGGTTCAACTGTGCAACATGTCACTTGAATAGTTTTTGCACTATTTAGCATTTAATGCCTTAATGGGTGGCTAGGAGTCTGGGAGGAGCTCTTTTGTGCGACTCCCTAACTCCCTCAAAACTTTCGTTGGGCTCTATGAACGTCAACAATGGATGTTCAGATCTGTTTTTATGAGTTCTCATGTCTAAATAGACGGGTTGTTTCCTTCTCTAAGAAAATTTGTATGTCTATTGAGCAGATTTGTCTTTGATTCCTCTCGGGTGGATCAGGTGAGAGATCAAGAAATTAAGGCTTGTTAGCTGGTCAAGGTGGCTTAGGCCTTCTTGATTGGAATTTGACCGCCATTCTAAAGCAAACATGGTCCATAGCTTCTCGAAAAACTAACATTTGGGTCAATTGGATCTACTCCAATGTTCTCAAGAGCAAGCATTTCTGGACAGCGAAAATGCCTTCGAACTGGTCTTGGTCTTGGAGGAATATTCTCAAGGATAGATAGAAGGCTAAAGACTTGATCTTTCATTCTATTGGGAATGGTGGGCGGACCTCTATTTGGTTTGATCCTTGGCATCAACTAGGTATTCTTCATGAGAGGTGTTTGATCCTCGGCATCAACTAGGTATTCTTCGTGAGAGGTATGGCTCTCAAACCTGGTTCGTCGATTCGAATTCGGGCTCGCGGTTAGTAGGATGAGATAATTCGTTTTTCGGTTCGCTTAGGTTCTTTAGTTTGGTTTAGTAGCTTGGTTTGCTACTTAAGCATGTAAAACAGCCAGTTTGAACGGTTTGTTAACTCTTATAAATTTGCTGGACTTAAAGAAAAATATTGAATGAGAAATTTGAGAAACTAAGATTGCTTTGAAATCATTATGCGGTTCGCTCAATTTCACCAACCAGTTTGAACTGAACCACGGACCAGTTTGGGTTTGCTCGGTTCGCTATAACATGTAGCCAATTTGGTAAACCCTGCACTCAACTCCAATTAGATTCAAGCCTTCCTCTCTTAGCTTCGGTTTCTTTGCTGCTTGCGTCCAATGGATGGGACCATCCTCCTGCTCGTTCTGTTGACCTTGCAGTGGTTTGGAATACGTTGCCTCCTCTGCATTCTTCCTTCAACTAGTTTGAAGATCATATTATTTGGAAGCCTTCTACCTCTGACAAGTTCAGTCTCAGATTCGCTTGGCTTTCCTTGCGCTCCAACAAGCCTCGCATTCCATGGGCCGATATCGTTTGGTTCAGAATGAACATTCCTCGGCATGGTATGATTGCTCGGCTTGCCCTCTCAGAAGGTCTCCAAACCCAAGACACCTTCGTTAAGCACACCATCACCCCTTATTCTCATTGTGTCTTCTTAAAGCGTTCAACACTTTTAAAAAAAAAAAACTTGTCTTTTTACTAAAACCATTTGGAATAAGTTTTTATCCTGGTGTGGGCATGGCAATCACGTGGTCATGAAATGGGATGAGGAAATCTCTTGGATTATTTCCATGTTCAAAGGGAAAGACATAGTTTAAAGCGTGAAGAAAGTGGTGTTCAACGCCACAATCTATCACATATGGCGCGAGAGGAACAATAGAATTTTCAATAACCAATTTAATTATGCCATCTCTCTATCAATTCAAAGTGCTACCAAAAGTAGTTTTGCCTTGTCCAAAGCATAGGGTGGAGGATAATCCTAAGAATAGAGAATGCTTCGATAAGTGGGAGTTAACTGCTGATTTTAATTTTTTTTTAAAGTAGGATCCCCTTGTAAGCGGAACCCTCCTCCGTTAGGATATTGGGCCTTAAACACGTATGGGTCTCTCCGTGGGATCGTAGTTGGCTTCGGTGGAGTGCTCAAAGATCACTTGGGAAATGTTATCTCAGCTTTTGCTGAAGGATGTCCTTTGGACGCCATAGATGTTCTTGAGATAATGGCCAAGGATCAGGGGCAGTTAGGTTGCTAGTTTATGCCGATTCTAAATGGGTGGTCGATGCCATTAGCTCTAAAGCTGAGCCGCATTGGAGATGGCAGAGAATACTTCACGAAGCCAAAAGTTTGATTGATTCATTTGAATCATGTAGTAACGCATGCCTGGAGAGAAACTAATAGAGCGCAGACTGGCTTGCAAAACTTTATATTGTTAGTTCGAGTGTTTTCATGCACCCGTCAAAAGCTCTTGGTGAGCTCCAGAACATCGTAGATGAGGACAAGGTTGGAAAAATGCATGTTTGAATGTATTGGTCTTTCTTTCTGTATATCTGGTTGGGGTCGGTCTAACTTAGCTTACCTTCCAAAAAAAAAGAATGTGTTGCTTGGATATGGGAAAAATGATCAATGGGATATGTTGTTGATTTTGATTTAAAATTTGTTTTTAAATTAATAAAAACCGGATCATTAGGATCTGGGGTTTTGATTTTAATTAAGGACTAAAACCCCCATGATTTAATCTTTGTTTAGGGTGGGTGTTTGATTTTTTAAAAAGGAGAGAAAACACACTTTTTAGTATATTTCCCTTATTTCTTTAGTTTCACATCGGAAATGAAGAGAAAATTTAAAGGGTTTAATTACCCCCTTAGTTGTTTAGTTGTCAACAACCAAGCAAATTGTGTAAACTATTACCCACCAATTCATTTAGACAAAAACTTGGGGGCGCGAGCTACGCTCATAACGAGTGCGAGGGCACGGGTGCGGTGCAGGCATAGGGCTTTGGGCGCTATGAGGTGCACTTTGCACATGCACATCGTCTTGAGTCGCTATTTATTTGGACTAAATCAGGACCGTCCATCTAATCAGAATCGTTGATCAAGATTGACCCTGATCGGATGATCATCGTGGTTGATCAGAGCCGTTTAATCAAGTTTCAGGCTCGGATTGGATCTGAGTCGTCAGATTTGGGTGTGTGAGATTCGAGGACACACATGGGTGTGTCAGGTGGATCAGACCCAATGAGTCAGAGCCGTCTGATCAAGTCTCAGGCTCGGATTGGATCTGGACCGTTGGATCTGGGTGTGTGAGATCCGAGGACACACATGGGTGTGTCAGGTGGATTAGACCCAATGAGTACTTGGGTTAGTGAGTGTAGGCCTATCATGAGATGGTCTGACCAAGGCCTGACCCAGAGTGTCATGTGGCCTTAGCATGATCTGCCTGGGCAGGAAGGGTCTAGCCAGGTGGCTGAGCCCATGTTGTAGAGACCCGAATCTTTTTCATGCTTTTTATGCATGTATTAAGGGTATTTTATTCTTTATCATGTTTTAATGTATGTATATTTATACTTAATCAGTGTGAATGATCTAGGCTTAATCAAAGTTATAAAGAGAGAGAAGTCTTCACACACCCTGAACTTTAGGAAGCTCTAGTTTTGTCAGCGTTTATCGAAATTGAGTGATTCTTGAACCTTTAGAAAGGTATTGGAACCCTCTTCGAGATTGATGTTTAATATTTTTTCATATTTTTAGTCTAAGCTAAGTCAAAAGTAGGTTTTGCAATGTTTTTGCAGATAAGTCAGCTTTGAAGTTAATTTAGACTTTCAAAAACTCAAAATTAGGATTTTTGTAAAACACCAAAGTTGTTCCCTTTCGAGAGACGAGTCAAACGCAAGTTGAATCGTCAAAATCCGATGAACGAGTCAAAAATTATTATCAAAATACCAAAATGCGATTTTCGGACCGCTCATCAGGTTTTTGGTGATCGTCACAAGCCGACAATCGATTGTCCGAAGCCCAGAAAATTGATTTAGCTTCGGGAATTTGGACGATTGATCGTCAGGTTACGACCCTGTTTATAAAAAGACGCGGATTTTAGGGTTTTTAACCCTTGAGACTATAAATAGGGGTCTTATTTCGAGGAATTAGAGTACTCTACCTACTTCTAACCTAATTTGGCAAAAAGGGAGAGAAAACTTAGGGTTTTGAGGGAGAAATTTCTTAGAAAAGAAGGAGATAGCTTGGATATTGCAAGGAAAGCTTGGAGATCTTCCCCGAAGATTCTTGGGAGCGATTTGGATCTAAGGGAAGGATCCTTAAGGTCGATATACTATCCAAATGAACTTTATTTTTTATGAATGTTAATATGATAGAAATAGAAATAGAAATTAGATGTGTTTTTTCCTATTTTTGTATGAAATAAGCTATTATGGATTGAAATATGGATTAATAATGTGAATGAAATGTATGGAGAATGAAAAATACTATGGAGGATGGGATGAATGTGTGGATGTGGATTGTATTTGAATTGTATGGATGAGTTATGGTTTGATGAAATGTTGAAAATGTGAAAGGGTAATGGATTCACAATCTACGTACCCAAGTTGTTTGTAAAAATGTTGAGAAGATAAATACTAATATATTACTATGGAATTGTAGGAAATTGAATACGAATTGTGCTAAAAATCATGATAAAATATGTATATGTGATTGTTTGTTAAGTATGTCTAATTACTTGCATGGAAATTGATAGTTGAGAAGGTAAGAACTTAGAGGAAAATCTCTCAAACCGGGAATTCTCTAACTATTTGGTATGAGATAGTATAATAGAGTTTTCATGGTGGGAGATCGGAATCTAAGTAATTACCAACTTGAATGTTAATTTCGACACTTAAGCACAAATGCACGTGTATGTTAAGATAAGAGTCTCACAAGTCACACATGTGGACCATAAGCATAAGCATTGCATACACCTGTTATTCTGAATAAACCCAATGAGGGATCTGAATAAGTGCATGTTCTGAATAAGCTACTCAAGACTCATAAGCATAAGCATGACATACATATGACATTCTCAATAAGCATGACTTGGGCATGGTCCGTATCCTACAAGAGCGGCATGTCAGTTAAGTAATTGCATAGGCATGGTCCGTATCCTCCAAGAGTTGCATGTCACTGTATGATCTGAATAAGTGCATAAGCATAAGCATCTCACAAGTACGTGGTCTCAAAAGCATAAACATCTCATAAGTATATTGTCTTCTAAGTCTAAGGTTTTCACAAGTACATGAGTCAAGATAATGATATGATGTATATGATCACATATTCTTCCGCACTCTGATTATGTTATTAGGCTATTGGATATGATTCTAACTAAGTGCATGTATGCTATATTGTTGGTTGGATTTTATATACACCGAGTACTTTTGTACTCAGCCAAACTCTTATCTTGGCAGGTTTAGAGCAGGAGCACATGGTGGAGCCGTGGATTGAGGAGGCGCATACATCGAGGAAGAAGGAGAATGTGAACCTTCAGAGGAAGGAGCCAAAGGTTTTGATGGTTACCCCTATTAGTTTATGTTTTGTCTTTGGCTGAGAGAATTGTAATAAACTTTTAGATGATGTTGCTCATTAGACTACTTTGCAAACGGTATTAGATTATTTTGTTTATGTTGGATTTTATTATGTTGGGCAAATGACCGTTGTATAGGATGGTTTAGTTTTATATATCAAAAATTTTATTACTCTCATTTTTGGAGACTCGTGTAGTATGCCTTGTATGTCATGGATTTAAGCAGGTTAATGAAATGTGACGATTCCAAAGTCCTATTTTAGCCTTGTAGAATTTTGGGGTCGTTACACATGCACATGCAAGGGGACCTTGGTCCTCTATAAATAGAGGACCTTGGAGAGGTGTTGAGTTCTGTTGGAACTCAGACCAGACCAAATCCGTGAACTCAATCCAGTGAGCCAAGAAGGAGACCAGTAGCCACCAGACCAGTGTAGGTGCACCCTGGTCCCAGTCAACTTCGAGTCAGCCATGGTCCATCAAGATGTCTCCGTACTAGGGACTTCTTAGGAGGACCCTAACCTAAAGATCTCTAATAATGATGGACTTTGAGCTCAATGGAGAAGATTGTGACATTGACCCATTATCCAGAGGCCCAAAACCCAGACCTAACAGGCTATCTGGATCGATCCAGATCCATGAATACCAGGAAATGGACTGTTGTCCAGCTCCTGATGAGGTTGCAGAATGCTTTCGGACTTCTCAACCGTCAATCATAGATCAATCCACATGTGGACTGTTCGATCGTCTGATTTGGGATTCCAAATCAGGTAAAACAATGGATCAGTCCTTCATGAACAGAATCATCTTGATGATCATCCGATTTCGGGTGATCCTACTATATCCACATGATGGATCCTATAAGAACTATCATACCCAATAGGAGTATCTTGTGGAATGAGTTAAATCTGGACAAGCCTGAACTTGTACTCAAACATAATTTGGAACTGATAAAATCAGATCAACTAAAGTTTTGTGACCAAACAGATTCGGATTAAGTTAAAATGGATTAACTTAAAACTGTAACCAAACAGGACTTAAACAGAATTGATTCTGGTTTCGCCAAAACCAGATTTTGTGCAGAATTGATTCTGGACAGAACCAAAATTTGTAACCAAACAGAATAGGTGTAGACCTAATCTGGAAAAAATTTAAACATGATTAGACCAAAATAGAGTGAACCTAACCCTGTAACCAAACAAACCATTAAACCCTAAGGGTAAAATGGTAATTTAAAAAATTATCAAAATAATTAGATAATCTCTTTGTATAAATCCGATGAGACTTTATGATATTTGGATTAATGGTAAACCCTAATTAAATAGATATATATAAATATATATTTAATTTTAAAAGGCATCCTAAAGGAAGATCAGTACCCCATCTTCTACCGACTAGTACAAACTCATTGGAAATATCAGAGAGAATCCGAACTGAGTTGTATCCCGGAGATAGAGCTACCACATCCCTTGCACATGAGAGGTTTCGACTATCTTTAAAAAAAACTCACTTGTAGCGCCTATCAATGAAGTGATTCTCAATTATAATTAATTAAATAATAATTATTTATTTAATTGTATTAATTATCTGTCTATATTTACTAAGTGACTATGTGTGTAGAGATTTAGTCCAACTACACCAACAATTTGAAGATGAAGTAGTCTAGGGATACTCCCAATGTGTACTCCTATGGCCACAAATGAAGGAAATAATAAGCTCTTTGAGGTTTATGCATTGTTCGCCGACAAGACCGTGAGCTTTGCCCGCAAGATTTATTTGTCGTGTGATTTAATATGATGCCTTAGGTTTACAAATATGATTCATGGGTACGTGTGATTTATATATGATGCCTTACATTTATAAATAGGATTTACGGGTACGTTAACAAATTCCCAATAACAAATAGTAGAAATGATCCTTATAAATGAAGGTAAGTGAATCGTGTGTCTTCAATGGCAATTCAGTAAATAATACATAGACGTAATGCTATTTAAATAAAGCATCAATAGTGAATTACTGTTACTATCTTCACTGGCAAAGTTATAAATAGGACACAGTTTTCATGCTATTTACATACGACAACAAGGTGGAAAGTTGTTTCATTTTGAGTGGTGATGTCAACATGACATCACCTATATCAATTTGAGAAATAGTTAAACCATCGTTAAAATCTAAGACTTGACCTCATTAATTAGTTCATATCCTCTTAAATACCCACTAACTATAGTGGGTATTTAAGAGGGACATGAACCAAGAGGTCCAGCCTTAGATTTTAAAATTCATTTCCCCAAATATGGGAAATATGCTAATCACTGCTCATACCTTTGGTTCTGTTCGCGGACCACTCAAGTTTCTTTAGTCTGTGGTGCATATATGGTGATCTGGTCCGTAAGCTAAATGCTTATTTAGCTTATCCGTGGAGCTTCAATTGTCCAAATCATGTACAAATGCTCTTAAAATTGCAAGTACTTGGTATCCAAGACATTTGTCCATTGTATTAACCTGTCGGCAGGATTCAATGGCTTGAGGACGTTCAAAATCAATTTACTGTCCACGGAACCTGAACCCAGTATTGTGAAGGGAAGTAAGCTTAACCTGAACCTAGCATTGTGAAGGGAAGTAAACTTGACATATTGAGATTGGTGTAATTCACCATATCTACAAGACCGCACTCTTGCTCAAAATTTTTGAACTAGTGGGGGGAGATAAAGACAATTCTAACCTTGGTTCTTCTATAAGACCCAAGTTGCGTGACAAAATGTTGGAATGCTCTTATTTTACCTTTCTTTTTCTTCAGGCCCCATTATTGATGCGTCAATATTATTTCTACAACGAAAATAATTCCCTCCCTAGTTGTGAGGGCGTCTCAACTCTCCTTTTCTTTTCCCGCCTCCCCTTTAAACTCGTTTTAGTCATGGTTAACATTCACTAAACCTTAGGATTAAAGCATGTAATCTTAGTTTTTAAGAAAAAATAAACAATTTTTTTTTTAACCAGAGTTCAAGGCAGTCAAATGGGTTTTATGAGTGGTGAGGAGCAGACTATTGCTTTTTCTACAATTAGTGGTAGTAAGGTGAGTGAGCCTTCCTACTGCATCACTCAAAGGGAACTCGACCTCCTATGAGTGGGTCATCTTTCGGACAAAAAAAGGAACTTTTACCAATCTATTGATACTTGAGGTTTCTTAATGAGGAGTGGGTCGTCTTGCTTGTCATTAAAAAGAACTTGTATCAATTTACTGAAAGTTTTCTAAACGAAATTAGCACAAGGATGAAAAAACTGCTAACTCTTGTAGATATCAGAGGGAGTGGTTTTAAATTAGGCTTTAAAATAATAGTTTTCATTTAATTATGAAAAATCTGGTGAAACTCAAATCTAATGTTTGAGTTGAGAACTCACAGAGCCAAAACAGGGGAGAGTTAAGTCTCCCTACAAGTCTATCTACTTTTTTTAAGATTATGCAATCAAATTATTTAATTAAAGGAGTATGAACATAAAGTACGGATTAAGGGAAACAAGCAAACCAAACACAAGTAATTTTTACGTGCCCTTCCGGGAGAAACCACGAGACCTAATCCAACAATGAGAATCCATTAAAACAAAGTATTAGATACTTACAGATTCGGACCTCACCCAAACAAAATTCGACTTTCTCAATCCATGGCTAGTCCTACACGTCTCAATAAATAATCATGATCTTTCAAGACTCGCAATCTACCGCGGTAACTTACTCTTCTCTTGTGTCTCAACAATCACGATCTTTACAATAGATCTCCATCGATGATGACTTCGGATTACACCGACTAATTCACATAACCACGATTCTCCTCTGATCAATCTCCTTCGCAAAGGCTCCAGAACACTCCAGCCAATTTATTTTTTTCAGACAGGTTGATGGTTGATTAAAATCAAATCCTAGATGAATTCCTATCAATGAGGAAGTTCAAACAAGAAAGAATGAAATAATGACTTGCCAACTCTAGGATGGAAGAGAAGAAGAGAATTGATTTAGGAAACCCTAATTGTCATTTTGAAACTCTCTTTAAACTCTCTAATCTTCTTAGGTTCATTATGGGGAACAACTCAACAAATAGGGAAGCCAAAAACAGAATTAGAAGTTGCTTAAATCACTATTTTCGCGCAGGCCGTTCTAACAGTCAGACAACTGTTCGAACGGCCAGAGAACGACACAAAACGGAGCACTAGGAAGACTACTGAATGAGAATTCTGAACATTCGTTCGAATGGCCAGCTAGGCATTCGAACGCCACAGAACAGCTAGCAGGCCATTTTCGAACGGTCAGCTCTAGATTTGCCAATTCTAAGCTCTTTTCACTAAACATCCCTCAAACGGTCATTGTTATTAGTCACCTAAGATATATTGATTATTCTAAGTCAATTCCTACTAAGGTATACTAGTTATCTAGGTCACTTACCATCCTACGAAGTAAACAAAGGTGATGAACGGAATGTCTTTAGTTGATCTTTTTCTCTCATCATCTTCACCAGTCTTGGATGTTTGAAGGTAAGGACTAAAGACATACTGTTTTGACAACAGAATAAACCAATACCAAAATATAGACTTTACAAATTAAGTTATAATCTAAATTTCATTTTTTTAAAAATAAAATAAGGGATATTCATATGGTTAGATATTTCTATTATTGAATAATTATGATTGTATTTAATAGCCAAAAAATATGGTGGCCACGCTCGAGTTCTATCATTTTCAAAAATAATTACCCATACATGTAAAGGGGACACTCATCTTGTCAAGAACTTTTAACTCATCTTTGGAAAGGGTAGTGATTAACACACCCCACATTAGAATAGAATAGGTAGCCTAATGTCATGGCCACGTGTGTCTTTTAACACTTTTAACTATGGTTAAGCTTAAGAAAATTGAAGTAAATATTTTAATCTTTTTTTGCTTTTTAAAAATCAAGCTTAGAATGCGTACCTATAGGAGTGAGTGAATCTTTAGCTACAGTTGATGTGCGGTAAAAAGAGGCCAATGAAAACTGTACATTAGAATAATAGTCTATTGTGGCACTAAGTTAAGTATTTTCCTTTTGGAAATGATTAAAGACCAGGACCACCACATTTTTCGGCTACTAAATACCCCATATTATATTAATTAGTACTTGTAAGGCAAAATGCGAGATACATCTAAGTAAGGTGTGTGGTACGTACGCCTATCTGGTTGCTCATGTGATAGAACCCCCCGGGGGGGGGGGGGTTTGAAAGGCTCACCATTGTATTAACTCAACTCCTAAATTTCCTCTAACAAATGTGCGAGTATTACACTTGGGCATAACTTCTAAAATTGATACGTGGCGAGAATAGAGAGAGAAAAGTAATATGATACTAAAATTTATTTCATATTTTGATTTTCTCCCTCCCTCTATTTCTGACCACGTTTTGAATGTAGAGGCTATGCCCGACTGTTACACTTGGGCATATGCTAGAGTAAATCATACACTCCCTGAACGGCTAATTTTAGATAAATAAAGACGTACTGAAAAAAAGTGGGACTTACTTGTACAAACATTAAATGAAGAAGTATGCTCCATATCACAACTATAATTAACCGGTTGTTAATTAGTGGGATGTGCGAAGACATTCTAATATTAGAAATAGTTAAGGTACCCATGAAATCTATTTAGAAACCTAAGATTGAACCAATGGAGTCCGCCCTAGTAACTCAAACAGTCTAAACACCCCACCGCTTCCACTCTCACGGTTTAAGAGCGGATTTATCGGAGGAGTACGATTTTTCAATTTGTAGAGTACGGTTTCCTATTTCGTAGACACCGTGTAAGGGAATGCATCTTTTCAACCTTATTTATTACTTTTTTTTTTGGGTACAAATGTCAGTCCTCTGTACAATGTCCAATAGTGTGTAAGTATGTGTGTAAGGATTAAGCCTTTTCAAAAAGGGGTCAAATCCTCTACGGTGATAATTAGATTTGGCCTTGTGTCTCCTTTGATACCTGTTAACCGTGGGTAAGATTCACCCACCCCTAAGGTTCATCCACTCATCCTTGGTTTTTTTTTAAATATTAATTATTTTTTTTAAATTAAAAAACTGCTTTTAGAGTTTTTTTTAATATTAAAAACAGTTTTTTAATTTTAAAAAAATAATTAATATTTTTAAAAAAAAAACCAAGAATGGGTGGGTGAACCTTACCCACGGTTAAAGGGTGTCAAAAAAGACACGTGACGACCTCTAGGGGTGATAACTGGATTTTCCAAATCTCACCATAGATGATTTTTTTTTTTGGTGAACTTTATTTTTAGAAAAATAATAAAATATTATTTATATATATATACAGATGTTCTGGAGGCGCTCTGGACCCTAATCCTAAGTTGAAACTTGCCGCTCTCCCTCTAGCTTTGGTTACTTAGGTCCAACCTTAGGTTTCTAAATAGATTTCATGGGTAACCCCTCTTCTAATATCTTCTTGGATGCAAACTTCCATCCATTCAACGAAGTTTTCGGCTTGGGGTTGGGCTAAGTTGCCAAGACCACACCTCAAGAAGCGAAGGTCTTGAGTTCGAGTTCCTTCCCTTGTTGGCCGTCCTTTGGAATTTATCCCGACTTAATCGGTTGTGTGCTATAAAGGGATCGGCCCAAGAGACTTAGTCGGGTGTTCTACGAGGCTCAGATACCCTCATTCCCCAAAAAAAAAAAAATTCACTACCCTAAAGATTATTTTAGGCATTTCTATTTTTTTAAATATTATTGTTATCATTTATCTATGATATTAAATGTGAGGGCATTTTGGATATTTCTATACCCACATTGCCTAGAAGTTTTTTGGATTCTCAAAATGTCCATTCGTCATGTTTTTATAAGTTTGGATGGGCAATAGCGCTCACTATTGAGATGTTGTTGCCGGGTTGAGTCCGAAAAATCAAATGGCCCTCTTCTCTTGATGTGGCCTACCTTATTGAATGTAGGGTCTTTGATTTTCATACACAATCAGGCAATAAGGCAACAGCTAGTTATTGCCCATCCAAACACTTTTTATATCAGCCGTGTCTCTCGTAATTTTTTATACCCTACCAGTGACACCCCCTGCACCTTGGGGTCTCCTACTACTAAGTGGCTGCTGCTGCTGTTGTGTAGCCTGTAAGCGGGGACTCTTTCTTTTTTCCACTTTCTCTCTCATCTCATTGTCGCCATCTCTCAAGACCCGAAAGCTTCAAAGTTCAAACCAAGATCAACCTCATAAAATCGAAAATCTCCTATTAACAACTTTTTCTTTTTGGGTATTTTTCTGATGACTTCTTCAACTTCTCCTCACAATCTCTCTCTCTCTCTCTCTACAGCATCAAACCCCAACGAAGACGATGCGATCTCCTCAGTTCCACAGAAACGAAGAAAATCGGCCTTCTCCTCGAATCCCATCTCCCCATTTTAACTCCACAGTTTCCGTGCAAAAGCTTCGAAGCTTCAACACCCTCATACTAATCTTCCGTTTCGCCTCCTTTTGCTTCTCTCTCGCTTCTACAGTTTTCATGGTCACGAACTCTCGAGGTGGTTCTGATTCCCCCAACTGGCAAGATTTCGATGCTTTCATGTACGTCTCCTTGTCATTTTTATTATAGGGTTTCTGTTTTGCTTCTCAATTAGATTGAACTGAGAAACCGAAATCTCTGCAGATTTGTTTTCGCTGCAAATGCAATAGTTGCCGTGTACTCCTTCTTCGAAATGTTAGCTTCGGTTTGGGAGATCTTGAAAGGAACTACTGTATTGCCGGAGATCATGCAGGTCTGGTTTGATTTCGGCCATGATCAGGTTCTAATTTCTTCAATCTTTCTTTCTTTGTTATTAAATATTTATTTCTTTGCAAAATTAATAAAATATATCCGTTGAATAGGTTTTTGCTTACCTGCTACTGTCGGCGGACGCGGCTGGAACGGCGCTAGTCATGACCCTTAGAGGAACGGACACGTGTACGCATGTAACCGCATTTTGTGTCCAGTCGGGCATCTCGATCGCTCTGGGATTCGCGGGGTTCATGTTCTTGGGGTTATCTTCGCTGCTTTCTGGGTTCCGACTCGCTTGTTTTGTCTTCAACGGCTCCCGTTTTCTTCTTTAGAGAGAGAGAAACTCGGCTGGGTGTTTTCATTTTGCTGTATATCGAGATGAGAGCTTCTTTATTTGGGTGTTTTCGTTTGCTTGTGGAGCAGTGGTAGTATAGATGAGAATTTTGTTTTGTTTTTTTTCGGTTGTCAGTTGCTGAGAGTTTGTTTATGCAGTTTAAATACAAAGAGGTGGACCTAATTCTTTGTTTCTGTAAATTCTAATTTAGACCAATGAAATTGCTGCACCTATTTTTGGAATTGTTCCCCTAGTGTTTGGTTTGGATTGGATGCCATCTCTCTCTCTCCGGCTAGGAGAATCGTGCCCCTGCCCCTCTATCCTTTTCCATCTTGATGGCAACAATGGTCTCAAAACCCCTAATTTTCAGTTGGTGATACGGGATTAGTCGTCCAGTTGAGCACAACTTTGTGGTGCATATGGCGAATGCGAAATGATTCGGTCTTCGACAGCAAACCACCTGATCCCATTGGTGCTATTGCTGATATCATCAAAGAGTCAAACTGGTTGAATTCAAGATGATGGAGCAGCTCTTCCAACTGAATCGGCTGCTGGGGTGGTGGGTGTTGTAGCCTGGAATTCTTTTGGGACCCCTATGTGTTCCATAGCTAAACTCCCATTCGGGGATCCACGCGTGTGGCTGAAGCTGAGGCCATTCGTCTTGGCCTGTTGACGGTCCTGAGAAACCTTTGGCACTTTGTTACCATAGGGCGTGTTCGTTTGGGGGGTAAGTGGAGGGGAAGTAAAAGAAAGTGAGAGAAACACCCACTTATCCCATGTTCGGTTTGCAAGAAATCTTCACTTTCTAAAAAATCAAGATACTCAATAGTGACAGATTTTCTTGCACTTACAGTCATGTCATATTCTGGCTTTTTGATGAAATAGTGAGAGAAAATGAAAAAAATCTATTATTATTCCAATTTTATCCTTTTATCAAAACCCTGTAAATGTGAATAAGGGATATATTTGGAAAAAAATATATTTTCTCCCACCACTTTTCTCTTAGGGTGTGTTCATTTGGGGGGTAAGTGAGGAGAAGTAAAAGAAAGTGAGAGAACCACCTACTTACCCCATGTTCGGTTTGCAAGAAACCTTCACTTTTTAGAGAATCAAGATGCTCTATAGTGGTAGATTTTCTTGTACTTGCATCCATTTCATATTCTAACTTTTTAGTGTAATAGTGAAAAAAAGTGAAAAAAACCCATTATTATTTCAATTATATCCTTTTATCAAAAGGGTTTTCTAAATGTGAACAAGGGATATATTTGAAAAAAAAATAAAAAATTTCCTACCACTTTTCTCCCAAACCAAACATACAAGAGAAAACTCATTTTCTCTTTCTTTTCTTTTACTTCACTTTCTTTTCTCCCACTCATTTACCACTCAACCGAACACACCCTAAACCAAACATACAAGAGAAAACTCACTTTCTCATTCTTTTCTTTTACTTCACTTCACTTCACTTTCTTTTTTCCCACCCATTTACCCCTCAACCGAACACACCCATAGAGTCTAATGCCAAAGAAGATTTTTAGAACAGGAATTCAAGCCATATTCATTCGGACATCCAAAACATTAGTTTCGAATATCAGAGTGCTTCATGGCCAATGCCAAAATGCGGATATAAGATTTAGGAAAATAGCTAACGTAACTGGGGTATCAATTTGCAAACTTCATTCATCAAAACCCTCCTCTTAAATACTCACCAACTTTTGGGAATGCCCTCAACCTTGAAAGCTAGGACTAGTCCCACGGGTTAGGGTTAGTGTGTGTGTTTAACGATACTAAAAAAAAAAAACAGAGGAGTCGGGACTTCTTCCCATGTGTACTTGCATTTCAGTATGCCCACCATTTATGCTACTAAAGACTTGGGCCCGTAGTTATTAAGTTTGGCAGTGCTACCCTCATTTGGAGCCCATGCTTTATGAGTCGACCAACGCTTTTGTGGTACCAAGTGCCAACGCATATTTATTTTCTTTTTAATTATTAAATAAAACTTAAAGATTCACAAACAAACCTTGGATTGCTCCAAAAGCGATCCATCTTAATAGCAACTGGTTTAAATCAACGTACCATCGAGAGTTTGGCCGTCGGATTAAAAATCCGATGGCAACAAACATCAAGTAGGGCCCACTAGTTAAAGCATGTATGTCTTGGCTTGTTAGGTTTCTAATCGGACGACCCAGCTTAGGTTTCGAGAGTACCTACTATGGAGGGTTTAAAAACACTAAAAAAGAAGTCCACCAGAATTTAGTCTGTTCTTGACATAAGGTAAGCTGAAGGTTTGAAATCCCAATGAGGGTTTGAAATCCCAGTTTTTGTTGTGGGAAAAATACCAACAGAAATAACCAGACAGAAAAGAATAAATCAAAAACACACACACATAAAGGAACACAAGAAATATACGTGATTTGGCAACAACCTGCCTACGTCCATGGGTTAAGATCCGATCACTTCTTTATTCACAGAAACCTTGAGGAACTAGTACAAAAGCACTCAACTCACATTTTCTATGAAAACCCAAAGAAGAATCTCTATCTATCCTCCCTTAAACATTTCTCAAATCCTAGTATGTTTTAACCATTTCTATTATCTCACACTCTCAATGCAAAAGCATTCCCTTGATCCTTAGATGATTGGATGCCAACCCTAGACCCATAATCCCTTATTTATAGGCCTAAACAGGAGACCTAAACTAATAGAAAAGTCCCAAAATCGGAATATGGGTTTCCCAAAACATAAAACGACTTAAAATAACAATTTCCCGAAGAAAATCCAAGCACAACGGAACTTTGGGCGATTGATCCCCACTAGGGGCGATCTATCGCCCCTTTAGGGTTTGCCTAATTCGAGCCAAATTCCAATAGTTTCATCTAATCCCAACAATATTGATACACAAACGATTTCGATTGAGATTTTCGAAATATAGGGTGAAATCTAGGAATTCTGATATCAGAATTTCGTCCAAATCCGAAACATTTAATTTTAAATAGTTTTTTTTAATCATTTATTAAAATTTTGAAAATTCTAAAATATTACGGTTATTTTATCGAATTTTTTTTAAATTTCAGAAATTTATATATATATATAAATTTCTGAAATAAAATATTTATATAAATATATTAAATTTTAATAAAATATTTTTTAACATATATATTTTTAATAATTATATATATAATAAAATATTAATAAAAAATGAATCCAAAATCTCTCCAAGATAACCAAATTCTTCGAGATTTCAGTTCAGGTTGGATGATCGAAATTGTCGATAATATCGAAATTTCAACCTTGTAGGTCTTTCCTATATGATCTAATTGGATGCAGAGTTTTGGGGTTATCTCTGTCGTTAAACATATTCAGACAAGAGGAATAATGTCTTTTATCACCAAAATTTTTACCCTAAAAAATGACACCATTTTGTGGGAACAAGTCGGGGTTAGGAATGCCAATGGGCTGTGTAAGCACCCCAATTTTGCACCCTTTTAACACCGTTAACACCTTCAAATCTTCCCAAAAACCCTCTTTCAAAAACCTTTTTCCAGGTGTTTTGATTTTCAAAAATGACCAAAGTACCCCTAGGGTGAAAAATTACCAAAATACCCTTGAAAAAATGCTAAAAAAATTGTCATTGGGTTCAAAATGATTTTACAAATTTTTGATGAAATTTTGGCAATTTTTGGGATTAAATCGGATTTTAAAATGGGAAAATGACCAAAATGCCCCTAAGGTGCAAAATGACAAAAATACCCCTGGAAAATACTTCAAAACTCACTTTTTATCTAAAATATTTTTCTTGGATTTATCAGTTAAATTTCGGCTGTTTCCGGGCTCAAATCAGGTTTCAAATGCATAATATAGCTCAAAATCACTTTTTAAAGCTTTATTTTGGTCGTTTATACCAAAAACGACCAGCCTTTTTTAGGCAGGTTTTGGCTGGTCGTTTTTGGCAAAAACGACCAAATTTTTTTGGTTTGTTTCGGTTTGTCGTTTATGTCAAAAACGACCAAATTAATATCCGGTTATTTTGGTCTTTTCCCCCCGCAAACCGACCTACTTTCCGTCATTACCGACATTTTGCTTTGGTCGTTTTTCACAAAAACGACCAAAGCGAAATTTTTTCAAAAAAAAAGATAGTCCCACATCGAAAATTTTGGTTTTTTTCTCCTTTTTCATCCCCTATAAAAGCCCAACCCCTTTCCTCAAAATCTCACCAATTCACTCACCCTTTCCTTGGTTTTTTAAAGTCCTATGACTTAGAAAAACCCTTGGAAAATCATTTCCCGGGTGTTCAAAGTTCTAAGTTCTTTTTCTTTTCTTTTGGAGCATCCCCTCTTTGTCCGAAAGTTCACCGTACTTTCGGGAAGGTAATCCCTCTATCCCTAATCTCGCTTTCAATTTTTTAAGCTTTATTATTAATTGCTTAAATTATGTTTTGTCTTTAAATTTTACTTTTAGACTGCTAAAAGCCCCGCTTAGTCGAACCTCTGCCCAAATCCCGGTTCAACACTAGCCCCGCCTAGTCGAACCCCTGCCCGGTTTTACTTAAACCCGGCTTACCCTGTCAAACCCCTGCCCGGTTTTACTTAAACCCGGCTTACCCTGTCAAACCCCTGCCCGGTTTTATTTAAACCCGGCTTACCCTGTCGAACCTCTGCCCAAATCCCGGTTCAAAATTAGTCTCGCCTAGTCGAACCTCTGCCCAAATCCCGGTTCCAAAACTAGCCTCGCCTAGTCGAACCCCTGCCCAAATCCCGGTTCAAAACCTGTTTCGCCTAGTCGAACCTCTGCCCAAAAACCCTAGTTAATCCTAGTTAACTCTAGTTAACCCCAGTTAAACCCATTTAATCCTAGTTAATCCCAGTCAAAACCCCAGTTAATCCCAGTTAAACCCAGTTAACCCCAGTTAACCCTAGTTAATCCCAGTTAAACCCAGTTAACCCTAGTTAATCCCAGTTAACTCTAGTTAACCCCAGTTAAACCCAGTTAACCCTAGTTAATCCCAGTTAAACCCAGTTAACCCCAGTTAAACCCAGTTAACCCTAGTTAATCCCAGTTAACTCTAGTTAACCCTAGTCATCCCAGTTAACCCCAGTTAAATCCAATTAACTCTAGTTAAGCTCTAGTGAAACCCTATCTATTCTTAATCCCTTGTTAGAGCCTCAGTTCAAATCCTGTTCAAGTACCCACCTCGTCAGGCTCCTCAGCACGAGCTTAAACTGCCCCATCGCTCCTCAGCACGAGCTTAAAAGGCCATTTCGCTCCCAGATCAGCGAAATCCATCAAATCAAATCCTTCAACCTTTCGCTCCTCAGCATGAGCTTAAAAGGCCACCTCGCTCATCAAATAAGAGCAAAAAAACCCTCAAACCTTTCAATCACCCATAATCCAATCCAATCAAATCAAATCAAACCATCAACTTCCCTCCGGAACTACGTGTGGCTTGATTCCACTAACTGTGGATACGTAGGCAACCCTAATCGGGTTCAGCTCCCCTAGGATAGAATCCTTATTCCATTTCTACCCTATCCCTCTCAATTCATTTATTTCAGTCAATATTACATTGCTTAGCATATAGATCGAATTGCAAGTTTCTTATATGGTTTCCTTTATTTGATTCAAACTTAGGGAGTAGGTAACCATCCCCGGATGGGGGTTTAGGGGTGCCTAACACCTTCCCCTAACTCAACTGAATCCCTTACCCTGACCTCTGATTTCTAGACCATGCCTTATCCAACAAATTCAGGGACCTATTTCTCTCAGAATTAGATAGGTGGCGACTCACAACTCAATTACAATTTATCACTATTCCTTATTGGGATTTATCCTGATCGGGAATGGAGGGTAAAATTCAGGTACTCACAGGCTGGGTTAAGGGTTATTCAGATCTAACCCTAAGTGGAAATTATTGAGCCTAAGCCAGAATGAATTGTAGGAATGAAGCCCTAGCCTGGCCTTAACATAGGTCTAGTCTGGTTCATTTATAAAATAGTTAACATATTTTTTATTTTTTTAAAACATGCTTAAATTAAAAGTATATATATGTTATTATAGGTAAAAATGCTATTACACAGTCAAAAACACGCATAACATTTTGGTACTTAGATTCTAAGAGTAAATTAATATTATTTTTATCATATTATATATAAATAACATATACTATAAACAATTACATTATATATAGGATCCGGCTTGCCTAGGTTTCAATCAACAAAACCTTGGCCCAACCCTAAACTATTCATACTTCCAATTGTCAAATTCAAACCCTATTTATTAAAGGGTGGTGCTACACGCACCCCAATGTCTACTTATAAACACCAATCTTAAGAAATCCCTAACTTCAACACCATAAACAAGTTTAGATAAAAAAAAGTCCCTTTCTTCCTGTTTTTTGATCGGTAACGCCTTTCTTCTTCTTACCGTTTGTTCAGAAAAATCCTACAAATCAGTCTAAAAAATAATTCATCCCATGTTAATATAATAATAATAGGTAACAGCAGACTACACTTGATAATCATGGTTTCAAATTTATAGAGAGAGATCGGTGATTTAGAGAATGAATGAAGATCAGACGGAAGTGACGTCCGATGGAGAAAAACAAGGTGTAGGAAGAAGGTCATTATCCATACTGGATTGAGAAGGAAATCTGATCATCTCCTCCATTCCCAAAGCTCCCAATATCACATGACATGAGCCTTCAGTATCTATAATTCCTTCATTCTTTGTTGGTTTATCTGTAAACCTCACGAGCTCTTCCATCTGACCCATGTTGATCAATCTTGGTATTGGTATTTGGTTAAAGTTGGAGATGATAAGGGCATGTGAAGATGATGTTGCCAATTGCAACATCTATTTTACTAGAGGAAAAGAGAGCTTTTGTCTTAGAGATTTTTTTAAATTGGGGTATATAAGTAAATAATGGGATGCACGTAGCACCATCTTTATTAAAACATAAACATTGGGTTGGGCTGAGCTGAGTAGGCAAACCTAACCCATTAACAACTCTAATTTGAGACACTTTCTACCACCAAAAATAAATGAGCGTTGCCACCATTACACAAACTTCATGCAAGGCTCTTTTACCGGTAACACTTTTTTTTTTGGCCAAGGAGATAAAATAACACCTAAACACACACAGTTAAACCTAAGGTTACCGCAAAGGCTTTTTATTTAGTTAATAGAGGGTGTCCCAAACCCTTCGAGGCAAGGAATAATCCTTTCGGGTGCCTATAATGACCCATTCGGAATTTTCTCACAGACACCTAAGTAAGTCAAAGGGTGGGAGTTGAACACACAAGCATAGGGAGTAAACCCAGGATGCTAGCCAACTACACTAAGCCACTAACCCCTGGTGAGTTACCGCTAAGGTGCCATACTCCAAAAGGGCCAATTTATGAGAAGAAAAAAAAAAACCTTAGGTCTGATATTTTTTGGGTAGTCGATATTATTTACCTACGTTAATAAATTCAGCCGGTCAAAAGTTAGCGGCCTGGGGGCACCCCCTACCACTCACGCAAGAGGCGGGGTGTCTTAGGTCTGATTGTTGGCCTCGGATTGTCTCTGGAGAAGCCAGAAAGGGCTCTCAGGGTTCCATACATTATGTGACACTTGGCGTAAAAATAGGGGAAGTCATTCCATTTTCTCCCCATAATTTTGACTTCATCCCATTTGATATCTCACACCCTTATTCTCGCATACTTATCGCCACATGTCTTATTATAGGTGGAGAAGTCAAAATCATGGGCCCATGATTTTGACTTGTCCACCACTTGTCACCTATTCTATGGAACCCAAGATAAGCCCTTTCTGGTTTCGGTAGAGACAAGCCAAGGTCCTGATTGTTGCGAGTGTGAACAAAAAACACATCTACCACACTTCAACCAAGGGCTCATTAGTCATGACTAAGATCACACGGATTAAGTGGGGTTTGACTACTTCTTAATCTTTTCATAGAAAGACACGTGGGATTTAAGAAATATTGGAATCCAGATGGAATGTTCACGTGCCGCGGCACCCTCCATGTTTCTGTTGTTTCCGTGACTCAACATTGATTGAATCGTTGAGATCAAAAAAAATAAACATTGATTGAATCATTGAATTATCGTTCAAGCGAAGGCATTTTCGATTAACCTTTCAAACAGCAGAGGGGGTTAATCCACCGAACCCTGAATTTATTTCTACTCCGATTCATTTCAAGACGAAAGCCGAGATCATCATCTAAAAGATGATCTGATGAGGTATGAAGCTTAGATTCATCTAGATTTTGGGTTTGATTCGAACTAATAGAATTTCAGGGTTCTTTTTTTTTTTTTTTTTTCCCCAATTTGATCTGAGTTGATAGATTTGATTCCTTTCTGTTTAAGATTAGATTGATCTTGTTTGTTTTCTTGTTTGATACGCTAAAACCGTTGAATGAATTTCAGTGCTGGATATTTAAATGGATTAGCAACAATTAGATTCCGTAATTTAGATCTATGAGAATCGAAACCGATATTGAAGAGTTTGATTGAAGGATCTTGATCTTGAAGTTGAATAACATATAATCGATGAGGGGTGTTTCATCAAATTAGTATTCACATCAGAATTTCGATGACTAGAAAGAATTGCCGCTAATGGTCCGTTCTTTTGCTGACACTTATAAAGTTCGGCACTTTGCAAGTTTTGTCAGTTGACAGTATGCATTTTCTTTTGAGAATCTCTTGGTTTGCAATTCCCCTAGGACTTCAAATGTGGCAAAATGCATGAATGATACCAAGTCTCATAGAAAATAATAATAATTGAAATCTCATGATGGCAACAATAATTTTGTTAGAAACCTTGACAAAGTGACTCAAATTTCCTAACAATTAATATGACAAAGTGCAAAGTGCCAAGCTTTTTATAAGTCTCACAAAGGACCCTAATTGAAAAGTGGAGTTTAGGCTATTTTTTTTCCCTTCAGAACTCGTGTCTTCAAGATGCATCCTAGTGATTACTGGAATAATTTCATTAGGTTATTTTCAATTTTAGCAATAATTCTCTCTCTCTCTCTCTCTCTCTCTCTCACTAGAACATGTATTGAGCGGACTCCTAAGAACCTGACATATGGTAGGTTGGAAGTTAAGGTGGGTCTCTTGGGAGACATGTGGCAGAAAATTAAGCCAATGGAACGTTTCTAGGCCATCTAATTTAAGGTTAAAAAAGAGGGAGCCTAGGTAGGGTCTAGTGAACCCGAGGGTTAAAGTTAACAAACTAGGGTCAAATCGAGCCACTCATCTCCCATGTGACTCACTTTAACATCCAACAATCAAATTCAAAACCAGCTTGCCACGTGTAATCTTTCTAGAAGTGGCTCTCACACAGAACTTCCAGTGACCCATTAGAAGTTAGAACCTCTCTCTCTACGTATAGGGGTTTGCTTCGCTACACGTGGAAGGTGCACACAATTAATGATGGTCACATTAACAATATTTTTTATTTTATTTTTAAAATTTCTAAAATCCTGGTTGGGCATGAATAAACCCTAGGGCTTAATGCTGGCTAACCAAAAGTTATGAATATTAACTAGGGTTAAAAATTTAACCAAGGGAATATCACTTTAAGTGTGGCATTCCCTCATCGGGTGCATGTTCCCCATAGGAATGCACATGCGTAAAGAAGCATTCTCCATATTATATTATATAAATATAGGGAGAGAGAGAGAAGTTCTAATTGGCGGCCTCCTGAACTTTGACATGTGGCATTTTTTTGGAAGCTAACGAATGGATATCAAAGTGTATCCCTTTATAGACACTTGAAAAAAATTATCTCAATCGGGCACTTTTAACCGTCTTGTTAGATTCTAGTTGGTCAGCATTAAACGTCTAGGATTCACTAGACCTTAACTATGTATAAATCACTTATTTGTTGACTTTCAATCGGATGGTCTAGAAACTCCGATGTGGATGATGTGTCTCCCTAGAGATCCACCTTGACATCTAACGATCTGGATCGAAAACAACCTGCCACGTGTCGAATTTTTAGGAGGGAAGTTGTCTTGAGTAAAGGAATTTTTTACAAATGACATCTCTAAACATTTAAACATGTCTAAATATCAGGAAAAAGGTTAAGGACATTAATCTCTTTATTTATGCATTTGGAGAATTGCATGATTATAATCTTTTTATATTTCTAGACTAGAGAGAGGATGAGTTGGAATCTTTAACTTCGGTGTTCAACTACACTATTGTTGCAAACTTAATCTTACCTGAATTTTTTTTAGAGAGCATTGACACAGGTCGATAGTGTGATTATCCCTTTTGTATTATAAGCATAATTCTCAGGGCTCTACAATATAAGTGTTCTATGTTTGGACCTTACAACCCATGGGCCTTGTGCAGGAGATCTTTCAGGCCTTAAACCAACCTGATCTCGTTTTTTGACATTAACCATCCTATGAATGTACTTTCCTTTGGACTTCTTCCCATATTTGACTATCTCAAAGAATGCAAAATGGATGGGATTATCACTCTGAACTGATTTTGGTCTAGTGGCTCCCTTAGACGTGGAGAACCTGTCCATTGGTCAGTACGTTGCTAAGCATGTACGTCACTTGTAAAGTAGAGGCCTCTAGCACTTTATGTAATTTGTTACAGGATTATACCATTATTCCTATAAACATGTGCTGATATTATTCATGGTTTTTGTAGTTTGATGTATCTCACCACTATATAATTGACCAGATGGTGCCAACAGTTTAACTAACTGTTGGGTTAAGAATTACTTCAAGCTTCTGAAGTTCCATGTACTTTAGTAGTTGATTCTGAGGTTTACCAATCCTCCACCATGGGAGATTCTTGGCGTAATTCTCATTCAAGCAAGAACTTGGAAGTGCCGAGTGTCATCACTAGTAAAAAGCTGTCTAAAGGATGTTTAGTTGCTTCTGCCCCAAAGGCTCTCTCACAGAAAACTTATAAGCATATCACTTCTCTGGACCGTGTCAGACTGGGAAATGGGGCTGTTAGTCATATAGCGATCTTTTTACTGAAAGTTGCAGCTCTGGAGATGGTACGAAGGTGCTCAAGGGCCAAGTGTCCATTTGCATGGTATGGTCTCCAGGCACTTCAAGTTCTTTGCTATCCACCATTTAAGTGGATACAGAGATGGGCTCCCTTCAAGGGTTTGGTTAAAGGCATGCAGGTTGGTCTTACTTATCCACATATTACTATTACATTTCATGTACGTTCTATAATGTTTAAAGTCGCAGTGAACAACAGCTAAAGTATACATATTATTTTATCTATGAAACTTCCAACATGCATATGATTGAACTGATCTAACAGAAATTATACAATGGTTTCAAAAGATTTGGAAATTGTATTTCTTAAACTTCTAATTTTTTATCGATTTTTAGTGTATGAGTTGATGAGTCTGTTTATCCCTGCTAGTCTGACTCACAACACACATTAGACAACAAATCCTATGTTTAAATCCATTCTACCCTGCTTGGAATAGTGGGTCTAAAATTAATACTTTTTCTTTTCTGTTGCTAGACCTGTATTATTTTTATATGATCAGCTAATGCTCTTATGTGCATTCTTAAATGCTTTAAGGGTTAATTTAAGTCATGGCCCTGTATTTTTTATTTTTTTTGTTCTTGTTAAGGCTGAGATGGTCTGGGATAATCATCTTATATGTATGTGAACGGATGCCTTTCTATTTCCATGTTTTTGTTTTCTTATGTCCTGTTTGATTGTACTCTTGATAGTAATAGTACTTTTTATTTTGCTAGGCATTGTCGAGGCCATTATTAGCCCTCTCAATTGCAACAGCTTTCTCTGATCAATCAGAGTGTAGTACAGAAACCTCGGACGCTCTCAGTGATTCTCAACTACCTTCAGATCCACCTGCCAGAGAGTCAACTCTGGGTACAAGGTAGATATGATAGATTATGCTTTCAAGGCCGTCAATATCTCTATCTTTATCAACATTCAAATGTCAATGTAGAGGACTGCTATTAATAATCAACATTTTGGTTTCCCATGCACTTGTTAAGCTTTATAAAATCTGCTTACCTAACTGATCTTGATCTTTTATAGGTGAGTCATGTTTGGTAAGCAGCCATATATAACACATAGGGTCTGTTATCACTGAGTTATTGAAATAGGCTGTCATAAGTTTCTGTGGCCGTGGTTTCCAACACTGACACTGGTGTCCATAATCTATCTCTTATTTACATAGAGTGAGTACCAATTCGTGGTCAAAGAACCAGTCCATTTGTTCCTTTAAAGAATTATTGCTTCAATTTAAAATAGAGAACACATGTTTCTACATGTTGCCTTCAGATGATGGGGCTGGAAACGGGCATTGGGATGGGCGCAAGGTTCGAAAAAACGGTTTCGGCCACCGTAACGGTATCGGCCGAAACCGTTACGGTACGCCGTTACGGTACCGTAACGGCCGTTACGCTATTTTCCCCCTTTTTTTGCATAAAAAAAATCAAAAAAATTCCAATAAATAGAAAAAAATAATAAAAATGCAATAAATGAGTAAAAACGTACTTCTAAAGCCAATATGAAGCTTAAAATGTAAAAATAATGAAATTAGATGGGTCGAGAGTTTCGAGACTCTAGATACTGATAGGGAGATACAAATATACAATGATACATACAGATACAGTCATAACTCATACACATTTGCTAAGCCTAAGTACTAACATTAACATTTAATAATATTCCCAAAAAAATACTAACATTTTCTAACAATTCATAATATTCCGAAAAAAATACTAATATTTAATAATTACTAATACTAACATTTGGTGTTTCAAAAAAAAAAAAAGAGAGAGAGGAATACCAAATAGGCGAATACGAGAAATTGAGAGAAGGGTAGCCAAGACCAAATGACTATGAAAGATTGAGTGAGTCGTGACTCGTGAGAGGCCGAGAGGGAATGAAGTCGAAGTGTCGAACACTCGAACTATGAAGGATTGAGTGAGTTGTGAGAGGCCGAGAGGGTTTAATTTATAATATAAGAAATTTGAGTGTAAGTCTGTAACTCTGCATGTGTATGATCAATGATGGCACTTTGAAGTTTGAAGTTTGAAACTTTGAAACTTTGAAGTTTGAAATGAAGACCAAAAGGTCCAAAACACCTACAAAGCTACTGCAAAGTGAAAAAACAAAGTAAGAAAAAACAAAAAACTGCAAAAGCCAAAAGCTGTAAAGCATATTCTCCTAACGTAAAGGCCGTAACGGGCGTAATGGCCGTAACGGGAGTAACGGGCGTTACGTAATGGTAACGGCCGTTACGCAAGCTGTACGTGCAGAAGTATGTAGCGTAACGGTTTTGGGTAACGGGTACCGCCGAAACCGTTACGTAACGGCCGTTACGTAACGGTTTCGGCATTTTTTAAAACCATGGATGGGCGTGCATGCATTTTTTCTTTGTGGATTTTATCTATGGTTAATATTGGTCAAGCCTGAGTTTTTAAATAGGGTGTTAAGCCTTGGTACTATCTCTTATAATCTTTTTTTTTTTTGTTTGGATGATATCTCTAACTACAGTTAAATGGAGGACCAGTTGCATCTAAGGTTTATTATCTGTTTATTTATGAGATCCTGTAGCTGGTTGCTTGTTCAGGCTATCTCATGGTTGGCACCTTTTACATGGGAGAAGATGTCGTTGCAATTAGATGTCTTTGAACTTATATTTCTGAGTAGAAATTTTGGGAGTTTGCTAGCATGATTTCTGAGCTACTCCATTATATTACATTCATTGCCCATGGGTGTAAAAATATTTAGCCATAGAAATCTCTAGATACTTACAAATGGCAAAGATGTGGCCATTGATTTGTTCCTTTTATTGGATGCTACCTGAAATCTATCTCTTCTGAGTTCTGACCACCATGACTTGTTTTGGTGGGCAAACTGGACTTGTGCCCACAACCTCACGGTTGCAGTGTAGAATTCATAGCCATGACTTCTTTTCTTGCAGGAAATCCCAGTTTGTTCTGAGACCTGTTTCTCTTATTATCGATTCCATGTACTTTGCAGGATTTGTGATGAAGCTCCTCAAAGTCTTGCCTCTGAACATTGGTTGCTACAACTCCATGAAGAACTGGAAAAGCAGGGAATTACTTTACCAGAAAGGTGATTTAATCATTTCCATGTTTCAAGGATTATCCCTTTAATGTAATGGGCTACATTATTATAGTATTATGATTTTCTCATGCTTAGATCCTAGTCAGAATCTTGGTCTTAGACTCTGGGCAAGTGTCTATCTATATTCAGAAAATTGTTTTTTACTATTCAAATAAATGAAAAATCTAAAAATATTTGGGACAAGGATAATTATCGTCCTCATCTTCCAATCCTTATTTAATTGCTTTGGTCAGATACACAAATTCTGTCCCACCATTCCACTCTATAAGGCTGTATCTAAGGAAACAATTAAAAATGAAACTGAGAAATATATGGTATCGGTTAAGCTAGTTAAATAAAGTAAAAAATCCTTTTCTATTCATAAGACTAGTCTCCACTCCATATCCTTTTGTATTATTTGGGGGTGTGAAGTGCTTGGGACACTTGAACCTTCAAAGTTGTAAGTTCAGAGATCCCCCCTGATGTAGGATTTGAAGTGGAGTGTGTTGCAGGGCCTTTTGTATGCACTAGTATCACTACTGCCAAGCCACAAAGATCACAAGTGTATTAAGTTGCATGTGATACTTGGACGACCCACCTGTCGCTCTCTCTCTCTCACACACACACACACACACACACATACACATATCATCCTTTAGCCTTCAAATTTACTAATGCTGTATCCAAATTTGATGTCCTTCATAATATATATATATATATATAATTGGAATGAGCTCTACAGTGTGATTCCAGTAATATAACCTTGTTAAAGTTTCCCTCCCTGCTACGCTTCTTGTCATTTTCACAGCTCTTGTTGCATCATTTTTTTCCTTGAAGAAACAACAGGGCATCGCTTTACCTTCTATCCAAATGCAGTATTGGTTTGGATTTCTTTTTTATTTTTAACTGAAATATTTGTTGCGAGTTTCTTGGGACTTGGATTATATTGTTGCCGCAAAGTTTTACATAATAGTATTTATGCAGGATTAATGAGGACGAGCTCCGTAGATTTTATACTGCTGCAAATTGTGATTTTTCATGCTTACTATCATCGATCAAGAAGACAATTCGATGGAGGAAGGTATATAGTATTCTTTCAGTACAAGAACTCGAGATGTGGTCCCATTTGATCTTTTGGCATGGATGCGATGTGAAGCTCCGACCTTGCCTTGTTATCCGCCTTGGACTCACTTGCTCCAGCTTGGCATCTAATGACAGACCACGCTTTGTTCAAGCAGTCGGTATGCATTTTTATTTTTCCTTCTAAACTTTTGTATGTCTATATAGCCCTGGATTACTTATTTCCTCAAGAAATTAGATATTAAGGAATAGAAAGGTGTTGACGAGGAACTGAAATACATCCAATTAAAACCCATTGATTTTTTTTACCAATTATTTACATAAAAATTGAGAACATCTCGCTAATTGTTACAGCTTTCAACTCTATTATTAGAGTGTTGAAACTCACTTGTATCTCAGCTAAGACTTGCCTGGGCTGACTTGGCTTGGCACTTGATGATCACAATTTGTTCTAGTCCTGAATGATGAATTCCAAGTCCTAACCAAGCCAAGATCAATTTTCTGTCACTTCTTATATGAGCGAAGGCTATTTGTATGCTTCTTAGCCTCGTGGAGCAACTCGTTGTTAGTCTAAGTTTCAACAGGCTGACTGGAAGTTGTACATGATATCAGTTAAGGTGGAGCGCGCGACCTGTTACATTGCATGTCCTCCCTGCTGCACTTGAACCTGAGGCTGTCCTATAAAGATCGACACCCTTATTGAATATAGAGAACTTGTATAGACTCTTTATCACTAGCTTTCCTTTTCTTTTATATGATTTAAATAACCTGATTACATTTTTGTACTTGAATCATTATGTTTTAAGGGATATATTGGTGCCCAGGCTTGAAAAAGAAGTATCAGCTAGCAAAGGGTGCTGCTTCCTTTCTAAAAGAATAACAGAAACAGTGGATTTGTAAGCATGTCATTAAAAGACAGAACTACCGCTCATAAACCAGTAGAATGGATAGGCTTTGTGGGGAAGTGATTTCCCAGTACCCTTTTGGCCTTTCTAATAAGCTCTGCCTGTTTTGCTTCAAAATCTGATGACTGATTTCTGTTTCACTTTCGCTTTCTTAAACCATTATAGACTGTTTCTAGGCAGTGGATTAATTTTTTTTATATTGGTAAACACAAATATATAAAGAAGAAAATAAGAACAATACACTTTTCACAAATCACCTGGCATGCACCACCCATGGGTGCACCCCAATGCACGGAAATAACGAAGCATTGAACTAAAACAATGCAAGCTAGGAAAAAGTAAAAACTCCGCATTTTTGCTCTAAGCGAAGGAAAGAAAAGCAGACGACTGCAAAGACTCAAAGTCTCCCCTAACCGAGCACCAAACAAAAATAAGCTTGGTAATATGCATTCATTGTAAAGTGGTCACCATAGATGGATATCATCTCTGGTGTTCTTGCATGAGGATCCCTGCCATTTGATGGTGAAGAAAGTTAACAATAATAAAAGGCTTTCAGCATTTGAAGAATACAAAAGGTCAAAGTCTTTATAAGCCCTTTGTCCATTTATCTATGGGAAGTTGAATTTCAATAGTTTGATCCTCACTCGAATTTGAAATCTATCTGAAGTGGAATTCCAATAATTTGATCCTCACTTTTTTAAAAAAATCATTTTTTTGTGTGTGATGAAATTGGAACTTTAACTAGGAGCTCAACTGAAATACTTGTTTAGAGGAGGCTCGGGCATCTCATCTCCAGCAATGAGAAATTTGAAGAATAAACTTTCCAGGGTTGATGATTGACTTGGCTGGGTTTTCTGCTACCCTCATCTATTTGATATGATTGAGTAAATCTCATATAAAAATGCAAGTGTATATGCACAAAGATATAATATTACTTTTCTTGTCTTTTTGTTTTCAAATAAAACCTTCACCGTTTCTTTAGCTTTTTTTTTATTTTTTATTTTTCTTTAGCTTATTTTATTATTCTTCCATATAATTTTTTTAAGCATATGCTGACATCAAAAGGACATTTTGTTGCTCCTGCAGTATCTCAGATAGAATATGGGGTTCTGCATTTGGTTGATGTAGAGAATCCTCAGATAACAGTTTTGATGGATTGTGAAGGGTTAACACCATTCAGGTTTCCCATGCAAATGCTGAGATCTTGTTCTTCCCTTCTACAAGATCATTACCCAAACCGTCTTAGCTGTTTGTTTGTTGTACGGCTTCCTCCAGTTGTTCGAGTGATTACACAAACTTTTATTCAAGTAAGCTCCTTAATCTTATTAGGATTTGAGAATTTCATCATCGTATGTTTTTTCAAGTTTCATGTCCTATTTTGCTGTTCTAAAGATGATGATATAATAAGGAAATATATGGTTCCCATTTTGTAGACTGCAAGGATGGCTGTGTGGGTCTCTTGTGGGGAGTTCTTCAAGGATTGCTCGTGATATCTACGACAGCCAACCACATACTCCATGTGCAGGGGCATTTTAGTAAATAAAACCAAAAAAGAAATCCACTGTGCATGGAGTATGTGGCTGGCTCTCGTGGGCATAGTTACTAAACACCCATATTATACTGGTATAATACTTTTAGGGGGGGCATCGTTTAAAACTGCGTACTTTTCTTGTGTTAATTTTTTTTTTTTTTTTGATGAACTTTTACCGTGTTAAACACATATCTCGTATTAAATCATCGTTATTAGTTAATATCATGATTTTTATTTATTTATAATTATCTTTTAATTTTTCTATATTTTTACTATGTTTTTGCCGTGTAATATCCGTACCTCACGAATGGATCATTGACGTATTATGCCCATACCCGTACTTGGTAACTATGCTCGTGGGTTCTACAAGAAATCCTATGGAAATCTCCACAAAAGGTCCAAACTCCAAGGATAGTATACCCATGGAAAAGTACGTGTTTCACATGCATGGAGGGAGTATCCATCCTGATTAGTCTACCTAGATCTCCTAGGTTAAAAGTAGCTTGGTCCACTCACCGAAGGTGGACTTTTTGACAGTTAGAAAAGAATGGTAAATGGTTCATGAATTTGATAGGCCGGATGGTGAAGATCATTTGATTGGTTCATTTTTCAGTGTAGGACAGTGGGACATATTAGTGTCAAATGGTGGAAAATCCGGCATGTGTGCCAAATGTATTGTAATGTCACGAGGGCCATAGTTTCTTTTCCTCCCTTATCTAATGCATTCATAATTACCAAGTCGGAGTTCAGGAATTATTCGGCTAGGGAAAAATTCGGAAAGAAAATGAGAAAATGTCTGACAAAATATGAAAAAATTAGAAATAAAATTATTATTTGTAAAAAATTATATACAAGCACCTATACTATAATATAAAGAAATAAGAGTCCTCTTTGATCTCCAAACTCTAATCCCTAGAATTCTAGAGGTGTTGTCATGGCACCTCTAAAAATGAGTGATTATAGGGGATTGTGATACAAGGGATAGTGAGAGAGAGAGAGAGAGAGAATATAGAGACGTATTGATCTATTAGAGAGATTTTAGGAGATTATGATACGAGGAATAGAGAGAATGTAGTGACGTATTGATTCATTGGAGGGATCTTAAGAGATTGTGATAAGAGGAATAGAGAGAAAGAGAATATAGAGATGTATTAGTCCATGAGAGGGATTTTAGAGGATTGTGATAAGAGTGATATGGGGTTTAAAATTTTATTTTTTTATTGTCTCTGCGATTATTTCATAATTTAGTTATTTATTGCACATATTGTGAATGATTCACATTAAATACACGAAATTTGTATCGTGTCGGTTTTTTCCCCCTGAAAGTCACGAATACTTTGTGAATTATCCATTCGACAAAAACTCATTACTTATTTGGGTTTTTTTTTTAGAAAATCGGAGAACTTTGTTATGTATGCGACACTAGGTGCTTAAGTTTCTGTAGTATCCGTCAAATGAAAACACACATGTAGATGTCATTCATTCCTTATGCATATATTCTTTCACATGTATATCCATGCATGCACTTGTTAATAGGATCATATGAGATGGATGCATAATAGTGCTATTATTCAAGGTAAATTTTTTGTTTATGATATGCCTTTTATATAATGAATATTAAGCATGACAGTCCTCTGAGGACTTAAATCTTTGCCTGCTAGGCACAGGATAGCAAGTTGCAAATTCTGTCCTAGGAAATGCATTTCTATTACTAAAATTGTTTTGACAACATGTAGAGAGTAATAAAGGAGGGAAGAAAATAGAGGAGGGAATGGTTTGATGACCTGAGAGGGTTGGATGTGCCTTCTCTTTCCTATATTCCATTCATTTATGAACAGTTTTTTCATGGAACTTTAGTCTTCAAGTTAATTAACATGCTGCCAAATCCACCAAATTCTATGAGACCTGCTCAGTGAGACATTCATATTGGATTTTGATATTTGTACCTGGAGAAGTGCCATGTTACTCTGATTGCTGTGTGAGTTCTTGAAGGACACACAATTAGGGACCATGGAACAAAGTTACTTTTGCCCTCACCCCTGAAATATCTTCTTAGCTTCTAAGACTTCTTCAGAACCTTGGCTCTGCAATATAAACTGTAATCTCAGTGAGATCTGCTGTCTTAGAAACTTCACTCTCAAGTATATATGTACCAAGTATGGATCTGTGGCTCTTAACAGGTTCTGAAACCTGTCACTCGACAGAAGTTGAGGATTGAAGGGGACATGTACCAAAAGGTTCTCTCTGAGTACCTCCAGACATTCCCATCATTTCTTGGTGGCAAATGCACATGCACAAAATGTTCGACCCTTGGGATCTGTGATATACAGCCTCATAGTAATGAAGAGACCAGGTAGGTGGAACCAAGTGCAGATTTCACAGATGGTGAGGACCTGCCCTCGCCCAATCCTAATTATCCGTCTGATCTTCATATGAACGAAAACTGCGACCAGGTATTGAGGACTGCTATAATAGCCATCCTCATGTTGTGGATTTTTATTGCTTTTATTGCGGGAATGTATGATCCAGAAAGTTTTCCTTTGTCTTCCCCATGAGGTAATAGTAAAGCGATCTCTTGGGTTCCCCTGGCTTTTTATTCTTCTTTAGGTCCGGAACCATTTTTATAGATGTCACACAGCCTACTTTCAACTACATACTTTATCCGGTCCCTATCCACAATCAATATATCTTTTCATAGCAGATGATGTATCACCATTGTAACTTGTATGTACAGACTGGAGATCCGCATATTATATGTATTCTTTTAGCAACCAATTGTATGGCTTGAGGTTTATAACTTGTGTTGTTCTATGCGATCCATGATGAAAATATGAAAATCAGGGGGGACGAGATGTTGCAAGTTAAAGTCAGCGACACTGATGCTGTAGCCCTGGTGGTAAGTTCATACTGATAAATATCATGTGACTGGAAGCCCTTGCTAATGGAAATACCGATGCCACTAAAATGCAAATTACTTCATTGTAGCAACGGCCTGATTAGGCATCTACTCATTCCCTCATAAGGCATCAACCCAAAATCTTATTGATTAGATATAGCTCCAAAAATTGAAGTGATTGGTAGATCCCAACCACTTGATAAGTCACTCTTTTGGTCAATCTATGGTACTATCGGAAGGGTGTGATTCATGGATGGTCGGGGATTAATAGACCCCTATCAATATTGTTGCTGGAATTTGTCTTTTTTGATGATGAGAAAAATCTAAGTAATGCAGGCACCCATGGCACCCATACCAATAAGTCGTCTTTCTTCTTGAAGATTCTTGCGTTGTTCCCCTCAAACCTGTTGTCAGCATAGTTATCAAGTCAAGATTCGGGAATAATTCGTTTAAGAGAAAGTTCGGAAAAATCGTCAAAATTTAGAAATAAATTAGGAAAATGTCGGGTAAAAAACAAAAAAACACAAAATAAGATTACTATTTATGAAAAGTAGAAACAAATATATTTCATATATTCGATATTTATTCTGAATTTTTTCAAAAAATCGTGAATAATTCTTGTTAAATTCGTAAAATTTTATAACTTTTTGAAAAAATTGTTATTTTTCCAAAACTGATGTATACTTCGTGAATTAATCGTTTGATGAAAAAGTCGGGTATTATTCGAGATTTTATGAAGAATTTGGAGTACTTGGTAACTATGGTTGTCCGGTACTCAGGTCAGTTGTTAGTCTTTTTCTCAATTTTTCATTGGTTTGTTTTTTCGGAGTTCATTTCAATTGGATTGACCTTGAAGGTTATCTCTTTGCTTAAAATTGTTTCTGGGTACTCAGGTCAGTTGTTAGTCTTTTTCTCAATTTTTCATTGGTTTGTTTTTTCGGAGTTCATTTCAATTGGATTGACCTTGAAGGTTATCTCTTTGCTTAAAATTGTTTCTGTTTCAGTTTCCCCCCTTTTTTTTTCAGTTGGATTGACCTTCAAGGTCATCTCATTTCTTAAACTGACAGCTTCAGTTTCTTTTTATTTACAGTTTAAATATAAAGAGGAGCTCTGCATCACCACGTTGTGCGGAGCTCCTCTTTTTACACTATCCGATGACAAATGTGTAATTATAGTGTGTTGCAAAATTACCCGTCTCGATCAATAATTACAAAAATGCCACATTTATAGTGTAAAAAAGGGAGCTCCGCATCAACGCCGTGATGCAAAGCACCGGCTCAAAATTAATCTCTTTTATTAACTGGTTTTCAACAAAATTTCTTTATAAGAAACACCAATGCAACCCCCACTTGTAATTTCACTTTTTAAATACAACAAACTTAAATTTGTAAGTGAATATATTAAAATAAAAACCGTATATTTAAAAAGTTCGAAAAAATTTCAACAAGGTGCATTTCACACGTGTTTGTGACTAATTAGAACATTTGAATATTTCTTTGCTTGTAGTTGGGTCTGTCCACTTCTGCACTAAATCCTTCCTAAAGGTTCCACCACAAATACAATCTCATTATTATTTTTATTTTATTTTATTTACTAAGCTGTGTCTGCTCCAAAGTAAGAAAAATAATCGAATCTAATAAACTGGTTTGTTTGGTTGTTGTACAGACTAGTGGGTATTCTAAATTATCACAAATGGATATTTTCTCTCACTTTTCCCCCCCTTAAAAAATGTATTCTATGAGAAAGAGACGTGGACTGGTAAAGAACCATCATTTTCTTTCTTTTCTTCATGGTGTTGGGTAGCCAAAGGACCTCACTATGAAAAGGCAATTAGAGTCTTTATCTATTTTATTTAGGATCATGCATCACAAAATTAGATTGTTATACAATCTGATGTCACATTCCCAGACCTAAGGGTGGCCCCACCTTTCTGGGTTAAGTAGGGTAAGACATATCTGAACCCATTGATGATGACCAGGAAGGGCTTGGATTGAGCATTAGCTCAAGTTTATCACCACTGACCTCATCTCTCCTCAGCCATTTCGGGGTTAAGAATATGTGAAAGCACGTTTCTCTCTTCTCTATAAAAGCGGTGCATTTAGAGGTGTGAAGTGGGAGAGTCATAATTGGGTTTTTGATTAAGACCAACCTAGCCAATAACTAGGAGTGAATTTGGATTTGATTATTTTAGCCATATACTTTTATAATATAACTAGCGGGTGGCACCTACGATGCACGTGAGTGCGAGGGGAAGGAGTTAACCACAGTTAATAGGAGTTAAAAGGGACACGTGTTAACTCATAGGTGTGATTGGACTCTCCTTGAATTCAATCGCGATTGGCTGTGATTCTATTCTTTAGATTGATAGATGAGCAAGGGGTAGTTTGGGAATTAAAGTAAAACGTTAAATCAAAGATGTGTTTTATATAAGGGTAGTTTGGGAATTTCGGAAAAATCAGGCTACGCCTGCATCCCGCATTATAATATTAAAGATTATTGGATAGATAACCACCGAAGGCCTGAGCTGTATAAGATATTAAGATCTTACTGGAGTGATTTTATAAATTTGATTAAATTACTTCGTTATTCAAATAAGATTATTAAAATAAATAAACATTTTCATTTCTTTTTAACCATTAAATCAGGGGGAAAAAAAGCAATCCTCAACCCACCCAGCTACCTGATAACACTGACCTGTTTATCCCAGGTTAGGATTTGCATATTTGCATGTTGTAATTTGGTGGAGCTTGTGGTTTTGCTAATTTAATGTGACCTGAACGACCAATTCATTGCTACTCTAATAATTGAGTGGCAGTCCTTGACCCGACCAGCCGCCGTCTCTAGTCATCGGTGCATCGGTGCTCACTGATGGGGGCCAGGCAACAGTGAAACAGCGAGCGCTTTGTTGATCCCTTTTATGCATTTTCGAAGCAACTGAGACACATTTTGCACATTTTATTATTAGAAAATTTTCCAGAGATCGACGCGGATCTTTGTAAGAGATTCCTATAATGCATAGTAGTACAACGACTGAAGGGAATTTTTCCCCGAGGCCATGAAAGGGACTTTGATATTCACCCTTGTCCGCCACACAGGTCGTTTAAAATTCTGGGCATGAACCATGAAGGCCTCAAATGGCGACCTTTCGGATTCTGAACAAATTCATCCTGGGAAAGCTTCATGGAAAGTAGGTTATCGAGTTGATCAGACTCGGAAATTTAGAGGTTATCGTGGAAACCTGACTTAGTTTTCCATGTTTTCCACCAAAAAAAAAGTTTGCATGTTTCAAGTAAGAAACCAAATCCTCTACGGTAATTACCGAATTTGAAAATTCCAGTTATCACCCCTGAGGTCGCCACGTGTCCCTATTAACATCATTTAACCGTGGTTAAGATTCACCACCCCTAGGGTTCACCCACCCATCCTTAGTTTTTAAAAAAATATATTAAAATTTTTTTAATATTAAAAACATATTTCTAGGGTTTTAAATTATTTTTTTTTCTTAAATAATGTTTTTTTTTCTAAAAACAAGGATGGGTGGGTAAACCCTAGGGGTGGATGAATCTTAACCGCAGTTAAGGTAGTCAAAATGGACATGTGGCGATCTCAGGGTTATAACCGGATTGCCAAATCCTGTTATCACCGTAGATGATTTGGTTTCTTAAAGTAATTCTGTTTGGATGTACCTCAAGAAAGATTGCATTCTCTGAAAAGATGTTTTTTTTTTTAGGAGGGTGAATCCTGGTTGGCGTTGTTGATTTCCCCACACTTGTATTGTGCAGATACTAAACCCTAACCCCTAACTCTCCAAAAAAAAAAAAAAAATTGTATTAGTTAATTGTCATCCCATATGAAATTAGAGATAGTCTTATCTGATATAATTCTACATATATGTGAAAGATTTTGTTCCATTTAGGGAACCTGATTCGTCTATATAGTCTTTTAGTAATATATATAACTGGAAAATAATCTCCTGAAATGACTCAAGAGAGTGACACGCAACTTAACCAAAACTGTTGTAAATTTTCAGCAATATATAACAAGGAAATGATCTCTTGGAATGACTCTAAGGGAGAGTTACACACTACTTTAATTTGAATCGGTCAGCATTCCTTAATAAGCAAATGTTGATCAATTTAAATTGAACCAATTCAATGATAGGGGTTCACATGAATAATAATTCTCCGACTCTCAAATCAACTTCTTTTGAGTTATTTCAGAGGAACGATCATCCCTGTATATAACATGTCTTTAAGGTGTTACTTTATTGGTAAGATTTTCAGGATTAATGCATAACTCACATCACTAACAAGTTTTTGTTACGACCATGAAACAAATCAAGAACGGTTTTTATGAAACAAATCTAAATACAATTCACTTCATTTTAGAGTACTGTCATATGTGTTTTACAAATTATCAAAAACTATTTCATTTGGAGGAATTTCTGGAACGAACTAATGAAAAAAATGGTTGAAGAGCTATTATCAATGTCAATATACCATTTGGATTTGGCTTAGATGCTCAAACCAGGGTCACCAAATTCATTGTATGCCATAGCGAATTGTGAACCGAGCGAGCCCGAACTAGTTTGTGGTTCAGATCGGATTGGTCGGTGAAATTGAGCGAACCACGCGGTGGTTTCAAAAAAGTCATGGTTTTTCAAATTTTTTTAATTAATGAAATTCATTGATATTTTTCTTTGGATTAGGAAAATTTATACTTTACGAGTTCACAAACCGTTCAAATTAAAACATGTTGTTTATAGTTTTTAAAATAAGTATTTTATAATATATTATTTACATGCTTATAAAAATATATATTTTTATAATATATTATAAAAATATATATTTGTTTTACATGCTTAAGTAGTGAACTTAAACGAAGAAATGCATTATCTCATTCTATTATCCCTAGCGAATTGGGTTCACTTTAAGAGCATTCCTAACAGCCTCACCAAATTTTACTCACCAAAATAGCCAAAACTCACATTTTCCTATTTTAATTATCTACTTTTTTAAAACTCACCAGCATTCTCATCAAAATAGCTAAAACTCACATTATTTTATTATTTGTGTAGGACCACAATGGTACAAAGGGAGAGAGAAACCTTTATTTTATATTTGTGTGAGACCACAATAGTATGAATGGAGAGAGAAACCTGTCCCACATGGAGAGAGAAACCTTTATTTTATTATTTGTCTGGGACCGATAAAGGAAGGGAGAGAAATATTTAACTTTGATGAGTGTACTGGTGAGTCCTGGACACTCACCAAACCGAAATGGTTATTTTGAAGAGGCTGGTGGAAACCTTTTAAAGCATTTTTTAGTACTTTGAGGTTGCTAAGAATGCTTTAAAGTGACGAATTACGAACCGCGAACCCAAATTCGAACCGAGCGAACCAACAAGCAGGTATCAGTGGCTGCTCAAACCCATCTCATTTTTTTGACTTACAATGTCAACCCAAGCTCTACCTAAACATCGGCCGTACGCACTGTTCATGATAGCAGACTACTTTGGCCTAGATTATTGTTGTCATCTTCCAATTGAGGTAGATCAATGGGTCATAATGCCATGTAAATGTTGTCGCATCTTGATTCGCAAACAGGATAATACTATAGCCATTTGCTTCCATTTGTGGGCATTCACTTCACGTCCACGCGACACCCTTTGTATTCCCAGTCACAACCCATTATCCTACCATTCAATTCAAACTGTGACTCAATGTTTATGTCTCCTATATTAACACCAACAACCGCTTCTTTCGGCGTAACAAATGCAGATTATCGGCATCTTAAGATAAGCAACCCTACTTAATATAATCACGGAACGATTAATACTTTACAGTAACGAAATTTACAATGACTTAATCCATTTTATCAACTTGCTTGAGTGCTTATAGAACAACCCTTCTCTAGCCACCCTTTAATTCATTTTTTAGGTACCAAAAAAGATCCCAATAGAGTGTTCATGCATTGGATCGCACCATATATATATGGTGCTAAAAAGGAAAGCTTGCTTACTCTCTTTGATGTCAGCACCTAAGAAGTGGGGTGGTGGGAGTGCTCCACCCAGAAAATCCTGGACGCATGGGCATGTGGGCTTGGATTACACAAACTTGCACACACAAATATACTGAAATAAAGCAATGAAATGTAAGCTACTAGAGGGGCACTCCTTCCTTGAACTAACTTCTATCATAGAAAATTGAATGAGACAGTGTATATAAGAGGAGATAGGGTTGCTTTAACTAACTTACTGTACTATTTTAATCGATAAGAGCATCATCAATGACCCTCTTGACTCTTCCCTCTCCTCAAGGATCACAAACCAAGTACAAATCGGACTGAAAATAATTTGAGTGGGATCCAAAAGGGAACTTCACTTTAATTTTCTAATTAATTATCTTAGAACCAAATGCTTTTTTACAGGCCTAATTTTGTTTCTTGGAATTTTTTAAAAAACCCTAGTTTTTGTGAGGAGTTTGGATTTGAATCTTTTCATGGCTTGGCTTGTCGGCTTAAGCTAAAACCTTAGTTAATAAAAATCGGTAGCTAATGTACCATTTAGGAAGGGGAAATGATTTTCTACGTCAACATAAATTGCTAAACACCTCTAGTTGACCTTTTTTGGATCTCCTACTTACATTTGTTGATGACTAATATTGAAGGGCTAACTCAATAGTAGAGTCCACTTGAGACGGACTCTCAAATTTTATGCTTAGTTGTTTCCGGGGATCACTCCCCAGTGAAATATTATGAATTTTAATCAATGTGATATTGACTAATGGTAAATGGTACCTCCCATCATTGGTAGTAAGAATGTGCTAGGACTGTTTGGGTCCAAATGTCACGCCCCAAAATCTCGTCTTATACATAATGAGACCTTAGGCCATGATACTACTTAAACCTGCTTAAATTCCATACAAGACATGAAGTTTTGGGTCTTAACACCAAATCCCATATGCACAAGGATATTTCGACTATGCATTATGAAACAAAATATAAGATGACTAAGAGGCAATAAATTTAGGGAAGTGTTAGCATCATTCCTGTCAATATTAATCACCTCAATCATGTAAAATCGATACTTTTTAGTAAGTCACACATGGAAGGCATTTGACTTTTCTATTTAATGAGAAATTAATAGTTAATGCGATTTGAGCTAGCATTTTTTATATATTGATAAAATGAGTATAGCTGAGAAGATGATGTTAAGAACATAGAATTTAGAGACTAAAATATATGATTAAAAAAATGAAGCTTCATGTGAAAATATCGAATAATTAGCTCTAGTAAGTGATAAAGTAAAGGAGAACTAACTTAGAATTCTCTAGGTTGGACATATTCAACAAAAAACTAGCACAGATGAAAATTGTGAGTTGGTATAGTTGAAAATTCTTGAAAAATGAGAATGCCAAAAGGGAAGGATTTGGCGATTTTTGTTACCGACAACAAAGATTTAGGATAAGACACCAATGATCATGAATTGGATTTCTTAGTCATTAAACAATGTATGAAAATTTAGATTTGAATATTAGTAAGTGAAGCTCTTGACTCATCATGGTCTGATTAAGAATGCATTATAAGAGCATTTTATATATGTCATATCTTGCATGAGGTTTCTTTTTAAAAAATAAAAATAAAAATTCCAATACTGAGATGTTAATCAAAAGGTTGAGATGATCCAGTTTTTTCACCATCCAATACTAAGATGTTTATTAGAGAATATATTATTGTAATAAAGTGAATGAGATACACTGTATCATTATCAGTGTATCTCTTCACAATTAGATAATATCAATTAAGTTTGAATTTATGATTTGATTAGATTATGATTATTTTTTAGAGATCTTTCTATATTAGGAGTCTTAGAATATTATTTAAACCATCTTAGGGTTTTTGTAAATCATCCAAGATTATTATCAATGAATCAATTTCTCATTATGGTATCATAGCGGACAATCTGTCTGTATTAATTTTTTTTTCTTTCATTTCATTACGTGTTTCCGACGGGCGGCATTGCTGCCGCCTGTCGGAATTGAAGTTTCTCCATTCTCTTTCTTGTTTTTCAAACCACCATAGATGTTAGCATGGTTGGTCTGATTTTATTTATTTTTAATCATCTTTGATGTCTACCGTAATAATTGTATCTCTTTTTATTTTATTGAAGACCTCTCTAACGAGAGTTTTTCTTCACATTTAAATCATTTTTTCGGTGTTTTAGGGAGACGATCATGACAGCTCAATCTAGTGGCCTATCGGCTCCGACAGAGTAAAAATGAGCGGGATGCGACAGAGATAGACTTCACAGATTGACGGTGACTACCAAACACAGTTAGATATTTTAACTCTTTATGCATAAAAGGAGTACCCAAGTTGCGACAAACCTATGAAGATTTTCAATCTACATGTGTTTGAGGGGAAATATTAGAGAATATATTATTGTAATAAAATATATGCGATACACTATATCATTACCAGTGTATCTCTTCACAATTAGATAATATTAATTAAGTTTGAATTTATGATTTGATTAGATATGATTAGATTATGATTATCTTTAAGAGATCTTTCTATATTAAGGAGTCTTGAAATATAATTTAAACTCTCTTAGGTTTCTTGTAAATCATCCAAGATTATAATCAAAATCAATTTCTCATTATGGTAAACTAGCGGGGTGGTACGTGCGATGCACGTGAGAGCGAGGGGAAAGAGTTAACCACAGTTAATAGGAGTTAAAAGGGACATGACGGGTGTGATTGAACTCTTCTTGAGTTCAACCGTAATTGGCTGTGATTCAAAATAGATAGACGAACAAGGGTAGTTTCAAAATTAAATAAAAGGTAAGGGGTAGTTTGGAAATTAAAGTAAATATTAAATCAAAGTTTTGTTTTTATATAAGGATAGTTTGAGAATTCTAGAAAAATTATCCACGGCTGCCTCTCGCATTATAATAGTAAAGATAATATATTCTCTAATAATGTTCATCAAGGATTTTGCTAGCCCACTCTCCCCGTATTGCACTCTCTTTTCTTTTGTGGGCGAAAGATCAAGGTTTCTGTGGCCTGAAAAGGGCAGAGTGCATAAGGACGCACAAAAACGAATGAACCACCTGGCTCTAAATTCATACAATTGAGTGAATGACTCAAATTCAATGTTTAAAGTTACAGGATTTTCAAGCCTTTGCTTTAGACGCCCTAGGACTCCCCTTATGAGTTAAAACTTTCGTGGCGCACCTTAGCTTTGAGCAAAGTTCCTCCACAAAATTTTTTTTAAAAAAAAAACCAAAATTAAAGGTAGGTTCCACTAGAGTCATCCACGTGGCACCACACGAATCTCCTCCCTTACAAAGACCCGTCTCGGACTCTCAAACGAGACTCCACTTGCAGAAAATTACTACTACTCTCTTTCTCTCTATCAGAGATTCATGAGAATGCTAACAACAGCGGATCGAACCCGTGCTATGTGGCGGTCGCGCCTGGGCTCGGCACTTCGGACCACGCTAGCGTGCACGATAGTAGGGTGCACCACCCTGTACGGCCCAGCAGCACTCCGGCGGCAATTAGCATTCCCGGCTTTATCCTACGTGACGGTGATACTGATCGTGACGGACGCAACCCTCGGGGACACCGTACGGGGATGCTGGCACGCCCTCTACGGTACAGTACAAGGTGTGGTACCTGCTATGTTGAGCCTTTGGGTGATAGGAGGAGGAGCAGGCCGATTCAGATTATCCACCACCACCACTGCTCTTGCGGTGGGACTAAGCTCTTTTCTTGTTGCACTGCCCGAGTCGACTCAGTTGATAGCTAGGAGGATTGCACTGGGTCAGATTGTTCTAGTCTACGTAATCGCTTATATCCAAGGTGTGCATACAGGAGCAGGTGTCGTCATGCACCCCGTCCACCTGGCAGCTAGCACCGCCGTTGGTGCTTTTGCTTCTCTTCTTGCTTTGCTGTTTCCCTACCCACGACTGGCTTCTTACGAGGTAACCAACTAACTAGGTCATTACTCATTACCCCCAGCGGTTTGATTTAAATTTTAGAGAGAATATAAAAGAGTATTGTAATAAGATGAATGAGATATGCTGCATCACCAAGTGTATACCATCACAATATTAGGTTAGTATCAATTAAGGATAGATTAGATTTAATTAGCTATGATTAGATTTATGCTGATTTATTCATCTTGTTAAATCAACATAAATCTAATCATAGCTAATTAAATCTAATTTAACATTGATCGATGCTAATTCAATATTATGATGAGATATATTGGATGATATAGTGTATCTCATTCACCTTATTATAATACTCTTTTATATTCTTTAATAGGTTAAGAAAGACCAACAGAGCGAGCATGAGCGTAGATTAGCAACTATAGCTGTTGCCCCCAAACACAAGATGGTTATGCAACGTCATTAACTATTCTTTTATGTGACAGCATGTCAGTGGACGTGGCATCACTTTTTTTGACATGGCGTAATATGGTTGGATGTTTAGGCAAAGCACAACAGGGAGGGGGGCAGTTGCTATTAATCCTTAACCGGACTTTGCTACTGAGACCACACTGAGACCGTGCTTGTGATGCTCAGATCTTAAATTTTCATTAAATCTATTTTTGAAATTTTGTGATCCATGCACGGTCTCAGCCCTTTCCAGTCTCACTAGCATTTTCCTACTCCTTATTAGATCTTGACGCTATATTTTCTAAAGGACTTTGCTACTGAGACTGCAAAAGGGCCGAGACCACCAAGACCGTGCACAAATGCACCGGGTTTAGGTGGGGCCCACACTCACATGAGTCTCGGTGGCCGGTCTCAAAATCATTTCCCATTTTCTAAAGGATAAAGCTTCTGAGACCCCCTTAGGACCGAGACCACCGAGATCGTGCTCTAAGAGCACGGGATTTCAGGTGGGGCCTACCATGTGAAATGGGCCCCACCTAAAATCCCATGTCCTTAGTGCATGGTCTCGGTGGTCTCGGCCCTAATGGGGTCTCAGTAGCAAAGTCCTTCTCTAAAAGATTGATTTCCGACTAACCATGATTAGTTTGTCAGTCTCCTATAGTTAGAAGAAGATGGGGTGTATGTTAACTGATAAGCCCCTATGGCGCAAGTTAGAATGACGCTTTAACTACAAGAGAAGCAATCAGCTGTAAATGACTAGCTAGGGCTGTCAATGAGTCCGATCATAATCTAGATCCAATCCAATTAATTATGTGGAAACTGATCTTTCTGATTGAATTCGAATCTTGATTTTCAAATCCAATGGTAATTGGATCGAATTCAGATTTATGTTGATACAATCCGATTCAATTATATATAATTGATTAATATTTTTTTTTGAATGCATAAAATACTTTTAAATTATTTATGATTTTTTATATGCTTTAAAAAATAATTTTAAAATTTTGATATCAATCGGATCAAATTCTAATCATAATTAGACAATCGAACTCAGATTAATAAATCTATAATCCAATGGATCTCCAATTGGATCCGAATCTATCGTATAATCGGGTCGGACTAACGGTGGAGTTGCTAGTAATCTAACTCTGCTTTTCTTTTCTGAATTGTTGAAGGTAAGACAGAAATGCAGACTATATGGTGAAAATGCTTCAGAGAGGCTAAACCTCTTCGTGAAGGCTTTTTGTGCTGAAGACTACACATCTGTAATTGCATCTATCTCTCAAGCTGAGTCCTTGTCTAAAACAGCAACCAAACTTCTCCAAAGTATCAGGCTTAAGCAAGTAAGCTACTTGAAATTTCTTACACATACACATATCTGTATGTTGCTAACATGAGCGTACTGGAGCCTTTCACTTTATCAATAATCAGTCTCTAAAGATTATACTTTTCATGCAAAGAGTCCACTACTGGTGCACGTTAGTTTTTCATTGCTCTCTTCGGCTAATGTAAGCCTTCATTTTTTTTGTTTTTTGTTTTGTACAGGATAGTATGCAATGGGAGATACCTCGGATCAGATTCATGCAACCCCATTTCATTATCTCAGGAGATAGATTACAGGGCTTGGAGATAGCCTTGAGAGGGATGGAATATTCTCTAACTTCTTGCCTTTCGATTCCAGTTAAAATGGTGGATCTAGAGCTCAAAGATGGTCTATTTAGAGTTAGTGAGCAAATAAGCCTAACACTAAAGCAAGCTAAGTACCGTAAACCTTTATCGACTGTTCCTGAAACTACCGAAGAAGATGCGGATAATTCCCTCCAAACCCTTCAAACCACCTTCCCAACCCCTAAAGATCTACCCTCTTTCTTCTTTCTGTTTTGCTTGAAACTCCTTAAAGATGAATCAATGATCACTCAATCGACTGAGTCTACTCTAGAAAGCCAACAAATTCCTAAAATTGGAGAACAAACGAACTCGCATAAACAAAAGAGGTGTACTATAAAAGGGATCTTGAGCAGTTGGCCCATGAGAGTAAGTAGTGAAAGACTCATGTCAGCGTTCAAATGTTCACTTTCCTTGGGTCTTGCTGTGCTATTTGGGTTGGCATTTAGCAAAGAAAATGGGTATTGGTCGGGACTACCGGTCGCGATCAGCATGGCAGCAGGGAGAGAAGCGACGTTTAAGGTTGCAAATGTTAAAGCACAAGGAACAGTCTTAGGATCTGTCTATGGGATCTTGGGTTGCTTTATTTTCCAAAAGTTTTTGGATATAAGGTTCTTAACTCTTCTTCCTTGGATCCTTTTTAGCAGTTTTCTATGTCGTAGCCAGATGTACGGCCAGGCCGGTGGGATATCGGCAGTTATTGGTGCCTTACTAATCTTGGGTAGGCAGAATTATGGTCCTCCGAGTGAATTCGCCATGGCAAGAATCACAGAGACCTTCATCGGATTATCCTGTTCCATCATGGTAGAAATTATCTTGCAACCTACAAGAGCCTCTACTCTAGCTAAAGTTCAGCTCTCTCAGAGCCTTGGGACATTGCATGACTGTATCAATTCGATAGTCCCTCGTGCCATATGTTTGTTGCCGTTGAAAGAGAACCAAAAGAAGTTGAAAACCAATGTTAGTGAACTAGCCAAGTTCATTGAAGAAGCTAAGGTGGAGCCCAATTTCTGGTTCTTGCCTTTCCATTGTGCTTGCTATACTAAGCTCTTGGGTTCTCTGTCAAAGATGGTGGACCTCTTGCTTTTTGGGGCTCTTGCAATGGGGTTGCTGGTACAAGAATCACAGAGACTTGGGGTTGCTTGGAAGGAGCTCCAAGCTCACCTAGATAGAGATATGGAGTGTTTCAAGAAATCGATTCTCTCTCCAATAAAATCTTTTGGGGAGGTCACTTTGCTCAAGTCCCTGGCAGTACTTGAAAAGGAGATACAAAATAAGAACATCTCTTATGATTTAGAGTTGGGAAAATCACCGAATCCAAATGGGTTGAGTGCAGATGACGATGAGATGGAGGAGATTATAAGTACTTTTCTTCAACATTCAAGAGAAGTGATTCATAAAATCCATGCCATTGAAGGTGAGAAGGAGCTCAAGGGCCAGATGGTTCTCTGTTTGAGTGCCATAGGGTTTTGCATGGTTAATCTGATGAGAGAGACAAGAGAGATGGAGAAGAGAGTCAAGGAACTTGTTCAATGGGAAAATCCTTCAAGCAACATAAATTTGTATGAAATTTCTTGTAAGATAAAATCTTTGTGCACCTAAAGCTTGTATCACAAGATTTAGTTAATAATAAGAGCTTTACAAAACTTTTATCGCTAACTGTGAAGAAATATCATGCTTCCATTTAGAATTTCTATACTGAAACCTTTCACTGAAAAATTTATGTAATAAAAGTGTGTTGTAAGGTGTAAACCATATATATCAATCTTGTGTCTGCTTTCACATTAAAAGAAAAGATGGATCTTTGAAGACATGACCTATATTAGTAAGAAACCAGGCATTTAACCAACTAAACTTGAAGGGAGTAGGTTATTGCCTGATCAATATTTGGTTAATCTTTGATCAAACTAAGGAGGCTCA